>OX335695.1:1210000-2410000 GCA_946894065.1 Acleris literana
TGGCATAATAATTAAAGTCCTTGACTATATTATTATATTCCAATTTGAATCCGATTTCGAATCGAATCCACGCGAGCGCAGCTCACACTTGACCATTTTTTAGTATTTGTTGTTTTCATTCAGGGTTTGTACTATAATCATACCAAGTTTGACGCTTGTATTTGTTACCTATTTTACGACACAAAAAAAATACGTTGAAAGAAAAAACGTTTCTTGTATCCCCAATTCCCCTTACGGTTCCGTATCAGAACGCCTAAAATAAATAAGCCTAATTCATCACAATCCCTAAAGTTTATAATACCTAATATATAATAATCATAATCCCACAGATATAAATAAACATAGATAACGCGAATGCATCTTCACTTCTTGTGACCAAGCGTCGGGACTGGCCGTCGCTACTGACGCTCGCGCGCCTGTTGTTGCAGCCGGTCGGCCGTGAACATTAAGAAATGTCTCGTGCGTGATAAATAATAATCTGCAATAGCCAAAATAAAAATAAACAAAAAACCCAACTGCAATAAAAAAAACAACTGAAAAGCGAAAAATGCCTGCAATACCTTTTCCAATATTCAAGTTAAATTTAAATTGTTATAAATATGAATAAGTACGTGCTCTTACAATTTTCTATAGATTATATAGCTGGTTTTTCGCTTTTCAGTTGTTTTTTTATTGCAGTTGGGTTTTTTGTTTATTTTTAATAATTTAATTTATTTAACTCTTTTTAGTACATACATACATATATAATCTCACGCCTTTGTTCCCAGAGTGGGGTAGGCAGAGCTACAGAATTACAAACATCTCTAAAAACTTGTTGATAATTCTATAACCACAATTTGCACAATTAGGCTAAGATGTTTACCAGCGTATTAGTGACAGGTTGCAAGCCCATCGCCTAACAGTACTACAAGCCTTTATTCCCTTAGTCGTCTCTTACGACATCCACGGGAAGACATGGAGTGGCACTATTCTAACTCGGCAACCACACGAGGCACACCTTAGGGTTGTGGTTAAGGTTGTGAACACCTTAGGGTCAGTCATTACTGTACATTTTCCACATAGAAACATGTATGTTCCAGGATCTGACAGGCGTTCCAGCTGTCGTCGATTTCGCCGCCATGCGAGACGCCGTCAAAGAGCTGGGTGGCAACCCTGACAAGATCAACCCCATCTGCCCCGCTGATCTGGTAATAGACCACTCCGTGCAAGTGGACTTCGCGGGGACGTGAGTATAATGGTTTTTGTGTATTCTACATACATACAGTAGCGGCAACGAGTGATGGCACTTTTGATAGCTGACAAATAGTGTTGTGAAACACTCCATTTTATAATCCTAAAAAATTCAGTCAAGTGCGAGAAGTATACTTTTAAAAAGTTTATTTAAGAAATAACTCGTAAAAATAAAAGGCCATAAATTGAAGATCAAACTCTCGAAATAAACTGTGTGGCTAGAAGAAGAAGACATTGTCAGTTTGAAATATTGTGTCAAAATATACAAAATGTGAAATAATTGAGAAATGAGTGAATAAATAATCATTAAACCACGTTAACTCAGAGCTAGGACGCGAGTTTGCCAGCGGCGGTGACGTGAAAGTGCAGTGACTTCATTATCATACGTTCTTGTACCAGTCAGCGGTCCCTTGTCATCTTCACGCGAAGTATTTTTTTGAGATGTTTTTTGTTAGTTATGATTAAAACGATGAATGCTAGAGTGCGAGCAAATAAAAACAACCTCAAGATGAAGCTAGTTACGAAATGCTTTTCGGTAAATTACAGCGCCAGCAGTACATCCGTATTCCGGTACCTGCAACAATTAAGTTTGACATCTGTTCCTTTATATTTGCTGTCAATATTAAGGGATACTTCATGAGCGAGCAAACTTCAAAAGTGCCATCACTCGTTGCCGCTACTGTAGGTACAGACAAAGACTTAAATTTGGGACCTACCTTAGGTCCAAAGTCAATCTGACATTCTATAACAACAAGGTTGAGTTTCCTATAAGTTACAAATGACTGTGCATCTCTAATGACATTGAGGACTTCGAGCTTTTTTGAAGTCGGTCACAAATTAACGTTCGCGACCTTTACATACATACGTTCACGCCTCCATTCCCAGAGAGGGGTAGGCAGAGCTAACAGAATTACCAACAACTCTAAAAACTTGTTGATAATTCTGTAACCACATTTTGCAAAAATATTCTAAGATGTTTACTAATGTATTAGTGACAGGTTGCAAGCCCCTCGCCTAACAGTACTACAAGACTTTATTCCCTTAGGCCCTGTTATTTGATCAGTAGTTAAACTAACTAATTGTTACGTTTTTCGACCATTAGTCAGTTTAACTATCGATCAAACAACAGGCCATTAGTCGCCTCTTACGACATCCACGGGAGGACATGGAGTGGCACTATTCTAACCCGGCTAACACACGGCCTTTCCGAATTTCCCGGTGGTTTTTTTTTTCTTTCATTCAATCCTTGTCGGGTTAGTATCATCTCGTCTAAAACGCAGCTGGTCTAAGCAGCAAATGGTCTAAAACGCAGATGGTCTAAGTCGCAAGTGGTTTAAAACGCAGCTTGTCTTGTGTAGCAAGCGGTCGAAAACGTAACTGTTCTAAGTAGCAAGTGGTCTAAAACGCAGCTGGTCTAAAACGCAGATGGTCTAAGTCGCAAGTTGTTTAAAACGCAGCTTGTCTGGTGTAGCAAGCGGTCGAAAACTTAACTGTTCTAAGTAGCAAGTGGTCTAAAACGCAGCTGGTCTAAGCAGCAAATGGTCTAAAACGCAGATGGTCTAAGTCGCAAGTGGTTTAAAACGCAGCTTGTCTTGTGTAGCAAGCGGTCGAAAACGTAACTGTTCTAAGTAGCAAGTGGTCTAAAACGCAGCTGGTCTAAGTCGCAAGTGGTTTAAAACGCAGCTTGTCTTGTGTAGCAAGCGGTCGAAAACGTAACTGGTCTAAGCAGCAAATGGTCTAAAACGCAGATGGTCTAAGTCGCAAGTGGTTTAAAACGCAGCTTGTCTTGTGTAGCAAGCGGTCGAAAACGTAACTGTTCTAAGTAGCAAGTGGTCTAAAACGCAGCTGGTCTAAGCAGCAAATGGTCTAAAACGCAGATGGTCCAAGTCGCAAGTGGTTTAAAACGCAGCTGGTCTTATCTAGCACACGCTCTAAGTTCGCAAACTGCCCTATGTATTTTCAAAATTCCTCTCTTATACAACAAGTTGACGGAACCCCGCCAGGCGGGGCTCCTATTTATGGGCGGTTTGCCCTTCCGGCTTCTGAAGCTCCTAACGAACCTAACCTACCTACTTTGTGTGTCTGTCTGACAGCTTACATACATACTTACAGGGCCTCTATTCAACACGGTAAAAACCATATCGTGTTTGACCTGTTATCGTATTGTCAACGTTTTGATAGCTCTTATTTACTTGACAGTAATGGCGTCAAAGACGATATGGTTTTTACCGCCTAGAATGGAGGCCCAGTAAAATTTTAATAAGATATTGTTGTATATACTTAAATACATATAAAACATTTATATCCTAGAAATAAAAACTCTTGGCCATTCGAGGGATCAAATTTCTTATTTAATTAATCGTCGGTGACAGTGGAATTCCGAGTAAATAACAATTTCAATAAGTTGCAAAATGTACCTTAATGACTTACTCGCTAAGGTGTAATTTGCACCTTATCTAAATTGTTAGTTACGCTGTATTGCACTATCATCGACGTAATGTAATTTGTTTTATTTTTCAGACCTGATTCTTTGAACAAGAACCAGGAGTTGGAATTCCAAAGGAACCAGGAGAGATTCCAGTTTTTAAAGGTATACTTAAATCAATTCGATACTGAGTGCCATAATTAATTTTTGTCATAATATGTTTTAAGTCATAATTAATTTTTGTCATAATATGTTTTAAGTCATAATTATTTTGAATTTAGAACAGTGCCGATATCTGATGTTTTATTTCAATTTTTGTTCTTTAAGTATAAAGGACCGATGCGCGTAAAAAAACCACATGCGAAGAATCTTTCTTCTCTGTTGGCTCCACTGTGGCGGAGATGAGCGGAGTGGAGCGGAGCTGTGCCAATATTAACAAATAGAATCTAAACTAATGTGCGCAAGGCGCGCTCGATGTGACCGCATGCGCCTTCTATTGGTTAATATTGGCACAGCTCCGCTCCGCTCCGCTCGTCTCCGCCTTAGTAGAGTGCTTTTAATGCTTTTGGGAAAGATCCCTCCGTAAGGCAAGTATTATACAACTTTACTAGGACAGGAGTGATAGTGCGGCGTACGACGACCGTATACAGCAACTCCATAGAGACCTCGTATACATCTTTCGTTGATTTGTGCGGTATACGCGTTGTATTACCCTATTAAATGTATGGAAAACGTTTTCTTTGATTTATGGGTGTTCTAGTACTCTTAACTCAGTTGGTCTCAAAGAGTGTTTTAATCCTTTATGGGAATGGGATCGAATGGCATTAAAAAAAATTACTCAATTCTGACGACTTTCTCGCTGGCATTTTATCAAAAATCTGTGAATGTCGATTGTCATCACTCAAAAAGTTGGGAAAGGTCTCCTAAGATCATTTTCGCGTGGCAGCAAGGGATCTGGTAGCTGCCCTTAATGCCCCATCTCAACTTTCCACCCTGTATACTCAACGAGTCTTATTATAAATTTTGAATACAAATGAACAGCAAAAAACCACACTTCGATTTCAAGACAGTACCTATATTTAGTTCAATAGAAAACACAGTAATAGTACTAATAGTGTTTTTTTGTGTGCGTGTGTATATATTACAGTTATATTTTAAACCCACGGTTTTATTTTTCAGTGGGGCGCCCAGGCGTTCGACAATATGCTTATAGTACCTCCAGGGTCCGGTATCGTTCACCAGGTCAGTACCTTTTAATAACCGAGCACAATAGTACTAGACAATAATAATCATAACTATCTAGAAAAATATATCACTAAAGACAGAGAGATTCAGATTCATAGACATTCAGCGACACGGACATTCAGATACTCAGACATTCAGATATATATATAGATACACAGACATTCAGAAATAAATGAGTATGAGTATGAAAAACAGACATTCAGATATACAGACATTCAGATACACAGATATTCAGATACACAGACATTCTGAAGCATAGTCATTCAGATATACGACATTCAAATACACAGACATTCAGACACACATATTCAGACCTTTAGTACCGTTTGGTAACCAAAGTTTCGTAACCAGCTTTAAATCTAATTCTGTACCTGGTTACGAAATGTTGGTTACCAAACGGACTAAAGGCATTCAGACACACAGACATCCAGATACACATATACTCAGACATTCATTTACACAGACATTCAGATACACAGACGCATAAACATTCAGATACATAAACGTTCAGACACACAGACATTCAGATACTAAAACATTCAGACACACAGACGTACAGATACACAGACATTCAGATACACAGACGCGTAAACATTCAGATACATAAACGTTCAGACACACAGACATTCAGATACTCAAACATTCAGACATACAGACGTCCAGATACACAGGCATTCAGAAACACAGACCTTTAGTGCCGTTTGGTAACCAAAGTTTCGTAACCAGCTTTAAATTTAATTCAGTACCTGGTTACGAAATTTTGCTTACCAAACGGTACTAAAGGCATTCAGACACACAGACATCCAGATACACAGACGCATAAACATTCAGATACATAAACTTTCAGACATACAGACATTCAGATACTCAAATATTCAGACACACAGACGTTCAGATACACAGACATTCAGACACACAGACGCTCAAACAGTCAAAAACACGAACGTTCAGATACACAGACATTCTAATACACAAACATTCAGACAAACAGACACCATACATTCTGATACAAAGTCGCACAAACATTCGGATACACGACGGTTCAAATACACGAACGTTCAGATACACAGACATTCTAATACACAAACATTCAGACAAACAGACACCATACATTCAGATACACAGTCGCACAAACATTCAGATACACGAACGTTCATATACACAGACATTCATATACACAGACGCACAAACATTCTGATACACACGTGAAACTTATAGCATGATTAAATGGTCCAAAATTAACTTAAATCCTTTTCCCAGGTGAACCTGGAGTACCTAGCTCGCGTGGTGTTCTCCCAGGACACGCTGTTCCCCGACTCGGTGGTGGGCACCGACAGCCACACCACCATGATCAACGGGCTGGGCGTCGTCGGGTGGGGGGTGGGGGGTGAGTCATACCTTCTACATAGAGCATTAACAACTGTCTTATTATTAATAGGCTAGATGACCACATTGTTTCTATGTCGCCAGGCATCGAAGCGGAGGCGGTGATGTTGGGGCAAGCTATCAGCATGCTGCTCCCCAAGGTGGTCGGATACAGACTTATCGGTGAACTCAACCCATTGACCACTTCTACTGATCTCGTACTCACTATCACTAAGGTAAGGGTATTAACTTGCTTCGATTTTGAACCCCTAGCACAAAATAGAGGTACAGAAGTCAATCTACATACAAACTGCGCTCGAGCAACGCACACATAGACACTGCTCACGGACACGATATCTCGGACCGGCTGGGACCAGTGCGAGCGCGAGTGACATCCGCTTGAGATACGCGTCTGTGAACTTTTTTGTGCAATTATGGAACAAAATTAGGTCTAAAACGGATGGGGCAATGGAAATTGTGTAACTAGGGTAATCCTGACAAACAATCCTGTGAACATTGACAAACGTAAAATTTTGTACGTTTCTGCTCTGTAAACTTTTTGTATTGTAATAGTAGGTAGGTTTATTGTTTTGTTACAACTAGCGCGCCACTTCCACGATAGTGTTTTGTGCATAAGCATAGTTGACAACCCTAGAGCGACCGCCGAGCGTAGGTATGAAAAGTGAAGTACATACATGTGATTTACTTCTGTACCTATCTGTTTTGTGCCCCTAGGGTGCCAAAAGGGATTCCATTACTAAGCCTTTACTATCCATCCGTCGGTCGGTCTGTATCGTCCGTCATCGGGACAGTATGTAAACCGTAATAAGTAGAAAGTAGAGTTATCAGTGTTTTTTTTATTGCTACTGTAAAAATAAGCACAATAAAAACAAATAAAAAATTGACTAATTAAACGTGTTGTGTTATGGACAGGGAGCGAAACATTGGTGCCGATGACTGGCGTGTGACGTCAAGCTACATACAGAGTGTTTTTGTCTAGATTTTACATCATCACTATTAACAACTTTTGGCCTCTTTAGTTTACGGATGTTGACACTTGAGTTGAGACGGCAAATGGTACTGATAAATGAGGTCATTATGTCATATTAAAAAAAATATTGTTGTAGACAATAACATATTTATATTTAATTTGTTGTTAATGTTTTAACAGCATAAGTAAGAAATTTAGAAAAACATTTGAAAACAACCAAGCACATGGGATGTTATGTTTGAAGTTTAAGCGTTCTGCGTACTTCGAAATCCAAAGAAATTTCATTCAAGTAATGTTTTTCATTTACTTGTGGAAAGAATTTTTTCGTTATAATTACATGACCCAACAAAATATTTTATTTATATCGTCTTTGTCATTATTTTAATATTTACATTATCATTATAGCATTATTAAGAATCAGTGGGGTGTCGCAATATTGTTTATATAAAAGCATCATATGTGAAGTAATGACGTCACCGCAGTGGCGTGCCTAGGGTTTCAGGATAGGGCAAGCCGAGATATATGTTTTTGTAGTTTTTAAAGTTATTGTGGATAAATGTCTCAATTCGCTTTTTACCAAAATTACTAAAATCGTTCGTGTCTTTTTGGAAATAAAATTCATATGTCTTTTAATCGTGCCAGCTAAGTTATTTGATTTTTCATAATCAGATAGGTACCTATATTCCAAACTTTGTGTCGTTCGATAATAATATACCTACAACAGCAGCAATAAGTATTGTGTTTTTTACACTGATCTAGGTATTAAACATTAAACCGTCTTTTACTTATGCGAGAAATGAGAAATAGGTACTGAAAATCGGATATTTTATCAGCAAAGTTTAAAGAGTTTACCTTTTACTCGCCAAGCAAAATTTGAGCACACTTTAAATAATCACAATTACAAGATTCACAAGGGAATACTTCCTCCATTGCCAATCCAATTGAACAACACAACAAACAAAATACTTAGTGACCGCAGTTGACTCAAACAAAACAATTCACAACAAACAAAACAAGTAAAATTACTGAAGTAAGCAAGCAAATAAATAGAAGTGAAGTCGGCCGTCAACGCGGCTCAACACGCGCATGCGCGAATTTCGCATTTTACTCGACTCGCGTACAACTTCAGACGCATGCAGGGCTTAAAATCTCGTACTATTTGCTATATGAACCTATAAACAGTTATATCTCATTATAAGGCAGTTCTAATGCGTAAGAAAGAGATATACCGGTTAAGATAGAAGCCCGCCTGCAAGCCACCGCGTGCGAGCGGGATGACTAGCCGTGACTCAAGCGAGTTCGGGTCGTCGAAGCGCGCAGCAGTGCTGCCCGCCGTGCGGCGGCGGAGCGCGATCAAATTCGGTACTACACTGCTGTTGCATTATTTGAAAAATTTAATGAGAGCGCGAATTGAAATAGTTCGTGATCGTGACCTTTGATTTTTGATCGTTGTTATATTTGTAAGGCAAGCCCGGCTTTTGGGCTTGTATGGCAGTACCGCCACTGCGTCACCGGCACCAAAGTTTCGCTCCCTGGTTATGAATGTTATTATGTTCAATTTAGTGTCGCTATTGCCTAACGCACTCGCAATCGCAATCGACTTCAAAGTGGAACAATTGTTTTCAGACTCGCCATCTGACTGTCAAAATGAAAAAAGGATAATAAGGACATTTTGTAACCAAGACGTTATACGACTCAGACCGCTTGCTATATCAGTCGTTGTACACTCGAGTTCATAAATATGTGTACCTTTTAGTACCTTGTCACTTGAGATATTTTGCTTGCTTGCAAAATACAACTTAGTCCTTTCGAACCGAACCATTCTCGTGAATAAACGTTTTTTCATCACACTTGCTCGTAAATGGTGTTATTCCATGCCTGTATACAGAAGGACAATGGCCTAAATTGTTCCCGCGGGAATTATGGCGAGTTTGTCATCCCTAGGGAGTAATGACTTTCGTTTTAAAATTTGCAACTCTTTCGTACATCATTTCTGACTAAGGAGGTTTAATTTTCAGCCAAAAATTAAATCGGTTTCTAATTTCATCTTAAAAAATTAGCTATAGACTAACTTACATTACACAAAACCTATACGCTTCATTAAACTTCATTATTTTTATACCTATTTCAAGTTTATATCAACATTTATCATTAATTTTAGTAATGATACATTTTTATCAAATTGGCTAAATCTGGCTCGAATCCAGGTCGAAACTAAACGCAGTTATTATCTGTGGTAGAGGTCACAAAAAAAATATCGTTTCCATTTACGTTCCCGTTCGTCAAAAGTTATTTCTTTATATTTTGCAGAGTTAAAGTGTTTTCTCTTTGTTTTTTTTCCTCGCAAATGTGATGAAAACCATTGTGTGTATCACAGGCAGTAAGGGGATTACTAACTCGAGTCATTAAAAGTCCTCCGCCTTCGGCGTCGGGCTTCTAACACTCTCGTTAGTAGTTCCCTTCATACTACCCTTGATGCACAATGTACTATTTCTCAAAAATGTCCGGAAATGTTGACATTCCTATCTACATATTGAGACGCGAAGTACATAGTTTACTGACAGTTTTCAAATTAAAAAAAAAAAACATTGCGTGCTCGCTACACAAGCCCGCAATGTTGCATACAAATTCCATTACCATCTAGCTTGTAACTTTTTAAAAAGTGAAATGGGCCATAATAAAATGAGGGCACAAGTCTTATACATCCAAATTTTACTCGAAACATAACTTTTTTATTTGTGCCTGGAATAGCTTATGTTTTTTTTAAAACAAGAATTGTGTTTCTCCTTGTCATAAACAAAAAGGCGGTAAGAAGTGATGGTTTTTTCACATGAAGTTTCTGTTTGTATGCAATTCAAAAAATTAGTTCAAGCGATGAACATTTGACTCCAACACAAAATTTTTCTTGCGATTTTTGAGAAAAGCACTATATTTGCCTCGGCAGGAACAGCAATTGCGGGCTTCGTATTTTTAAACGGACTCGCAAGCTCGTCCGTTTAATCCAATACTCAGCCCGCAATTGCCAACTTCCATGCCTAGGCAATAATGTACTAATTCTTTCTTTATTTCTTTATAAAAACAAACTTCGTCTTTCAAGCACCTCCGTTCTTTGGGCGTCGTCGGCAAGTTCGTCGAGTTCTTCGGCCCCGGCGTTTCGGCGCTGAGCATCGCGGACAGAGCCACGGTGGCCAACATGTGTCCGGAGTTCGGCGCGACCGTGGCGCACTTCCCGGTGGATGCGCGCTCGCTCGAGTACCTGCAACAGACCAGTGAGCATTCAACATCCACTAATAAACATCCAACATCCACTATTAAACATCAACATCCACTGTTAAACATCCACCATCCACTATTTAACATCCATCATCCACTATTATCAATTATTCGCCATAAAACATCCAACATCCACTATAAAACATCCAGAATCCACTATTAAACATCTAGCATCCACTTTTAAACAAACAACGTTACTATTAAAACATCCAACATCAACCATAAAATAACCAGAATCCACTATTAAACATCCATCATCCATTATAAAACATCCATCATCAACCATAAAACATCCATCATCAACCATAAAACATCATCATCCACCATATAACATCCATCATCCACTATAAAACATCCATCATCCACTATTAAACACCCAGCATCCACTATTAAACATCCAGCATCCACTATTAAACATCCATCATCCACTATTTAACATCCATCGTCCACTATTAAACATCCAGCATCCACTATTAAACATCCATCATCCACTAAGCATCCATCATCCACCATAAAACATCCACCATTACTTAAACATTAAAAAAAACACTTTTTAACATCCATAATCCACCATAAAGCGTCTACATCCGCCATAAAAAATTCATTATCACTCATATGGCTGCAATGCTTTGAAAAATATAACAATGCATTGAACATTGTTTTTTTGTTCGCAGACCGAACTCAGGAGAAGATCGAGATAATAGAAGCGTACCTGCGAGCCACCAAGCAGTTCAGAGATTACAATGATGCCTCGCAAGACCCCATCTTTTCTGAGGTATGAATAAGGAATGAGGAACCCAGTTTGCACATACACAATTTTTTTTTTCTTTCATATCACCTATTCTGGAAGGGGACTTTTCTTCCCTGCTAGGAGGGATCAAAGTGGCACTTTTCTGTTCAAGGACATTTTGTTGTAAACCTGACTACAGTTTATTTTTCGTCGTTTAAGTGCATGATGATCATGATGATGATGATGATGATGATGATGATGATGATGATGATGATGATGATGATGATGATGATGATGATGATGATGATGATGATGATGATGATGATGATGATGATGATGATGATGATGATGATCATGATGATCATGATGATGATGATGATGATGATGATGATGATGATGATGATGATGATGATGATGATGATGATGATGATGATGATGATGATGATGATGATGATGATGATGATGATGATGATGATGATGATGATGATGATGACGATGACGACGACGACGACGACGACGACGACGACGACGACGACGACGACGACGACGACGACGACGACGACGACGACGACGACGACGACGACGACGACGACGACCACGACGACGCTACGCTCGGGATTCAATAATAGAATTCTTCGCTTCATTCAGGATTCAAAATACGCCCTTGCCGTAAATATGTAATTTTGCTCCCTTGTGACATATAACTATTGCATCACTATAGATAGTGTACATATGGGAAAAGTCCACTCGTCAACAAGAGCTTGTCTCAAAAAATATTTGTTTGATTGAAACTTATTGTTTGTCTTTTTTTAAATTCTAGATTGTGGAGCTGGACCTGTCAACAGTAGTGACATCTGTCAGCGGCCCGAAGCGGCCGCAAGACAGAGTATCGGTCTCTAACATGAAGAAAGACTTCCAGGAGTGCCTGAACAGCAAGGTACGTTTGTCCATACTAATATTATTATTAAACTAAATTAAAGAAAAAAAAAACGAGGATTCGAACCTACATCTCCTCTGGCTCTCCGGGCCGATGCAGGCGCATTACCACTTATGTCACCAAGACCCTACTTAAGATCCACGAAATTAGTGATAGTTTAGTTATAATTTCGTACAGACGTTTCTGTTAAAATTAAAAAACCTTTAAATATTATACCTTTCTTTGACGACGCGGGCCTAGTTGGTAGTGACCCTGCCTACGAAGCTAGCGGTCCTGGGTTCAAATCCCAGTAAGGGCAGATATTTGTGTGATGAGCGCGAATATTTGTTCCTGAGTCTTGGATGTTTTCTATGTATTTAAGTATATATTTCTCTATATAAGTATTTATATCGTTGTCTAGTACCCATAGTACAAGCCTAGAGCTTACTTGACATTGTCCCCTGATATTTATTATTATTATTAATTAATTACCTTGCTTTAAACTAACACGATTTTCACACATACTAAAACTATAAATCGATACTTAATCGTTTAGTAAAATAAACATTTACCTCGACGTTTCGACTGTGTTACAACAGCCGTGGTCACGAGAAGTGGAGGGTGTTCGTCTGCTTGTCGTGCGAGTTTTTCGACCTACCCGCACTTGGTCTTGTTTTTCTTTATTCGGTATGTCATCATACCGGCACACAAAACTCACAAGATCCGACGATTTATCTTACTATATATTTTACAGTAACCAAATTTGAAATTTTACACGAACTTTCTAGAATTCGATCGAAAATATAATAGTAGTTTATGTGGCTGGTGCATAATAAGAGGCATTAAAGCACGAGCGTGGTTTTATGAAACGAGCCGAAGGCGAGTTTCATAATAACTAAGATCACACGAGTGTTTTAATGCCTAATTATGTATAGCTACATACATAACTTCTATCTATCTACATGCATATCATAAGTTTTCTATAATATGTTCAGATATGGCCTGTATTTTTATTAAGTTAGTGTTACTGTTAACTTGTTTGTAGTACCAAAGTTTAAATAAATAAAAAAAAACAAATAATAAAAGACAAACTTTATTTATAATGTACAGATATGGCTTGCATTTTAAATTTAGTGGTACAGTATTACCGATACTTTAATGTTTAGGTACCGACACTTTAATGTAAACATTACGATGCACTCACTATACTTTAAGGTAAACATTAAGATGCAACCACAGATACCGGTTTCTTAATATAGGCGATTTGCTTATCGCTGAACATATTGTAGGGAAGTTATGACATGGATGTAGATAAAATATATTATTAAACATACACGTTATTAACAAAATGTCCATTATGTCCAGCTAGTCCAAAACAATTGTTTGTTACATACCCAGTGACAGAATAGAGACATGTCTACTAAGAAATGTAACAAGCAGTCTTCTTGGACTGTAGATATTTCTAAAAAAACTTTTCTATGGATACACATAAAAATAAAATAATTTGGATAATAATTTGAAAATATTTAAATAAATAATGGTTATATACAGTAAGTTTAGAAATTGATATTGAAAAATAAAGTCACTTTATTAACTACTCTATGGTTAAGAAATATCCATTACAGTCCATGATGATGATGATGATGATGACCACGGCTATGATAGTGATGGTGATGAGCTAGCCCAGAACAATTGTTTGTTACATACCCAGTGACAGAATAAATACATGTCTACTAAGAATGTGACAACCAGTTTTCTTGGACTGTAGATATTTCTAAAAAACACTTTTCTATGGATACACATAAATATTATTAGATACTAAAGTTATAATATAAAAAATAAAATAAAATAATTTAGACAATCATTTGAAAATATTTAAATAAATGCAGCCAGTGTCATGGGGACCATGCCGCGAGCGGACCTGCTAGAGGGGGTGTTCTTTTTATAGTGGTGATTATTATTTATATCTTTAATATTTGAGTAGCTTAGTTTAATTTTAAGACGTTTAGTTCTAATTTTTTAATTATTTTAATGTTGAATTCTGTAAATATTATGTTCATTTAATGAATAAATGAATCATACCTGTTTATTAGAAAATAATAATAATAATAATGGTTATATTGAAATTGAAAAATTAATAGGTTACTTCACTAACTACTACATAGTTAAGATATGTCCATTATAGTCCATGATGATGATGATGATGATGATGATGATGATGATGACCACGGCTATGATAGTGATGGTGATGAGCTAGTCCAGAAAAATTGTTTGTTACATACCCAGTGACAGAATAGAGACATGTCAACTAAGAATGTGACAACCAGTTTTCTTGGACTGTAGATATTTCTATAAAAAAAGCTTTTGTATGGATACACATAAATAAATAATATAAAATAATTTAGACAATGATATAAAAATATTAAAATAAATAATGGTTATATAGTAAGTTTAGAAATTGAAATTTAAAAATAAATAGGTTACTTTACTAACTACTACATAGTTAAGATATGTCCATTACAGTCCATGATGATGATGATGATAACCATGGCTATGATAGTGATGGTGATGAGCTAGCCCAGAACAATTGTTTGTTACATACCCAGTGACAGAATAGAGACATGTCTACTAAGAATGTGACAACCAGTTTTCTTGGACTGTAGATATTTAAAAAAAAAATCTTTTCTGTGGATAACATAAATAAATAATATAAAATAATTTAGACAATGATATAAAAATATTAAAATAAATAATGGTTATACAGGATGATTCCTAAGTCGTGATCACAATGATCACCTCTGTGTTTTGCCCACGACTATCAACAACTTTCACTATCGGACCAACTCTGAAATCAGGAAAAAAAAATCAGCTGCTTCTTACATTTTGGTCGAGTATGTATTGAACTTTTCTATGAAATAGTTAATTTTTTTTTCGTGATTTCAGATTTGGTCCCACAGTGAAAGTAGTTCATATTCGGGGGTAGAACATAGGGGTTATCATTGTGATCACGACTTAGAAATCACCCTGTATAGTAAATTTTGAAATTAAAATTGAAAAATAAATAGGTTACTTTACTAACTACTACATAGTTAAGATATGTCCATTACAGTCCATGATGATGATGATGATGATGATGATGATGATGATGATGCTGATGATGATGATATTGATGACGACGGCTATGATAGTGATGGTGATGAGCTAGCCCAGAACAATTGTTTGTTACATACCCAGTGACAGAATAGAGACATATCTACTAAGAATGTGACAACCGAATTTCATAGACTGTAGGTATTTCGGTGCCATGGTATTCTTAATAAAAAAAAAGATGTAAGATGATTACGCACATAAAAAAACAGTGGATAATTTTACACAAATTGACCCAGGCCCAAATTAAGGGCTAGCCATCTACTATGGGTACAAGTGGACACACGTAAAAAGAGCCCTGAGTGACCTACCTGCGCAGTAAGAAAATTACGGATCAAATTGGCGGGCGCGGTGGGGTGAGCGTAAAGCGCTTCGCTTTGCTGCCACGCTATTGGTTCCCAGGAATACACTCTTATCTATGATTGGTTTGTTAGTAGACACCATGCGCAAACATATCCCCTCTACTAGCCGCTCGGAGCTCTTTTTACGTGTGTCGACCTGTACGAGGCAACTTACTTGTATAGAGAAATAGATAGGAAACATGCAGAAACAGAAATACCATTAAATTAAGTTGACTAATTGAACAAAATGTTAATAACCTGGAAAAATATATTTTGGTCCTACTAAAAAAGAAACCTACATAAAGTTAGTATAGAAACACGTTGCCCATCCCGTCGACTATGAATTACCTAATCCAAATACATAAATACTTGAAAAACGTGGAATACTAGTTTAAAAATGTGATTAATTTTTTTTTATAATGTAGTAGCATAAAATTGGACATTGGTAATCGTCATGGAAGGCCTGTGTCCAAAAGTGGCACCCGTACGCTGATGTGATGACGTTGATGATGATATTGTCTTACAAATAGTGAGCATCATTAATTCAGTGATACGTTGAAACTATCTTCTGAAATAATGACTGCCAATATTGTAAAGACTTCTTTATTCTTTAGATGTTTTTGATGACGCCTTCTAAATGAGAAAAAAAATCAAATCGACACGTACAATAAAATGGTAAAAGAACTATTCAATGAGTAATGATGATAAAGTCGGAATTGTCCATGATGGTGATAGTTTAATCTTAAACTATCACACACCCAGTGACAGAATAGACATGTCTACTGAGCGAGTGAAAGGTCAAGACAAAACTAATATAACGATGATCATATTGATGTTTTCGATGATTCGTCACTATAAATCTTTTCAAAAATACACTAAAAAAAGATGTTAATTTAGTCCGAAAAGGCGCAAAAACACTGCTAAATACTCTAATATTATATATAGTGATGATATAGTCAATAGTCAGGAATCAGTCCATGATGGTGATATGATGAATTAGTTTGATCTTAAGCTATCACACACCCAGTGACAGAATAGACATGTCTACTGAGCGAGTGAAAGGTCAAGACAAAACTAATATGACGATGATTATATTGATCTTGACAGTGATGTAGTCTCTAAAAAATACACTAGGAAAAACGAAAGAAATAAATATGTTAATTTGGCCCATAATTAAACTCAATAACACTCTAAAATACCTACATGTTATGAATAATGATCATATAGTCAGGAATCGTTCCATACCCATATCCGTTCCACACCCAGTGACAGACTAGACATGTCTAATGAGCGAGTGAGAGGTCAAGACAAAACGAATATGACGACAATAATATAATATTGATGTTGACGATGATACATCTTTTTGGAAATACAATAGGAAAAATAATTAAAAAAAAAAACAAATTAACTTGGTCTAAAATTCGGACGGGAACACATGTTGTAGTATAGTTAATAATAAGTCCATGATGGTGATGTGATGAAGAAGTTTCATCTTCAGCCATCACACACCCAGTGACAGAATAGACATGTCTACTGAGCGAGTGAACGGTGAAGACAAAACTAGTAAGATGAAGATGATGATGAGTCAGCAATCATGATGGATGGTGATATGAGGAAATTGGTTCACCTTCAGCCATCACACACCCAGTGACAGAATAGACATGCCTACTGAGCGAGTGAACGGTGAAGACAAAACCAATATGATGACGATTATGATGAATCAGCAATTAGTCCATGATGGTGATATGATGAGGTAGTTTAATCTTCAGCCATCACACACCCAGTGACAGAATTGACATGTCTGCTAAGCGAGTGAAAGGTCAAGACGAAACCAATATGACCCACTTTCAGTTCAGTATGGATGATGTTTCCGATGATATTGTAGTCACTATAATTCTTCCCCAGAATACTAGAAGAAAAGAAAAGTCAACAATAATACAACAATAATAATATGATGAGGTCATTTTTTTAAATATTATAGGTAATGATAATATAGTCAGCAATCATTCCATGATGGTGATATGATGAGATAGGTTTAGCTTCAGCCATCACACACCCAGTGACAGAATGTACATGTCTACTGAGCGAGTGAACGGTGAAGACAAAACCAATATGATGACGATTATGATGAGTCAGCAATTAGTCCATGATGGTGATATGATGAGATAGATTAATCTTCAGCCATCACACACCCAGTGACAGAATTGACATGTCTACTAAGCGAGTGTGAGGTCAAGACAAAACCAATGTGACCAACTTCCAGTTCAGTATGGATGATGTTCCCGATGATATTGTAGTCAAGTCACTACAATTCTTCTCGAAAATATACTACAAGAAACGAAAAGTCAATATGTTATGATAATATGATAAGGTAATTTTTTTTAAGTATTATAGGTAATGATAATATAGTCAACAATCATTCCATAATGGTGATATGATGAGATAGTTTTAGCTTCAGCCATCACACACCCAGTGACAGAATAGACATGTCTACTGAGCGAGTGAACGGTGAAGACAAAACCAATATGATGACGATGATAATGATTCAGCAATTAGTCTATGATGGTGATATGATGAGATAGTTTAATCTTCAGCCATCACACACCCAGTGACAGAATGGACATGTCTACTGAGCGAGTGAACGGTGAAGACAAAACTAATATGATGACGATGATGATGAGTCAGCAAGTAGTCCATGATGGTGATATGATGAGATAGTTTAATCTTCTGCCATCACACACCCAGTGACAGAATAGACATGTCTACTGAGCGAGTGAAAGGTTAAGACAAAACTAATTTGATGATGTTCATGATAGTCAGCGGTTAGTCCATGATAGTCATATGATGAGATAGTTTTAGCTTCAGCCATCACACACCCAGTGACAGAATAGACATGTCTACTGAGCGAGCGAACGGTGAAGACAAAACCAATATGATGACAATGATGATGAGTCAGCAATTCGTCCATGATGGTGATATGATGAGATAGTTTTAGCTTCAGCCATCACACACCCAGTGACAGAATAGACATGTCTACTGAGCGAGTGAACGGTGAAGACAAAACTAATATGATGACGATGATGATAAGTCAGCAAGTAGTCCATGATGGTGATATGATGAGATAGATTAATCTTCAGCCATCACACACCCAGTGACAGAATTGACATGTCTACTAAGCGAGTGTGAGGTCAAGACAAAACCAATGTGACCAACTTCCAGTTCAGTATGGATGATGTTCCCGATGATATTGTAGTCAAGTCACTACAATTCTTCTCGAAAATATACTACAAGAAACGAAAAGTCAATATGTTATGATAATATGATAAGGTAATTTTTTTTAAGTATTATAGGTAATGATAATATAGTCAACAATCATTCCATAATGGTGATATGATGAGATAGTTTTAGCTTCAGCCATCACACACCCAGTGACAGAATAGACATGTCTACTGAGCGAGTGAACGGTGAAGACAAAACCAATATGATGACGATGATAATGATTCAGCAATTAGTCTATGATGGTGATATGATGAGATAGTTTAATCTTCAGCCATCACACACCCAGTGACAGAATGGACATGTCTACTGAGCGAGTGAACGGTGAAGACAAAACTAATATGATGACGATGATGATGAGTCAGCAAGTAGTCCATGATGGTGATATGATGAGATAGATTAATCTTCAGCCATCACACACCCAGTGACAGAATTGACATGTCTACTAAGCGAGTGTGAGGTCAAGACAAAACCAATGTGACCAACTTCCAGTTCAGTATGGATGATGTTCCCGATGATATTGTAGTCAAGTCACTACAATTCTTCTCGAAAATATACTACAAGAAACGAAAAGTCAATATGTTATGATAATATGATAAGGTAATTTTTTTTAAGTATTATAGGTAATGATAATATAGTCAACAATCATTCCATAATGGTGATATGATGAGATAGTTTTAGCTTCAGCCATCACACACCCAGTGACAGAATAGACATGTCTACTGAGCGAGTGAACGGTGAAGACAAAACCAATATGATGACGATGATAATGATTCAGCAATTAGTCTATGATGGTGATATGATGAGATAGTTTAATCTTCAGCCATCACACACCCAGTGACAGAATGGACATGTCTACTGAGCGAGTGAACGGTGAAGACAAAACTAATATGATGACGATGATGATGAGTCAGCAAGTAGTCCATGATGGTGATATGATGAGATAGTTTAATCTTCTGCCATCACACACCCAGTGACAGAATAGACATGTCTACTGAGCGAGTGAAAGGTTAAGACAAAACTAATTTGATGATGTTCATGATAGTCAGCGATTAGTCCATGATAGTCATATGATGAGATAGTTTTAGCTTCAGCCATCACACACCCAGTGACAGAATAGACATGTCTACTGAGCGAGCGAACGGTGAAGACAAAACCAATATGATGACAATGATGATGAGTCAGCAATTCGTCCATGATGGTGATATGATGAGATAGTTTTAGCTTCAGCCATCACACACCCAGTGACAGAATAGACATGTCTACTGAGCGAGTGAACGGTGAAGACAAAACTAATATGATGACGATGATGATGAGTCAGCAAGTAGTCCATGATGGTGATATGATGAGATAGTTTAATCTTCTGCCATCACACACCCAGTGACAGAATAGACATGTCTACTGAGCGAGTGAAAGGTTAAGACAAAACTAATTTGATGATGTTCATGATAGTCAGCGGTTAGTCCATGATAGTCATATGATGAGATAGTTTTAGCTTCAGCCATCACACACCCAGTGACAGAATAGACATGTCTACTGAGCGAGCGAACGGTGAAGACAAAACCAATATGATGACAATGATGATGAGTCAGCAATTCGTCCATGATGGTGATATGATGAGATAGTTTTAGCTTCAGCCATCACACACCCAGTGACAGAATAGACATGTCTACTGAGCGAGTGAACGGTGAAGACAAAACTAATATGATGACGATGATGATGAGTCAGCAAGTAGTCCATGATGGTGATATGATGAGATAGTTTAATCTTCTGCCATCACACACCCAGTGACAGAATAGACATGTCTACTGAGCGAGTGAAAGGTTAAGACAAAACTAATTTAATGATGATCATGATAGTCAGCGGTTAGTCCATGATAGTCATATGATGAGATAGTTTTAGCTTCAGCCATCACACACCCAGTGACAGAATAGACATGTCTACTGAGCGAGTGAACGGTGAAGACAAAACCAATATGATGACAATGATGATGAATCAGCAATTAGTCCATGATGGTGATATGATGAGATAGTTTAGTCTTCAGCCATCACACACCCAGTGACAGTATGAGCATGTCTACTGAGCGAGTGAACGGTGAAGACAAAACCAATATGACCCACTTCCAGTCCCGCATGATAATTGATTCAAGAATTATCAAGGATGGTGTTGCCGATGGTGATTATATACACTAAAATTCTTTTCGAAAATATAGGAGAAATCAATTTGTCAATTATGATAATATGATAAGATCAGAGAAAAAATTAAATGTTTAAATATTATTGGTAATGACGATACAGTCAGCAATCAGTCCATGATGGTGATATGATATATGATATAAGTTTATCATAGTAATAAGTTACTCATATAAAAAAAAGACTTCCTGTTGAGTTTCTTGCGGCGTTTCTTCTCAACAGAGTCCCTTGGAAGCGCTGGTAGACTCAGACATGTAAAAGTGCCTACAGGGCCTACTTACAGAATAAATGAATTTGAATTTGAATTTGAATTTGAATTTGATGAGATAGTTTAGTCTTCAGCCATCACACACCCAGTGACAGTATGAGCATGTCTACTGAGCGAGTGAACGGTGAAGACAAAACCAATATGATGGCCATGATAGTGATGATGATAGCTATCACGATGATGTTATCCACAATCAGTTGGCATCAATCTCAGTGATAGAATTTGAAACATATCAACTGAGAAAATGACTGCCAAATTATTATGGACATTTTGCAAATGCTAGAAACCCAGAAAAACATATAAAATCAAGGGCCAATCTTGTACATATTAGCCTAGTCCCAAACTAAGGTCTAGACTTTTTCTAAGGTACTTTGATTTGTAAAATACAATAGATAGGAATGATCCTTAAACATATAGAAAACAATCGAGATTCAGAAATAAACATATGTACTTTTGCTTTGACTCTTATATAGAGAAATATATACATCGCTTTGGCTGAGATTCGCCAAAGAAACCTGCAACCGAAACAAAAATACACATACTAAAATGTTGGCAGTATGCTTTGACGTGACTTCTTCGTATCGCCGGTTAATTCCTTGATTTTCAAAATGGCTGTCTTCCATCACCATGATGATGATGTATCTTAACAGTAGGCATCACAAACCCAGTGACTGACGACACAAGTCTTCTGAATTTGTGATTGCTATAGCGAAGATACTGGTGCTGAGTTGATCTCGATATTAGTTTCTATTCATATGATGATTATGGTTGATTGTTGTCTGTCCGTCAGCAGTTAGCATCATTCACTCAGTATTATATTAGTAAACACATACTTACTGAGGTAATGATAGCGACTATGATAGGACTTTTGATACCTGCAAATTAAAAAAAATGACTCGAAATATATGCTTGCACTGTAGGTACCAGTAGAGTTCACAAATATGTGTACACTTTACCTAGTCTATTTAATGTCATGTTTAAACTGCCATACATGAATTGTCATAGCGATTAACGTCACAAGGTTCTAAAGTGTGTACATATTTATGAACTCGACTATACTAGGCTACGATAAACATACATAGGGAAATATATACTTGAAAATTTTAAAAAAACATCTAAGATTCTATAAATACTTGCGCTCATCACAAAAATATTTGTGCATACTAGGAATTAAACCTAGGACCGCTAACTCCGTAGGCAGGACCACTACCGACTAGCATAAAAAAAAAAACATTTCTAATTCATTTGTCCTAAACTTTACACAGAACTAATATGACCTGTTTTTTTTCTTTCACGATGATCTTACTCCACCGACTACTTGTTATCAGCTTCCCAGTGATAAAACGTTAACATATCTACTGAGAAATGATAAACAGTAGTCAATGAGTCCATGATAGTGATGACTTTGATGATCATGTTAAAAAAATACACCACAGCGTAAAATATAATAAATATCAGGAAACAATTTCATACCAATTGACCAAGCCCCAAATGAAGCTACAAATTATCCAAGACTCAGGAATAACTCGCGCTCATCACACAGATATTTGCCCTGACTGGGAATCGAACCCAGGATCTCAAGCTTTGTAGGCACCCACTAGGCTAACCAGTTCATCAAAAAAAAAAGGAAAAAATTATGAAGACACCACATACAATTGAAATAATAGAAAAATAGTAAAAATTATGATTAATATAATAAACTTAAAAAGCTCGAAACTCGCAATGAAAGCTTTGATGTTGTTTTTTTTTTACCAAAAATAGTTATTAAAAGCCCAGTGACAGAATTAAACATGTCTACTGTGTTGATGACAACTTTTCTTAATAAAAAATACCTCGAATAAAAAAAACACAAGTAGTAACACAAAAAAATAATATTTAAATAAATAATAAATATCACGGGACGATCTCACACAAATTGACCTAGTCCCAAACTAAGCTCTAGGCTTGTACTATGGGTACTAGACAACGATATAAATACTTATATAGAGAAATATATACTTAAATACATAGAAAACATCCACGACTCGGGAACAAATACTCGTGCTCATCACACAAATATCTGCCCTTACCGGGATTTGAATTGATGAGCTTCGTAGGCAGGGTCACTACCAACTAGGCTAGCACGTCGTCAAAAAATAAATATAACACAAACATTAATCATTAAAATGGGTATTATTTATTTTATCGACACACCTTTCAGCTAACGTACGGTCACGAGCGTTAATTTGGTACCCATTTCAAGAAAAATATGCTTGAAGTTGTCAATGTCATTAGAGATGTCAAGGCATTTGTAACTTTTAGGAAACTCAACCTTATTGTTGTGGAATGTCAGATTGAGTTTGGACCTAAGGTGGGTACCAAATTTAATCTCGTGACTGTATCAACGTATTTCCATTTTATCAAAAGTCATTTCTCGCTGCGTGAGTTTTTTCTCTACAAGTCTAAACTAACCTTCGTAATTAATGTTTAAGATATCCTGAAAACGTCATGGTTTCAGCAGAAAATAGCGTTCGTTGAAATGAAATTCGGTAAAATGATTTGTTACTCATTCAAATAAATACCTAAATATAAATGATATCAGAAAATTTTATGGTGAAAAAATCTGATGATAGAGTCAAAATTGTGATAGGCTATTTTGATGATGGTGATGCTTAACAAAATTGTGTTATCTTTCCCAGTGACAGAATTAAAACATGTCTACTGAGAAATTTAACACGATTTGTCATAGCAATAAACAACATCTACATACATACATACATAATCTCACGCCTTCGTTCCCAGAGTGGGGTAGGCAGAGCTACAGAATTACAAACATCTCTAAAAACTTGTTGATAATTCTATAACCACAATTTGCACAATTAGGCTAAGATGTTTACCAGCGTATTAGTGACAGGTTGCAAGCCCATCGCCTAACAGTACTACAAGCCTTTATTCCCTTAGTCGTCTCTTACGACATCTACAACATCAACAACAACAACATCTATATATAAAAAAAAACAATTTCCGCATGTATAACGGAGCATCACTTAAAAACGGCTGGCCTATTGCCTAACGCACTTACAATCGCAATTGACTTCAAAGTGGAACAATTGTAATCAGAATCGTCTTCGGACTGTCAAAACGAAAACGATTGCGATTGCGAGTGCGTTAGGCGATAAGCCTAAGGGTCAATTAATTTTTTTCCGTGTTCATGATTATACGGACAAGGTTTGTATGAAAAAACCCGGGCACAAACAGCTAGTTTAAAATAAAATAAATATCAAGGGGTAATCTCGTACAAATTGAGCTAGTCCCGGTATACTAGAGCTAGTATTCAGACAAACGGACATGCAGACAGACAGACAAACGTGGAAAGCGGCTTTGTTTTATACTATGTGAAAATAACGCGATAAAACGCGTTAAAATCTGTAATTTTCACACTTCTCTTTTTTTTCCGAGATTACTTACTTACATTTTCACCAACGAACTTCTCCAATAATCCAAAAACACACAATTGAAAAACACTTCCTACGTCATAGCTTAAGTTTGATTTAAAAAAAAAAACTATTAAAAAATATCTGTGCTAGTAATTTCCCCGGTTGTGTTATCCCCACACCGGAACATAATGCGAATGCTTGGCGGCAGTTTAAATGATAAAATGGTGGTAGCACATCAAACAATTTTATAAACTCACTGTACATTTTGTTGTGTTCTTTCCAAATGTATTTGTTCAACTGATAACAGGTCACCACCACCCCGTGATTTTATACAACGTAGGGGGGTGATTAGCTAATCATAATACCAACTTTAGGTCATTAGTTGATTATATAGGTATTTAGTTTATGATCGTATTCACCTGCGTATTTGTCGATGGTCTAAAAATATGAGACGTTATCTATTGGTCTAAGATCCGAATAGGAGAAGATTTGGACCGGGCTGTTTATGCGATGAAAAGTATTTTATATCAAATTTAATACGCTAAATAATATGTGGCGAATAGGTAGGCTGAAAAATTTCAGTCCAGTACTTATATCATAAAAAAAAAACTTTTTTTTTAAATTGCAAATGTTTGTTTAATAAACAAATTACATACTAATCGAAAGTATGAAGTCTATAGAATATGCAAACGTTAGGTTTGGTGCAAATTACTAGTACCGACTTACCTGTTTATACCTGCCTACCCAATAGCTTGACGAGAAAAAAATAGTCAAACTAACGTTTGCATATTCTATAGGCTTCATACTTTCGATTGGTATGTAATTTGTCCATTAAACAAGATAGTGTATTTTTTAAAACGAAGTTAATTTTTATTTTTTTTATTAATTATATACTGGACTGAAATTTTTCAGCCTACCTATTCGCCATATATTACTTAGCATATTAAATTTGGTATAAAATACTTTTAATCGAATAAACAGCCCGGTCCAAATCGTCTCCTATTCGGATCTCCTACTATATGAAAGGGCCGGATCTTAAGTGCCCGAAATCGACGTCCATGTATGACTCGATGTATGAATGTGGAAGCTAAAGATATTTGTCAGGATCGTAGCAGGTGGACAGAAGTGGTCTCTGCCTACCCCTCTGGGAAACAGGCGCGATTTAATGTATGTATGTATGTATCTATGAAAAGGTACCTTATAGTCGATGGCGCTTCCGCCATTATTAACGATGCTCCGATATAAATACAACGTCGCGTGACGCAGGGCGGCGTAAGCGCCATCGACAATAAGATATGGTCATAGATAATGCCACATATTTTGTGAAATAATCCACGTTAGCCTAGTCTACCTACGGTTGAAGTTCGTTTGCACGTCATGATACAACAAGTTCGATTTTCCCTTGCAATAATATTATTACAGTGACAAGTGTCAACCTTAGCGATAATTAGATCTCACGGAATTTTTTGTCAAAATTGGTAGACCACTTTCTTGACCGACCGTACCTTGTCTACGAAGCTATTGGTTTCTGGTTTGATTCCCGGTATATTACACTCTTTTATCTACATCCATATCATAACTTCCCTACAATATGTTCAGAAGCGATAAGCAAATCGCTTATATTAAGAAACCTGTATCTGTGGTTGCATCTTAATGTTAACATTAAAGTATAGTGCATCGTAATTTTTACATTAAAGTGTCGGTACCTAAACATTTAAGTATCGGTAATACTGTACCACTAACTTGAAAATGCAAGCCATATCTGTGCATTATAAATAAAGTTTTTTTTTAAGCTTTGGTACTACAAACAAGTTAACAGTAACACTAACTTAATAAAAATACAGGCCATATCTGAACATATTATAGAAAACTTATGATATGCATGTAGATAAAGTTATGTATGCGGCTATACATAATTAGGCATTAAAACACTCGTGTGATCTTATTATGCACCAGCCACATAAACTACTATTTCAGTAAACCTAAGATGAGCCCTGTGACAGCTCATATAAACACGTAACACTTGTTTCTTTAACTTTACATAAATACTACATTGGTACCTAGCGACGCCGTTCATTAACTTCAATAATGAATCGCCTATTTTTAAATAGCTCGCATGTGAGCATAGTAAGTGATTGAAATTACGAAACACGGCTGTCACAGGACCCATCTTAGGTGAAAAAGAGTGTAGTGTGATGAGCGCGATATTTCTGAGTCTCAGTTGATTTCTATGTTTTACTTAGTGCATTTTTTTTGTATAGGACCAAAATATATTTTAGCTGTTTTTTTTTGTTCAATTAGTCAACTTATGGTATTTCCGTTAATGAATTAAGCAAAAATATTGAATAACATAAAAATTGTATAATATTATAGTGGTTTACATCCATCTAAGTACAGAATTCAACATTAGTACAATTAAAAATGAACACTAAACGTATATAAATTAAAATTAAACTAAGCTACTCAAATATTAAAGATATAAATAATAATCACCACTATAAAAAGAACACCCCCTCTAGCAGGTCCGCTCGCGGCATGGTCCCCGTGACACTGGCTGCATTACCTCTCTGGATAGCTAGCCCAATCCTTTGGGACAGGTAAGCACCAGCTCTAGGATCTCCGGAGGATTCTATGAGCCGAGAGGACAGGGCCTTAATAAATTGTAAATTGTTGTGTTTCCCTGTAATAAGTATTTATATCGATGTCTAGTATCCATAGTACAAGCCTAGAGCTTAGTTTGGGACTAGGTCGATTTGTGTGAGATATCTGAGATATCCTATGATATTTACTTAAATAAGTAGGTATTGAAAAATCACAAGTATAAAATAACATGTTTAGAATAAATAAAATGCAAAAACAAAACCTTCTTTTATTGTCAGGTAGCAAATTAGTGTGACGTAAACAATTTTTTTGCGTTAAGTAAACAATTTTTTTTACTAATTTGGGTAGAGTTAATAAAAACGTGCATGTTTCACTTGAAGTTTTTTTTATTAGTATTTCCTTAAACACGAGATTTAGACATATTTAAATGTATAAAAAAAGGAATGGAACTGTTTGATTCCATTTTAATTACTGTTAAATTGTATGAATAATATTTACAAATATTGTGTTACATCCTATAGATATTTAATTATTACATAATACATAATCTCACGCCTTCGTTCCCAGAGTGGGGTAGGCAGAGCTACAGAATTACAAACATCTCTAAAAACTTGTTGATAATTCTATAACCACAATTTGCACAAATAGGCTAAGATGTTTACCAGCGTATTAGTGACAGGTTGCAAGCCCATCGCCTAACAGTACTACAAGCCTTTATTCCCTTAGTCGTCTCTTACGACATCCACGGGAAGACATGGAGTGGCACTATTCTAACTCGGCAACCACACGAGGCTATTTTATTTTTTAATTATTATATTTAATTTTACATTTCATACGCAGTGAATTAATTATAATAAATAAACAACATTTATTTTAAATACTACAGAATCAGATAGGACTAATTAATTTAAATTAAACAAATTATACTTTTATTTATTTGTTACTGAAATATAGTGCGCGTATATTTAATTCATGTTATATTTATTTATAAAAATATAAAATAAATACACAGCATTTAAAAATACGTTAGTAACACTTGATTTTGAAATAAAATATTTTATGTGTTTCCATAGCTCGTGGTATTTTTAGGGTTCCGTACCAAAATAGTTTTAAGGAATCCTTATGGTGAGACTTCGGTGTCTGTCTGTCTCTATATCACAGCTGTTTTTCTCAGCGCCCATTTTCATAATCCACCTCTTCTGTGTTTCTTACCGCAGACGATCTCAGCAGAGATATTTAGTGAGTTAGCTTTATGATATATCATATAACTCATAAGCTACGTCACCAAATGGTACTACTGATGATCCAGTTACTGCTGGGCAGATAGTTGACGAAACTGACTATATCTCAATCTCGTCGCGGAAAACACTGACTTGTTCTTTTGTTCTCTGAATGAATTCACAAAGTCGGCTTTATTCTGTATTTGTTATAGTCGTGATAAGTATAATTAAGTATAGATAAGTTAGAGGTAGTTACGCTATTGTCTTAGGCACAGTCCTGTAAAAATAGTTGTAAGTGTGTGTGAAAATAAATAAATAAATAAATAAATAAATAAATATTTATATTTTATAATATTAATGGATAAAAAGTTATAAATAAATAAACAAAAAACATTTTTTTTAAACCCGACTGCATTTATTGAGGCTTTCGTCAATATACAGTGATGGTCATATTATTAGGGACCGGGGCCTGTTTTATAAAGCTACAAATTACAATTGACTGCTTACAAGTTTCCATTTGACACAACCTCGACCAATGACGACCAGCCATTTGAGCAGTGTTGCCAGTTTAGACCTGTAATAGTACATTGTGTATTAAGGGTGGTAAAGACAGAAATACAAACGAGAATCTGTTAGAAGCCCGAAGCCGAAGGCTTGAGGGCTTTAATGACTCGAGCTTTGTATTTCCTTTACCACCCATGTAACATACAATGTTTTTCATCACATTTGCGAGGAAATTAAATAAAATCAGACAAAAGATCATATTTTTAACTTACGATTCTCACTAATAATTTTAGCCGCGTTGGCGATGTCCGTTGGAGTCGCATTATCCCTTTCTTCTGATGACGACATGTATTTTATTGATATATAAATTTTAATATGTGCACAAAGACACCCTTTTAATTATTATTTTGGAATCACACAGTTTATAATCAGTATTTATAAATTTGCGGCAGACTACATCATTGTCTATGACTTACCACAGATAATGTCAAACGTGTTCAGGAGTCCGATTCTAGTGACAGTCGATATCAATAGTTTATATGCGACATTTTTAGAAAATTGTATGCAACTGACATTTCCTCTCGAATGAAACATCATATAAATATGAAAACAATTTTTCATCACACTTGCTCGTAAATAGTGGTCTAATATGCTAGAAAAAACGACCGTACATCCAAAATAATACCCGCGTGCCTTTTTTTTTACCATTACGCCCTATCGTGCGTAATAGCTTTTTTTTAAATATAATACGTGGACTCAAACTATCATAATTACGCCAGGACCCCAATTCTTGTGCCATTCGATATGAAGTTTCATTCGAGATAAAATGTCAGTTGCATACAATTTTCTAAAAATGTCGCATAAATTCAAATTCAAATTTATTTCAAATGCATATGAACTATTGATCTCGACTGTCACTAGAATCGGACTCTGTCGATGTAATCTGCCGCTAATTTATAAATACTGATATAAACTGTGTGATTCCAAAATAATAATTAAAAGGGAGTCTTTGTGCACATATTAAAATTTATATATCAATAAAAAACATGTCGTCATTCGAAGAAATGGATAATGCGACTCCGCCGGACATCGCCAACGCGGCTAAAACTAGTGGCAATCATAAGTTAAAAATATGATCTTTTGTCTGATTTTATTTAATTTCCCCGCAATTGTGACGAAAAACATTGTATGTTACACGGGTGGTAAAGGAAATACAAAGCTCGAGTCATTAAAGCCCTCAGCCCTTCTAACAGACTCTCGTTTGTAATTCTGTCTTTACCACCCTTAATACACAATGTACTATTACGTTTTACGTGTGAAGTAGGTAATTATTTTTCTACTCGACAATAGATTGCCTAACTCATTTGTACATGATTACATGATTGACGACTAATGGTTAACAATTACAGTAAAACTATTTGGAATTATGCGTGACGTCATTATTGCGTCAACGGCATGAGAAGTAAGGGCCCTGGAAGCTTGCGTTCTTTTCATACAATTGGCTACAAATATGACTTTTCAATTTTAACAACCAATCAAAAAGCTCTTAACCAATTTTATTGTTAGTTACACTTATCGTTAACTAATAAACTAAGGTTTAAATGTGTTTACAACTAGCTTTCGCCCGCGATTTCATCCGCGTAGAAGTCACTGTCTAATTTTCCGGAATAAAAACTATCCTATGTCCTATTCCAGGACCTAACCTATATGTGTGCCAAGTTTCATCTCGATCCGTTCAGTCGTTGAAGCGTGAAAGACGGACAAACATACACACTTTCACATTTATAATATTAGTATAGATTTATCTCTGTTAAAAACGAATCTCTCGTTTTATAAGGATATGAAAAAATTAATGTTTGACGTTCATACAAAGTTTAAAACTTTTAAAACTTTTTATGGACGCGTCAGCAGTAAGTTTTTAAATCCCTATACTCGAAAATCTAATTCAAGACCAAAATCCTAACCTCAACGGGCGCACATTCGCTGTGATTCAAAATTAAAAAAAAACAAAAATTCAAAATATTTATTAAGTAAATTGGCCACATGAGGGCTCTTTTACACGTCGGTAACATGGAGTGGATCTACTAGCGCTTCGGACAAGACCATCATTGCGGAGAAGAAGCGCCGCAAGAAACTCCAGCAGAAGGTCATTTTTTCCAATCATTAAATACAATAATACTTAAAAGTAACATTACAAGGTAATACAGTAATAAACAATTACTGCATTTTGGTTTAAGTGTAGGTATTTTTATCGATAAAACTTACCCTAATATTACTGGTTACACGAGTTCTCATTCATGTTTTTATGAAATAATGTTAAAATAACGAAATTATCAAGATGGGAACTGTCAGATTTTGATCTTGAATTCAATTTTCGAGTTAATATAAAAATTCGTATTTAACAGTACTTCACTGTACAGTCAACAGCATAAATAAGTGATCATTTATGTACCTTGTCGCTTTCAATCGTTTCACAATTTTGTATGACATTTCAAACACGACGTTAAAGTGACAAGGTACATAAATGATCACTTATTTATGATGTTGACTGTACCTACATCAGTTTAAACCTTACCTGATAAAGTAAATTGTATTTAGCAATTAAATTCGCCAAGAACTTTTTGATTGGTGGTCAAAATTGAAAAGTCAATGACGCGCTGGCCTAGTTGGTAGTGACCCTGCCTACGAAGTTAGCTGTCCTGGGTTGAAATCCCGATAAGGGCTGATATTTGTGTGTTTTGATGAGCGCGAATATTTGTTCCTGAGTCTTGGATGTTTTCTATCTATTTAAGTATGTATTTCTCTATATAAGTATTTATATCGTTGTCTAGTACCCATAGTACAAGCCTAGAGCTTAGTTTGGGACTAGCTCAATTGGTGTGACATTGTCCCCTGATATTTATTATTATTATTTATATTTGTAGGCAATTGTATGGGAAAAACGCAAGTGTCCCTAATAGGGTATTAGCCTATATTTTTATTAGTATTTAAATTGCAGCTTTTTTACCTTCCGAATAGCCTAGTATAAACAGTTTTTTAATATCTTTAAAAATAAGAAAGATATAAATGTTTGAAACTTGCTTTTAGACTGAGAGGAAAATACAGTAATATGACGTCATATTACTCAAACGTCATATGAATTACACGCAAAATATCGTTTCGTGAGAAAGAGATAGACAAAAAACTTTAAAAGGCTATAACTTTTTTATTTTATTACCAATTTCAAATTTGATTTTGAATTATTCTATCATACTACGTATATTTATATATTATCCGAATGAATATATGAAGTTTAATATCAGGCAAATACCCTATTATGTGACAAACACTGTATGCTAAAAAAAAGCTCATAAATCCGTTTTTTTTTTTAAAGAATTTGTGTACCCCGTGGCATCAAGACGAATCTAATGACGTATCAATTATCAAAATTGGTTAACCTGTTGAGTAGTTACGAGGGGACATAGAAACGGACATACATACATACAAGTCAAACACGTAACTCTAATTATAGTCTGGGTTGAATGGTTAAGTTAGTAAAATTTGCGTGACTTTTTTTTTTTAGACAATTTCATCTTTTTTGCACCAGGAATATCACCGTCAAAGTATTTTGAACTGTATATTAATAACAAAAGGTCTAAAAGCGAATAACAAACAATTGACATCCGGTTTTTTAATGGTGTTCTAAAAAAACATGTTTATAGACGTTTGTTTGTGTACCTTTTTTTCTTTTGTTCATTTTCACTCTAAACATAAGTAAACAAATTTCTGCTACTGGCTAAAGAGCTTAAGCGCCACATGGTCTTTTCTACGTCACACCTCGCGCTACACTTAAAAAAACAAAACGCGGTTACAAACAAAATGACATCATACCGAGCACACTCTGTTTCATCTAAGATGAGTCCTGTAACAGCTCATATAAACGGGTGCGCTTCGATCAGTATAATAACGTTTCGTATAATTTCATTTAACTAACCACGAAAAGCATAATGAACGTTTAGCATAAGTCCAAGGATCGGAAAAACGCCCGTCATTTTGAAAACATAACCCTGTTCCGTACAGGAGAGACTTCCTTCTGATGTTAATTAAAAATATTATTAGGTATTTTACATTTATTATACCATTATTTATATTTATTCAGCAACAATATTATTAATGAATAAAACCATAATGGTTATGGGAAAAAAACACTTTCGCCAATCAAAAATAATGTCTTTTTTTTTTATTTTCGTCTGTTATTCCATAATGACGTGAATTTAGGACCTATATATGAGTCGAAAAAGTTTGTTCACAGTTTACGGAGGACATTGGGGCAATCGTTAACATTGGTTTACTGTTTGTATGTGTGTTTGTGTGTTCTAATTAACATTTCGGTGTCATTCATTAATAAAATTGTCGCTAAGTACATATAAATTATTGTATAATAAATCTATAAAATACCAAATAATATTTTTAATTGATATCAAGGAAGTCTCTGCTATAGGGAACAGGGTTATGTTTTCAAAATGACGGTCGTTTTTCCGATCCTTGAGCATAACCAATTGTATAATTTTACCTGGCATACGATCGAATAACATAACACTTATTTAGTATAACTGTCATTTTCTTGTTGTTATGCATTTTAGGTCAATTTCTTCTAAGGTTAGGTTAGGTTAGAACTGTGACCACATTAATAGCAATGAAAGCCGTTAGAAATATTTATAATTATTTATAAAACATTATACATACATACATACATAATCTCACGCCTTCGTTCCCAGAGTGGGGTAGGCAGAGAATTACAAACATCTCTAAAAACTTGTTGATAATTCTATAACCACAATTTGCACAATTAGGCTAAGATGTTTACCAGCGTATTAGTGACAGGTTGCAAGCCCATCGCCTAACAGTACTACAAGCCTTTATTCCCTTAGTCGTCTCTTACGACATCCACGGGAAGACATGGAGTGGCACTATTCTAACCCGGCAACCACACGAGGCTTATTGGTTTATTATACAGATTGAAATTATGCAATTCGTGTTATGTAAAATGAGCATTAGACCATTTGTTTTTATGCTAAACATTACACACCCCATATAAACGCGTATTACACTTGTTTCTTTAACTTTACATAAATACTACATTGATACCTAGCGACGCCGTTCAAAGACTCAAATAATTAATCGCTTATTTTTAAATACCTCGCATGTGAGTATAGTAAGTGATTGAAATTACGAAATACGGCTGCCACAGGAATCATCCTAAATGAAACAGATTATAGTTCAAAACGGGTGTAGAAAACACTGATTATATCCAATATTTTTTCTGAGTAAATAATAATAAAAAATACGATATTTATCAGAGCACTTTCTAAAAAAGTCCTGTTGTTAATGCAATAAATTACCAGTGTATATAGATCGCGATTTTTAAACGTTTTATATGCATATACGTCTCAACTTATAATAGAAATGTTCACTGACCAGCATATTTAGATCTGTAATTTTAAACACTTTCTAAGACTCTAGAGTTCTTTAATAAATAGTTTTTTTTAATATAACACCACTAACCTCTTCAACGTAATAATATATATTTAAGTTAGTTCGTCAATATATATGTTTTTGTATCGTTTGTCGTATCTCGTGCGGTTAATTAATTGTTTTTTATATTAGAATATAGTTTGTGGTCTTATCTATGGTGATAGCGGTATCCTATCTGTCTGGGAGATATGTATGTTTCACTATATTTTACTGCGACTTTGTCTGCGTAGAACTTGATTATACTCGTAGCATTTTTTTAGAGGACTGTACTTTTTACCAGACTGCCGAAGAAGGATGGTAATGTGTTTATTAGCCTATTATGTATGTTTGTTCCTTTGTGGAACTCTAGAAGGGTGATTCCACAGGCGTTTCAACCGCCGTCAGTCCGCTGTCCTAAGTATTTAAGAAATAGGCGATAATATACTTAAAATTCGATCAATTGTGGCAAGAAGTACGATAACAGTATAGCTCTGTGAGAATGTTAGCTGCTTGGTGTAGCTCATTCTTTCAATATTTATGACAGCGGACTGACGGCGGTTGAAACGCCCGTGGAATCACCCAGAAACAAAACGCCTAGGCCGATTTTGATGATTCTTAAATCGATTCGTCTTAATCTTGTGAGCGTCACTATAGATATGACAGTCAAATGTTTAGTTTTCAGATTCCTTATACTTGTAGTATAAGACGGTCTTACTCGCCAAATTTCATAGTTCTAGGTCAACGGAAAATACCCTATAAATTTTGATTCCCTTTAGTGTCGAAATATACGTTTTTTGCGGCAAAAACGGCTGTATCTTTTTTTACGTTAACTTAAAAGTTAGATTTTTTCAACTCTTACCCGGTATTAGTTTCAACTCGATACCTCGACGTGTTCCCGAGATGCAGGGTCTTGACAGACGGACAGACGGACAACAAAGTGATCCTATAAGGATTCCTTTTTTTTCTTTTGAGGTGCGGAACACAAAAATGATGAAATAAACCTATAGATGATTTTAATTTTTAAAATATGGCGTCTGGTTGCCACCATATTGAATTTTGCTTACTGTCATATCTTTAGAGACGCTCACAAGATTAAGAAAATTCGATTGACGTAAGAATCATCAAAATCAGTCCACACGTTTAGTTTTTAGAGTGCCAAAAAGGAACAAACATACATATATAGGCTGATAAACACATTACCCTCCTCCTTCGGCAGTCGGGTAAGATGGTGAAATATTACAAGAGGCTCCATACAAGAATAGTTTTTTCTACGTATTTTTATTTTGTTGTGTCGTATAAATGGTAAAACGAAAGCGTCATTTTTGGTATAACCGTAGTACAATTCCAAAGAAGAATAAAACTCTAGAAAAAGGTAATGGTTTTTTTTTTTATATTCATCAAATCATTACTACTTTAGAAAAAACTCGTATCTGATATTTCGAGATGTATGAGTTTGAACTTAATTCTCTTCCCATTTAAATTTAAAATGGTACGTCACGAAATATGAAGATACGAGTATTTTTCAAAGCATTGACGAATATTTTGAAGTCATTTAGTAAACTGTGTGAAGTAATTTAAATTTCACATTACATCAACAGATCCTTGTAACGACGTCATAATTATCGGAGTACCTAAGCTGACCGTAATTAAGTGCTTTCCTAATAGAATGGTATTTATCAATTCTAATGATCTGGTCATTAAAATGCTCATTAAGCGTATTTACGTGATAGGTTCGATTCCTGATAACTTAGGTGTTGCTTTCACAATAGGGTGGTCCAAAAAACAAAACTGTGTAATATTGTTTCTCCACAAGTTTCTTTTTAACCGACTTCAAAAAAGGAGGAGGTTATACGTTCCACTGTATGTTTTTTTTTATGTATGTTCACCGATTACTCCGTCAATTGTCAATTGGTTTGATAGAGTACACTTTCGAGGTGGTCCCATTGTCACCAAATCTGAATTTGATGAGAGGATCCGTGAGGAATTGAGGGAACTCCTCAAATATTGTAGGCAAACATATAGCCATTTTAGTATTTTTAGTAACAAGTCCAGCATTTGCATTCAGAAAGTATCATTTGGTGAAGTGGAACTGATGATGAAGACCACAGATGGCCACCGGAACTCCTCAACGGTACCGATTTCAAGGGTTGTGATAAGAAATCTCGATTAAGATAGTTGAGCGACTACAACGAAGAATATTTACTTGTTGAAATATGACTATGACTTTCCCGCGGCGTTGCTTACGGCGCGCTTGAAATAACTTAAAGTTTCATATCAACTAAGAAGTGGGACTACGTAACAGCGTATTATGATCACTAAATAAAAAGTATAAAATAAAATAAATGTTTTAAAAAACAAAAAACCGCCTTCAAAAACGCCAAAAAATAACTTCTTTAAAATTGTGGCGACCACAATATTTTCAACAAAAAGCCGACATCAGTTGGACTAACCTATTAGGTGCCTACAATTTTAAAGAAGTTATTTTTTTGCGTTTTTGAAGGCGGTTTTTTGTTTTTTAAAACATTTATTTTATTATTTCAAAATACACAAAAATACGCTATACCAAGTTTAAATGCAATTGAATAAACTTTACAGGTCGCCCATAATGTTACAATTGTTTCATATAAAAATGTATAGAGCTTCACACATCTTACAAAGATATCGAATGAGAAAGTCTTTAGACAGATCATGACCCTGTATTCCGAGTTGCAGCAGGAGGCGAACAATATTCTACTTCTGTTTTTAGTTTTTGCTAAGTTTACTAGATATCGTTTTGTATGAGAATGAGATCTTTTTGGCATAAACTAAACGCTTTGGGCGACCAGTAAACGATCACATAACAAGTTTAAATTTGACACATAAGTAACTAATTTATAGCAAGCAAAAATAAGCCCAAGGAGGAAGGATTTGACATACTTTTTTTTTCTTCATACTATTTTGGACCGCCCTATTTCACATATTGTTATTATTTATCTGTTATTATATTTCTTAGTATTTGGTTTTGAATAAAAATATTTGTGACGGTCAAGGTTCTATTCTCAATAAAGGCAAATGGTTATTCTTGATATATACCAGGTGATTATTCCCTAAATATAACAGATATTAGAATACTTTATTTTGATATCGAAAATACGTTACCCAATGAGTAAAAACACATTAATAACTTTTTTTAAATGTAAGTATACTCGAAAATCTAATTTAAGACCAAAATCCTAACCTCAACGGGCGCACATTCGCTGTGATTACTGCATTTTGGTTTAAGTGTAGGTATTTTCATCAATAAAACTTACCCTAATATTACTGGTTACACGAGTTCTCATTCATTTTATGAAATAATGTGAAAATAACGAAGTAATCAAGATGGGAACTGTCAGATTTTGGTCTTTAATCTCGTAAGGCCCAGTGTGCAATAGGACGTACATAATCAAGGCAATTTAATTTGAACTGTGTTACAATGAGAATAAGGTGTATTTTACTATCTTCATAAACTGAAAATGGAATTATCGAACAAACGTAATTGAACTTTATGGCCTTGACGGTAGATTCAAAGTCCCACTCACAAAAAACTTCCTGTTTTTAGTATGGTGGGCTTTACGAGGTTAATTAGATTTTCGAGTATAGTAATATTTAAAAATATTAAGTTTAAACGCTCCCATACCTATATAATATAATGCGGCGTTCCTTGAGGCTGTAATTTCCCTACCGTAAGAGATAACTGTTTAAGATTCATAATTTACACGAAAACTGTAATAAATAAAACAATTAATGAATTATATGATAATGGTGAAACGACTACTGAAACAAACGGCTAACTAAATGTGTGGGAGGGTTTGAAGTTAATATTTGGGATATTTCCGGTTTAATTAAAAAAAGTTAGTGATGTGATTTTACTCATTGGATAACGTACTTTTGATATCAGTTTAAAGTTTCTGATATCTGTTATATTTACGGAATCATCGCCTGGACACACTTAACGATAACACCCTGTGTATCGGCCGATCCATTTGGTAGCTACAATACCACAAACAGTCAGACACACACCTTAAACTTACAACGAGATCCTTAAAAAATAATTAAAAAACTTTAAAGACTTACCTTTTAAAACCCACACCAATAAATATTTACGTTGCACACCATGTTTACATGACACTACTGACATCATTATAAGTAAAAACGAAATGCAGCATTTCTTAGTGATCTCAATTTATATTAAATGAATATAACTCGCTCAGCGTTTTAATTTTTGTATGTACGCAAATAATTATGTTGTGCGTTTGTTTGATTATAATATTGATATGTTATAATTTACATATTTATTTAGTACCTACAAACATACATAAACTCACGCCTTCGTTCCAGCAGGGGTAGGCAGAACTACAGAAATACCTACAACTCTAAAAACGTATCTATTTTTTTCCAGTAAACTAGGTATAGTTCAGGAAATATGATTGGGCCATCTGTTATCTACTTTGCAATCTTTTTTTCAGCGTTAAGACTTACCGGACCTAACCTTAACCTTAACCTTAACCTTTCAACCCATTGTGCTGTTTGAAGAACGAGGGCAGCTTTACGATTACCTTTTGTTTGATATTAACAAAAAGATCTTAGCGAAGATTACAGACGGCCAATTCATATTTCCTGAACTATATTTTATACATATGTGGCGACCTAGCGACATCTAACGGCAACTTGTATCAACCAACTCGCTACCTCGCTAGCGCCACCAGCGTCAGACAGCGCAACTAAAGTGTTCTGCATCGCGCTAACGAAGTTTCTACAGTCCGTTGACATATATACAACTTCCAACTTCATCCCAACGGACTTCGGTCCCCAGGCATAACACCCGCCTGGAGAGAGATCTCTCTATTGTCCTCTCTTCCTACATTGGTGACCCCGACGTGATCGTCTTTCTACACATATATACATATATTCACGCCTGTCTCCCAATGGGGTAGGCAAAGACTATGGAACGCCAGGTGCACCGATCATACGACTTTCGCTTCCTCTACATTCATCAACCTCGTCATGCTCGTACGTCGGTTTCGGGTGCTTTTGATGTGGCCCTTATTCAGTACATCTTGAATCTAATGTATGTGTGTCTAAGGCGTCCCCTGCCGACATCTCCACTCTCGCTCGCCATAGCTCTTTCGTAACTTCTTTCATCCATCCTTCTAAATGACTAAACCATCTTAGCATATCTTTTTAGGGTTCCGTAGTCAAACTAGGAACCCTTATACTTTCGCCATGTACGTCCGTCCGCAGCCTAGCTCATACTCTTAGTACTAGAAAGCTGTAATTTGGCATGAATATACATATTAGTCACGCCGACAAAGTGGTAAAATAAAATCTTGTTTTTTTTTTTTAGCGTAGGTACCTCCCCTACGTGGGGATGTTTTTATTTATTTCTTGTCTACCCTATAGTGTGAGATGTCGTTGGATAGGTCTTTCAAAAATATTGTGGGTTTGTGCAAACAATTTTTCGATTAAGGGATCCGTTTATGACATATTAATATTTAAAGTGCTAATTTTTGTTAGAGGAATACATATACATACATATATCGTCGCTGTACTTTCTCAACCTCGTATCTGATCAAGTAGTTAGATAGGAAAAGCACGCTTGTTCCCGGAAGGATAAATACTACTTTCCTATCTAACTATTCGATCAGATACGAGGTTGAGAAAGTACAGCGACGATATAGCCTTATAAACACACAAGCTTCTGCCCGCGACTTCGTCCCCGTGGTATAGTTACTTTGGGCTAACGCTTACTTTAACCCGCGACTTTGTTAACGTAGAAGGTTGAAACATTCTTCATTGGTGCTCCGCTCCTATTGGTCTTAGCAGATATATAGCCTATAGCTTTCCTCGATAAATGGGCTATCTAACACTGAAAGAATTTTTCAAATCGGACCAGTAGTTCCTGAGATTAGCGCGTTCAAGCTAACAAACAAACTCTTCAGCTTTATAACATTAGTAGGTATAGATTACTCTGCCTTACATCGCACAGCCGGATAACAAACAATAAAATCCAGGGCATCAACATAGTATAATCATCATCAATTTCCGCTAAATCAGCAAGGTCTTAACTCGTACTTTTTGTACAGTCAGCGAATTGATACTGCGTGTTCTCGTTTTAAACTATGTCAAGTGTACGCGCCGACGTGATGTTTCGTTACTATGAGATTAGAATCTGATTTACTTGTGTAATTGATTTATGACATGCTATTTTAACTTTTTAGGGTTCCGTAATCAAACTAGGAACCCTTATAGTTTCGCCATGTCCGTCCGTCTGTCCGTCCGCAGCCTATCTCCGAGACTCTTTGTACTATAATGCTGTAATTTGGCATGAATATACATATTAGTCACGCCAACAAAATGGTGAAATAAAATAATGAATTTTTTTTTTTAGTGTACCCCCCCTACACGTTTCTTGGGGGTGATTTGTTTTTTCTGCGCAATTTTTTGTTAGAGTCAAGTGTCGTTTAAGTCAAAGAAATTCTATGAATAATGCGTTGAATAAAGCTAATAAAATAAAGCAATTAAACTTCAAATCAACATTTATTTTGAAACCTCAAGTCAACAATAGTACATTATTGCCTAGGCATGGAAGTAGGCAATTGCGGGCCGAGTATTGGTTTAAACGGACGAGCTTGCGAGTCCGTTTAAAAATACGAAGCCCGCAATTGCTGTTCCTGCCGAGGCAAATATAGTGCTTTTCTCAAAAATCGCAAGAAATAATTTGTGTTGGAGTAAAATCTTCATCGCTTGAACTCATTTTTTGAATTGCATACAAACAGAAACTTCATGTGAAAAAACCATCACTCTTTACCACCTTTTTGTTTATGACAAGGAGAAAGCAAGCTTTGTTTTTAAAAAAACATAAGCTATTCCAGACACAGATAAAAAAGTTATGTTTCGAATAAAATTTGGATGTATAAGACTTGTGCCCTCATTTTATTATGGCCTTTTTCACTTTTTAAAAAGTTACAAGCTAGATAGTAATGGAATTTGTATGCAACATTGCGGGCTTGTGTAGCGAGCACGCAATGTTTTTTTTTTTAAATTTGAGAACTGTCAGTAAACTATGTATTTCGCGTCTCAATATGTAGATAGGAATGTCCACATTTCCGGACATTTTTGAGAAAATTTATTTCTTAACCTATAGTTAGGTGAGCGGTGAGGTACGGCTTTCTCGTCATCTAGCCAGGAGAAACACGTAGCGTACATGTTACGAGTAGAACCTGTTTACGCGGCAAAACAATGAAATGGTAAACCGAATAATTCGGCCAAATATCCGGTTCGGCAAAGGTTAAACCGAATAGTATTCGGTATTCGGCGCATCTCTAATTTAAACTATACATACTCGTAACTAATTAACTATAACTATTTTGTTATGTACTTTTTGATTTATAGACAAACATTTTGGCTCAAAGACTTATTTGTCCATAGGTCGGCTTCAAGGGCTACGGCCTCGCCCCGGCCCAGCTGGCGACGTCAGCCAGCTTCACGTACAGCGACGGCGCCACGTACTCCATCCGGCACGGGTCCGTCATCATCGCCGCCATCACCTCGTGCACCAACACCTCCAACCCCAGCGTGATGCTGGGCGCAGGTACTGGGTGCATCATTACCTTAGTTGATACATAGCCCGTGTCCAACCGGTACCAATGGAGAGAGGCCACGTGTAGCCCGTTTCACGAAGCTACAAGTTACAAATTACAGGTTACAAGTTTCCATTTGACCCAACCTCGACCAATGACGACCAGCCATTTGAGCAGTGTTACCAGTTTAGACCTGTAAAATTGTAACTTGTAGCTTTATAAAATGTGCCCCTGATGGTGAGTGTTCTGATGCCCATGGACATTTGTAACCTCAAGACTGCAATCTGAAGACAGCTATCTGAAGACAGCAACGTTGAGACTTCGATCTGAAGACATCAATCGTAAGACTGCGATCTGAAGTAGCACTCTGAGGGCAGCAATCATAAGACTGCGATCTGAAGACATCAATCTTAAGCATGTCATCATGAGACTGCAATCTTAAGACTGAGGGCTGCAGACAACAATTTTAAGACTGTCATCGTGAGACTGCAATCTTAAGACTGTCATCATGAGACTGCGATCTGAAGATATCAATCTTAAGACTGCGATCTGAAGACAGCAATCTTAAGACTGCGAACTGAATACAGAAATCTTAAGACTGATATCTGAAGATATCAATCTTAAGACAGCGATCTGAAGATATCCATCTTAAGACTGCGATCTGAAGACAGTAATCTTGACACTGCTATCTGAAGACAGCAATCTTAAGACTGCCGTCATTAGACTGCTATCTGAAGATAACAATCTCAAAATTGCAATCCCAAGATTGCAAACGCGTTGCTGACTCTGTGGGTGAAGATGTAATTGTAGATAGAATGGTATCCAGTATATACAAGCCTAGAGCTTAGTTTGGGATTAAATAGGTCAATTTGTATGAGATTGCGGACCGGGAGACGAGCTGTAGGTAGGCCTCCAACAAGATGGAGTGACGACCTTGTAAAGTTCGCGGGAACGCGGTGGATGCGAAAAGCACAAGATCGGTCTGAGTGGAGAGCCTTGGGGGAGGCCTATGTCCAGCAGTGGACGTCTTTCGGCTGACATGATGATGATGATGATGATGATGTATGAGATTGATGATATTTATTTATTGTTTAATAATATACTACGTTTTGCCGGCAGGTATGCTCGCGAAAAAAGCCGTAGAAAACGGTCTCAGCGTGCTGCCATACATCAAGACTTCTCTTTCCCCTGGCTCTGGCGTCGTCACCTACTATTTGAGAGTAAGTATATTACACTAACAATGACAAAAGATTTAGAAAACCCTTGATATAAAACAGAAAGCCATAGTACTCTCTAGTCGGAAAAGCCATATTCCTTTCGACATGGTATCGTATTGTCAACGTCTCGATAGCTCTTGTTTACTTATAGTTGTGGCGTACGAGTTACAAACAATACCACAACATGGCAATATGATAAACTGCTCTTGGAAACCCTTGGAAACTCGCAGAGAATAGTACATTGTGCCTCAAGGGTGGTAAGAAGGGGATTGCTAACGAGAGAGTTAGCAGTTATTTTATTAAATTTCATTTTGAAAATTGGTACAATCTGGCCGTATGGCCTGTCAAGTTTAAAAACTAAAGCATTTCTAAGCATAATCTGTGGAAGACTATATTGCAAAAAGTTGACAAACTCTTTTAGCGAGTCGAGTTCATTTGTTTGATTGTTGTTTCCGAAGCGTAAATTGTTTATATTTTTTTCTCTATTTTATTTCCTCACAAATGTGATGAAAAACATTGTGTGTATCACGGGCAGTAAGGGGATTACAAACTCGAGCCATTAAAAGCCCTCCGCCTTCAACGTCGGGCTTCCAATAGTCTCTCGTTAGCAATCCCCTTCTTACCGCCCTTGATGTACAATGTACTATTTCTCAACTGTTTGTTACATGAATCAGCTTTTATAGAAGGTGTAAAAAAAGACATGAATAATCCCTATTACCGACATGCTGATTAGATTAGTAATTTGTTTTTGTCTGCAGGAATCCGGAGTGATCCCGTACCTCGAGAAGCTCGGCTTCGACATCGTCGGCTACGGGTGCATGACGTGCATCGGCAACTCTGGCCCGATCGACGACAACATCGCTAACACTATCGAGAAGGTTTGTGTAACTTTAAAATTATAATTTATGTTTCAATATCTACACTAATATTATAAAGAAGAAATATTTGTATGCGACTGTACACATAATTAGGCATTATGCACCAGTGACATAAACTATTAATTGTTTGTCTATAGAACGAGCTCGTATGTTGCGGCGTGCTATCCGGCAACCGTAACTTCGAGGGCCGCATCCATCCCAACACGAGAGCCAACTACCTCGCGTCCCCCCTTCTCGTTATCGCCTACGCACTCGCCGGGACCGTAGACATTGACTTCGAGACGCAGCCGCTTGGTAAGATATTAAGATATAGAGACATAAGGACGTCTAGATGTTTAACCAGACGTCTTAACGCTTAGGACGTCTAGATGCTTAACCAGACGTCTTAACGCTTAGCACGACTAGGCACTCTAAATACTTAGGTGGACGTCAGACGACTCGCATGTAACGTCTAGATACTAAGCTTAACTTCTAAATACTCAGATGTACGTCTGGACGCTCGAGCTGATGTCTTAATTGTTAGGTAGACGTCTAGATACTTACTTAGACATCTAGTCACTCTACCGTAACTCCGAGGGCCGCATCCACCCCAACACGAGAGTCAACTACCTACCTCGCCTCCCTCCTACTCGTGATCGCGTACGCACTCGCCGGGACTGTGGACATTGACTTCGAGATGCAGCGCATCTGTCGTCTGAACGCTTAGGATGACTAGGCACTCAAGACTGACGTCTTAACGCTGAGGTGGGCGTCGAAACTCTCGCACATAACGTCTAGATTCTAAGCTTAACTACTAAATACGACGTCTAGACGCTCACGAGAACTAAAACACTCGAACTGACGTCTTAATACTTAGACGTCTAGACACTTATACACTCGAAACACGACAGAAATCTTGTAAAAAGATTGACATCTAAATATATATTCGCAGGCAAGCGCGCGGACGGCAGCGCAGTGTTCCTCCGCGACATCTGGCCGACGCGCGCCGAGATACAGGAGGTCGAGAACAAACACGTCATCCCTAACATGTTCAAAGAGGTAAAGATTAAATATTAGATTTTTCAACAAGGGACTAAAACAAACCATAATGACACGAGATGTTTAGCAACACGAGCGGACCGATGGTGGCTATAGTTCGAATGTCATTATATGGTTGTTTAGTCTCGCGTTAAACACACATTGAATGCGAGGAAAAAAACGATATTCTATACAAAATTACAATATTTATTATAACAAAGTCTCTTACAAATTAGTAACGTGGTTGTTTTTTTTGTAAAGTGACGCTTTAAATTAACGCTTGCATATTTAGCCAACAGATTCAAACTTCAGAACTATTTTAAAACTAATTGGACCATGCATAATAAAATGAATTCATTTTTAATGTAATTAAATAGATTCATATTCGTAATCATTAATCGTGTTTTATAAATATATTTTTACACAGTTGTCATTTTTTTACACATATTTAAACGCCATAAAAATTGTCTTTACACAATCACTGATAATGGCGATAATCGCCCATTCATAAACACCGTGATTGGTTGTTTAGGGCTTTCAAAAGTAAATTAAAAAAAAAAATAGGTACTTTAGTCCCTAGAGATTAATAAGGCACTTTAGTCCCGATGTGCACAGACTAAAGTAACATTTTAAGAGCATAAGAAGTGAAAAGGTTTATTCTGTAAGGCGCTGTAGGCACTTTCACATTATGAATCAGGGTTTTAATAAAAATTCGGCGAAGTAAAACTTTATATGGAACAACCACCACCATTATTGTTATTATTTTTGTTATTTGCAATTTTAGTTTCACCTAAATGTTATTTCCAGGTGTACGAGAAGATAGAAGTAGGCTCCCCCTCATGGCAAGCTCTGGACGTACCCAAAGGGAAACTGTACGGCTGGGACCCCAACTCGACATACATCAAGAGGCCGCCATTCTTCGATGGAATGACTAAGGTAAAGATCAGATACGAAATTTAAACACGTAGATTACATACATACATAATCTCACGCCTTCGTTCCCAGAGTGGGGTAGGCAGAGCTACAGAATGACAAACATCTCTAAAAACTTGTTGATAATTCTATAACCACAATTTGCACAATTAGGCTAAGATGTTTACCAGCGTATTAGTGACAGGTTGCAAGCCCATCGCCTAACAGTACTACAAGCCTTTATTCCCTTAGTCGTCTCTTACGACATCCACGGGAAGACATGGAGTGGCACTATTCTAACTCGGCAACCACACGAGGATTAATTTCTACTATAGCGAGTTAAACACTCTACCTTTCATGTCGATTATGAGCAGAGAGTGGACAAATGGGCCTCATTACTCGCAATAATGTGGACATGAATCTAAAGATTTTAATTAAACAAATTAAATTACATTAATTGATTACTTACCTGAACTTTAATCTTGATCCTTTGGAGGACAGTAATTAATAAATAATACAAAGACGCGAGGAGCGGTCATTAATATTAATCTACTTAAGTTTGCTCCATTAACCGATTCGTTGCGTCTTCCATATTCGAAAACTTTTGGCTGTGGCGGCGAACAATTATTTCATGACACGCCAGGTCCTAATAATGATGCGCAATCGCGTTCTATTAGGACGATGCCATAGAATATGATGACACGCCTAGCGTGTCATCCGCCACACGTTAAAAACATTTGATGACACGCCTGGCGTGTCATCCGCACTGAATCGGTTAACATCCGTGGATTGCAAAAGTAGCTTTTCCCCTAATACGTTTATTTTAGTCGTGAAAAGGATTAAAGTAACCACGGAAAAAATATAAAAAATACTGTTTATTTTCTGGGTCCGATCTCTGGTTATGAGGAAACTTGATAATCATAATTAAAGGAAAGTTGGTCGAGTAAGATTATTTCACATTATTTCATATCGAATAATAAGCTTAGTTTTTTATGTAACTAGTTAATAGTACATTATTGCTTAGGCATGGAAGTAGGCAATTGCGGGCCGAGTATTGGATTAAACGGACGAGCTTGCGAGTGCGAGATACGTGTTCAAACTTCTTTATACTGCACATTTGAATGTTAATTTACTGCATATTAATACATCATTACTATCCATTAAACAACAAAATATGTACAAAATTAAAAACAATTAAGAAAGCGACACCATCTTGCTAGAGGTGGTGTTCTTTTTACAGTGGTGATTATTATTTATATCTTTAATTTTAAAGTAGCTTACTTTAATTTTAATTTAAATACGTTTACTTTTAATTTTTAATTGTATTAATGTTGAATTCTGTACTTAGTTGGATGTAAATAAAATTACATTCAATTCTGGGAAAAAAAAGATAATCTTACTTTCAGAGTATGACACATCGAAAATATATTTGACGGAAGAGGAGGTGTTTGGTTTCTTCATTGACACTTATTTTTATCGGTACCAATTAACTACTTTATAATTGTCATAATTATCTTTATTTATCACTATTTACTACCAGCTACTGAATCATGAATTAATGGACACTATGAAACGTGAGACAGTTCCTCTGTTTTCTTTGCTCGCAAAGTGAAAAGTAGTGTTTAACGCGAGATTAAACAACCATAATGACACTCGAACTATAGCCACCCTCGCTCGCTCGCGTGGCTAAACTCTTGTCATTATGGCTTGTTTTAGTCCCTTGTTGAACAATGATGTTGTCGGCAGGAGCTTGGGTCTATCCGCGACATCTCGGACGCCCGCTGCCTCCTGCTGCTGGGAGACTCGGTGACGACCGACCACATCTCGCCGGCCGGCGCCATCGCGCGCAACTCGCCCGCCGCGCGCTACCTCGCTCACAGAGGGTAAAAGTATTCCATGATAAAGCTCTATTTTAATTTCAAATACTTTATATTTCTTTATACATTTACATTCTGAAGACTACAATCACAAGACTGCAATCCTAAGACTGCAAATGACTTGCTAACCCTGAGGACTAAGGTGGAAATATATACCTTCCACAGACTAACTCCCCGCGAGTTCAACTCGTACGGTTCTCGTCGCGGAAACGACGCCATCATGTCTCGCGGCACGTTCGCCAACATCCGGCTGGTGAACAAGATGGCGACCACGCCCGGCCCGCGCACCACGCATCATCCCAGCGGCGACGCCATGGACATATTTGACGCGGCCGAAAGGTACGGTGACCTTGAAATTTTGTTGACCTTGACCTTCAAATTCAGGGTCAAGGTCAACTAAATTGTTCAAATAAATATCCTTTTTTTTGTTGCGCCAAGTAATTATAAAAAATGAAAACAGTTTATTACGGACACTAACCTTAGTGTTTATGTGTGGCTGTGTTTTTTTTTCTAGATACGCACAAGAAAACGTCCCCCTGATCGCTATTGTGGGGAAGGATTATGGGTCTGGCTCAAGCCGGGATTGGGCGGCCAAGGGACCGTACCTTTTGGTAAGTTTACCAATAACATGTCATAGTTTAGGCACTTAAATAAACTGTAGAGAAGCTTTAGGCCCACATCTCGATAGGACTAGGTAACAATCGCTTTCCGACTACATCTCGATTTGCCTACATTGCTTTGTGCCTAGATCGCAATACGACCAGATTGCTTTGCGACCAAATCTCAAAAAGTCATTTTACGTCAATCTTAGCAATGTCAACAGAGCCCCGCTTGGCGGGGCTCCTATTCCTCCGGGCATTTGAAGTTACCTAACGAACCTACAGTAATGAAAACGAAGTGGTCATTTTGCTACTAGGACTTTTTGAGGCGCAGTCGCAAAGCGATCTAGGCACAAACCGATGTAGTAGCGAAGTGATTTGCTACCTAGTCCTAACGAGATGTGGACCTAAAGCTTCTATACCTTCGACCCATTTAGGATCTTTTGTGCAATATCCTGTTACTTAAAATGCCCGCAATACGACCCAATCGCTTTGCGACTTCATCTCAAAAAGTCAGAGTCGCTAAATGACCACATTGTCTTTTTCATTTTATGTCAGTCTTAGCAATGTTGACGTAGCCCCGCATGGCGGTGCTCCTATTCCCAGGCAATTTCCCCTGCGGGCATTTTTAGTTACCTAACGAACCTAACCTACCTAGTAACGCAAAGGAAGTGGACATTTTGATTCTCCGACTTTTTGAGATGCATATCGGAAAGCGATCGTATTGCGATCTAGGCACAAACCGATGTAGTCGCAAAGCTATCAGCCCCCTATTTCCCCATCCTGACAATGACAGGTGACAGGTGACATTTCAATGTACATGGCGCAGCTGATATGAATCCCACTGATGTGGAAGCTTGATAACTTCGCAATGTATAGCGAATTGTCACCTGTCACCTATCACTGTCAGTTTGGTGAAATAGGGGGCTGGTAGTATTTGCTACCTAGTCCTAACGAGATGTAGACCAAAAGCTTCTATACCTTTGATCCATTTAGGATCTTTTGTGCAATTATCTTGTTACACACTCAGTTGTTCGAATGTGCAGGTTTCCTCACGATGTTTTTCCTTCACTGTAAGAGCATCGGGTAATGTACTTAAGTCAGCAAAACTCACATGTTGAGTGTGTGTGAGCGTGTACGTGTGTGTGTAGGTGTGGGCGAGTAGAAAGATATACCACTCACGCAACAGCAAGGGAGGCTAGACGCGCAGAATGTCTTCTGATTCTCCATGCGAAAGAGTTGCAAGCCACTTTTTTAACCGACTTCAAAAAAAGGAGGAGGTTCTCAATTCGTGGGGTTTTTTTTTTTTTTTATGTATGTTCCCCGATTACTCGAAGACCACTGGACCGATTTGAAAAATTTTTTCGTTGTTCGAATGGGTATACTTTCTAGTTGGTCCCATTGTCACCACGTCAGGATCTGATGATGGGATCATGGAGAAATCAAGAGAACTCCTCAAATATTATAGGCACACCTATAGCGATTTTGGTATTTTTCACTGTAACTCATGCATTTGCTTTTGAAAAGTACTATATGGTGAAGTGGAACTGATGATGAAGACCACAGATGGCCACCGGAACTCCTTAACGGTACCTATTTCAAGGGTGGCGATAAGATATTTCGATAAAGGAAGTTGAGCGACTATGACGAAGCACATTTAGGTTTAAATATGACTATGACATTCCCGCGGCGTTGTCTGCGGCGAGCTTGAAATGTTCTATAGTTTCTTATTAATATTTAGAAGTGGAGCTACGTAACAGCATAAATAGGATCACTAAAAAGTATAAAATAAAATAAATGTTTAAAAAAAACAAAAAACCGCCTTCAAAAAGCAAAAAATAACTTCTTTAAAATGATAGGTAAATAGGTCAGTCCAACTGAAGTCGGCGTCCAACAATATTTTAACCAAAAGCAGACTTTAGTTCGACTGACCTATTTACCTACCATTTTAAAGAAGTTATTTTTTGCTTTTTGAAGGCGGTTTTTTGTTTTTTTAAACATTTATTTTATTACATACATATAAACATAAACTCACGCCTTCATTCCCAGAATGGGGTAGGCAGGTAGCTACATTACCAACAACTCTAAAAATTTGTTGAAAATTCTATAACCACATTTTGCACAATCAGGCTAAGATGTTTACCAGCGCATTAGTGACAGGTTGTTAGCCCATCGCCTAACAGTACTACAAGCCTTTATTCCCCACTAACTTACTTATTGAGCCTATGTGAGATTGTCCCATGATATTTTTCTTTATTTTAATATGAGCTACTACCCGCTATTTAATCCGCGTAGAAGTCGTTTATCGCTGCTCCCTCGGGAACTGTCCAATTGTACGGGATAAAAACTATCCTATGTCCTATTCCAGGACTTAACCAACATGTGTGCCAAGTTTCATCCCGATCCGTTCAGTGGTTGAAGCGTGTTTGAGTAACACACATCCAAACATCCGAACTTAATGATCAAGGATCGGAAAAACGACCGTCATTTTGAAAACATAACCCTGTTCCGTATAGCAGAGACTTCCTTGATATTAATTAAAAATATTATTAGGTATTTTATAGATTTATTATACAATAATTTATATGTACTTAGCGACAATTTTATTAATGAATGACACCGAAATGTTAATTAGAAAACACAAACACACATACAAACAGTAAACCAATGTCAACGATTGCCCCAATGTCCTCCGTAAACTGTGAACAAACCTTTCCGACTCATAAATAGGCCCTAAATTCACGTCGTTATGGAATAACAGGCGAAAATTTTAAAAATAGACTTTCTTTTTGATTGGCGAAAGTGTTTTTTTCCCATAACCATTATGGTTTTATTCATTAATAATATTGTTGCTGAATACATATAAATAATGGTATAATAAATGTAAAATACCTAATAATATTTTTAATTAACGTCAGAAGGAAGTCTCTCCTGTACGGAACAGGGTTATGTTTTCAAAATGACGGGCGTTTTTCCGATCCTTGTTAATCATTTATAATATAAAGCAAAATAAAATATTTAAAATTTTGAACTTTTGAATCGGGAGAAGGGTCGTGGTGGAGCCAGTAATGGATAAGGAACATTGATGGACACTTTACAGAAGATAACGATTATTCATTTGTTTTGCTTAAATCAATTGACGCACTGGCCTAGTTGGTAGTGACCCTGCCTACGAAGCTAGCGGTCCTGGGTTCAAATCCCGGTAAGGGCAGATATTTGTGTGACGAGCGCGAATATTTGATCCAGAGTCTTGGATGTTTTCTATGTATTTAAGTATATATCTTCTAATATATAAAATTCTCGTGTCACAGTTTTCGTTGCCATACTCCTCCGAAACGGCTTGACCGCTTTTGATGAAATTTTTTGTGCTTATCCGGTATCTTTGAGAATCGGCCAACATCTATTTTTCATCCCCCTAAATGTTAGGGGTAGTCCACCCCTAAATTATTTATATGGCAAAACAACGTTTGCCGGGTCAGCTAGTTTCTCTATATAAGTATTTATATCGTTGTCTAGTACCCATTGTACAAGCCTAGAGCTTGCTTTGGGACTAGGTCAATTGATGTGACAATTGAGGGAAGTGTCCATTACTGGTGCACAGGCACCAGTGTCCATCATTGGTGCCGTCACCCTAGTCTATGAGGAAAAGAAGCTAATAAAAACATCAAACAATACCTCTCTAGGGAATCAAAGCGGTAATAGCGGAATCGTTCGAGCGCATCCACCGCTCCAACCTGGTCGGCATGGGCGTCATGCCGCTCCAGTTCCTGCCCGGGGACTCCGCCGACGGCCTCGGGCTCACGGGGGCGGAGCGCTACAGCGTCCAAGTGCCCAAGGACATCGCGCCGGGGCAGACTCTCACTGTGCAGGTACGAATATGGACGGCCACGAACGTTTGTGACCCATTAAAAAAAAACAGGTCAAGTGCGAACTTCTCGGCTCATTTTGTTATGAACTTTATTTTCTATGCCATAAGGTCCATTTTGACTAGTCTAAATTTTAATACAGATTTTCAAAGTGTTTTTGTTAAGTTTAAAAAACTGTAAATAATGAACGCTTCATTTTTCCCATAAAATATAAGTAATAATCAATTAATTTTTTTTTTTTTTTTTTGATTTATAAACGGAGATAAGTAATCATTTGTAACTTATAGCAAACTCAACCTTATTCTTGTAGAATTGATCCTGAACCTTTTTGATTTATAGCCAAAATTAAAAAAAATTAAAATAAACAAAAATCTGTATTAAAATTTAGGCTAGTCCAAATGGACCTTATGGCTTGGAAAATAAAGTTCATAACAAAATGAGTATTTTCTTTAGCGGTTACCAAGCATATTATCTTAAATACGGGACCCTCAGTGCGCAAGTCCGACTCGCACTTGACCGTTTTTTTAGAATGGTGAGCCTCACGAGGTTATGTATGTAGTCTAAATATTTTTTTTTAATTCAGGTGGACAACGGCAAATCATTCAAGGTCATCGCACGATTCGACACCGAGGTCGATTTGACTTACTTCAAGAACGGCGGCATTCTAAACTATATGATCAGGAAAATGTTGTAGAATTATAAATAAGGATAAAATATAAATAAATCTGTGGGAATGGCTAAAGATATAAACTAACTGATATTTAAGACAAAACATACATACATTAAATCACGGCTGTTTCCCAGAGGGGAGAGACCACTTCTTTCCACCTGCTACGATCCTGACAAATCTCTTTCGCTTCTCAAAAGACAAAACAAGAATTAATATAATAGTCTAGCGACTTTTGACACGAATATGGTATTTTTTTAATGTACAGCCAAAAGTAACAATAAATGTAGCATTAACAATGAAAAGGGGCCTTATTGCCGATGGCGCTTACGCCGCACTGCGTCGCGCGACATTGTATTTATATCGGAGCATCTTTAATAATGGCGGAAGAGCCATCGACAATAAGGTCCCTTTTCATAGATAACGTCTCAAATATCCCCACAAAGTTGCAAAGTTGCAGACCTTATTGCTATAGTAATAAGGCCTGTGTACATATTTTCGACACTTTGTGGTGTATACATATTGGTGTCATCATCACATCGTCGGTACCTTATTTCTATAGTAATAGGGCATGTGTACAGTCGAGTTCATAAATATGTATACACTTTAGTACCTTGTCACTTTAATAATTCGATATTTGATTTTTATGATAATTCGTATATAGCAGTTTGAACATGATATTAAATAGAGAAGGTACCAAAGTGTATACATATTTATGAACTCGACTGTACATATTTTTGACACTTTGTGCTGTAAATAATGGTGCCCTTGACATCGTCAGTACCTTATTGCTATAGTAATAAGGCCTGTGTACATATTTTCGACACTTTGTGATGTGTGATGTATTGGTGTCCTTGACATCGTCAGTAAAACCTAATTAGTATTTCAAAACGTTTATACTTAAGTTGTTATGGAAAAAAGGTTTGTTTAAATAATTAGCCATTTCTATTGATTATTTTATAGATGTATTAGCGAGAGCTCGAAATTGCATATGTGGTTACAATAAGAAGTGTAGCTGTGTGTGTACATGTCATTCAAAATATGTGTATAAATATTTATTAATGCGTTATGGGAACTCGGTAGTATATATACATACTTAGTATATCTTTTAGGTAAATAAACACTATTTTATTTTTTATTTTAATCTAAATATGTATTTTTCAACAAGAACCAATTTTTAATGTTATTTTTAAAATATTTGTTTTAATTGTCTTCAATGTCAAAATGTCAGAGGTCGTAGAAAACTCATATTTGCCGCGATTCAAGGCATTACTCTGATAATCTTTTATTATGTGATGTTTCGATTCTGTTTTCTACAAACCGAGAACGTATAGTAGTAGTCATATAGCTAATTATTGATTCTATACTCGAAAATCTAATTTAAGACCAAAATCCTAACCTCAACGGGCGCATATTCGCTGTGATTACTGCATTTTGGTTTAAGTGTAGGTATTTTTATCAATAAAACTTACCCTAATATTACTGGTTACATTCATATTTTTATGAATGATGTTAATACAACGAAATAATCAAGATGGAAACTGTCAGATTTTGGTCTTAAATTAGAGTTTTGAGTATATGTATATATTTTTTTTGGTTATTTAAAAAAATGAGAGTAGGAAATATGCTATCAACTTTGTATGTTTTTGTTATTTCATATGGGTTATTTTTTCTACTTTTATAAGTATAAAATAATAATGTAGTATACAGCTGGTTACTGGTATTTATAACCTAACTTTGTTTTTTTTTTTGGAAAATATTACTTTTCTCAACTATTATTTTCCGGTTTTGGTTATGAATTTTAGACCTTATCGTTTAAACTTACGGCTGAAATTCCTTTGTGCTTCCGAAGATGCACGAACATAGCCAAAGTGCTTTATTTATTTTTCCTGTGTTTTTTTAATTTATAAGTTTTTTTAAGGGTTTAGCAGGTTGTTACACTATGGGTGATGTTCGTATCGGTATAAAATAATACTTCTTTAAATAGGGTTCAAACTACTAGATCGATTTCAATAAATAAGGTGTTGTTGGATTTAATTGTCACAAGTTTTAGTTAATTGATTTTTTTAATGATATATTCTGCTTTTTTGGACGATATTTAGTTATAGGTAGACTGGAAATGTAAAAACTCGATATAAAGTTTTTTTTCAAGACTGCTTAAGACAGTCCAGTGGCGCCCTTATTACTATTATTCTGTTTTCTAATAAACTAAAGTATTGTCTTGAAATCGAACGATGGTTTTTTGTTGTATAAATGAATACACAATGTATAGCATATAAGACAACGTTTAATAACCTTGGACCTTCGTGTAGTCAACTTAACGGAAAAAAGCACTTTTTTCCGTTAAGTTACTCACTCATAGTTCAATTGTTATTACGTTCTGTCTTATACCCTATAAATTGTGTATTGATATGTACAATCGAGTTGATAAATATGTGTACACTGTACCTTGTCTTGGCTTATTCGAGATTTTTTATATTTCTGTTCACACTATACATGTATGCAGTTATTTTGAATTACTGAACTAATCTTGATGATGTTTTTAATGTTTGGATCATTGGGAATCAGGGTAGGAGTGGTATTTAATGAAATAGATATAAGTGTAAGAAACATTTATTCAAATAAACACATATTTTATCAGAAATGTGTTTTTTTTACCCGACTGCGTCAGTTTTTCGAGTGTATTTATGTCTATTTCTCTGGCACGCTGCATTCTGAACGGCTTGATGTATTTTACGTATGAGGTGTCGTAAGACTCGTCTTGATGAATAGAGTGACGAAGATTATTATTACATTATTGCCTAGGCATGGAAGTAGGCAATTGCGGGCCGAGTATTGTTTTAAACGGACGAGCTTGCGAGTCCGTTTAAAAATACGAAGCCCGCAATTGCTGTTCCTGCCGAGGCAAATATAGTGCTTTTCTCAAAAATCGCAAGTTTTTTTTTGTGTTGGTGTAAAATCTTCATCGCTTGAACTCATTTTTTTAATTGTATACAAACAAACTTCATGTGAGAAAACTATCACTCTTGACCGCCTTTTCGTTTATGACAAGGAGAATCGCAAGCTTTGTTTTTTTAAAAAACATAAGCTATTCCAGACACAGATAAAAAAGTTATGATTCGAATAAAATTTGGATGTATAAGACTTGTGCCCTCATTTTATTATGGACTTTTTCACTTTTTAAAAAGTTACAAGCTAGATAGTAATGGAATTTGTATGCAACATTGCGGGCTTGTGTAGCGAGCACGCAATGTTTTTTTTTATTTATTTGGGATCTGTCAGTAAACTATGTCCTTCGCGTCTCAATATGTAGATAGTAATGTCAACATTTCCAGACATTTTTGAGAAAAATATTTTATTTAAAATAATGAGAGGGGGGTACATTTCTTTTAGCCTTTGGCACGCGTTACGTCAAATACAAAATATCGTCCCTTTACTTTCTCAACCTCTTATCTGATCGGATACTTAGATAGGAAACTAGCCTTTATTCATTAGGGAACATGAGTGCTTTTCCTATGTAACTGTTCGATCAGATACGAGGTTAAGAAAGTAAAGTGACGATATGTCACTCACATGCCAAAAATGTTTGCTATGCTATGCAAATTGTGGCGAAATATATCTGTATTTAGTTTCCTCGTTTCCTTATCTGGTCTCCTTGTTTCCTTATTCGGTCTCCTTATTTCCTAATTCAGTCTCATGGGTCATATTTTTTAATTTACATTTTAATATTCTTTACGTTTGTAAAAGGCACTTTTTAAAAGTTTAAAGTTTAATATTCTTTACCAATGTTCTTTACAAAAGGTTTTTTTTACAATATGGCGTCTGCGTGCCGCTATATTGACCGTCATATCTTTAGTGACACACAAGATTAAGACAAATCGATTGACATAAGAATCATCAAAATCGGTCGACGCGTTTAGTTTAGAGCGCCACAAAGGAACTCACATACAATCAAACATATATAGGCTGATAAACACATTACTCTCCTTCGGCAGTCGGATAAAAAGGGATACATCGCGTTGTAGTCAACTGTACGTTAAATTAGTGGGGTGCTACTTCGTGAGTTTAAAGCTACCTGGGGCACGTTTTATAAAGCTACAAGTTACAATTTTACAGGTCTAAACTGGGAACACTGCTCTAACGGCTGGTCGTCATTGGCTGAGGTTGTGTCAAATGCAAACTTATAACCTGTAAATTGTAATTTGTAGCTTTATAAAACAGGCCCCTGGGCCTGGGGCACGTTTTATAAAGCTACAAGTTACAATTTTACAGGGCTAAACTGGCAACACTGCTCAAATAGCTGGTCGTCATTGGTCGAGGTTGTGTCAAATGCAAACTTGTAACCTGTAAATTGTAATTTGTAGCTTTATAAAACAGGCCCCTGTCTATACATATACATGTTTAACATATTTTAATAAAAAAAGTAAGTAAATTAAATATACTTAACACTATTAATGCCATATGAAACACTTAAATCACTAAATATTATGAAAAAAATCAAACATTTTAACAACTTAAAATCTAATACACTTAAAATTGTCTCTAGTGTTTGTGTTGTCAACGTCTTGATAGCTATTAATTATTTACTTGACAGTAAAGGCCTCCATACATGATCGGTTTTGCCTTCAGTTCTAACTGACCGGATGCAAAATAGCATCGTGTATGTGTAATTTGGGCTGAAGGCAAATCGCATCCGTCCGCCTGAACGATTGGCCGTTGGAAAAACTGATCGGCCTCTACATGTATGGCCACTCGATCCGGTCAGGCGGAACTGACGCAGTTCGGCCTGAACCGATCGGCCTCTACATGTATGGCCACTCGATCCGGTCAGGCGGAACTGACGCAGTTTGGCCTGAACACATCGGTCTTTACATGTATGGCCACTCGATCCAGTCAGGCGGAACTGACGCAGTTTGGCCTGAACACATCGGTCTTTACATGTATGGCCACTCGATCCGGTCAGGCGGAACTGACGCAGTTCGGCCTGAACTGATCGGCCTCTACATGTATGGCCACTTGATCCGGTCAGGCGGAACTGACGCAGTTTGGCCTGAACACATCGGTCTTTACATGTATGGCCACTTGATCCAGTCAGGCGGAACTGACGCAGTTTGGCCTGAACACATCGGTCTTTACATGTATGGCCACTCGATCCGGTCAGGCGGAACTGACGCAGTTCGGCCTGAACTGATCGGCCTCTACATGTATGGCCCCTTGATCCGGTCAGGCGGAACTGACGCAGTTCGGCCTGAACCGATCGGCCTCTACATGAATGGGGGTCTTAATGGCGGCCGAGTTAATAACAATAACATAACACGTACAAAAGCAATATTTACCGTGTTAAAGGCCTTGGAATGGTACCAACACAATTTTTAACAGAAAGATATCACCACTTCAATCTATGTTAATATATTTATATTTCGCAACAAACGTTCGTATCTGTTGGGGCTCCAAACTAATACCTTGGTCCAAGCTAGCCTGATCGAAAAAAAAATCATACCCTCTATCATAACTAATATTCCCTAAGCTACCATAGGCATTATTAAAATTACTATAAAACTTACCTCTTTTCTCCCAATGGGGCATAATTTTTTCAGTTATCCACAGATTAGCACCTAACGTAGTCTCTTGAATGCTTAAAATATCAATATTAACAAACAAATCTTTAATAAACACAACCTTTTTACCAGTTTTCAAAACGTCAACTTTCTCCAAATAGTTTTCCAATCTTATCAAAATACCATCGGTCCAAATTTCCAACGTCATCAAATGGACTCCCATAGGCAGTTTCTTATTTAAAGCACTGAATTCATTTCTATTATTTAAAAATTCTTCTCTCATGACTGTCCCAGTGTTATTAAACATCTTCCTATCGGATACTAAAACTACTGGCGCCAGTTCAATTTCTTTTGCAAACTTCTTTTCAAATATCCTATTTTGCTTGTAGTCAGCTTTTGTTACGTAAAGGTAATGACTTCCTAAAACTCTTAGGCCTTCGCCATATTCCATCTCGTCCAGGTATCCCAGGTTGCCTGTAAGTAGTCTCCTGTGTATCATCAGATCAATCGCTCCTTCTTCGAGGGAGCCCCCAGCTTGTGATCGGTCATTGAAGATAGAAAAGCGTATGTTTTTATTTAAATCCTCGATGTAGATTTTTGAAGTTACTGGGTATAGGTTACCTGTGAATCAAAGAGGTTATTTATAGACTTTTTTTACAGTCAGAAACGGAAGTAGGTCGACAGTCAAAGAGCTCAAAAAAAAAATGTTAAAAAAAAAAAAACCCGCCTTCAAAAAGCAAAAAATAACTTCTTTAATATGGTAGGTAAATAGGTCAGTCCAACTGAAGTCGGCGTCCAACAATATTTTAACCAAAAGCAGACTTCAGTTGGACTGACCTATTTACCTACCATTTTAAAGAAGTTATTTTTTGCTTTTTGAAGGCGGGTTTTTGTTTTTTTTAACATTTATTTTATTTTATACTTTTTAGTGATCCTATTTATGCTGTTACGTAGCTCCACTTCTAAATATTAATAAGAAACTATAGAACATTTCAAGCTCGCCGCAGACAACGCCGCGGGAATGTCATAGTCATATTTAAACCTAAATGTGCTTCGTCATAGTCGCTCAACTTCCTTTATCGAAATATCTTATCGCCACCCTTGAAATAGGTACCGTTAAGGAGTTCCGGTGGCCATCTGTGGTCTTCATCATCAGTTCCACTTCACCATATAGTACTTTTCAAAAGCAAATGCATGAGTTACAGTGAAAAATACCAAAATCGCTATAGGTGTGCCTATAATATTTGAGGAGTTCTCTTGATTTCTCCATGATCCCATCATCAGATCCTGACGTGGTGACAATGGGACCAACTAGAAAGTATACCCATTCGAACAACGAAAAATTTTTCAAATCGGTAAAGTGGTCTTCGAGTAATCGGGGAACATACATAACAAAAAAAAAAAACCCCAACGAATTGAGAACCTCCTCCTTTTTTTGAAGTCGGTTAATAAGGTATATTTATGACCAGAGGTCGCATGTTTGGTGGACGTCAATTTGAATACAGGGTGATTACAAATGAAACACTAGTATTGAATTGTTGAAATTTGGTTCGAGTGTCGCCAAACAAGTTCCTCATACACCCTAATAAAACTTTCCGAGTTCATCGATACTGACATCGAGATGGATAGTAGCAAAAATCATCGAGTAACTTTATCATTCAAAAACTGTTTCTATGTTGTGATAAAAAAAAGTATCATTGAATAGTCATAAATTAAATACTATTCTGGCATTGCATAAAAGAAAATTAACTCAATTTGGCATATTTATTAATAGGTCAAAATGGTGAAAAAAATGTTGCTGCCGTGATCCGTATTTTGATTACGATTAAGCTGTATTTAACTCTAGTAATTTTACTTCTATTTATTTGACAGTATTTATTTATTTTTACCAGTTAATAGCTAAACACCTGCTAAGTGAGAACAGAGCACCCTGTGTGTAAAATTTCGTCATTATGACGTCATTAGCACCAAAAGTGGGACCCCTGTTCATGACCTTTTTTCGCAGCTTCAATATAAGGTTATTCACGTAACAAACAGTTGAGATCATTTTTTGAATAGCTATAAAAATAACCAAGATATAAGCTAACGAAGATTTGTTCCTGTCTCTTTCGAGCAGAACAGAATTTAACATGGAGTTTATACGCCGACCGTATTTAGAATACGGTCGGCCGTATAAACTATAAAAATAATAGAAGTTATTTTTTGCGTGTTTGAAGGCGGACTTTTGTTTTTTAAAATATTTGACAAATAACTATCAGCCCGCCTCATCAAATACTACTCATAAATGTTATGATCATAAGTCATCGACCATCGTCCTTCTTTTATTTATTTCGCCAACAAAAACGGCGCGACGGAAAGCACCGCACTTTTTGACCGAGTGCCAAAGGAGGAGGGTAATGTGTTTCACAGCCTATATATGTATGTTTGTTCCTTTGTGGCACTATAAAAACTAAACCCGTTGTCCGATTTTGATGATTCTTATGTCAATCGATTTGTCTTAATCTGGTGAGTGTCACTGAAGATATGACAGTAATCAAAATTCAATATGGCGGCAACCTGACGCCATATTGTGCAAATAAAAAAAAAACGACCACGTATGACAAGTGGAGTATCATTGAATAGGGATTTAACATTAAGGTTTCTTTCATAATTTTTAATTTTGAATGATCATTACGGATTTATAACGATTTAAAGTTGGTTAGCAACAGTCGGGTTTTGAAAGCTTGCTTTTTGTTAAAGTTATTTGACCAAAACCTTCGGCCGAAATTTTTATGCCAAAACCTGCCAAAACCGAAACCGAAACTTCGGTCGGACACTACAAGGTATGTATGTGTATTATGTCTAACACAATTTTACCTGAAATTACATCCAGATCAACGGGTTCATAAGTAGCTCTCATATTCCTCATTCGCTTGATTGTCTGTCTTCCGTTAGAGTCGGTGTAGAAAGCTCCTTCGTTAGCTAAATCTGTGGCATATCTTATAAATATATCCTTGCCGAGTTCATCTTTAATAGGCACTGGTCCCACTAGCCATCTAAAATAAACATATAATTAATAAATAATAAATAAATATCAGGAGACGAGGAGACAATCTTACACAGATTGAGCTAGTCCCAAACTAAAGGCCCATTTAGATTATGCAAGTTACTTGTACAAGAATCGGCAATAATTGTATGCAATTATTTTGTTGCAATAATAGTGTTTAAGAATTGTACCAAACGTAATGGCCTCTACGCATTATCCTTCTTGACGTACAGCCGCGCACGACCGTTAGGCACGATGGTGCTGTACGCACTATCGTGCAAAGTCCATCGTGCAGATCGTGCTAGACGTTCGCGAAACGTAAACTCTGACAACACTGCGAAGATCTGGCTACGTAGATCTAGCAACACTGCGAAGATTTGATGGATGTCGACTGAAGGACCTAGCATCCACGGTCAAGAAAAAATATCATAAAAAACAAAATGACGGACGTCAAGTTTACGCATTACCATGCAAGCACGATGTACGACTGAACTAACGTACGTCAGGGCTACGCACCATCCAGACGTCGTGCGAGAAGTAGTGGGGGGCTCGTTAGATACCAATTCGGTCATGCAAGTCCTTCACGGTAATAATAATAATAATTGACGTCCAGCAAGCCTACGCACTATCGTTTTGCGTCGTGCATCGTGCCCGGAGGGATGGCTCGGAAGGATAATGCGTAGAGGGCATAAGGTTTAGACTGAACAATTTTTTATTTCCTCAATTTTATTGTATGGAATGTGCAAGAAAGTTGTATAATGTAAATTGGCCTTAAGCTCTAGGCTTGTACTATGGGTAGTTCCCTTCTCGACGCCTATAAAAGAACTATAATATATAAAAACCTTCGAATTACTTGTGACCCTACTTAGGAGCTAAAAGAGTAGATTGTTCGGTTCAACAAGCCATAATAACTCGAGATGTTTAGCCACGCGAGCTGAGCGAGGGTGGCTATAGTTCGAGTGTCATTATGGTTGTTTAGTCTCGCGTTAAACACTCTACTTTTCACTTTGAATGCGAGGAAGTAAACGACGTTCTATACATAATTACAATATTTATTACAACAAAGTTTCTTACAAATTTGTTCCACGGTTGTTTTTTTTGTTAAGATTCGCTTTAAATGCTTGCATATTTAGCCAATAGATTCAACCTTGAAATAAAATCTTTTTTTATATATTTTAGCTGTCATTTTAAGGTTATTTCCACGCACTAAAAATTGTCTATACACAATCACTGAAAATGGCGATAATCCTCCATTCACAAACACCGTGATTGGTTGTTTAGGGGTTTCAAAAGTAAATTAATTAATAATACTTTAATCCCTTGAGATTATATTAATAAGGAGCTTTAGTCACGATGTGCAGATACTAAAGTAACATTTTAAGAGCATAAAAAGTGAAAACTCCTACACGGCTCAACCATAGATAAAAAAACCCCAAAATGGCGGCCCATTCTTTCACAGCTGATATATTTTAAACTTCCCAACGAATTTTTATGTAACCTAGCTTAGACCCTGTGGTTGCCGGGTTAGAATAGTGCCACTCCATGTGTTCCCGTGGATGTCGTAAGAGGCGACTAAGGGAGTAAAAGCTTGCAGTACTGTTAGGCGATGGGCTTGCAACCTGTCACTAATACGCTGGTAAACATCTTAGGCGATTGTGCAAAATATGGTTACAGAATTATATTTTTTTAGAGTTTGGTTATTCTGTAGCTCTGCCTGCCCCGCTCTGGGCATGAAGGCGTGAAGGTATGTATGTGTGTATGTATGTATAAGGGGGTTGATTATTTGATACTCTACCCTTTGTGTCCCGTGTGGTTGTCGGGTTAGAATAGTGCCACTCCATGTCTTCCCGTGGATGTCGTAAGAGGCGACTAAGGGAATAAAGGCTTGTAGTACTGTTAGGCGATAGGCTTGCAACCTGTCACTAATACGCTGGTAAACTTCTTAGCCTAATGTGCAAAATGTGGTTACAGAATTATCAATTTTTAGAGTTGTTGGTTATTCTGTAGCTCTGCCTACCCCACTCTGGGAATGAAGGCGTGAGTGTATGTATGTATGTAGCTTAGAACCATCACGATTAAGCTAACTTTCTTTTAAGAAAATCCCCGTCCAAATCGCTCCATTCGTTTAGGAGCTACGATGCAACATATAGACACACACACACACACGTTAAAGTTATAATATAACACCGCTCTTTTTTGGGGGGGTAAAACCTACCTTACTTCAAGTACTGGGCTATCGGCGTATAGACGAAGATTGACAAATGACCAGTTATTGTAATTCATGAGAACTTCTTCTACTATTTCATTTTTAACAATAGTTGCATTGAATTTGTCATCCATTATTTCTCTCTGGGGATCCATTGGTCTGAAAAAATAAAAAATAACTGGTCAAGTGCGAGTCGGACTCGCGCACCAAGGGTCCCGTATTTAAGATATGCTGGGTAACCGCAAAAGAAAATAGTCATTGTGTTATGAACTTTATTTTCTATGCAATGAGGTCCATTTTAACTAGCCTGATTTTCAAAGATTTGTGTTATTTCTCAAGAACTGTAAATTATGAACAATTCGTTTTATTTTTCCCATATTTTTTTTTAGCTTTTTTGATTAATAAACTCCGGAGATAAGGTGGGGGGTAATAGTCATTTATTGTAAATTTTATAAATCGAAAAGTACGTCACGAAAAATTATAAAAAAAAATATTTTGAAATTTGCAGATTGAGCCCTTTCATATGACCTATTTGCTATAATCAAATCACTTTAATTTTCAACCCCATTCTGGAACCCTTTTCAATTATTCATGAAAATAATTTTATATTTTTTTACTGAAAACAGACGCGGGCATAATTTCATGGCTGCGTTTTATCACGAGACAAAATGTGGATAAAGCATTCGTCACTCTCGTACTTATATACGTGTCAGAAAGTGACGGATGTTTTATTTCTTTGTTTACCTGAACACATAAGCTCCTGGTGATTTTCTTTCCGGTTTCCCCAGCTTCACGGGATCATCCGACACATAATAAAACGGTTGTATTTTCAACGACATTTTAACACCGTTACAAAGATCTATGCTGGCGACGTGCATAGTGTGGTCGAGGTTGACACGGACATACTGAAAAACATAATAAACAACTCTAAATCACTTTTTACTTCTCTCTAGTTTAAAATATATCAGCTGTGAAAGAATGGGCCGCCATTTTGGGTTTTTTTTATCTATGGTTGAGCCGTGTAGGAGTTTTCACTTCTCATGCTCTTAAAATGTTACTTACACATCGGGACTAAAGCTCCTTATTAATCTCTAGGGATCAAAGTTTTTTTTTAAATTTAGGTACTTTGGAAACCCCTAAACAGCCAATCACGGTGTTTGTGAATGGAGGATTATGGCCATTGTATAGACAACTTTTAGGGCGTGGAAATAACTTCAAAATGACAACTGTGTAAAATATAAAAAAATGTCGTGAAATACGATTAATGATTACGAATATGAATCTATTTAATTATAGTATGGATTAATTCATTTTATAATGCGTGGTTTTCCAGTTTGAACCTGTTGGCTATATATGCAAGCATTTAAAGCGTCACTTTACAAAAAAAATATAAAAGATAAGAAAAAACTTTGTAATGAACTTTGTTATAATCAATATTGTAATTTAGTATAGATCGTTATTTTTTTCAAACAACCATAATGACACTCGAACTATAGCCACCCGCGTTCCGCTTGGGTGGCTAAACATCTCGTGTCATTATGGCTTGTTTTAGTCCCTCGTTGAACAATCTACTATTCTATCAAATATGACATTTTCGGGACAAGCTTCTTTTGCCGACTGGACTTTTTTTTGCTCATTAGACCGAACTAAGTCCCAACACGGTGTCTACATTAACTATAGAAATTTAGTAATAAATAGCGAGACCCGAGAACGGTATGTAATTCAACTCTTACTCATTTGTTCATTTAATTCCTAAATGCTTTTATATTCGCCCTGAGCCCCCGAGTAAAGCTGCTAAGCTAAGTAATGAAAGATTACACTTATAAACAAAATTAGTTTCATGTAGAGTCTTTATTTATAATGTACAGATATGGCTTGCATTTTCAAGTATTTTGTTAATTTAATTAAATTAAAAAAAAAATTAAAAAAAAATTAAATTGTGTTAAAAATATACATATACAATAAAATATACCTAAAATTAACTTAAAACTACACTAATTTAATAAACCGCTGCCAGTGGACATCGTTCCCAAAATGGTGGCTGATTACAAAAAAAAAAAAAAAAAAGTTGTAGTATATAGTAGTATAATAAAAAAGAATTTTGCAATTAAATAAACAAATGAGGATGAGTATCAGTAACAGTTGAATTTTAATGTTAATGTCGACTCCACAGCTCTCTTTCGTCTTACTGTGCTATGAAAACCCGAACCCTGGTAATGACAATTAAAGATCGAAAAGGGTACCTATGCTAAGATCTTTTGGTCTTTTTTATGGCAAGGAGAAGGCACGCGAGCACTCAGGCCCCTGATGGTAAGTGGGATCTGAGACCCATAGACATTTGAAACGTCAAGACTACAATCTCAAAACTGCAATCCTAAGACTTCAAATGCGTTGCCAACCCTGAGGACTAAGATGGAATGCCTCTATGCTAGTAATTTCACCGGCTGTCTTAGGCTGCGGCTCCACTGAGGCGGAGATGAGCGGAGTGGAGCGGAGCTGTGCCAATATTAACCAATAGAATCTAAACTAACGTGCGCAAGGCGCGCTCAACGTACCCGCATGCGCCTTCTATTGGTTAATATTGGCACAGCTTCGCTCCGCTCCGCTCGTCTCCGCCTCAGTGGAGCCGCAGCCTTATCCCCACACCGGAACACAGCCAAGCGAACACTACTTCTTGGCGATGGGTTAATGGGTAAGATGGTGGTAGCGATCTCGACGGACCCTGCACAAGGTCCTACCACCACTAAAGAAACACTATTTAGAAATGATGGATGAAAGAAGTTACGAAAGAGGTATGGCGAGCGAGAGTGGAGATGTCGGCAGGGGACGCCCTCGACGCACATACAGTGATCAGATTCAAGATGTACTGAATAAGGGGCAAATCAAAAGCATCGGACTCAAAAAGCCTCAAAAAGGGCAGCCCCACCCATAAAGATGGTATCCACAGCGACACAAGTGGTCCAAAAAGATCTCCGACCCAACCCTTCCATTGTCGGGCAAAAGAAAGGAAGCCCGTAGTCTGTAAGCATGCATGCGTCAGGATTCCCACTCCGCGACTCACATAGCTATAAGCCCCATCCCAACCCGCATTCCTATCCCCCCTTTTTGGAAAAACCCCGCGGATAAGTAAACGGAGGAAGGACTTTCTCCTCCGGCCTTTCAGCACTGGCTGGGGTTGTATCCGCGGGAGTCTAAATTCTAGTTGGTAATAGGGGCATTGGTGTTTTTAGCCGGTGCGAGCCCGGCAGTACCTGGGCCCTCCATTCCCAGGTCTCCGGAAGGGATTTTCACCTCTGCCCCTTTTTCTTAAAGTAATTAAAGCAAAAAGCAAACAAAAGCAAGAACTTTTGTCTTTGGCCCTTCAGGCGATTACCAAAAAGAAAAGCACCCGTAACCGACGTACGAGCATGAAGAGGTTGATGAATGTAGAGGAAGCGAAAGTTGTATGATTAGACCGGGGCACCTGGCGTTCCATGGCCTCTGCCTACCCCATTGGGAGACAGGCATGAACACAAAACAGAAAAATCAGTAAGTAGAAGTGTGATGTGGGCGTCTCACGTGTGGCATGGTCACAAAACAGATAGGTACAGAAGTAAATCACATGTATGTACCTCACTTTTCATACCTACGCTCGGCGGTCGCTCTAGGGTTGTCAACTATGGCTTATGCACAAAACACGATCGTGGTAGTGTTTGTACCGTGGCACTCGTATCTAGTTGTAACAAAACAATAAACCTATCTACTATTACAATACAAAAAGTTTACAGAGCAGAAACATACAATATTTTACGTTTGTCAATTTTCACCATCGAAAATCCCTAATAACTTCTAAACGATTACCCTAGTTACATAATTTTCATTGCCCTACCCGTTTTAGACCTAAACCTATCTAATGACACTAAAAACAACACAATATCTACACAAACAAAAAAACATGTTTTCAACTTACGTAAGGTGGCGTGAATTTATCTTACAATAATTCAGTTAAGTACTTCGTTTATACTGATTCAAAATAGGAAACTATTAGGTATATAAATCGATCGATATATATTCTTCGGGGGCCGGGGCGGGGAGCTTACCTACCTACCTAACTGTTCTGTGTAACGTTAAAACGAACCATCGAAATACCTACAAGCAGATACCTACTTACCTCTCTGAAACCACTGGTAGCTTAAAAAATTTAATGTTGAATTTAAACAACCGTCTACTGAACAGTTATAATAACTCTTTTTTTTGCTCCATAATTGCACAAAAAAGTTCACAGACGCGTGTCTCAAGCGGATATGGCACTCGCGCTCGCACTGGTCCCAGCCGGTCCGAGATATCGTGTCGTGTCCGTGAGCAGTGTCTATGTGTGCGTTGCTCGAGCGCACTTTGTATGTAGATAGACTTCTGTACCTACCTATCTATTTTGTGGCATGGTTATGCGGAGCAACCTACCTTAGTTTGCCGCGATCGCTTGTGCGTGAAAGTTGTGCGAATTGATTCTAAAATAGGAAATAAATCCAAAAGCATGCCTTATTGTCCCATTTTGGAATGTAAAAACGATAGACGCAAACATTTTCCATGGTGGCGTTGTTTTTATGATAGTGTGATTATTGGCGACAACGGTCTGATACTAAGCGAAGCTCATGGCACTTCCACTGTTTTTTCTATTCCGTGGGCGTGAAGGTATGTATGTATGTATGTAATAATAACGTTACGCTCTATGAATCTAAGTTACTAACATACATATAATCTTATAATCCCGCATTCGTCCATACCTTCACGCCTGTTTCCGATTGCGGTAGGCAGAGCCTATGGAGCAGCAGGTGCCCCGATCACATACAACTTTCGCTTCCTACATTCATCAACCTCGTCATGCTCGTACGTCGGTTTCGGCTGCTTTTGATTTGGCTCTTATTCTGTACATCGCGAATCTGATCACTGTACGTGCGTCTAGAGCGTCCCCTAGCGACATCTCCACTCATGTTATAATTATAAGCCATCTTTTTGCTTCGCTGCATTAGAATACAATACAATACAATAAAATACAAAACACTTTATTGTACACCAAATAAAAAAACAAAACAGAGAAACATCACATTAAAAAAAGAATACAGGTAAACAACAGGCGGTCTTATCACAGACAACCTTAGAAGGGACATGGTGTCAAATTAAAATATTTTACACAGTAGGTGGTGCAGACTTCACGCGAGCAATAACAAGAAACTCTTTTAGTAATTAAACATGAACACAAAAAACGAAGAAAAAAGTAACAAATAAACGCTTAACTACCAAAAAAAACAAATAAATAATTAAGCAAAAATACACAAATACAAATAAATACAAGATACATATGACTTACATAAATAAACAGATAATTATACATAAATACAAAAATAAATATATAAATATCAAAATATATATAATAAAATGACATTGACAGACATGCTTCTTTTAGAAGTAGTTAGAGAAATGAACCGAGAATACCTACTTTGTTTCCAATAAACTTTTTACTGCCGCCAATGACGTCAAAATATCTCCGAGTGATATTGGGTTTAGACACCAGTGACACTGTTGGGACCGTTGACTTTGCAACAAACGGTTTCTTTGTTTGTTTTTTTTTTCCAACTTTTGGTTTCCCTTTGCCTCTAACGCGTTTTAGTACTGTACGTTTCTTAGTGGTTTTAGTTATAGTAGTTGTACGAGTAGGAGTCGAAACAGTAGTTGTTTCTATTTCAGGTTGAGTAGTAGCTTCAATTTCAGGAGTTTCAGTGGGTTTTGGCATAGTTGTAGATGTTGTGGTAGTGGTTGTAGGATCGACAGATGTTTTGGTGTCGCTAAAGTCATATAAACTTCTCAATATGTCTAGCATTTCTGTAGTAGTCGTAGATACTGGATCTGCTAGTTTTTCTTTAGATATATTGATTTCGTAATCTATCGTTCCGGATATATCTTCAGTGGAATTATATGTATCATTTAGATTTAGATCTTCGTCGATTTCGTTGTCCAGATCTGTGAATTTGTCCTGGTCTATTTTGGTTGGCAGAGTTTGTCTGATGAAGTATTTTTTTGGAGTAGCAATCATTTTTCTCTTTATAAGTTCTCTTCTTGCTCTGGCGGGAGTTGCCTCTATAAAATATGATCTGAACCCTATCGGAGGTATGTCTCTCGCTATGAACACGATCTCACGTGAGATTATGGGTCGTCGGCCCTTTATCCTTTTCACTGGCTCTGGTATTCTCATTATTACTGATTTAATTTCGATTCCTGCGAAATTTATCAATTTAAATTAGAACTATTCTTTTAGACTTTTTCCCCCCGATTCAAAATGATAGGTATTGTGTGGGTACGTAACAATCAATATAAAATTATTTCCTATAATATCAGTCGCTATAACGCTCATTTGATATAATTATTGAATCATATAACAACATTTGATATATTTAAACATGATATAATTATCATTTTATATAGTGATCATTTGATCTAATAATATTTTATATAGGGTAGAAGTTCCGGTTTTGGCCACCTTAAGACCGTTTTTGGCCACTCTTAATTTTAAGTAATAAGTAAAGCACTATGAAATTACAAAAGTATTTTTCTATTTTATCTTAATATTAATCTTCAATCTTAACTATTTATGAATATTATTTTTAATTTTACAGTATTTTTGATACTCATTTCAACCTTAAGTGGCCAAAAAGGGTACAGTGGCCACAAACGGTACTTCTACCCTAACATACTTTAACTATAATGCATATTTGCTATAATTACTAACGGAATGAATTGTTGTCAAAATGAGTAGTCAAGAGTCAATGTCAGATACCGGTTGTTAATACCTAGTTCCGATAATTATAAATATAAAAGATTTTCATATTATTTAAAATTATATAAACTTGGCCGTTACTTAATTATGATGATTTAAAATTGCTTTTTAAGGATGTCGATAAAACTTACTCGATATTTAATTAATCACTAGCACTCGTACATCTTTGCATGTAATAGCTCGTTTCTATAATCTTCACTTACTATAAGTTTGAGAGCCCTAAAATTATTTGCTCTACTTTGAAATTCTGTAACATTAATTTACTCAAATAAGTATTAGCCATAAGCTTTAAATGACATAAGAAAGACGAATCAGGGCAGGACCGAATCGGATAGATTAGGTTAGAAGGCCAAGGCGGGAGCTTCGAGTTCTTTTTTATCTGCCCAGATCATTTATAGGAAATAAATATTATAAAACACAATTATATAAATTTTTAATGTTATGCATGAGCATTAGACATTTTAAATTATAGTAACTACACGTTATAGATACGTGTATACTCTTTTTTTTTAATTACTTATTTAAGTTAATGGGTTAACCTACCACCAACAATTAACTGCATCATTAACTCTGATTTATATACCTACTTAGCATTTAATTTGTAATTTTTCTGTGCCCTAGCAGGGTTCATGTTCTGAGCTGTATTTTATTTTTAGCACCACATTGTAAACAACATGAAACGCAATAAATGATTGATTGATTGATTGATTGATTGATAATGGCAGTATAGCAAATGAATGATTATAGCAAGTGATTTTATAAGAAATGAATTTATAGCATCTAATTTTATGACACTTGATTTTATAGGAAATATGGTAGATCCCTATTATAAAAGAAACCTAACCTAACCTCATTTACGAGCTAAATATTTCAAAATTCCAGTAAAAACACTGTATGACTTACGATGATTATGAATAACAATATTAACAATACATTCGGACTACAATTTTTTATGTGAGCCAATGGACCCGATTCTATGTGCACATCGCTTAAATAGCCTAAAACTAAATTGTCTAATTTTTAGACATAGTTTAGACGGCAGATTTAACAAGGGCTATTCCAGAATGTCAATACAATATTGAATGGACCGCCTAAAATAAGAAGCTTCAGATTCAAATTAGCGCTGTCATTTGATTATGACAGCTGCTCATAGAATAGCAAAGTGTTTTAGTGACACCTAAATAAAATTAGGAAGTTTAGAGGCCACTGTAGAATTGGGTCCATTATGGACACGTCAAATCTAGCTAGAATCTTAGGTGTTATGTTTCTTACCATCAGGCCCATACACCCTAAACCTGTGCTTCGCTGAGATCGTGCTGAGCCTGACAGGCTTCGTGACAGGCCATGCCAACGGGTTGTATACTTGAATCTGCAAATAAATATAAATATATATTGTACAGATGTAGTGAAATATCCTTTCACATCGTATTTTCTCGGAAATGTTCGTATTTGTCATGCTAACTCAGTCTGACTCAGTACCCATCGAGACAACGTGGGGGAACGTCGCACCGCGAGAGTGATAATCGATATAGAGTGGTTAATACCAGAGTATTATTTTGTTAATTAAGATTAAGTTTATTTTCAGTTCTTTTTAATAGTCATGCCGAAAGCATTAAGACCTGGGAAACGTTTAGATCGACAAGCCAGTGAAATTATTTCCAACATTTATTTATATTTCTTCTTACTACCTCTACTTCTTTCTACTTACCTACACCTAATTTCTATATATTTGATCGTGGTGGTTTCAACATCTCGGTGTGATATACTTCAAACTCGTGGTTTGACATTTGACACTGATAACTAAAGTACTCTATTTATTTAATACAAACATGTCACTTAGTAATTCAATAATTCATAGACACGTCGGCATCATTCGGAAGTAAACGTGAGTTCCAAGTTTTCACGATGTGAAAGGATTATTCACTAGATCTGTAATATTGTAACCATGTCCAAAAATTAAACGCCCGCGCACCGAGGGTCCCGTACCGCACAGTAGGTATTATTATATGTGGCGACCTTATTGTCGATGGCGCTTCCGCCATTATTAAAGATGCTCCGATATAAATTCAACGTCGCGTACGCAGTGCGGCGTAAGCGCCATCGACAGTAAGGTCCCTTTTTACCCGACTGCCGAAGGAGGAGGGTAATGTGTTTCACAGCCTATATATGTACAGGGTGTCCAGTAAATAATGGATAATAACTTTATCTGTAAAGACGTAAACACCATGTGTTATACCAGTTTAGAATCAGTATTAGATACACTATTTTTCAACATATTGGCCACTCTGGTCTTCATACAATTTTTTTTCACCACAAGCAGTCAAAGTTGTTGCAAACTTTAAAGCAAAATGTGAAGTTATAAATTAAGATATGTTTAACAAGAAATTAGTGTCGCTACCATAATGTTCTAAGACACATCCGTTAGCATCACTATTAAAGAATATTTAACAGCAAACAGAACGACAAAATCTCTTTATTTGTGACCTTGGCAGTCATTACAGTGAAGCAAGGTGCTAATTATTAAGAAAATAGAAAAGTTCGATTATCTCGAAAACCATGCAACTTTTACCAAACCTGTAAGTCCTTTTTAGGGACCAGCCTGAGGTGCCCCATGGATGGGTAGAAGGTTATCCATTATTTACTGGACACCCTGTATGTTTGTTCCTTTGTGTCACTATAAAAACTAAACCCGTTGTCCGATTTTGATGATTCTTATGTCAATCGATTTGACTTAATCTGGTGAGTGTCACTAAAGATATGATAGTAATCAAAATTCAATATGGCGGCAACCAGACGCCATATTGTGCAAATAAAATAAAATAGTCGACCAAGTATGACAAGTGGGGTATCATTGAATAGGGATTTAAAAATCATCTTTAGGTTTCTTTCATCATTTTTCATTTTGAATGATCATTTAGGATTTATAACGATTTCAAGTTAGTTAGCAACAGTCGGGTTTTGAAAGCTTGCTTTTTGTTAAAGTTATTATAAATAACGCCACATATTCCGATTCATACCAAATTCGACGGTTGAGTGAATAACAGTTTCTACAAAATATTACCGAGTGTTTGACGTAACAAGAGCCGAGGCAGGACGACACGTTGAACATGCAGCGATGGTACTTCAAGTTGGTGTCGCTCAGACGCAGCTTGCTGTAATCACAAAAAAAATAACGGTATAGAAGCTTTAGGTCAACATCTCGAAAGGACTGGGTAGCAAATACGACATCGCTTTGCGACTACAGATCTAGTGAATAATCCTTTCACATCGTGAAAACTCGGAACTCACGTCTACTTCCGAATGATGCCGATGTGTCTATGAATTATTAAGTGACATGTTTGTATTAAATAAATAGAGTACTTTAGCTATCAGTGTCAAATGTCAAACCACGAGCATAAGAATAAATAATAAGTACACGTAGAAGCGAAACTCCCGGCTCCAGACGCGCGCTCGGCGCGTTAGATACCTACCGCCTGGTGACACCTGAGGTGTCTAGTCAGTCAGGGGTGTCACACACGGAATATATATTAATATGCAAAAATATTCAAAGTAATGGGGGTCCATTACTTTGAATTTTTATTAAGTTAAAAAAGCTTTATTGCAAAATACTATTCTTATCTATTAATATTTTTTTGTCATCAAATAAATTGACTGCAGTAATGTTTTCCCATGGCAAATTTGATATATTTAATAGCTGCGTGTGTGGACTCTGTCAACTAGTACGGAAAATATATCGTAAGATGTATTGCCGAAAGGAACGTAAAAAGTAACTCTGGATTCCAGACCATAAGACTTATTGAGCTTAATTATTATTTTAAAATTTGTTTATAGACTCGTTTCCTTGTTTTATATATATGATTAATAGCCACATAAGCCATGTCATTTTCTGGAGATAATCTTAATATCATCAAAAATTATTACCTAATTGAACGTAAATGTAAAAAACTCATTTTGCAACAATGTTTCCACGTTAAAGAAAAACATAAATAACATTGTAGTAAGTAGGTTTTTAAAACGCGGCATTTTGGGCCTGGGTAAAGGAGATTCGCTTCTACGTGTAGCTATTGTTTATTCTTATGCCACGAGTTTGAAGTATATCACACCGAGATGTTAAAACCACCACGATCAAATATATAGAAATTAGGTGTAGGTAAACAAGAAGAAATATAAATAAATGTTGAAAATAATTTCACAAGCTTGTCGATTTAAACGTTTCCCAGGTCTTAATGCTTTCGGCATGACTATTAGAAAGAACTGAAAACAAACAATCTTATTTAACAAAAAATACTCTGGTATTAACCACTCTATATCGATTATCACTCTCGCGATGCGTTCCCCCACGTTGTCTTCATGGGCAGGTACTGAGTCAGACTGAAGTAACATGACAAATACGAACATTTCCGAGAAAATACGATGTGAAAGGATATTTCACTACATCTGTACATACTAGCTTTGTGCCTAGATCGCTTTGCGACCAAATTTCAATCAGAGTCGCTAAATTACCATATTGTTTTTTTTCATTTTATGACTGTCTTAGCAATGTCTACGGAGCCCCGCATGTCGGGGCTCGTATTCTTATGCAATTTCCCCTTAGGGCATTTGAAGTTCCCTAACGAACCTAACCTAACCTACCTAGTAACGCAATAATGGTAATTGTGCGACTCGGACTTTTTGGAAGTGTAGTCGCAAAGCGATCTGAGGGCCCTGTCAAGATGCACTACGCTAACTAACGTTTCTATTCCATTCGTTTTTAAACCAATCGCGTCACTGGTAGACGACGTGAGACGAAAAGTCACGTGGTCTACCAGTGACGCGATTGGTTTAAAAACGAAACGAATAGAAACGCTAGTTAGCTCAGTGTATCTTGGCATGGCCTCCTGTAGTTTCCGAGGGGATAGAAGTATATTTCCGAGCGATGAAGGCCCGGGACAATCTAGGTCAGGGGTCGCGGTAACCTGCGGTTCGCGAGCCACATTTTTATTTCTTTTATTTTATATAAAATGGGTTTACTCGGGACTAACTCTTAACACACGCGGCTCTTTAGTTCCCAGTTTATTTGTGCAAGTACTATTTATTGTTGGCAAGATTTGCTTTGCGGGCTTTTTAAAAACTTTAAAAGGACAATGCCAGATCTTGGCTTAAAACACTTTAAAAAAAAGGCTCTTGGATACGAAGGATGTTGATATGACCTGTTTTGTATGAGATTTAAATTCAGTATGTTATTACTTACACATTTAGGGAACTTATACGAAAAATAGAGCCATCTATTAAGATACATGATAAATAAGACAATAAATAGAAACGCTAGTTAGCGTAGTGCATCTTGACACGGCCCTCAGTTCACTTTGCGACCACCTTTAGAACAAATCGTTTATGAATGAAAAGGCAAGTTAACGGTAGATAAAGTACTTGAACGCAGTAGACATCAGTCGCGTGGCCTTCGTGATGGCCGCATACATCTTCGCGACGTAGTAATCTTTTACGATTTGTCGAAGCGCCCCAGTGACGATGGTGTGATCTTGGATGACGCCTGGAGAGGAATGAATAGAATACAATAGAAAAACATTTATTTCGCTTAATTGTAAATAATTACAGTGTGTGAAAAGTAGCCGCGGTCACGGACGTTAAATTGTGACACATTTCAAAAAAACATGCTTGAAGTCGTCGATGTCATTAGAGATGCCAAGTCATTTGTAACTTATAGGAAACTCAACCTTATTTTTGTAGAATGTCAGATTGACTTTGGACCTAAGGTGGGTCATAAATTTAATTCTTTGACTGTACCACCTATTGGAAGTGCGACGCTGGTTTTCTGTGGACTGACGCGTCACGTGTGCTTGTAGCTTACATCCGTATTCACAAACAATACTTAAGGGATCATTCACTGAGTAAACGCACTGCGTCCAATACAGCTTTGTGATTAGTTCTTTTTGACCGACCTTTTGTTTATGAGACGATTTGAACCATCCTGTGCGTTCGTGAGCACTGTGAGACCTCATAGTGACGTTTGTGAATACGGGTGTATATTGTAAGCTTAGGTAAGCTTTCCGACGTTTCCGACTTTACCAGATACGAATAACTTTCAAAGACGTCACGCATTGTCAATGGTCACATTAAACGAAGGAAACTTAAATAAATAAATATCAGGGGACAACCTCACACAAATTGACCTAGTCCCAAATTAAGCTCCAGGCTTGTACTATGGGTACTAGACAACGATATAAATACTTAAACAGAGAAATATATACTTAAATACATAGAAAACATCCATGACTCAGGAACAAATACTCATTGTGCTCATTACACAAATATTTGCCCATTGGGAATTGAACCTGGGACCGCTAGCTTCGAAGGCAGGGTCACTACCAGGCTAACGCTTCATCGTAATGTAAACTGAGGGCCCTGCAAAGATGCACTACGCTAACTAACGTTTCTATTCGATTCGTTTTTAAACCAATCGCGTCACTAGTAGACCACGTGACTTTTCGTATCACGTCATCTCCCAGTAACGCGATTGGTTTAAAAACGAATCGAATGGAAACGTTAGTTAGCGTAGTGCATCTTTGCAGGGCCCTCAGTGTTTTTTTTTAATGACTTGAAATTAACTGCGTATATGTGTGTGCGAGCGTGTGTGTGGCATCTGTACGGGCGCATACTCATAATCCACATGAACTCTTCGAAGAACTTGCTGTTGTTGGCCAGGTTCGCTGTCACTTGAAGTTGTTTCGCCACCTGGAAATAAATAATAACATCACGAACTTCGGGTCATTTGAAAAAATATATTTAGGCTGCGGCTCCACTGAGGCGGAGACGAGCGGAGCTGAGTGGAGCCGCAGCCGCAGCATACAGGGCATCCCAAGACTCCGCTTAACTGTTTCTACTGAAGCGGAGCGAAGACAAGATGTGGATTTCAACTAATATGATTAGTCGATTCCTACACGTCTCCTCTCCGCTCCGCTTGTCTCCGCCCCAATGGAGCCGCAGCCTTAAAGCTAGGTAGCAATATTACCGAAGCAGCATCATAAAAAATTTCTAAAATAAAAACCATGCGCTGTCTGTACATACAAAAATGCAGTGATTAACAGCCACAAATTCGAAATTAACGATGATAAAATTGCAATGTTCAAAATCAACTTTAACTATAAAAAGCCCACGAAACTAAATCCCAACCTCACGCCAGCGTAGCGGCTAATAGTACCTACTATAGTGCCTGACAATCGGGTAGGTCAGCATGAACAACATCCTAAAATACGCCGATATTTTAGCTATAAAGGCCAGTCTATAACAACACAAAAAAGGCAAACATCGCAAACCCGCATATGACTACGATTTTTTTATATGTTGTTAGGTCTGTTGAGAGTAATTAACACCCAAGTTTGCAACCCTGAAAACCCTATGCTACCCCCATGGTGCTCGAAAAACTGCGAAATTTTGGCACTTGTTTGAGTTTTTTCGAAAAATTACCCTAAGGAAGGGTTTTTCAAGTATTTTTGTTATACTTTAATAGAGATTACTAATTTTGCTACAATTTGATCGTGAGAGTAACCTGAGCTCACTATGTCCATTGGTTGCGGAGATACAGCAAGCCGAAGATGGGCAATGTGCGCAGAGCCCGCTTCTCAGACCCTGCTTAAAATGGTGACTTGCAAATGCAAAAAGAGGTTGCTTAGGGTCGTGCACTTGCAGACAGGCTGGGCTTAGGTGCTCTATCCTATGTTCCTTTTGCCACGGGTGAAATTGCAACAACGCAACCCCTATCGTCCTGAGGGCTCAGACAAGATGCACTACGCTAACTAACGTTTCTATTCGATTTGTTTTTAAACCAATCGCGTCACTGGTAGACCACGTGACTTTTCGTATCACGTCATCTTCCAGTGACGCGATTGGTTTAAAAACGAATCGAATAGAAACGTTAGTTAGCGTAGTGCATCTTGTCTGAGCCCTCTGGACACCATGAGAGGCATGAGGCCAGCCGAGCTAAAAAAATCGTAGTTACATGAGCGTTTGCGATATATGATGTCGTTATAGACTGGGCTAATAGGTAACCTATGTAGGTACGTCGATTCACGAGACTTGGCACGAATGGATTGAATGAGTGAACGAAAGTATACAAGTGTGTCACATAATAACAGGTTTTCGGTTTGAAATTCGAACATCGGTTCAAAGGGCGGCACTCACACAGTGATAGGTGACATTACTTTTGTTCATTCCATTCGTGCCAACTTTATTGAATCTACCTGTATTTTAGGCATTATGAAACGTACCCCTTGTTAATATATATATTTCGGTATTTTCGAGTATCGACAGGTTGTAACTTGGGAATTTTGATTTTCGATGTGTTAAACGTCCATATTCTAGCTTGCATTTTCTGCAGTATAAGTAATATGTACATACTTACTATCAGCCCAATGACTGAGTGGGAGGGTCGGAAGGGGCCGCCCTAGGCGTACTTTTTCGAATAAAATCGGAGAAATACTGGAAAAGGGCCGAATCTTAAGTACCCGAAACCGACGTGCATGCATGACTCGATGTATGAATGTGGAAGAAGTGAAAGAGAGTTGTCAGGATCGTAGCAGTTGGAAAGAAGTGGTCTATGCCTACCCCTCAGGGAAACAGGTGTGATTTAATTTATTGTAGGAAGAGAGGTTAATAGAGAGATCTCCCGCGTTATGCCTGGGGACCGACGTCCATTGGAATGAAGTTGGAGGTTGTATATATGTCATCTGACTGGAGAAACTTCGTTAGCGCCTTGTAGAACACTTAAGTTGCGCTGTCTGACGCTGGTGGCGCTAGCGAGGTAGCGAGTTGGTTGATACAAGTTGCCGTTAGATGTCGCTAGGTCGCCACACCAGCCCCCCTTTGAGACCGGAGGTTGATGGTGATGACATGCAGTCTGTGCGTTGAATTGCCGCTTGCAAGTGCCAGTAGTGGATGTCTCCAGTAGTGCTCAGAGCCGCGTTGGCGAGCGTAGCAGGAGAAGAGGAGTGAGTGAAGTACACAGTGAGTCGTGTACCTGCTCGTGAAGTACTCGTAGCAGGACGCAGTGAGTCGCGTTGTTGAGTGAGAGTAGTGTGCACACTGTAGACACCAGGCATAGAGATATGACAGAATGCTAGTGGTGCACAGTGCGGGTTGTCTGGCTTGATGTGAAACTGCGTCATAGTGCTTGAAGGTCGTCAGGTTGCGTAATTGTCCATTGTCGAGGGTCACCAATGTAGGAAGGGAGGACAATAGAGAGATCTCTCTCCAGGCGGGTGTTATGCCTGGGGACCGAAGTCCATTGGAATGAAGTTGGAAGTTGTATATATGTCATCTGACTGGAGAAACTTCGTTAGCGCGTTGTAGAACACTTAAGTTGCGCTGTCTGACGCTGGTGGCGCTAGCGAGGTAGCGAGTTGTTTGATACAAGTTGCCGTTAGATGTCGCTAGGTCGCCACAGTATGTATGTATGTATTAGCCCAATGGAACTGTGTCACAATCTACGTTGTATTCGTAAGAAGTGTCACCACAGTGGGCCGATTTTTACCTTCGAGCGCTCGAAAGTTTCACTCGGAATTGACCAAAAGCTTCGAAACTGTTTTGTGAAATACGAGCGGTAGAATTGAAAACGAATGGTGGGGACCACTCATCTTTAACTTTCCTATCGCTCGTGATTTCAAAAATACGGTTTCACAGATTTTGCTCACTTCCGAGTGAAACTTTCGAGCACTCGAAAGTCAAAAATCGTCAAATAACGCAACGCAAATGCATCTACTTCGCGTGTCCGAATTCGGACTTAAACCTTGTTGGTTGGTTGGTTGGTTGGCCGTCGCTACTGACGTTCTGCGCGCTTGTTGTTGCCGGTCGACCGTGAAAATTAAGAAAATGCCTCGTTGCGTGATAATAAGCCACGGAAAATTCTCGTTTCTTGCTGAGTCCCAGTTGGTAGCAAAATGTGACACGGTTGGTTTTCATACAGATTGAAGTGTGTATTTAAGTATATCTGTGAGTGTGAAATTGTTTAATAATGTCACGTGACACCGTTCTATGGGTTCCATTGGACTGATGACCTTGCAACATTACCTGTAGGAACACATATCCTTCTCTAACGATATATTTCAGCGTCGGCCGAGAGGTGTACATCCCCACAGCATACGTGTCTCTGTCGTATACCAAAGGGAAGAAATCATCCTGCTTTGTCTCTAGTACCGGGCTGAAAAGGACAAAAAATCATCAACATATCAGTATATAAAACTTTACTACGTTCATACAATGTGTAAAATTAAACAAAGAAAATATCAGGAGACAATCTTACACAAATTCGCTCAGGTTCGCTTTGTCCATATTCCCATCCCCATCTCGTCCACATTCTCATCTCGGCCACATTCTCATGTCGTCCACATTCCCATTTCATTCACATTGCCATCTCGTCCACATAATCATCTCGTCCACATTCACATCTCGTCCATTTTCTTATCTCGCCCACATTCCCATTTTGTTCACATTCCCAACAACTCGTGAACAACCGAGTGATCGAATTGATACCGAACAGCCTAAGTTAGGTTGTACACGAGTTAGGAATGAGGACGAGTTGGGAATGTGGACTAATTGGGAATGCGGACGAGTTGGAAATGTGGACGAGTTGGGAATATGAACGAGACAGGAAGTGGATAATTTGGGATTGGTATGTGGACGAGTTAGGAATGTGGCCGAGATGAGAATGTGGACGAAATGGGAATATAGACGAAGTGAACTTGAGCGCACAAATTAACCTAGTTCCAAAGTAAGCAAAAACGATATGGATTTAACTAGTAGAATAGAGTTATTTAATAGTAAGTTACAATAATTACTTTTCACTGCGAACGGAATGCAGGTAGCACATGGGGCTCGAGTAAAAGACAGAAATATTGAGCTGTGACTCCACACTCTTCTTGTTGACGAATCTGAAAAAAGGCATATTTTTTGAAGACTTTTAATTTACGCACAATGGGCCCTATTCAAGCCTGGCAAATTGTCATCTTCGTGAAAATTTGGTTTAGGCGACGCTCGGTATTCCTGGTACGAAATAGTAGTTTACGTGACGGTTGCGTAATGCTAATTACGCACAGTCTCGTACAACACTCGTGTGATCTATTATGAAACTCGCCTTGTAGCTCGTTTCATAAACCCCACTCATGTTGTAGTGCTAATTACGCAGAGTCTCGTACAATACTTTATCTAAACACATATTATAAGTACTCTAAGATGGGTTCAGATGCCGAAAGGCAAATGACTAGCATTACCTTACCTGTGGCAGTAGGTGACAGCGATGACAGCTGTAACGTAATTTTGAAATTGCGTTATCGAATATTTTAAGGTATTGAGATCCAAATTTGGAACATCTTCCAAAATTAACAGCTGTCATCGCTGTCACCTACTACCACAGGTAATGCTGGTCATTGCCTACGGGTTTTGAACGCATGATAGAGGACTTATGATATGAGTGTAGATAATAGTAGTTTACGTGACGGTAAAATTGTAACATGTAGCTTTATAAAACGTGCCCCAGCTATTTGAGCAGTGTTGCAAGTTTAGATCTGTAAAATTGTAACTTGTAGCTTTATAAAACGTGCTCTAGCTATTTGAGCAGTGTTGCCAGTTTAGACCTGTAAAATTGTAACTTTTAGCTTTATAAAACGTGCCCCTGAGGCCCGTTTCACGAAGCTACAAGGTACAAATTACAAGCGGAAGTCTCTTTCTAACTCCTTTAGCTAGAAATAGAGTTCCGCTTGTAATTTATAACTTGTAGCTTCTTGAAACGGGCCGCTGATGGTAATTGATCATTGCAAGTTAAACACAAGCTTGTAAAAACGACTTACTCTATAAGTTTCTCGATATTCTCAAACCACGTGGCCGCGTCGAAGTACGCTTCCTTATGCCCCATCATCACCATGATATTCTGTGTGTTGTAGTGCGGCGCCTGACGCTGCGTCACCGACTCGATGAAGCGGTCCACCTGGAACGTGGAGACCCCTAATAACAGCAAACGAAAGCAAGGATATGGAGACTGGCCCTTAAGCACTGGTTGGCGTAAGGCTCCGCGCGCGATTCACTGGTTTCTCGTCAAACTGACACCTGCTCCCCCCTTTAATTATAGCAGATGTATAGGCTAAGTAGCAATAGAAGAGGTCACAAAGAGGGCAGCGCAAGACACGCGTAAAAAATATTATCTCCAGGCAAAAGAGCAAGCCTCAAAAAACGGTAGCCCCACCCATAAAGATGGTGTCCACAGCCACACAAGCGGTCCAAAAAAGATCTCCGACCCAACCCTTCCATTGTCGGTCAAAAGAAAGGAAGCCCGTAGTCTGTAAGCATGCGTGCGTCAAAATCAAAAATCAAAATCAAAATATTTAAACAGTAAATTGGCCACATACGGGCTCTTTTACACGTCGGTAATATAAAGTGAATCTACTAGCGCTTCGGACAAGACCATCATTGCGGAGAAGAAGCGCCGCAAGAAACTCCAGCAGAAGGTCATTTTTTATCAAGATAGAAATATCAGTAATAACGTAGACTTAAGAAATTACCTTAAATAAGTAATAGCCTAGACACTACTTAAATACATCTTGGTCACCAATGAAGTCATTTACAGTATAGTATGCTCTACCCAACAAGCAGCGCTTGATGTGAGACTTAAATTTTTCAGGATTCCCACTCCGCGACTCACATAGCTATAAGTCTCCCCCCATCCCAACCCCCACTCCTATTCCCCCTTGACACCTGACACCCTTAAACATAATAGTAAATAAACATCGGGGAACAACATCATCATCATCATCTCCCTCTTTGATTTTCAGAGAGAAGAGAACGATCCAATTCGGCCTGCATCCGCCGACTTCCTAATACCTTTTTGAAGAACCGCCCATTGCAAGTGTTTACAAAAAAATACCCGGGTGCACATAATCCTATTGTTGTTGCTAATGACGGTCGCAAGTGGTGACACGCCAGCTTATTTTGAACCAACTATACCACCATACTCATGAACATACAGAGACAGAGAGAGAGAGAGAGTAAAAGAGGTCATTCATATGGTCATCCTTGACGAGCGTCTACATTTTGGTAGCATTATGACAGTGACTACAATGGTGACTTTAGTCGTGGTCTCAGTTATAACGATGGTGATGACAAAAGTAGTCGTGGTAATGCTCACCCGTTCAGAGCCGTTGAGGAACAGGCTGTCGGAGGTGATCATGAGCGGGTCCATGCAGAGCTTGCGGAAGCAGAACCCTGGCAGGGACCAGTAGCCGTCGAACTGTCACGGTCACTCACACGCGTACCGTGAGAGGCGCATTTGTCTTATAGAGAGAGAGAGAGAGAGAGAATGGGGGAGAGGGAAAGAGAGTGAGAGAGAGGAGAGAAAGGGAGAGAGAGAGAGAGGTCATGATGACCTTGAATGTCATGATCTCTATGGTAACGATGGTGATTAATAAGAAGCTCACCCGTTCAGGCACGTTGAGGAACAGGCTGTCGGAGGTGATCATGAGCGGGTCCATGCAGAGCTTGCCGAAGCAGAACCCTGGCGGGGACCAGTAGCCGTCGAACAGTTGCACATACATACAAACACACTTACCCGCATTACTCTTTAGTCATGACGACAATGATGTTAACGATGATTCTACTCATCTCAGTGATTGCGATGGTGATCAAATGAACTAGATACACACATAAATTGACACACATGAATATAGAGAGAGGGTGAGAGAGAGGGAGAGAAAGAGAGAGATATAAAGAGATAGAGAGAGAAAGAGAGAGCCAGAGAGATCATCGTGGCCTTGACGAGAGGCTACACTTTGGTAGCATTATGACAGTGACTACAATGGTGATGCATTAGAAGCTCACCCGTTCAGGCACGTTGAGGAACAGGCTGTCGGAGGTGATCATGAGCGGGTCCATGCAGAGCTTGCCGAAGCAGAAGCCTGGCGGGGACCAGTACCCGTCGAAGAGCTTGTGGGTATAGATGTCTGTGTCGGCGCCTGTGATTAAAGATACAAAAAAACCGGTCAAGTGCGAGTCGGAGTCTCGCACTGAGGATTCCGAACCGCCGCATAGTATAGTACAGACCGGGAAATAGGCCGTTGCGGGACGAGTAGAGTTAGCGTGGCCAAGACGCAGTCGAGGCCGCGATATATACGAGTCCAGCAACCGCCCTTCCCGGTCCAGGCTTGTATAGTGCTTTTCTCCAAGATGTGAGGAAATTTAACACAATTGTTAATAATATTAAACACAGTCCCAACATTTCCTTGAAAAAAAGAACAGAAACGTACGATTTAGTATGACACTGAAATAAAGCATTAAATAAAATCACAAATTATTTAAACGTAATAAATTCAATTTGAATAAAATATAGTTAAAACTACACAATAAAAATTAAAATACGTTGAAAACCAACCTAAGATGGAATAGTGAATATTCATGACTTTATTTCACAGCTTCAATAAAAACCGATTCACGTAACAAACAGTTGAGATTATTTTTTGAATAGCTATAAAAATAACCAAGATATAAGCCAACAAAGATTTGTTCCTATCTTTCTAGCAAAACAGTATTTAACAAGGAGTTACATGGCCGACCTGTTAAATGACGTCACAGGGCATTTCGGATCTCTCTAATCGCTGTCTAATCACTTTTGGTTATCTCTTCTACGGTATTTTCATATGTTGTTGAGAAATGTTATTTAATAAATCCATGCGTACCTCTATCCCCTTTTCTCTTATCTCCGACAGCGCTGCAGTACAACGAGCCCTAGACAACAAAACAATACAATCCGGGCTCTTACTAGAGTGCCACTCAGCATTGAAAGTGATAGGTTTAAATAACCAACTCACGCTACAATGGATAAAGGGGCATAGTGGAACTCTAGGTAACGACGCAGCGGACCAGCTGGCCTGGAGAGGATCAGATCGCCCAGCGGTCGGTCCCGCTCCGATGCTTCCGTTAGCCTTTAACCAGCTAAGGACATGGTTGCGTCACAGAACACTCAAACAACATGCTAATCAATGGGCAAATACCAGTACATGCAGACAATCAAGGGAAACGGTGCCACACCCGGACGCGCGACTAACAAAGCGCCTCCTATCACTAGATAGACATGCCCTACGAATAATTGTAGGAAACATCACTGGACATTGCTCGCTTAACAAACATTTATGTGTTCTAGTTCTAGGTGTGACTGACAGCCCCCTATGCAGGGGATGCCTGGCGGCCGACGAAACAGCTCCCCACGTAATCCTGGAATGCGTAGGTGTAGCTGCTCAACATACTGAAATCCTCAAGACACCGAGGTCACTCCGAGAAGCCTGTGGAGATACCAGGAGGATCCGGCGCTTCTGGTCAGAGTTAGGCTGGTTAGATTACTAGCTAGCACCCCCTACGCACAATGGCCCGACATACACGGGCTAAGTGCGGAAAAAAGGAGTCCATCACCATAACCATAACCTCTATCCCCTATTGTATTACTTATTCTTCATTGTATAAAATGAAGTCGCTTCCGCTGTCTGTTCCCTTAGATCTTTTAAACTACTCAACGGATTTTAATGTAGTTTATATGTATGATAATATTGTCATTATGGATGGGTGACACAGAAAAGTCATATAAACCGAAGTGAAGCGCGGGCGAATCGCTATTAGTATAGTATAACTTTAAATGTTAATGTCTTACCTAAATCATCGCTCCCTCTCCACACGAACTCCAGCGCCTTCCTCCTCATGCGGGCTACCTCGTCGTCATAGCTGATGGGGTTGATGAAGAAGGCTTCATACCTGGCAAACGGACAAACAGACAAACATAACACGCGCTTACAGTGGCGTAACTATGCCTATCAACAAAGGCCCGTGGCAAATTCATTGGATAGGGTGCTTCCTTTCAGTTTTTAACCTACTTCAAAAAAGGAGGAGGTTCTATAATCCACTGTATGTTTTTTAAAGTGTAAGTTCACCGATTTCTCCGTCAATTTTGGGCCGATTTCGAATATTTTTTTTTAGTTTGTTATAGTATACTTCCGAGGTAGGTGGTCCCAATGTCACCAAATCTGAATCTGGTGAGGGGATCCGTGAGGAGTTGAGGGAACTCCTCAAATATTGTAGGCAAACATAGCGATTTTAGTATTTTTAGTAACAAGTCTAGCATTTGCATTCGGAAAGTATCATTTGGTGAAGTGGAACTGATGATGAAGACCACAGATGGCCACCGGAACTCCTCAACGGCACCTATTTCAAGGGTGGCGATAAGATATCTCGATTTAGATAGTTGAGCGACTATAACGAAGCAAATTTAATTGTTTAAATATGACTATGACTTTTCCGCAGCGTTGCTTGCGGCGAGCTTGAAATGTCTTAAAGTTTCATATCATCTAAGAAGTATTGGACTACATAACAGCTTATTATAATCACTAAAATGTATAAAATAAAATAAATGATTTATAAAACAAAAACGGCCTTCAAAAGCGCAAAAAATAACTTCCTGAGGGCTCAGAGAAGATGCAATACGCTAACTAACATTTCTATTCGATTCATTTTTAAACCAATCGCGCCACTGGTAGACCACGTGACTTTTCGTATCACGTCATCTTCCAGTGACGCGATTGGTTTAAAAACGAATCGAATAGAAACGTGAGTTAGCGTAGTGCATCTTGTTTGAGCCCTCTGTAAACTGAAGTCGGCGACTCACATTATTTTAAACCAAAAGCCGACTTCAGTTGGACTGACATATATCCTACCACTTTACAAGAAGTTATTTTTTGCGTTTTTGAAGGCAGTTTTTTGTTTTTTAATATACAGTTTAGTATCTGGATTCTAACCCCATCTGCGCCATCAGCGAGGCAAACTCCCTAGAGTGTCCGTAGGCGTCCGTCTGCCACGCCACTAGAGGGCGTCCGCAGCTCATGAAAGTGATATTAATCTTTCTGTGAACAAATACAGAGGGCTCAGACAAGATGCACTACGCTAACTAACGTTTCTATTCGATTCGTTTTTGAACCAATCGCGTCACTGGAAGATGACGTGATATGAAAAGTCACGTGGTCCACCAGTGGCGCGATTGGTTTAAAAACGAATCGAATAGAAACGCTAGTTAGCGCAATGCATCTTGGCAAGGCCCTCAGGTGTCAGTTGTATATAATTCAATAAATAAATAAGAAATGAAAACCGGTCAAGTGCGAGTCGGACTTGCGCACCGAGGGTTCCGTACTGCCGGATAATGTTTTTGACCTGAATGTATGTATGTATGGTTCTTTGCTCCCTTATAGGCTGAATGGAATGCCCGATTTCGACCGGCGAAGTGTCGTTGGATTCGTTGAATGCTGGCACTTCCCTTGATAAAAAAAAAAGATTAAAAAAAAGATAAAAGATGTTTATTCAGTAAGTAGGCCGCACGGGCACTTTTACACGTCAAAAATCTACCAGCGCTTCGCAAGAGACCACTGCTGAGAAGAAACGCCGCAAGAAACTCAACAGTCAGTCGTTTTTTTTTTAAATTACTTATACAATTATAGAACTTAACCTAGCATTATATAAAACAATGAATTTAACATTAAAATATATATATCATGCGTAGTTGAACAGGAAAATATGTCAAAACTCAGTATGTTCAGATGAACTCTTAAATAGTAATAATATATATATATATATATATATATATATATATATAATTGGCGTTGCGTGTTCGCGTATTTGCTTTATTTGGCCAAAAACGACTATGTGTGGAGGATTCATTCGTGTATGTTTGCTATATTTGCACGAAAAAGCCAAGCACACAAATACGCAAAAATGCGTAGGTACCTATCTACCCGCTTGTCGGTTTTTGGGCACACATCAAAGGACGCAAATATGGCGAATATTTGCGTTCACCGTCCACACATGGCTCGCTCAGTTCCATCGTAGCAAATTCAAATTCAATTTTGAACTGCAGACATATTTGCGTATTTGATTTCTGTTGGCATCCCAAGTGTGGATGTCGTGTTTGTGATATTTGGGCATCATACGAATATTTGGACAAACACGGCGAATACGCTACGCGAACACGCAACGCCAAGTGAAGTGCCAGCATTACGAATTCGAATTCGGATTCGAATCAAATATGGTACCCACCTAGGGTTACCATTTAGAAATTAAAAAAGTCCTTGGAAAAATCCTGACATTTCGATTAAATTCCGGACTTTTTACTCACAAAACGAAACATTACTCACTTAGTTACAGTGGTATGGTAGGCATGAGTAGACGATTTTATTGCTCATATTCAGAGATCGGAATAGGTAGAGCTAATTTGCCTAGACTTGATGCATGTTCATTCAATAATGTATTCCCATCTCTCTCACGCATGAATGAATATGCGTCAAGTTTAGGCAAATTAGCTCTACCTATTCCGATCTCTGCTCATATTACATCTAATTAAAAAAAAAACAACGGACAAATTTAAGAGCCGGGCAAAGTCCGGACTAGAGTCTAAAACTCCGGGCATGTCCGGAGTTTTCCGGACGGATGGTAACTGGTGACCTCCAAAGTCAATCTGACATTCTACAACAATAAGGTTGAGTTCCTTATAAGTTACAAATGACTTAACATCTCTAATGACATTGACGACTTCAAGCATATTTTTCTTGACATGGGTCACAAGGTAGGTACAGTATACGCTTAAGTACCTTGTCACTTTAATCGCTGTGACAATTCGCATATGCCAGTTTGCACATGACATTAAATAGACAAGATACTAAAATGTATACATATTTATCTACATCCATATCATAACTTCCCTACAATATGTTCAGAAGCGATAAGCAAATCGCCTATATTAAGAAACCTGTATCTGTGGTTGCATCTTAATGTTTACATTAAAGTATAGTGCATCGTAATGTTTACATTAAAGTGTCGGTACCTAAACATTAAAGTATCGGTAATACTGTACCACTAACTTGAAAATGCAAGCCATATCTGTACATTATAAATAAAGTTTGTTTTTTATTAGTTTTTTTTTTAAGCTTTGGTACTACAAACAAGTTAACAGTAACACTAACTTCATAAAAATACAGGCCATATCTGAACATATTATAGAAAACTTATGATATGCATGTAGATAAAGTTATGTATGCGGCTATACATAATTAGTCATTAAAACACTCGTGTGATCTTATTATGAAACCACACTCGTGCTTTAATGCCTCTTATTATGCACCAGCCACATAAACTACTATTATGAACTCGACTGTACCTGAGCGAGTAGGTAAACTGGTCGACGACGGCCTGGTAGCTGACGGAGGCCTCGTCGCTCATGCTGTACCCGCCCCCCACGAGTAGCAGCCGACCCTGGCGGATCAGCTCGTACACCATGCGATGCACTGGAACAGCGTCATTAGTGGTTCATTCATTATACTATCCGCAGTATTAAGTGGGGAGTCGGGTCATAAATGTGGCTTTATGTATGAAAGACCTTATTGTCGATGGCGCTTCCGCCATTATTAAAGATGCTCCGATATAAATACAACGTCGCGTAACGCAGTGCGGCGTAAGCGCCATCGACAATAAGGTCCCCTTTCATAGATAACAAATCATCGGAATCATGCTATCTCTTTCGCACCTGCACGGCCTTATGGAGCTGGCCGTGCAAGAATAGTGAAGCTAGCGGTAGGCACAAAAAGGAATATCGATAAAGTAATGTCGATAGAGTTCGTATAACAAATGAGTTATGCATTTCGATATTAAACCTTTTATAAATAAAAAATAAAATAAAAATCATTTATTTCAGACCATACAGAGATCCATATTATGTTAGTAACAATGGCAAATTAAGACTATGTTAGTAGTAAATTTTATAATAAATACAATTAAAACAAAAAGGAATTACACAATTTAGCTGCTCCAATTGCCACCGAGACCCAGTATTTGGTGAGGGGGCAGTCGAGGCGTTCCGCCAACACCCTCAGGAGGCTGTTGCTGCTGCCGCGCACGTGTTTCAGCAATGAGGCTATTCTCTTCCGCCTAATGGCATACAAATCATCTATTCTCGCCTCAGCGAACATGCCTGATGCACTACAATACCTCGGCAGCCCCAACAGCCTCTTCAAGATGTTATTATATTGAACACGCAATGTATTAAATGCTCTCTGCGTAAAACCTACCCACAGACTGCACGTGTAAAACGACTGACAGTATGCTTTAAACAGCGTTATTTTAACTTGTTCATTACAACGTGCGAATCTGCGGGCAAGCATATTGCCTCTCACTGCCATTGCTCTTCTTTCCCTTTCCAAGTCCGGGTCGTCCTTCAAGTCCTCCGTGAGCATATGCCCCAGATACTTGAAGCTGTCTACCACTTTGAGGGATACCCCGCCCAGCATGATCCTAGGTACTTTTGTTGGGTTGTATTTACGGGCCTTGAAAACCATCAGCTCACTTTTGCTTGCATTGTATCTAAGACCATGCTGCCCATACAGACCATACAGCCACTAGGGTTGTGCGTGCTCGTTCACTGAGCGGATCGCTCCAAACTAGTACAATCGCTCTAATGTACTAATTCGGTCTTTTAGTTCTTTTAGTACACAGTACACTGAAAGAAACCGGTCTGTTCATGCTCTTTTGACCGAATGAATGGCCGGCTTTGCTGTCAGTGTCACTCACTGCTCGGTCTGCTCTGTTCGGTTCTTGCTCCGCGTGTACTAAATGAACTAAGAGCAGAAACTTCACGGAATAGTTCGTTCTAGTACAGTGACGGGAATTAATTCTTTTTGGCTCTTAGTACATGCACTACACAACCCTAACAGCCACCAGTTGTCTTAATGAGTCAACTGAAGGACCCAGCAGCACCATGTCGTCCGCGTAACTTATGTTGTTAAAACACGTTCTACCAATATGGCAACCGACATGCGTGCTGCTGAGTCGTTCAATCAACTCATTGAAATATAGGTTAAACAGTATAGGCGATGACAGCCCACCCTGTCTAACCCCACACTGCAACCCATACTCATCCGACTCCTCCCCAGCCCATCTCACACGATTGATCTGGTTGTTGTACCAAAACTTTAACAGAGCGATACTTATGCTCCATAATTATAAATTTGAACGTGTGTATGTTTGTCCGTCTTTCACGCTTCAACCACTGAACGGATCGAGATAAAACTTGGCACACATATTGGTTAGGTCCTGGATAGGACATAGGATAGTTTTTATGCCGGAAAATTAGACAGTTCCCGAGGGAGCAGCGATAAACGACTTCTACGCGGACGGAGTCGCGGGCGAAAGCTAGTAGTACTATAAATTATAAGTACTATAATTAATGCATTTCTCATTATATACTTCAACTAATCACGTATTTAGCTAATTATTTAAGAAATATCTTAAATTTATTTATGGGAAGTAATTAAATGGTCAGCCGTTATTAAAATTGATTCGCAAAAAAAATAAGCAATTAACTCATTTGGGCAACATACAAAGATTTGGCTGGCAATAAATAAAAATCGGGCTACAACTCTTGTTCAGCAAACAATTTACAAACGGTTAACATTTTAACCAATATCAATCTGCCTTTTTTATCATTGGTCTGCCTAATAAACAGTCGAGCAGCAAAATAATTATTTGGGCAGCAAGATTTTACAATTGGTCAGCAGAGAAAACATGTCTGTAAGCAGTTTAATTGAGAGGTGATTAAAATAATGGTTATCTATAAAAATAAGTGGATTGCGTTTAGTTTGAAAAATAAGCAGTGTTCATTATTGTGTGCGGAGCGAAATCAGACCACGTGACGCGAGCACTCAAGCCACAGTATATAAATAAAGCAGTACAGAAAATGGCGTACTTTTCAAGATAAATACCTCCTCTCCAATTGAGCGTAAGGGTTGCAACTAATATTTTGTAAAATTGAAAAAAAAAAAGTATCTCAGCTAGTTAGTGCAAAGTCGATACGTGTGGTCTGCGACAACGAATCCGTTTACAGATTGAGAAAAAGTTGCCACCATCTTTAACTATTTAGTTATTCGACTGATTGCTTTCTAAATCGATATGTAGGGATCTGCGTGGATTTCAACAACGAATCGGTTGACAGAATGAGAAAAAGTAGCCGCTATCTTGAACCTTTTAGTTATTTGACTGATTGCTTCCAAAATCGATATCTGGAGATCGGTGTGGTCTCCGACAACGAATCCATTGATAGAATGGAAAAAAAGAGCCGCCATCTTTAACTTTTCAGTTTTTGGACCGAATTCTTTGAAAGTCGATATTTGGGGATCTGTGTGGTATCCTATAGCTCTTGAAATTGAGTCATCTGACAACGGATTTGCTGTCGGAGACCACATAGATCTCCAGATATCGATTTTGAAAACAATCAGTCGAGTAACTAAAAAGTTCAAGATGGCGGGTACTTTTTCTCAATCTGTAAACGGATTAGTTGTCGCGAGATCACATAGATCCCCAGATATCGATTTTGGAAGCAATCAGTCAAATAACTAAAACGTTCAAGATGGCGGCTACTTTTTCTCATTCTGTCAACGGATTCGTTGTCGGAGATCACATAGATCACATAGTAGTTTACGTGACGATTGCGTAATGCTAATTACGCAGTCTCGCTTACAATACTTTATCTACACACATATTATAAGTACTCTAAGATGGGTTCAGAAGCCGAAAGGCAAATGACCAGCATTAACTTACCTGTGGTACTAGGTGACAGCGATGACAGCTGTAACCTGTAACGTAATTTTGAAATTACGTTATCAAATATTGTAAGGTAATGAGATCCAAATATGGACATCCAAAATTAACAGCTGTCATCGCTGTCACCTACTACCACAGGTAATGCTGGTCATTGCCTACGGGTTTTGAACGCATAATAGAAAACTTATGATATGAGTGTAGATAAACATAATTACCTATGTACATATTTTATTAAAGCAGATATTATTACTTTTTAATATGTCTGTGTTATAAATATTGCAATCTCTTTATTATTTATTACATATTTTATCTAAAAGTAATTCCAATGTACCAATTAAAAGTAGTTCTATTGATCGTCTGTGATTGGTTGATAATATTTGACAGTTCCGTTATCAACAACCAATCACAGACTAGTAGATAAAGTGGTGGCGGTAAAAGAGCTACAATAAGGACTCGGGTATTCGGTTTTCGGTCGTTGAGAAGTGATACTAGGATTGTTCCGTAAAACTTACTGTAACCATCATCCAAAGTTGGTTAATAAATTGACTTAAATCTAGTAAGAGTGTTTCAATGTACAAGAAACCTTTCCTACTGAGGATATAACTAAAGAGGTCCAATATCTGTTTTTTGAATGTAATTATAGTCACCAGCAATAGAATATTATCCAACATTGGGTGCAAAAATATCTGACACGTCTTTATTACTAGGTATAAGAGGCGTATCAGAAGGCCCTGCCAAGATGCATTGCGCTAACTAACGTTTCTATTCGATTCATTTTTAAACCAATCGCGTCACTGGTAGATGACGTGATACGAAAAGTCACACGGTCTACCAGTGACGCGATTGGTTTAAAAACGAAACGAATAGAAACGCTAGTTAGCTCAGTGTATCTTGGCATGGCCTCCAGTAGTTTCCGAGGGGATAGAAGTATATTTCCGAGCGATGAAGGCCCGGGACAATCTAGGTCAGGGGTCGCGGTAACCTGCGGTTCGCGAGCCACATTTTTATTTCTTTTATTTTATATAAAATGGGTTTACTCGGGACTAACTCTTAAACGCTAGTTAGCGCAATGCTCTTGGCAGGGCCCTCAGATATTTTTGCGCCCAATATAGGATGATATATTATTACCGGTACCATTTGCTATTTTCTGATATATTTTGTAAAGCCTATTCTCTTGCATTGTCCTTGCTTATTCTACTCCAAGGTTAACTGGAAGAGATCCCATATGGTATAAGTTCGCCTATGTAATTATCTATAGTGATGCATAAACATTGTAATTGTCAGACAATGCTCATAACTCATTTTCTGACAAAAACTGTAACAAATTGACAGACATGGCGAAACTATAAGGGTACTTTACTACGGAACCCTAAAAATATGTCATACCTGTCGCGTCCCTTTTTGACAACCAGTAGAACAAATATGCGAAGTCAGAGAGAGTGAATCTGAAATACAATCAAACGTTTAAGTACCTACAGATGGGTTATATTTAAGACGAAGGACTTGTTGTTCAATTAATTATTATAGTTATAGCTTTTGACGAAGAGACCTCGTCGTGTTTTTCTCATATTCATCATTTTTAGTTTAGATTTATTGACCTTAAATTTGTAATAAGTTTATTTTTGGTAGTTTTAAGAATTTATTATTTATTACTTTATTGCCTTATTATTACTTAATGTAATTTACTTTTAAGTATTGTTGTTGTATGTTTTATGATTGAAAAAATGACCTTCTGCTCGAGTTTCTTGCGGCGCTTCTTCTCCGCAATGACGGTCTTGTCCGAAGCGCTGGTAGATTCACTCTATATTACCGACGTGTAAAAGAGCCCTCATGTGGCCTATTTGCTGAATAAATATTTTGAATTTTGAATTTTTGACGGTAATAAGCAGACATAGGAATCCAGAGGGCAACATTTTATGACAGGTAGGGAGTTCCTATATCGATAAACTCAATTATCGATGATTGTTCCATATACTAGTGATCGCCCTCAGCATTGTATGTATTTTCAAACCGTTATTATGTTGGTACTTGACGCAAAACCTTTTCATTTCGGTTCCATAACCAGTTTTATTAACCGGATTTGGGAGGAACCTTTATATAAATTTCTTTTCATATTAACCGGGTTCGAGCTTAAAAAACCGGTTAATGCAGAAGCATACCGCGCGCGTCATCACATTACAAGCCAAAAAACAATTTGCAACGAACGCATCGGTTTCTCGACTAGCCGCTCGTGGATTAAACCAGTTAATTAAGGTTAAAATAAAGTTCTCAAAACGTCCACGATCCCTAGAAAAGTTCGGAGCAAAACCGAAATAAACCGGAATTTTTTAAACCGGCTATTGCCTAACGCACTATCAATTGCAATCGTTTTGATTTTGAAAATCGAAGGCTTGTTTGCAAGCCGATTGCGATTGCGTTAGATAATAGCGACGCTGGTTTGAATTGTTTACATTTTGTTTAAGTACCTAAACTAACGGAGTATAGACAATTTTGTTTAGTTCACGATATACCTTCTTTCGGGATGGCCCCAAAGCTCAGTGATGACATAATCCAGGATCTTCTTCACGTTTATCTGTTTTTTATTCAAATAGCGATCGTCCTCTGTAAACGAGAAACCATCTTTAGTACATCAAACAGTTAGTCGCATTGTCGTAATCGGTGTGGGGATAGGACAACCGGTGAAATTACTAGCATAGAGGAGTAGGGAAGAGTGACGTGAGTTTTTTAATCGAATTTCTCAACAAAATAAGAAAATACCGTAAAAGAGATCACCAAAAGTGAAATTAAAATTAAAATCGGCCGAGAAATACGGATGATACAAGCATTTTAAACTGCTAATTGGACAGCGATTAGACAGAGACGATATGCACTGTGACGTCATGTAACACGTCGGCCATATAAACTCCATGTTAAATACTGTTTTGCTAGAAAGAGATAGGAACAAATTTTTGTAGGCTTATATCTTGGTTATTTTATAGCTAGGTATTCAAAAAATGATTTCTCTCATCGTTTATTCGTTCATAATTATTCGTTATTGAGCTAGTCCCAAACTAAGCTCTATATAGGCTTGTATTATGGGTACTAGACAACGATATAAATAGTTATAATAGAGAAATACATACTTAAGTACATAGAAAACGTACTCAAAAGCAAATGGTATCCGGCCTTTTTTCCGAGATACACTGAAAGAAATAATTGGTCGCTTGTAACAAGATTGTGATTGTTGTGCATAAGCGTCTTGATCCCATACGAGCCTAACAAGACGTTAGATACACCAACTGAGACGTTAGATACATCAACTAAGATGTTAGTTGAATCACTAAAGAAATTGCTGTCGTTAACTATCATCAGCTTTGGTTGATATAATTAATATCTTAACTATTGTAATCATTTTTTGTCAACTAAGTGAAAATCTCTCTTTGTTGGCTCTCATTTTTTTGAGTGTATGTCTGGCAAAATGTATCGTTTCCCAACCGTTTCATTTGCCAAACCGATTTTTTTCTGTAACTGTAAATATTTCAGGATTTATTTCAGTACCATCGTGTAGATCCCTATAGGTTAGGTCAGGTTAGTTTTTACAACAATCCTGAAATATTTACAGTTACAGAAAAAAAAGCGGGTTAAATTGGCAAATGAAACGGGAAACGATACATTTTAAGTACATACACACATACATAAACTCACGCCTTCATTCCCAGAGTGGGGTAGGCAGAACTCTAAAAACTTGTTGATAATTCTGTTACCACATTTTGCACAACTAGGCTAGGCTAAGAGGGTTTATCGGTGTATTAGTGACAGGTTGCAAGCCCATCGCCTAACAGTACTACAAGCCTTTATTCCCTTAGTCGCCTCTTACGACGTCCACGGGAAGACATGGAGTGGCACTATTCGAAGCCGGCAATCACACGGGGAAGTAAGTATACTATTTCTGCCAAAAGGCAGAGGTAGCAAATACTTAAATATCTGCCCTTACCGGGATTTGAACACGGGTTGCTAGCTTCGTAGGCAGGGTCACTACCAACTACGCTGGCGTGACGTTTAGAACTGGGGTCAAATACGAAATGATGATTGATCTTAGAACAACTTACCTCCAGTCCAGTGTTGATCGAAGGTGAGGTAAGCTCCCAGTTCCATGTGGGTATGAGGCACTATGTGGACGTTCAGTGCACCAGGTTTTGTTAGGGGACAGCTCTGGAACATAAATAAATATCAGGGGCCAATCTTACAATGATTCTTACGATGATTCCACTTGAGAACAAAAGATTGTTGTAAGAATTTGAAGTGCTCAGGTAGTAAAGCAATTAGTCAACAATAGCTAAACATAATGACTCATTGTTAAGTCTCAAGTGGAATCGGGCCATGGTATTTGAAATGAACTTATATTTATCGGGTTAGTAGTTAAATGACTAGGATGAAAAACTATTTAATCTCAAAAACATTTTTTTTTTCATTTTATGTCAGTCTTAACAAAGTTGACGCAGCCCCGCATGGCGGAGCTCCTATTCCTGAGCAGTTTGCCCTTCGGGCATGTGAAGTTAGCTAACGAACCTAACCTTCCCAGTAACACAAACGAAGCGGTCATTTTGCAACACGGACTTTTTATAATGTAGACTGAAATCCAACCGTTCATCCAACTTTAAAGATAACTTTTGAACCAACCGTATTAGTACGGGTTGTTTTTTCTTCAGAGGTGTTATTAAGGCGAATTTACTAAGAAAAAAAAAAGCGAAATAATAAGGGGGGTGCAATAGGATGTACATAATCAAGGCAATTTAATTTGAACTGTGTTGCAATAATAATAAGGTTTATTTTCCTATGTTCATAAACTGAAAATGGCATTATCGAACAAACGTATTTGTACTTTATTGCCTTGATGGTAGATTCAAAGTCCCACTGACAAAAAACTCCCTGTTTGTAGTATGGTGGGCCTTACGAGGATATAGCGGAGGTTTAAACAGGGTGTCCCAGAAACAAACGTCAACCCGCCTAGGGCTGATAGAGCAGCTAAAAGCTATCGATTTAAATCCTATGTATGTTCAGCGATTTTTACTAATTTCGGAGATATTGATCATTTTAATCGGAATTTTTCTAATTTTCCCTTATGCCCATGTCACGAAAAATCATTAATTTCATGTTTTATTTCATAAGTTTTTCAGTAGTATCTTACATAATTGGAATCATTACGAATCAGCGAAGTTTTTAAACCTATATGCCCGTTTTTTAAGTAATCACTAAAGTCGGTTTTTCCATACAAAGTGAAAAGTAAACACTGGGACACCTAGTATGGAGAAACAAACTTTATGTGATTACTTGAACAAAAAACTGGAAAAAAACGGACAAATAGGTTTAAAAACTTCGCTGATACCACTGAAAAACTTATGAAATGAAACATGAAAATAATGATTTTTCGTGACATGGAAAAATTAGAAAAATTCAGATTAAAATGATCAATATCTCCGAAGCTAGTAACAATCGCTGAACATACATAGGGGTTAAATCGATAGCTTTTTAGCTGCTCTATCAGCCCTAGGCGGGTTGACGTCGATTTCTGGGACACCCTGAGGGCTCAGACAAGATGCGCTACGCTAACTAACGTTTCTATTCGATTCGTTTTTAAACCAATCGCGTCACTGGAAGATGACGTGATACGAAAAGTCACGTGGTCTACCAGTGACGCGATTGGTTTAAAAACGAATCGAATAGAAACGTTAGTTAGCGTAGTGCATCTTGTCTGAGCCCTCTGTACCTATATCTATCTAATATTTCTACTTACATCATATCCACACGTCTCCCCGTAATCTCTGTGGGGGGTAAGAAGGTCTTCTTTTATTTTGTCGGGAAGCTTCTGAGTTAAAGCAATTGGCCAGAATATCAGAAGTATTGCACTCTTTAACATCTTTGGGTTACCTTAAAAATAACAAGTAAATAATAGTACATTACTTAACAAGGGCTGTAAAAGAAAGAAAGCCCGAAATCGCAGGTATTTGAGACCCGAGCCGTAGGCGAGGGTTGTAAATATGCGATAGAGGGCTTTCTTTTTTACTGCCCGTGATGAGTACACAATTTTACGTCTTCACCTGGCCACAATGCGAGTTTTACCGTGCGCGCAGCGTGCGATAAAACTCACATTATGGCCAGGTGTTACGTAAATAAATAAATATCAGAGGACAATGTCACACCAATTGACCTAGTCCCAAACTAAGCTCTAGGCTTGTACTATGGGTACCAGACATACGATATTAATTTATATAGAGAAATATATACTTAAATACATAGAAAACATCCATGACTCAGGCACAAATATTCGCGCTCATCACACAAATAACTGCCCTTACCGGGATTTGAACCCAGGCCCGCTAGCTTCGTAGGCAGGGCCACTACCAGCTAGGCCAGCGCGTCGTCAGCAAGTAGTAAGTATCATTAAGAGACATAAGAATCAAAAGGGATGACTTTATGTGCGTCCTCACGAAGAACGTGAGATGGAAATAGTATGCGCGCGCCTTGTTTACAGCGTCAAATTCAAAAACCGGGCAAGAGCATGTCTGACCATGCTCAGTGTAGGGCTCCGAAGCCGTTAATACAAAAAAACTATCTCAAAAAACCACGAGTATGAAGTAATTCTCTATTTAAAGTTATTTGGTGCTGTCTTATGTCATTTTAGTAGGTATAAACACTTTAGTGACCTGTATCTCAGGAAACAATCAAGTCTACTTAGTCGTTATACCTAGTTTTCGTTTAAAGTTCGTTATATGTGCTTTCATTTAAGATATGTTTCAGTTTTTTGGTATTTGTAGTTTTGGCTGTAGGGGGGGGACAATTGACTCTAACAAAAATTAGCGCTTTAAAGCTTAATATTTCATAAACGGATCCCTTAATTGAAAAATTGTTTCCACAAACCCGCAATATTTTTGAAAGACCTATCCAACGACACCCCGCACTATGGGGTAGACGAGAAAAAAAATACATCCCCACGTTACGTTACGTTAATTTTTTCAAGATTTTATTTTACCACTTTTTTGGCGAGACTAATATGTATATTCATGCCAAATTACAGCTTTCTAGTACTAAGAGTCTCTGAGCTAGGCTGCGGACGGACAGACGGACGGGCGGACATGGCGAAACTATAAGGGTTCCTAGTTTGTACAACGGAACCCTAAAAAATGGGTGGATTTACTAAGTCAACTTAACATACAAATACAATCTACAATAATTAACAGATATAAAAAAACATAGATCAATTTAAAACAATAAAAATCAGCTTTTGCGTTATTTCATTTACACATTATATTTTAAAAACGTAAAATAGCCGAGACAATTAAATAATTTAAGAATAACTTACCTTAATTAAATCAATGATTATTTAAAATAATTATCAATCGGCAGTATAATATCTATAGTAAAAGATAACCAATCTACACAAAATAAAACCCCACACGAAAAAATTCAGAACTATTAATATTTTAGCGAGCCACATAAACATGTCTGAGTTCTGAGTGGCAGTATCGCTTCTAGATGGTTATATTATTGTTTACGAATGTCGCCAATGTCGGAGAGAAGAATGCGATTATATTACTTGATTATTATTTATAACCTCCAACGCAAACATCGGGGGTCGATTAATAATTTACCTGACTGTCGATGGAGGACGTTGGTTTTCAGCCTATATACAGGGTGTCCCAAAAACCAACGCTAAAACTGAGAGGGCTGATAGAGCAGCTAAAAAGCTATCGATTTAACCTCTATGTATGTTCAGCGATTGTTACTATTTTCGGAGATATTGATCATTTTAATCTGAATTTTTGTAATTTTCCCTTATGTCCATGTCACGAAAAATCATTAATTTCATGTTTTATTTCATAAGTTTTCAGAATTGATTTTTTCATAATTAGAATCATTACGAATCAGCGAAGTTTTTAAAACTATTTGCCCGTTTTTTTTCCAGTATTTTTTTTAAGTTATCACATAAAGTTGTTTTTTCCATACAAAATGAAAAGCAAACACTGGGACACCTAGTAATTATAATATTATAAATCTGAAGAGTTTGTTTGTTTGCTTGAACGCGCTAATCTCAGGAACTACTGTCCGATTTGAAAAAATATTTCAGTGTTAGATAGCCCATTTACCGAGGAAGGCTATGGGCTATATATCATCACGCTAAGACCAATAGGAGCAGAGCACCAATGAAGAATGCTTCAACCTTCTACGTAAACAAAGTCGCGGGTTAAAGTTAGCGTTAGCCCAAAGTAACTATTCCACGGGGACGAAGTCGCGGGCAGAAGCTTGTCATAATTATGGCACAAGGTCGGCATCTGCGGGTAGGGTCCATATTGACTTACCCTCGTAAGGCCCACCATACTACAAACAGGGATTTTTTTGTGAGTGGGACTTTGAATCTACCGTCATGGCAATAAAGTTCAGTTACGTTTGGTAGATAATGCCATTTTTAATTTATGAACATAGGAAAATAAACCTTATTCCCATTGCAACACAGTTCAAATTAAATTGCCTTGATTATGTACATCTTATGGCACACTGGGTCTTACGAGGTTACATAAAATGTTTACTCCTATTTTTTGTTTTACGACCGCTTTGTATTCATAATAATAACTCTGCATACATTTTTTCCTCATACATTTTTGTTCCTACCAACGGAACTCATAACAGACAGTTATCATAATTTTTTTATTAATATTGTCGTTACTAAGAACATACTGAACTCATAATTTTTTTATTCAGAACAGTTTCCTTCATAACAGACAATTATCATTTTTTATTTATTAATATTGTCATTACTAAGGACATGTTGAATACATAATTTTTTTTTCATAACAATTTCCTTCATAATGTTGTTGATAATAATGGCATTATAAAGAGAATTATAATGCCATTATATTGAAAGTCATATTATTGGTTTTTGGAACGATAACCATTCAGAATTTTATAGCCTGGGTCTCTACTAACTAGGCTACCGTGTACTACAACTGTCCTTTAACAATGCAATATTTTCAAGGGATATGAAAAAAATAATATCCGATATCCGAGTCGGTTCTGTCCAGAGAGGTCTTGCTCGCTCGCTTCGCTCGCTCGCCACCAGTATGAGAGTCAATATGAATTAAGAAACATATGAAAACATACATTAGTATAAACAAATTTATGAATATTGGCGTTATGAATTAGAATGGTTAGGACTTTCGACCATTAGTATAAGAAAATATATGAAAACAAATATTATTATAAACTAAGTGTATGATTAGTGATATTATGAATTCAGATGATTATGAGTTTCGATCGTTAGTGTTAAAAAATAATATGAAGAGTGATCATTATGATGTAAAATGGTATGAGAAACATTTTCGGACTTCCGACAATAGGACTTAAAAAATTATGTGAGTAGATACGCACCCCTGCGGGTAAATTTGAAGTACCTAGACTTTTCTTTTAGTACACTAGTAAATAACTGGTCTGTTCATGGTCCCTATTTGTGTTCCTTCACAGAATAAAGACTAATAATGGCCTGGCCACGACATTGCGCGAATTGCGGCGCGGCAAGCGATTTTCTTATACATTGCGTGTGATGCCAACTAACCGCAGAACGTTGCGCGTCTCGGCCGTGCAATGTATTAAGAAAACGCTCACCGCGCCGCAATTCGCGCAACGTCGGTTCACGTCTTTATTACTAGGTATAAGAGGCGTATCACAAGGCCCTGCCAAGATGCATTGCGCTAACTAGCGTTTCTATTCGTTTCATTTTTAAACCAATCGCGTAACTGGTAGATGACGTGATACGAAAAGTCACGTGATCTACCAGTGACGCGATTGGTTTAAAAACGAAACGAATAGAAACGTTAGTAGCGCAATGCATCTTGGCAGGCCCCTCTGGCCGTAAAAGCATAGAAACCGTACTAAATAAGCAGAAAATACATTATGGTTCACTTCTTTTTAACCGACTTCAAAAAAAGGAGGAGATTGTTCAAAGTTGACAAGTCGGTTGTGAAAATGGAAATTTCGAAGGAAAATTTACGTGCGATAATATTTTACAACTTTAAAAGGGGTTTAACGCGTCTTCAGTGCTTTGAAGAGCTGACTACGGTTTTTAAAAATGAAGCACCATGCATCCGGACTGTGGAACGTTGGTATTTGGAATTTCAACGTAGTTGCTCTAGTCTTAGTGATAGGCATCGTGAAGGCCGACCAAAAACAGCTGTAACCCAGGAAAACATTGATGCTGTACGGCAACTGATCGTCGAAGATCGCCATGCAACATACCGCGAGATAGAAGCTTCATTAAGCATTTCAGGGACCAGTGTTCAAAATATATTGCATGATCACTTAGGTGTAATAAAATAAATGTTTAAAAAAACAAAAAAACCGCCTTCAAAAAGCAAAAAATAACTTCTTTAAAATGGTAGGTAAATAGGTCAGTCCAACTGAAGTCTGCTTTTGGTTAAAATATTGTTGGACGCCGACTTCAGTTGGACTGACCTATTTACCTACCATTTTAAAGAAGTTATTTTTTGCTTTTTGAAGGCGGTTTTTTTGTTTTTTTAAACATTTATTTTATTTTATACTTTTGAGTGATCCTATTTATGCTGTTACGTAGCTCCACTTCTAAATATTAATAAGAAACTATAGAACATTTCAAGCTCGCCGCAGACAACGCCGCGGGAATGTCATAGTCATATTTAAACCTAAATGTGCTTCGTCATAGTCACTCAACTTCCTTTATCGAAATATCTTATCGCCACCCTTGAAATAGGTACCGTTAAGGAGTTCCGGTGGCCATCTGTGGTCTTCATCATCAGTTCCACTTCACCATATAGTACTTTTCAAAAGCAAATGCATGAGTTACAGTGAAAAATACCAAAATCGCTATAGGTGTGCCTATAATATTTGAGGAGTTCTCTTGATTTCTCCATGATCCCATCATCAGATCCTGACGTGGTGACAATGGGACCAACTAGAAAGTATACCCATTCGAACAACGAAAAAATTTTTCAAATCGGTCCAGTGGTCTTCGAGTAATCGGGGAACATACATAAAAAAAAAAAAAAAAAAAAAAAAAAAAAAAAATCCCGACGAATTGAGAACCTCCTCCTTTTTTTGAAGTCGGTTAAAAAAATTGATCTCACGCTGGATACCACATTTACTTAGTGAAGACCAAAAAAACGGCTCGCGTTAGATGGTGCCGCAAAACTCTGCGGCAATTCAACCGAGGAGACTCTAAACACGTTTATGACGTTATCAGTGGTGACGAATCTTGGATATATGCCTACGATCCGGATTCTAAACAGCAGTCGACTGTTTGGGTGTTTCAAGATGAGCCAAAACCGACCAAAGTAATACGCTCACGGAGCACTTCGAAAAAAATGGTCGCCACGTTTGTAGCGAAAAGTGGCCACGTTGCGACCATCGTGCTCGAAGATCGTAAAACAGTTAATGCTGACTGGTATACCACTGTTTGTTTACCAGAAGTTATCGGCGAGTTCCGAAAAAATAACCCAAGACGTCGTATAGTACTGCACCACGATAATGCTAGCTCGCACACCGCCCGGCAGACAATTGCGTTTTTAAAAGAACAAAACGTCGAAAATTTGGATCACCCGCCGTACAGTCCAGACTTAAGCCCTAATGACTTCTTCACTTTTCCAAAAATCAAGCAACGACTTCGTGGTCAACGGTACCGGACGCCTGAAGAAGCGGTTGAGGCATACAAAACGGCCATTTTGGAGACCCCGACTTCGGAATGGAATAAGTGTTTCGAAAACTGGTTCGATCGAATGAAAAAGTGTATTACATATCACGGTGATTACTTTGAAAAACAATAAATACCATTTAACACTTAGATTGTCTTTAGTTTTTTCAAACGACAGAACTTAAAAGGCACCCCTCGTAGTACACTGACGGGAATTTATTCTTTTTACCCGACTGCCGAAGGAGGAGGGTAATGTATTTCACAGCCTACATATGTATGTTTGTTCCTTTGTGTCACTATAAAAACTAAACCCGTTGTCCGATTTTGATGATTCTTATGTCAATCGATTTGTCTTAATCTGGTGAGTGTCACTAAAGATATGATAGTAATCAAAATTCAATATGGCGGCAACCAGACGCCATATTGTGCAAATAATTAAAAAAAAGTCTACCAAGTATGACAAGTGGGGTATCATTGAATAGGGATTTAAAAATCATCTTTAGGTTTCTTTCATCATTTTTCATTTTGAATGATCATTGAGGATTTATAACGATTTAAAGTTGGTTAGCAACAGTCGGGTTTTGAAAGCTTGCTTTTTTTGTCTGTTAGTACAGTCAATGACTTTAATTGTTATGCCACTATGGAACCCTGTCGCATAACGTTAATCATTCATTTAAGCGTAATTTCTGTCATGTAGTTTGACGCTGTCATTATGACAGGGTTCCCTAGTGGCATAACAATTAAAGTCCTTGACTGTACATGTACCACACAACCCTAACTTAGAGTGAATAATTATTTTGGTGATAGAATATTAAAGAAACATGTGCCATATGCCATATGTGTTGAATAGGTACTATCGCGATCGTTAATTTGTGACCCATTTCAAGAAAAATAGGCTTGAAGTCGTCAATATCATTAGAGATGCCAAATCATTTGTAACTTATAGGAGAGTCAATCTTATTGTTGTAGAATGTCAGAATGACTTTGGACCTAAGGTGGGTCCCATTTTAAAGTTCGTGACTGTACCTACTTAGTTAGCCCGAGGATATCCGACAGGAGACAAATATTCGTAGATAGAAGAGGTTAGTCATAAAAAATATTATTAGAGTCATTTCCGTACTTGACATACTGTAAGAGTGTAAGAAATACTGTAAGCTATATTTAAAAAAACGGTCAAGTGCGAGTCGGACTCGCGCACGAAGGGTTCCGTACCATTATTTATAAAAAAAAAACGATTTTTGTGAGGGTAAATTATTTATTTTTAAAGTGAACACACAACTAAATATTCTGTGAATTTTTCAAGCGTCCACCTGTTGCCGTTATTAATTCGAGCAAAAAAAAACACTTTTGGCGTAGGGGAGCCCCCCTTAAATATTTATTTTATTCTGTTTTTAGTATTTGTTGTTATAGCGGCAACAGAAATATATCATCTGTGAAAATTTCAACTGTCTAGCTATCACGGTTCATGAGATACAGCCTGGTGACAGACAGACAGACAGACAGACGGACAGATAACGAAGTCTCACCATAGGGTTCCTCTTTTTAACCGACTTCAAAAAAGGAGGAGGTTATACGTTCCACTGTATGTATTTTTTGTTTTTTTATGTACCTATGTTCACCGATTACTCCGTCAATTGTGGACCGATTTTAAAAAATATTTTTTGGTTTGATAGAGTATACTTCCGAGGTGGTCCCATTGTCACCAAATCTGTATCTGATGAGGGGATCAGTGAGGAATTGAGGGAACTCCTCAAATATTGTAGGCAAACATATAGCGATTTTAGTATTTTTAGTAACAAGGCCAGCATTTGCATTCAGAAAGTATCATTTGGTGTAGTGGAACTGATGATGAAGACCACAGATGGCCACCGGAACTCCTCAATGGTACCGATTTCAAGGGTGGCGATAAGATATCTCGATTAAGATAGTTGAGTGACTACCTACAACGAATAATATTTACTTGCTCAAATATGACTATGACTTTCCCGCGGCGTTGCTTGCGGCGCGCTTGATATAAGTTAAAGTTTCATTTCAACTAAGAAGTGGGACTACGTAACAGCGTATTATGATCACTAAAAAGTATAAAATAAAATAAATGTTTTAAAAAACAAAAAACCGCCTTCAAAAACGCAAAAAATAACTTCTTTAAAATTGTAGGCACCTAATAGGTTAGTCCAACTGAAGTCGGCGACCACAACATTTTCAACAAAAAGCCGACATCAGTTGGAGTAACCTATTAGGTGCCTACAATTTTAAAGAAGTTATTTTTACCATTTTGGTACGGAACCATAAAAACACACAGTGGAATATAGAACCTTCTGCTTTTTTGAAGTCGCTTAAAAAATAGAAAATATCCCCAATCATAGCATAAACGACTTCAACGCGGATGAAGTCGCGGGAAATAGATAGTTAAACATAAGCAGAGCCGCGGCACGAGACTAGCTCGTTGTTATACTTGTGTATGGCATTCCAATCGAAATAATACAAACAAATTAATTGTTTATTGATTAAAATTAATTGTAAACAACGTATTGTAATATATGCGATCTTATTTATTCACGCACGCGCCAATTTGTTTTTAGGGTTCCGTACCAAAATGGTAAAAAAGGAACCCTTATGGTGAGGCTTCGTTGTCTGTCTGTCAGTCTGTATAAATTCTGTGTCTGATGTAATTTTTGATTTATAGCCAAAAATTTACTGAAAATGACCGTCCCCCCCCTTATCTCCAAAGTTAATTTTAATCAAAAAATCGGAAAAAACCCTGACGTATAGAAAATGACTTGTTTTATGGGAAAAATAAAATGAAGTGTTCATTATTTACAGTTTTTGAGAAATAACAAAAAAAAACTGAAAATCTGTATTAAAATTTAGGCTAGTAAAAATGGACCTTATGGCATAGAAAATAAAGTTCACAACAAAATGATTATTTTCTTTTGCGGTTACCAAGCATATTATCTTAAATACGGGACCCTCGGCGCGCGAGTCCGACTCGACTTTTTTTTACCCCGACTGCGTCAAAAAGAGGTTTATGTTTTTCAAGTGTATGTATGTCTTTATGTATATTTCTTTGGCACGCTCTGCAGCCTAAACTTGATGTATTAAATATGAGGAGTCGTGCAGACTCGGCGTCACACCACTGCTATTCGACGGAGCCCTGCCCGTGGCAGGGCTCCTATTTCAAGGCGATTTGCCCTTCGGGCATCTAAAGATACCTAACGAACCTAACCTACCTACTTTTGCGGAAAAAATGAATTCTGACGAATTTCCGATGAAAGCGAATAGCAGTGGTGTGACAACCAGAGGGCTCAGACAAGATGCACTACGCTAACGTTTCTATTCGATTCGTTTTTAAACCAATCGCGTCACTGGTAGGCCACGTGACTTTTCGTATCACGTCATCTTCCAGTGACGCGATTGGTTTAAAAACGAATCGAATAGAAACGTTAGTTAGCGTAGTGCATCTTGTCTGAGCCCTCTGGTGTGACCACGAGTCGGCCCCGTATTTCGGGGTGTCTTGGTTGACATAGGCTATAATGTAATGTCTTTAACATTTTAATCAAAGTAGTGAGTAAGCAAGCAGGGAGTAACAATATAAAAAAAATGTGGCCAATATTTATTTTAAGCAATCTAATTATCTCTTAATTATTATAATTAAATTGACACATTCGCCCTTTCCCACGTCCAGTCAACCCGTAATCGGGCCGGTGCAACAGCTGATCAGGCCCAAACCCTCAAGCGCCGCAAATATTCGTCATTATTAAATAATTACGAATTTGTGGCGCTTGCAGTGGAGACCATGGGACCTTGGTCAGCTGATATGAAAAGCTTTATTAAGGCTCTGTCATCCCGGGCTCCCGGCTCATGACGTGATAAGACCTGGTGGAGTATGATTACAAGTTATCAGATGCTCAAGATAAGTTACAGCAGTTGCAGTCTGTGATTGATACATTCAACCAGTGCGCTTCCACCCATGAAGTGGCATTAAAGCGCATCACAAACCTGGAGGAAGAACTTGGCGCAGCAAATGAAGAATTAAATTATGTAAGGAAAGAACGTCAGTGTTATGATAGTTTAACAACACAGAACCTATACCAAGAGGTCGTAGGTAATAACGATAAGGATAGTAAGAAATTAATATTTTTTAACAGCAATAATAAATTGAAGAAATATGTTAAAATTAATAATTATATTAGGCGTACACAGAAATTAATTAGGAGCCAAAAATGTATAAAAAACTATTCTACAGTGAAATTAGAATTACCAATAATGAAAGATAGGGTGCGGCATTGCAATGAAAAGTTAGATTCCAGTAGGATAACATATGATTTAAATATCCAGAAACTGGATGCTGAGATAAATAAGTTAAAGGACCAGCTTGAAGTTACTTCTTTAAAGTATTTAACCGCTCAGAAGGAAGTCAAGGAGCATATCCTGGCTTTCACTCAATTGGTGGAAGAAAGTAGATTGAATGAAGAGCGCTTTAACTCTTTAATCTACAGTGGTTATGGTAATTGTGATAGATTAGGAACTTCACCAACTGCTGTGATTCAGCCAGATATGGCTTTTGATACTTCTAAGGAGTCCCCTAGACAAATTATAAGTAGGTATAAAACTATTGTTTATTCCGACCAGCTTGGATCTGGACTAGGTTTATTGTTAAATAACAAATTAAAACAAAATGTTACTAATTACTGTTACCATAATGCAACTCTTATGCAATTAAGTGATTTACTTTTAAAAGGAAGTTTTGACAGGACCACCACTTTAGTAATTTTGGTAGGAAATAGTCTTAGTGTGGACAAGTCCGGCGTAGATAAATTAATATCAACACTAAACACTATTGAAGGTAGGGGCATAGGTAAAATTATACTATGTGCGCTACCATACTCACAAAGTATGCCATTTAGTCATAATAATAGAATAGCACACTTTAATTCTTTAATATATAATGCTATAAAGCTGTAATAATAAATATCATTTCTTTGACTTAAACAAATTTATAAAACGATCAATATAGAACCAAATACATACAGTAGTACCCAGCCCCAACAAGCCATTATTGGCAATAATGCCTTGCCTCATGATTTAAACTAAATTATAGGACAGCGGAAACACCCTTGAATATAAATTTAATTCACCAAAATATTCAAGGTTTTTCCAGCAAAGAACTAGAAATAGGGTTGTTCTTAGATAATGAAAATGTACAAATTATGTGCATTACTGAACATTGGCTTAGACAAGAGCAATTAATTTTTGATTTTTAAAATTTTAAATTAGTTAGTTATTTTGCCAGAAAGAGTGCCATTCATGGTGGCTCTTTAATAATTGTAAAAAGTACTCTTAAATCCAAAGAAAGAAAGGATATTGTAAAGCTATCGATAGAAAGGATTGTAGAAATTTCTTGCGCAGAAATAGAAAGTTATATAATAATATGTGTTTACAGACCACCCAGAAGCATGTTATAGTTTGTGGAGATTTTAATATTAACTTACTCGAAACGTCAAATAATATCACTAGGTTACTTAGTTTATTTAAATCTTTTAATTTAGGTAATCTGTTCTTAGAACCCACACGGATAGGTGTTAGTAGTGCAACCTGCTTAGATAATATTTTTTGTAGTTGCGAATGTTTGGATAAAGAAATATTTTATTGTTTTAATTCTGACCATAGTGGTCAGAAGGCATCTTTCATCTATGATTTTTATCAAAAACCTGACACAATAACATACCGACCTATAACTAGTAATCGTTTGGAATTATTCAAAAATAAAGTTCAGACTAATCTTTCAGTGTTACCTTTTTTACAGAATGAGTGTAATAGTTTGCATAAAGACTTCTTCGGCGTAATTCTACATCAATTTAACAACAATTTTAAAATGAAAACTATTTCTAGGTCGAAAACAAAATTTAGTGAATGGGCTACTGCAGGCATTCATAAAAGTAGAAATAGGCTTTATGACCTATATAGAGAGAGGGAGGACAATAAGAATGCTGACTTCCTAAATTATGTTAAGAATTATTCAAGGATCTTTAAGCAAGTTTGTTTAACTGCCAAGGCAAATTTTCTTAGTCTCAAACTTAAATCATCTGACAACAAGGTAAAAACTGTATGGAATATTATAAATAGAGAAACGGGAAAATCAAAAACTCGTGATAATCAAGTCACTCTGAACACAGGTGACCAACAAATCACGTCAAATAAAGACGTTGCCTTAGCATTCGAAGATAATTTTTCTAACATAGCCATTAATACTACGAAATGTCTTAAATCATCCGCGGTTGAAGCTCAATCATTACTTAGCACTAATGTCAGTAAATGTAATATAAACTTTGATTTCCGCCCTGTAAATTCAGATTCAATAGTCAAGATGTTTAAATCACTTAGTTTAAAAAAGACTGAAGATTTGTGGGGCACATCAGTTAAGGTACTCTTTCATATCATAGATGTAATTGCACCCCATCTAGCATTAATCTACAATAATTGCATATCTGAGGGGGTCTTTCCAGATCTCATAAAATATAGTAAAGTAATACCTCTTTTTAAATCGGGCGAGATGAGTGATATAACGAACTTCCGTCCCATTTCCATACTACCAGTTTTAAGTAAAGTCTTTGAGAAAGTAATGCTGAAGGATATGTTAGGTCACTTTAACAGAAATAAACTACTTAACAATCAACAGTTTGGCTTTACCAGAGGTCGATCAACAATTGATGCGGCATCTGTACTCATTAAACATATATATAACAGTTGGGAGAAATCTTGCGATGCAGTAGGAATATTTTGTGATCTTTCTAAAGCTTTTGATTGCGTGGATCATACGACCCTTATTTTAAAATTAGAACATTATGGATTGTCCAATAAAGCTTTAAGCCTTATGTCTTCTTATCTAAGTGATAGAACTCAAACATTTGTTGTAAACAAAACGCAATCTGTTGGAGCTACAGTGAAAATAGGTGTGCCTCAAGGCTCTATTTTAGGTCCTTTTTTATTTTTGGTTTACATAAATGACTTGCCACCAACAGTAGATAAACTTTGTGATATTGTACTTTTTGCTGATGATACTTCACTAATTTTCAAGGTAGACAGAAAATCCGTAGACTACAGTAGGATTAACACCACACTAGTTATAGTACTTAATTGGTTTACTAGCAACAATTTGCTACTAAATGCTAAGAAAACGAAATGTGTTAGGTTCGCTTTGCCTAATGTTAAACCGGTACATTCTAGTATTTTTCTAAATGACGAGTGTTTGCAAATGGTAGATAAGGCAATTTTCTTAGGCATAACATTAGATAAATATTTGCAATGGAGTCCCCATATAGCTGTACTGGCAGGTAAACTAAGTTCGGCAGCTTACGCCGTCAGGAAAATTAGACAACTAACCAATGTTGAGACAGCTCGCTTAGTCTATTATAGTTATTCCCATAGTGTCATGTCGTACGGTATTCTGGTTTGGGGTAAGGCAGCTGACATACAAACTATATTTTTGTTACAAAAAAGAGCCATTCGTTCTATTTACAATTTAAATTCCCGTGACTCATTAAAAGAACTTTTTAAAGAAATTAATATCTTGACTGTAGCGTCTCAATTTATTTATGAAAATATTATTTACGTTATTAGAAATTTAGATTCTTTCACCAAAAAATCTGATATACATAATTTAAATACCAGAAATAAAAATAAAATCGCTATCCGAAAATTCCGCGTCCGTAAAGTATATAAATCATTTGTTGGTCAATGCATTCATTTCTATAATAAATTACCTGACGAAGTTTTAAAGTTACCCTTTCCAGCACTTAAAAATTACTGGAAAAGGTCGTTAATGTCTAAAGCGTATTATAGGATCGAGGACTATCTAACAGACAAAAATGCATGGCCTAAACCCGAAACTTAGTCAATAATAATTTATTCAAATGCTAAATCTTTATCTTGTCTAGGGGACACCGTTGATGTAGGAAAACATATCGAAACTTTTATGTGGTCGTCTCGCACCATCTTATATACACATAAGTATGTGTTTTTTTTTTTTCTCTCTATCTCTCCCGTAAGATTCTTAATTGGCATGTTTTCCTGCTGAACTACGCATGTTATTTGATACTGTATTTAATTTAATATTTATAACTTTATATAATGCTAGACTAAGTAGTACCATTGTAATAAGAAATATGTTTAAAAAATGACTGACTGCTGAGTTTCTTGCGGCGTTTCTTCTCAGCAGTGGTCTTCTTTTGGGAAGCTCTGGTAGATTCTTGACGTGTAAAAGTGCCCGTGCGGCCTACTTACTGAATAAATTTCTTTTTTATCTTTTTTTTTTTTACGAAAAGTCACGTGATCTACCAGTGACGCGATTGGTTTAAAAACGAATCGAATAGAAACGATAGTTAGCGCAATGCATCTTGGCAGGGCCCTTTGATGCTTACCTATCCCAAAGGATTGGGCTAGCTATCCAGAGAGGTAATGCAGCCAGTGTCATGGGGACCATGCCGCGAGCGGACCTGCTAGAGGGGGTGTTCTTTTTATAGTGGTGATTATTATTTATATCTTTAATATTTGAGTAGCTTAATTACATTTTAATTCAAATACGTTTAGTTCTAATTTTTTATCGTTTTATATTTTAATTCTGTAAATATTATGTTCATTTAATGAATAAAGTATTTTAATATTAATCTGAAATTAAATTACTTTCCTCTTTACATAGTATTTTTTTTAAAACAACTTTTATCCCGCTGTCTGTACGCTTCGATCTTTTAAACTACACAACGGATTTTAATGCTTTTCAGTAATAGATAGAGTGATTTAAAAGGAAGGTTTTATGTATAATCCATCATTTATTTAGTCACATCAACCGACGCGAAGCGAGGGCGGGTCACAAGGTAATAAAACAAAGTTATAATCATAATTAATCTTATTTATTACTTGTTATAAATTTACTTAACCTATAATTCGTAACAGCTTGCAAAAAAACTGCATATGTGACACATAGCATAGGGTATTTCATATAGTGTAGTATGGAAGTATGGTCCCCATCACGTAAAAAGGCCACTCGCGATGTACCTACGCGCAGTCGCACATTTATCAACGAAATAGGGAATTCAAGACTTTCTACACAGCTTTAATACAAGCTGATTCATGTAACAAACTGTTGTGAAAATCATTTTTTGAATAGCTATAAAAATAACCAAGATATAAGCCAACAAAGATTTGTGCCTCTTTCTAGCGAAACAGAATTTAACATGGAGTTTAAATGGCCGAAGTGTAACATGACGTCACACAGTCAGTTTAAAATACTTGTATCGTCCGTATTTAATGGAAGATTTTAATTTTAATTTCACTTTTGGTGATCTCTTTTACGGTATTTTCATATTTTGTTGAGAAATGCGATTTAAAAATCCATGCATCTTCCATATTGGTGGTATGAAGGAGGGACACTCCGCTGTTATGCTTTGCGCGCACGTTATTGGTTGGCAGCTGTACAGTCAACATCATAAATAAGTGATCTTTTATGTACCTTGTCACTTTAACGTCGTGTTTGAAATGTCATACAAAATTGTGAAACGATTGAAAGCGACAAGGTACCCATGCGCAAACGCATCCCCATTGTCGCTTAGCGGCCTTTCTATGTGACGGGATCTGCGGGCATATGCCTGCGTTTATATCGCGTGTCAAATGTGGATAAAGCGTCCGTCATTCTCGTACTTATTTACGTATCAGAAGGTGATGGATGCCTTATCCACACGTTGTCACGCGATACACGCAGCCATATTAGGCTCCCTGTATTGATATGGATATTTAGGGCGTGCCTCGGAATCCCTAATGTTTGGTCTAATGCATGATTAGTTCGAATTATTGTTTGTCATAAAATGGTTTACAGCAGAGTCAGAAAAATTTTAAATTTTCCGAAAATAACCGCGGTTAGGTTAGGTTAGGGTTGTGTTATAACAACCCTAAAAAAATAAAATTCAGGCAGAAATGGATTTAGTATAAACGTGCGGCAGCCCCAACACTCTCCTGGACGCGGCAGCAGGCAGGTGGGACTCTCCAATTTTGGCATATTGGAACCGTCTCCATATCCACAACGGTGCTGCTAGTTTAGTTTATTTTTTATTTTATTTTTTCTATACATATAGTGTTATTTCCATTTTATTAAGTTTTATTATTATTTTAAATCATAAATTTGTAATTGTAATTTTAATTTCTATTTTATTTAATTTTAATTTTATTGTATGGATTGTAAGGTCTGAAAATAAATTTTATACTATGCTATTCTTCTATAAACAAAAATTAAGACAAACAATGTATTAGGACAAATGACGATTAGGGATTTCAATATAGAGCCGGATATTTATTTGAAAGTTCTTTTGGCTTTCTGCTCTGCTGCATCACTGGCTTGTACAAATGTTCGCTTAAGTTTATTCTTTCGGCTGTCCCTGTATTTAGAGGCTACTTTTTCCGATAGCTTGGCTATCCTTTTCATAGTGTCTGGTGGATACCTGCAAAAATAAAGAATATCATTAATCAAGTTAACTGCATAAAATGTCTCAAGAGTTTTTTTTTTTCCTTAATTAATGCCTTTCACTCCTTGTGTTGGACAAAGTGTATTTCGCCAGTATCGAGTTTTAGACAATCACCATGGACTTATTAGAGAAACAAGGCGATGGATATCACACGCGAGGACCAGTGATCGGAAATAGGTGAGCTAATTTGCCTAAACTTGATGCATGTTCATTCAATAATGTATGGGAATACATCTCTCTCACGCATGAATCAATATGCGTCAAGTTTAGGCAAATTAGCTCTACCTATTCCGATCTCTGGCGAGGACAATTGTTCGGTTAAAGACATTTACTCTGGTGGACTAAACAGAAGCACATGGGGTTAGCTCCACGCGCTTCTGTCAAGTCCGTCACATGAGATTGTAAAGCTATTGTGAGATTGAAACTAGCTTTGCTAATGCCAAAATAAAAAAATAAAAAATATCAATGCATAATAACTAAGATATTTGAGAACATAATCACCTTGTGAAATTAATTCAAATAATACGTTTTTTTATATATTTTTTATTTAAGGCTCGAAGTAAGAAAAGCATTCCATCGCTAAAAATTTTAGAAAACCGCTGGCTTATTGACTTACCTTATATAGGGTGAGCCAAAATTTTTGCTCTTACTATTGCTATTTGCAAAAGTTTTGGCCCACCCTATATATTAAGCCTTAGACACTCAGCCATAGGGACTTGACAGTGAAAAATATACTTATATATAATACATAAAAAACAACCGAAAAAAATTCAACAACCACTGCTATAGTCTATTTCTATGCTAACGGGTTCCTAATATTATGCCTCTGCTGTCCATCTGTCTGTACTAAGTTTAAACAGCTGTATCTTTTGAACTGTAATAAGTGGCGGGTTGTTTTTTTTTCAGAATATGATTGTGTTATTATGGCAGATTTACTAACAAATATACAGGGTGGTACTCGATAAACTGTACATATTGAAAGGGATGAAATTTTAGGTTAATTTATAGGTAAAACAATTTTCTTTTTAATTTTTTTGCCACTGCCTTTTTTTACAGATTGTCAAACTTTTTAATAAAGTTTGGGTAGCAATCTTACTTGTGACGGTGTAACTTTTGATCTAATAGCCCAAAAAAGATAAAACAAAATGCATAGTATTGACATTAGTGAGGTTTATAATAATTGATAACAATATTTTACCAATTAAAAAAAATAACTAGGTAACTGCTTTTTTTGTGGAAAATTACTGCAAAAATATCATTTTGTTTTCATAAAAACACGATTTTCTTAAAATTTTGCAGATATTTTACAATTTTTTTAACGTTTTTAGATCTAAAATTAAACGAAGAATAATAATAAGCAAAAAAAACATAGCGAAAAATCTACAAAATTTTGAGAAAATCGTGTTTTTATGAAAACAAAATGACATTTTTGCTGTAATTTATTAAAAAAATTAAGAAAAAAAAAGTGGCTAAAAAAAAACAATGTTTTACCTATAAATAACCTAAAATTTCACCCTTTCAATATGTACAGTTTGTCAAGTACCACCCTTTATATAAAAACAAGTGAAATAATAAAAGGGTCCATGGACATACCTGCACCCTAAGAACTCGATGTTTGTAAACAACTGAGCTAATGTAATAAGCTCGTCCTCAGCAAAGTCTTCTTGGTGCTCCTGCATGAAGTTCCGACGCACTTCCCACTGCTCGTCAGATTCGTGCTCAGTTTAGAGATGGAGAAAAGCGTTACATTTCAATCGCCGTGACTGTCGTTCCCGTTCCAAAAAAATCACTGCGAAATATCACCGTGACTTTGTCACTCCTGTTACTCACATAGCGATCATGATATAACATAATTTTAATCGCACCTGTATTCGCATCACGGTATGATATGCGTTCCGGATAGAATATTTCGATATTTTAAAGTAGAAATAGACATAGGTATTATAGGTAACCGTTGATCCGTAATAACCTTAACACTTTTACAGGTTTAAACTTTTTACAATTATTTGATATTTACATAATAGGTATACAATTTATACACTATGTAAATACATATTTTTTTTAATGTGTGTCAGCATCATAATTGGCATTCAAATATTTTTTAAATCAGTTTAATAGTTCTGAAGATTGTCCTCAACAAACAAACAAACTACCTAACTAACAATCAATCAATCAATCACCTCTCTAATATTACTATAGATACAAAGTAAAGGTCAGTTTTTTCATTCGCCATTTCTATCAGATAAAAACTTTTTGGGCCGGGTTGTGAGTGAACGAGAAAGTATTCACGACATTCACGCCTTCTCATTTGCACTCGCGGGCGTAGCTACATAGCCTTTTCCGACTATTTCCGACTGAGACCGAATAGCGCCGAACGAACCCCGAGTCACTGATACCAAACTCTGTAAAGTCGTGACGTGACAGGGTCTCTCTCTCTCTAGTTAGGAGCAGTAGGAGCGAAGGAACGACCTATGTGATTTTGTAACGTTGATCGCTCGTGAGAAGTCACAGTGATACTTTTAGACGACTGAGCGCTGTGACTTTTTCATCGTGACGTTATTTATCAACCATCTCTAGCTCAGTTCTCAGAGAATCTATATCAATGGTATGCTTTGTTTGTTTTAAATGGCTCGACATTTTTTAGGTTAAAATGTTTATTTGATTCTTTTATGAGATTTAAGATATAAAAGATCACGTTTTATATTCCCTTTGTAAAAGATGCAACGGAGATTTATTTATAAAAGATGCAACAGAATAGTAAATAAATATCGTATAAATCGTATTATTATTTATTGGGTTGGAAAACGTCAGCTTCTATTTTATAATCAGTTCTACGGGGTTAACACTTAACAATTAACATAGTGTACTTTGTTTACTTAATCTTGATTATAACTTGTGTATTTATTTTACTTTATAAGTAATATGCATATACAAAATTTACGTAAAGTATTTGACTATTGATAAACTAAAAAGTATATATTCTAGTTTCTATGTGATAAGATAAAATCTTTGCAAAACGGAACGGTATTTAATGTTGCCATGCTGCTTTTTTTTATCCTTTTTGTTTCTATTGATTTGTTTCAATTCATTATTTGTTTGAACTGAATTAAATGAAAAGCAAAGATAACTTAAAAATAAGCACTCAAACAAAAAAATACGTTGGCTGTAATTTACAACTCTACGAAAATTGATTTTTTCAACGAATCGTCTCAAACTGTCTAGAGAAGTATTGATGTGACATATACTTTTTATGCGACCAAATTAAAGATCCCTATCCTACCTACTTTTGTACATCTATTCAAGCGAAACGGTGCCGCACTAGCGCCAAGGTTGTAATTTAACTGCTATCACAATTTAGTTGCTTTATACACCATTTGTTGTCAATCTAGTATCTTTGTCATAATTTCTTCATTTAACAATTTGCAGGTATTTTTAAATAAAACATTACATTTTCTTTGTTAGAATGACGTGATACACATAACTACATCTCGTTGCGCGCTGGAGGACTCTTAAAAGGTAATTTATTGTTGCGAAATCGCTTTTCCACTTAACATTCTTTGTCTGCTAAACAAGTAGGTACTATAAAAATATTTCTGTCGTCAGCTGATTGACGAGTGGAGTTTTTGCTGCAATAAGGGGCGTTAAATGGGAGAAAAATGGCGTTTTCATTCAGGAAGATGCTCTCGAACATAAACTACTTCGGAAAACCCGGAGACCCAGACTATATGGAAGTAAAAAGTACGGAAGAACGACTTGAGAAAGGTACTGAAGCACTTTTTGAACGCACGGAGCCTGACTCCACGTCTCGCTACGCGACCAGTCTCAAATTACCTGAGTCTGTTAAAAACTTCGCAGCGAAAAAGTCGTCGCTGTCTGACACTGATATTTTAAACGTGCAAGAGACCCCAACAAGTAAGAAAATGAAACGTAAGAGCAAGAAACTCAAGCTAAATGTTGATGCTAAGCCAATCAGTGAAACTCTAGACTCATCTGATGATACTCCGAGTGAGAACACGCCAAAGCACATGCTGCTAGAAGCAAAAAGCGCAGATATTTTTAAAAGCTTTGATTTCAACAAGTCGTTCGATTTTGGTTTATCAGAGTCAGAAACGGAAGACATTGACATACAGTCTCTTTCTGACCACTCTGACTCGGAGCACTCTGATAAGTCGATAGAAGAAGTCAAGATGTGTCGCAAGGTTAAATCGATGGAAGATGATAATCTCGTGCGTTCAACAAGCACTGAGTCATTTAGAGATGTTGAAATAGATAGGAATGAAGAAGAACGCATCTCTCTCCTAATTAGCTATCAAGAGAAACTAGAAAAAATGGAGGGTTACGTAAAGAAACTGCTGTCTGAGTTTCAATTCAACATAGAAGTATCTAAAATCTTCCATTGCCGATCTCTTGCAAATATTGAACCGAGCATTAATCATAAAGCTTTAGAAAGCCGCGGACCAAGCCCCTCCGGTCCTTGGAACTTAATCGTAGAACGAGAAGATGTTGCAACAAAGCAGAAATTCAAAAAACAACTTCAGACTCTCAAACACACTATAGATGAGTTCGCAAATGGTTACTTGAATGAATCCAAAGAAAAGAAGCCCATGACCATACATATGCAAAGCAAGAAACGTATGAGGCATTTTGACTTTCCTGATCTACGAGATGCGTTAATTAACCTTTTTACACCTGAAGAAAACCATGTTGATGAATTAGACAATTCGAAATGCATTTGTAAATGTCATTTGCAGTCTGAATCAGATTCTGGTGTGACTACGAAGTCAGATGAACAGTCTCTTTCAAATCAGTCAATTACATCTTCCATCGGTAACTTCAGTTTGGACTCGTCAACATTAACAGCGTACTCGGAGTCTCTAGATCAGATTGTAAGCTACAACAGTTTCCAAGACACAAGCTTGTACAGTACGTTACTCCAAAAAACTGCTATGGAACGCATAACCTTCTATGTTCAAGTTCACAGCGTGCAGCTAAAATGTGAAGCAGGTGAGGATATTGATTCCAAAAACGTGATCACGTTCTATTGTCCAACTTGCAAAATTACCGAAACTGATGAAAACAGTTTACTGCGACATATTTTAAGCCAAAAACACGCTGAAAAGATTCATTTTCAGTATAAAACTGTTTATATTAAGAAATGTGTGGCTGCTGGAAAGGAGATACAACCGAGTACTGTTCTTAACCCTATGACCATGTATCGCGATGACAACAAGATAGTCTGCTTCGGCGATGCGATGTATGCCTGTTCACTTTGCTTCGAGAATCTCATAGTCGGTGAGTCCATTTTGATGGCACATTGCTCTGATCCGGAACATGTGGAACGAAGGGAGAAGTTAGATGAAATAATTGAGTAAGTGCATGCTTTTTATGTGTTTCAAGAAGCATCTGTTGTTCTCCAAATGTTTGAAGCCCGCTTATGATAAGGTGGTCTGTGTGCTCATGCCTAAAAAAAAACAAAAAAAATGGAATTATAATTAATGGAAAAACAGTTCTAATTTTTGTGTGAACACACCTGACCCAAATTATAATGCACACTCACGACCCCACTAGCAAAAAGGTGACCCCACTAATACAACTCGGATGCTTTTTGAAATGGTATTAATTTAAAATTGTTGAAAATTCAGGTACGTAAATCATTTTTCTGAGCCACGTTTGAATAGATATTAAACTAAGAATTGATTGCTTGCATTTTTGACGGTTTCAAAATTCGAATGAGACTTATTTTTAGATATTTTATTTTGGCTAATTAGTCGCGCTTTCTTTTAAATAGCGTGTTTAAAAATTGTTGATCAATGATTTTTTTTATTTATTTACATTGGGATCTACTCCAAAATCGAAAATGAAATTCCCTTAATAAGCTATTGGTTACCATTACACAAAAAAAACATAATAAAATAATGTTAAGTGTAAGTTAGATCTAGCTCAAATTTCATTTGTAGAACCTCTTTGAATTTTTTATTTAGTCCTTTTTGTTACGAAAAAGTGACCAATGCCATAATGTTTTTTAGGTTAGTGAAAATTGGTTTTTGAGGTCAGTTTTAGAGGAAGGCACTAGATGTCGCTACAGGTAAACATGGTGTCGCATATCTCTAGTTACTCCCTTCATTTTCATTTACACGTCTTATTGGGCCATTAGTAATAAAAGAAATATGCATCTGTATTTTATTTAGAATAAGTAAACATAATGTGAGGATTGAATAGATTTCTCGTCGACTCCAGCGTTGGCAAAATATATACAGTCTGATGCCATAGTAATTAATTAGTATTGTATTTTACACTATTTACTTTTTAACAACTTTTATCGTTCTATGATTGCAAAATGTATCGTATTTCTATATGTATGTAGCAACAAACTACCTCGTTTTTATGACATTTGCGACCGTAGCGACATCTAGTTTTCTCAACTGTCAGGTGCTCGTGCCGATTACTCAGTTTGATGTGTTCATTGTTTGTCCATTTACAGAAATTTAGACGACGTAAGGCTATTCGATAAATTAGCTCGGCTTGTTTGTTTTTATGGTTTTCTTGCTAATCATTTAGATGTAACTTTTTTTACTAGCCTGTTGTTATTTCCTACTGCTGGGCTAATGCCTTTGCTTTATTTTTCCCACTCGTCCCTCTACACCTAATCTGTCGTATTTTAAAAGAAGGCCATAAAAAAACAAGTTAGACCTAATTTATTTTCAAAACAGGGTTTACTAAAGACTTACCACATTTTGAAGTTTTTTTTTAACGTAATCTAAGCTTTTTTTAGCACTATTGTGTAATATAGGGTAAGCACTTGTAGCGTAGCGTAATTAGCCCATAGATGAAAAAGCATAACTCAAAATTCGAAAAAAAATGTTTTTTAAGTATTTTGTAGTATGTTATTCTCTGATAGGCGATAGGGCTTAATTCATATAAGAGTGTAATCATTTTTCAAATATGTACATATTTATTTTATTTCTATTTTTAATCAATGTGTACTTTTGACTTTTTAGTGACTATAATATTTAGTAATATCAAATTTTAGGTTTGTTATTATGAAATATTTTTTTAATACTTTTGTCTCTTTTTCACGTGTGTTAACATTTTCTCATCTTATTTCTAAGCTTTTATTTACTTTACGTTAAACGAAAAAAAAACTCAATGAATTAAGCCTCCAATTCAAAAATATGGAACTGTTAATGTTTAATGCAAAAAAATCTAATTCCATATAAAAATGGACACAATTTTAAACCCGTAACTACATTCGGTATTTCATATTTATATTTACGCTAGGGACTTATTGGGGACCCAAATATACAAACGTTTTAAATATAATCTTGTATATTATAATGAAAATAATCATGTTTTTTTTTAATTCATGTTGCTTAATTATGTCTAAAGCAAATGAAAATTTTATACCACTTGGTACAATATTGTCCCTATATTTCTAAATATCAGTAATAAGTCAGTGCAAGTGGGAATTAAAGTTTTAAAGGTATTACAACTATATTATTTAAAAAAAACCGATATAAATTCGATTTCGAATCGAATAAGCGCGAGCCCTACTCACACTTTTTTGATACTTGTATGTTTTATCGTATTTTCGATACAACAAAAATAATAATACGTTGAAATAAAACGTTTCTTTAATGGAGACCCCTTTTTTTAATATTGTTTGTAAATTCGCCGTAATAACACATATTCTAAAAAAAACCCGCTATCTATTACGATTCAAAAGAAGCTCTTTAAAGTTAGGACTAACTTACAGCGTAGGCATATTGGGTCCCATTGGGCTCCCTTCGGGTACGAATGTCTAAAAATGAGTTCTAAACGTGACGGGTAGCCAACTTCCCCATAAATGTAGTTACGGATTTAAATAAGTGATAAATATGATCTCAACACCGGTAAGAAAAACCACCCAACCAAAAAGACTGATTATTTTGAAACCACTGTTAAAATTTGAGGTAATAAGTCAAAAATTTAGTGAAAACGTTACAAATCTACAGTTTTTTAACAAAAAAATCACTGTTGTCCTGAAAAATAGAGAATTTATACATGGTTGTGCAATAAAATAGAACGTTTTTAGTTACGAAATTTTTGACTTGATCCTATTATTTCTCTCCCGCCTTTTAATAATAAGATAGTTGAACTTGTATCTTAGTGTTAACTATGGTTATATTATAAAACTGAACTAGTACTTATCGTTATGTAGACATTTTATGACTATAATCTAGTACTAAGATAGGGTTATTCCCACCTGTTACCACCAATTTGTTACCACTGGTAACAGCTGGGATTTTTTTTCCCACCTGTTACCACTAAAGTACTCGGTGGTAACAAGTGGGAATATTTTTCCCATTTGTTACCACAAAAATATTAGGTGATAACTACCACCAATTAGTTTAGTGGTAACAGCTGGGAATTTTTATTCCCAAACGTTACCAGTGGTAACAGGTGGGAAAAAAAATCCCAGCTGTTACCAGTGGTAACAAATTGGTGGTAACAGGTGGGAATAACTCCTAAGATAGAGCAAAATTCACAGATATAAATACACATAGATAACCCAAATGCATCTTCTTCGCGTGTGAACCCCGACCAAGCGTCGGGGTTGGCCATTGCTACTGAGGTTCCGCGCGCCTGTTGTTGCAGCCGGTAGCCGTGAAAACAAAGAAAATGCCTCGTTGCGTAATAATTAGGTGCAATAGCCCAAAAAAGCGACGACTTTGAATCGGTTTGCGCGGAAAACGGGGAATTCACATCACTTATTCGCTCTTGTGACGTCCCAGTTGGTAGAAAAAAAGTGACACTTGGTTTTGATACAGATTGAGGTGTTTACGTTATCTATATGTATTTATATCTGTGGCAAAATTAATACAGCCGCCAAAATAACTGATTGGACAAGTACAGTAATTAAATAAGATAGTTTTACTTTGTTCAAAACAACACAAATGTAGTGAAACAAAATTAAAAATATATAATAATGTAAAAGGAACCAATCAGCTTGTCAAACGAGATTTTTAACGTAATATATAAAATGCATTGTATCTCCTGATCCGCTTTAAAAACTGTCAATTCTCATTAATAGAACCAAAATTTAAAATATGCACATTCCAAAATTAAATATAACCGTCTATATTAAACTAAAAATGTAATAAAAATAATTTATGCTAATGTATGCATGTTAGCTTAAGCACTTAAATTAAATCGGTATAGGAAATAGTATTAAAAACAAAATGGCCCCCGTCAATTTTTGTTTTTAAAACTTTTCTCTGCTGCCTATTAATATTGAAGAAGCTTTATGGCTGTTAAAAGTTAAAATTCCAGGCGCGTTTAATGACTTATTATTTTGAGGTAAATCCAATATAACGTGAAAACAATTATAATTTCTAATTGTCTACTGACGGGCCAGTTATATCTATATTATTTCATCGTATAAAAAACTATAGTACAGGGTCCATATTTATAAAAGACGCCGAAACTGCAAAAGGCATACTGCGTATATTTTCCTCTGCTCTGTCTTTCTTTTCATCCAGATGCAATCTTTGATTCTTGCGGCATTTTCGTCGTTCTTGTTTAAATGTTTACCAACTTCCTTACTTTTAAACTTACCTACTTTAACTTAGACTCGATCACATCGAATTAGAAAAACTAACGCTAACTTCCTATATAGCTCTTTAAATCTCTCATTGAAGAGATAATCTTATCCCAAAATACATGCCAAATTTCAAGACCAAACAGCAAATTAAAAGTACTTCTTGCTCTTTTAACGATCCTTATAAATGTGGTATCGCTCAAGTATTCCAAGGCATGACTCAATGACGATGGGAAAATAAACGTCGTATAACTTCGTAACGAAATACTATTTACTGAGTATTTCACTTTAACAAACACATCCATTGCTATGCTAGATATTCGTCAAAGAAGACCTTCGTTTAAGACCATCCACTCGAAGCCAGCTGTTTGTTCCGTCCACTTCGTGGACAGCTATGGCCTAATATAAATCCTTCTGTAAGTGATTTTTTCTTTTAAAAGTGTTTCTTGCTAAAGATAAAGCAAGCTAATTGTATATTTTGTACGATGAAATAATATCTTTGTTATACATACGCAAGCAAACTAATCACTACATAAATAAATCATGAGCATTTTCGATGTTAAAAAATACATTTGCCGTGGATCGAATTTTTGGTGCTGGTAAACTGAAAATATATCTCGTGATTGTTTCACAGCCATTTATGTCCATGTCTGTTTATTACTAGTATAAAAAAAAACTGCTAAGAAAAACTATAATATTTAATGAAAGAATGACACTACCGTATTATCAAAGAATCGTTTAATTAAAACGATTTTTAAAACATTTATTTTGTTAAATCAATCACAGTTAAAAAAAATATATAATTAGTATCGACTTGACATGGACGTAGCTTCTTCCTAATTAAAATTAATATTAAATATTAATCTTAATAATAATTGTAACATTTTGCATAATGGTTATTTGTATCGAATACTAACTATAGCAATAGAACGTAGTCAAACAATTAAGTATATAATGTTCACATAGTCTTATTCCTGGTTTAATAACGTATAAAATATCCACAAAGCCTTTTGGGTTAAAAAAAATTTTGGTGCCTAAGAAAGCTCCCCATAACGTGAACGTTTATTTAAAAGCATAATGTTGATATAAAACTGGATAATCTAAGAAAAACTCAATTTTAAGATTCTCGTCAACATACTCAAATTATGTTTTGGACCATATTATGTAAAACTGGGCATAAAATCAGCTGTTATAAATAACGCACTGGACACTGTTGAAAGTTGTAAGGAGATGTGAGGACGGTAACGCAGTGGTAATTTCAGCCACAAATTCGTATTTTTAAATACAAAACAACAAAACATAGTGGTCAAATTTAAAATAAAAGAGGGGCCGAGAATAGTAGATAATTATTTCAAGAAAGTTTGGAATTTGTCATTTTTATCAATTTTGCAACAAATATTGCTACCGAGCGAAAAACTAGGTGGCGCTAGGAGTAACTCATGCGCTTTTAGAGCATTCTGAACAGACGCTAAAATCAAGTAGCTGTCAAAAAAAATCTATACAAATTTAGCTCCGGGCGATAACGTTTTTCGCCGCCTAAATCGAGTCCAAGAGAGACCTGTTCGGTGATCAACACGAGATCACTATATACCTAATTATTTCAAGAATCTGCAAAACGGTAAAATTGATCATTAATATTAATGTCTATTTTAGGCACCAAAATGAAATTTTGGCCCTTTAAAACTGGGCCTCAACAACTAGGTAGCGTAGCGGTCCCGGGTTAAGAAAAAAATTTGATAAGCGCGAGTCTTTGTTCCTGAGTCTAGTACGTAAGACAGCGATAGTACAAGCCTAGAGCTTAGTTTGGGACTGTCAATTTGTGTAAGATAGTACTTTTTATCTTGCGAGTCTGTTAAATAAAATTCCGCTGGGCTGCGGAATGAGGAAAGGAATTGTAAGACCATTTTAGAACCTGTGTTATATTGCTGGAGCTAGAGAGGGTTGTGCGCGCTCGTTCACTGAGTGGATCGCCCCAAACTAATATAATCGCTCAAATGTACTAATTCGGTCTTTTAGTTCTTTTAGTACACTAGTAAACTGAAAGAAACTCGTCTGTTCATGCTCCTTATTTGTGAGTTTCTGACCGAATGAATGGCCAGGCGGTCATTCATTAGGTCAAAGTCGCACAGTCGGTCGGTCGGTTCGGTTTTTTCTTTGCTGTCAGTATCACTGTGTCACTCACTGCTCTGCGTGCTCTGTTCGGTTCTTGCTGCGCGTGTACTAAATGAACTAAGAGCGGAGACTTTACGGAATAGTTCGTTCTAGTACACTGACGGGAATTAATTCTTTTTGGCTCTTAGTACATGTACTACACAACTCTAGAGCAAGATAAAATGTCATGACAATCAAGTTTAACTGACCAATACATATCCGGGTCCGGATCCGGGATTTCTGTTTCCAGTTGCTCCCAAAATGGGAAATGGCGATATACTCATTTTTTATACGTTATTAAGCTCGAGTCACATTTAAATGACTTTACTACTTCTAAGATTGCTCTAAAACACTGTGATCTTTAATGTTGATATCCAAAATTGTTATAATAGTTTTTAAATACAAAAATAATTCTAGTGCGCATAGTACTCAAGTCACTTCAGTCACATACGACTTTTTTTTTACAGTGGCAACATCCATAAAAACATTTGAAAGTAGAAAGTAGACGTGCCGAAAGTAACCTAGATTTTTGGATTATTATAAAACATTTAGGTCACATTATTATTTAGTTGTCCAAGACACGTGGTGGTGCAAAATAAAATAAATTTCTAAGTCAATTAGTTCAAGTTTACCGTACACTTTATGATCTAAAAACGTTGCTCCCTACTCCGTCCGCATAGAAACTAGTTACTATCCTTATTCCCTTGATAAAACTCTTTTTTTTGCAATATCCCTTACCCTATATCCTTCTCCTGGTTTCAATCTATCCCCATACCAAATCCAATTCAAATCTTAGCCGAATAGCTGTGAAAGATTTGCAAAAGAGTTGCTTTCGTATTTGTAATAGTAATAAAGAATTACGAATTCTTGATAAATTCTACTATTTAGGATGACAGCTTTTAGAATTTTACTTGTATTTTGGTGACGCCATTGTCATTTGATTGCCTTTTATTTGAAATTGAAGTGATTTTAGTACTATACGCATTAACAACACAGGCGTTTTTGAAATATAAAATTACTGACTACGCAAGCTTCTTACTAAACTTTATTGACTATATGACTTATCTTTTACTCCAAATTTTATGGTTATATGTTTCAAAAGCGCCTAAGCCGATTCGGTAGACTGTGATTCCCAAAAACGTGTTCATATCATGTAAAAGCCGTTTTCAAGCGTATTTCCAGCAGAAACCTGTCACTTTTGAAATAATCAACTTAAAATTTGCATGTTTTTGCCATTGCATGGAAAACGGCTGAATGTTATTGTTTGACTGTTATTTTCTTAAAAACACCGGTTTTCGACTGATTAAACGTGTGAGGTTTGGAAATTGTCTTTTTTATACTTACCTAATTTCCCGCCATTTGCAGCCATGCTGCCTGCTCCACACGTTTGGCGTTTTCCGCAAACACTGCGGGACGCAACTATACGTTAGAGTGAGATGGAAATACATCGTTCTCACTCTAACATATAGTTGCGTCCCGCAGCGTTTGCGGCAAACGCCAAACGTGTGGATCAGGCATATCAATTTTGCAACAAATATTGCTGCCAAGCGAAAAACTAGATGGCGCTAGGATTAACTCATCAACTCATTCAGAACAGACGCTCAAATCGCGTAGCTGTCAAAAAAATCGATTAAAATTTAGCTCCGGGTGATAACGTTTCTCACCCCCTAAATAACGTCCGATTTCCATGTTTTTTCAATATGTTGTAGTTATTATCAAAAACTAGGTTGTGTCCTTTTTTTAAAAAATTTGTTTCGTGAAAAGGAAAACGTACAGAGGGCCCTGCCATCATGCATTGCGCTAACTAACGTTTCTATTCGTTTCATTTTTAAACCAATCGCGTCACTGGTAGATGACGTGATACGAAAAGTCACGTGATCTACCAGTGACACGGTTGGTTTAAAAACGAAACGAATAGAAATGTTGTAGCGCAATGCATCTTGGCAGGGCCCTCAGGCCTATTTTTTTACAATATCTACAACGTAATCAAAAATCGTGAAAATCGAACTAGGATTAAGGGGAAAGAAAGCACTTTCTATGCAAATTTCCAACTATAATTCTCTTGTTTTGAGGATTTATTTCACTGTACTGACAGTGATAGGTGACAATTCGCTATACATTGCAAAGTTAACAAGCTTCCACATAAGTGGGATTCATATCAGCCGCGCCATGTACATTGAAATGTTACCTGTCACCTGTCATTACCAGGGGGGGCAGGAAGTCATACCAGCACAAAATAAGCTATGACACAAGCCACCTAGTGGTAAAGCGGACTCTGCGAGCTATGTACAGTCAAGAACTTTAATTGTTGAGCCACTATGGAACCCTGTCATAATGACAGCGTCAAGCTACATGAAAGAAATTACGCTAAAATTAATGATTAACGTTATGCGACAGGGTTCTATAGTGGCTCAACAGTTCCTTGACTGTACATACTCGTACTAAGTCTGATTATTAAACTGGAATGCCTTTATGGTAATATTACCAACTCTTACCCCCACACTAAAACAACAATGCGAACACTGCTCCTTGGGTCAGCGGGTAAATTAAAGATATAAAGTACCTTTGTTTATCGTTGTCTAGTACCCATAGTACAAGCCTAGAGCTTAGTTTGGGAATTTGGGACTAGACCAATTTATTTCAGACTAGCGACCCGCCCTCGCTTCGCTTAGGTTTATGTGAGTTTTCTGTAACACCCGTACATAATCCAGAACTTAGATACATAAAAACCTTCCTCTTGAATCACTCTATCAATTGCTGAAAACTGCATTGAAATCCGTTCAGTAGTTTAAAAGATCTAAGCGAACCAGACAGCGGAAGCGGCTTCATTTTATATACTACTATAGCCTGGCCAAAAAGTCGAGCCAGTGGTGACAGCTGCAACTAAAAAAATTCCATACAAAATTGTTGCCATGTTTACGCATTTTACGTCAAAAATGTGACAGTTACGTAGAAAGTGGCGCCCTCATTTAATTTCTACTCTTTTTGGTCGCACTATAGCTGTTGTCCGCGACTCCGTACGCGCAAAAAATTAAACATAAATCGGTCCAGTAGTTTTTGAGTTTATTCGTTACAAACATACACACACAAAAATACAAATCTTTCCTCTTTATAATATTAGTATAGATACTCCCAGGGGCACGTTTTATAAAGCTACAAGTTACAATTTTACAGGTCTAAACTGGCAACACTGCACGAATATTTTAATCCTGTATATAAGTATATTTTGATTTAGTTTTTTGTTATTGTTTCAATTTGTAAACAATGTTATCCTTTAGTTAGTTGTGTAGGTAATTCTGAAACTCTTTTTTGTTTTTTTTTTGTTACAATTTGTAAACGATGTTACATTTAAGTTAGTTATGTAGGTAATTCTGAAAGTCTTCTTTAGTTTTTGTTTCAATTTGTAAACAATGCTATATTTAAGTTAGTTATATAATTCTACTCTATGTATTTCGACTGAAGGACCTAGCACCCATGGTCAAGAAAAATTATTTTAAAAAAAAACTGGTCGTCATTGGTCGAGGTTGTGTCTCTAAATTCTGTCTGTAAATTGTAATTTGTAGCTTTATAAAACAGACCCCTGATATTTACATGCATACATTATATAATAATATCAGGGGACAATGTCACACCAATTGATTAAATCACAATAACTTTGACTCGCACGACCCTATTGGCTAAACGGTGAAATAAATACAAACAACATATAATTTTCTATACATTTATTTTGCTAACATTTAAAATTTAAAAAATACATCGATTTTGAATATTTTAATAAATTACTATTTAATAAAACGTGCATACTAAACAGCCGCAAAAACTTAACCGAGATGTATGTTTTAACAAAAAAGGTAAACCATGGGTAGTTTTCAAAAATATTGTACATAGGTAAAGGCTCATTAATAGTACATTGTTGCAGAGGATAGAAAGTACGCGATTTTTGGACGAGTCATATAGAGGGCCGAAACGTAGTTGAGGCCCTCTAGTGTACGAGTCCATAAATTGCACTTTCTACCGAGGCAGACATAGTGCTTTTCACAACTACTGAGAGGAAATAAAATAAAAATTCATATTCAAAACTCAAATTTTAATTCATGTTAATGTGACATCACCGCCAATTTTACCGTAGATGACTTTTTTTAAATCTGGACCACTATTCTCGTGACACTCGAGATTAATAAACTAACATGCGAGACGGAGATGTCAACTCCATGTAAAATTGTATTTGTTTCGCCATATCTCCCATGTAATTTCATCTCTAGTGGTTCGAGATTAGGGGCCAAGTTTGAATTACATTTAAAAAAAAGCAGTGACATAGTTTTTAGTCTGTGTATCTTTTAGCAAAAATACACCTAATATTTTACGACACAAAATGGTGTGTTCTGATTGGTCGATTTCAATTTTTCATTTTAAGGAGCTATGACACAAAAATTGATTGATTGATTTTATTTGGTTCTTAAAGTTGGACAACAATGTTCTCGACCAATCAGCAAACACGCCTACAAAAACATTCTTGGTCTGTCCTTATAAGTGACGTTTTGTGACCCCAAACAAGACCATCTATAGCCATATTTCCGAGCAGTGTTGTGAAAAAACAGAACCACCATCCCATCCTTTGTGTAACGAAAATTATTCATACAAACTATACGGGTAACTTACGTTACACGAAGGAATCAATTAAGTTTTGTTTTTATTAAAGCCCTAATGTACAATTTTTTTGAAAACGACCCCCATGTCGTTCACAGATTAGACAAGATCACTTAACATTTGACTTAACCACACTTCCTTCACTTCTTGTTACACTAGAATCGAGTTTGACGTTTCTCTGACTCATTATAACTAACACAGATCTTTGGCTTACGTTTACTTAATTAAATATCTTTCTTAATACTATTACTAATTACTATAAGAAGTCTCCTAATACTCGTAATACTGTCCGACACAAAAGGGCACAACTGCTATGTAACTGCTATTGTATTTACAAACTTGGTAACATATGTTAGGACCTTCTTGCTTTATCTTATGACTTGGATATGGCTTTGTTCGTTCAAGACGTAATGAAAATAACTTAAAATATATTTGAATTTCATTACACAGGTTTTTGTAGATGTATTAGAAATATACAAGTACATATTCACAAACATCATTAGTATTTGATTTGGTGCGTAATATTAAATAGTTTAAAACTACTGACATTTAATAATAAATTCGCATCGCATAATAAACCATTTTCGCTTGCATGCGGATGGAGACTTCTTACTTAAAATTAAATCTACAAGTAAATGGACATACTTGTTATAAATAAACATAGAGATTTTTGTAAATGTATTGTATACACACAGCCGACCCCGTAACTAAATCCTTTCTACACCCTGTCGACCCGTATCACGCATTGATCGTACTACCTGTTAACATATGAACCAAATGCACATGACCCTACCGCAACTCCCATTTCCATATTTGCCTGCCTATTTTTAAGCATAGCTGCCACTTATTTTTGATTTGATTGACTTTTGATTCACAGTATTGCACACAACTGACCCCACTTCAAATACAGTATAACACTTAGCATACACGTGACCCCCTCCCGCGTTCTGCGCACAGCTAATCCCAAAAAGTATTTCATCGACTTATTATCCCAGCGCACTGCAATTAGTTGACCCCCGATTGCAAACCGTATCCCACATGTGACCCCACTGCTATACGCACAGGTGACCCAAGTTATAAAAACAACATTATGACAATGTTAAGACTGCAACTGCCTCACCAACCTCGGGGACGTGCCTCTATGCTAGCATATGCTAGTCATTTCACTGGTTGTTCCCCGCACCGGAACACAACAATGCGAACACTGTTTGGTGCAAGGATAAAGGGTAAGATGATCTTAGCGATACTTAGGGCCTTCCTCTTCAAAACAACACAACCTTAACCCTCAAGTAAATTGTAAATATATCTTCTTATAATAAACAATTAACATTTAAAAGTTAAAATCTTTACCCTAATTGTAGCAATCTAGACGTTTGCAATTAACCATCTTCAAAAAGGTGGTTCTAGTTCAACATTCTCTGAATGCGAAGTTACTCTGACGTTAGCAAAAACAATTTCATACAATAAAATAAAATTAAAATTAAAATTATCATTCCAAATAAAATAAATATATAACTAAAATCAAAATAACTTTAACTAGAAGCACTATTATTGTGGATATAGAGACGGTTCCAATAGGCCACAATAGGAGAGTCCCACCTGCCTGTTGCCGCGTCCAGGAGAGTGTCGGGGCTGTCGCACGCGCTGTGCTTGCGCATGATAGCGTGGAAGCCATCGACGAACGCCTCAGCGAACATGCGCAAGGCGCTGCAGTGGCCCACCATTGCCCGTAACGCGTCATTATATAGAATTCGCAAGGCATTGTATTGTAAAATGTGAAATATTTATAAAATGTTCTCAGGTGCCTTCTTAAAATATTGATTAAAAGCCCGTTCATTGTTTTTAAAACACTTTTCTAACGGGCCGGAATTTAGTCTTCAAACCCTTGGATTTTTGGCATCATTGGGTACATATGATCTTCAGTAGCCTTTTTAACCATATCCATGAACAACAGATTACATGGACGAGCAAACTGTGAGCGGTGAATCTTAATCAGACGGTCAAAATACATAAAGTTTAATTTACCTTGTAGAGAATCAACTGCTTGAAGATACGTTAACATGAGCTTTCCGTAATTCTTATCTGCTACGCATTGCGTTGCGTGTTTCAGCAGACAGTTGTACACGTACATTTGAGTCATTTCTGATTTCTCACTAGCCATATACGCTTTGTGTATAGAAGTTATATTGTGTAGAAACTCTGGGGTATCTAACTCAAGCTCCAAAGCTATAGTTAGGAACTCAAGCTTGCCTGCGGTATCCGTTGTAACAACAAAATCATCCAACATTTTATTTGAGACTTGTACGTCTTGCAAAAGGGTTTCTAAAAGGCCGCAGAACTCTTTAGGATAAGCTATATGGGCTTTGACAAGCAAGTCTAAAGAGAAACTGGTGTACGAGCGTTTAAAGTAGACCGGAAAGAAATTTGTATAGAAATTCTTTACATGAATCGGATCAATGTTTTTGGCATCAAATAATTGACGGCAGATTTTGTTTACTGTTGATTCAGTAAGGCGTTCTGCTAGAATATTGAGCAGTACACTGTATTTAGTACCTTCTTCTAACATCAACTCAAAACGCAAAATTGGTTCAGTTTCTATCAACTCAACAAGCTCATCCATTTCCTTGTCAAAAGATATCTTCGTATCTTCTGCCTCCCTAGTACTTTCACCTGCCTCTTTTTGGTTTCTCTTGCACGCCTTATCTTTTGAAGCTTCGTTTTTCTCCGGAGGTTCTTCGTCTAGTACCAGTGCCGGCAATCCTTGTGCCAGTTCAAACTTCTCTTCTTCACAATTTTCAGTTTCCTTCTGGTCCAACGCGTCTCCTGTTTCTTTGATGAGTCGATATAGATTTTTTCCAAATTCGGAATCCGTATGTTTTTTCTTAAACTCTTCCAGCCACTTGTTGCGTTCATTTCGCGTCCCGGCATTAGCTACGCATCGTTCCATCACTGGTTTTGATATAGGACAGAGTGTCCAAACGTCCGACATATTGCGCTGTTATTGTGAAGGTAACAGGTTTAATTGACAATTGATTTACTTAAAGATCAAGTGAAAATAACACAGAATTCAAACAAATCTGCCTGGATCAATACTAGACCGGCGCGGCGCGGCGCCGATTGGTCTTTATCTATAAATAATAAAGCAAGCTATTTTCAGAATTTCCGTAAACTTACTTCGTATTTTTTCATTGCAAAAACAAGTTTAATACATCAACATAGAGTGCGTTTTGTTTTAAATTATATTATATGAGTATGATAACAACACAGCATGTAAAACTGACAGAACTTTAGTGTTGCCAGTCTAGAAAAAACAACTAGTAATGCTATTGATTATCTATTTTTAGATATATATGAATCTAAATAACAACGTAAAATAAGCTTTAGTATCTAAAATAATTACATGCCATTATGGGATTATTAATGTCCATATTTTGTATTAAATTATCGTGCGATATGTTCAACATTCCGTATCCAATCAAAACCGCGTCCGCTCTTGTTTTTTTAGCGAATCCGTTTTACTTTTCATTTATAATGCATTATCTGTGAGTAAGTCAGTCGCAATTTGTCAGCCGTGAAGGTTGTACGTCACTTTGGCAGAAATCGTGTCGAATATTTTTACGTATTCAACAAAAACATACAATTTATATTCTAATGTAGAGCATCTTCGGAATAGGTGAGTGGTAGTTGTAATACGATTAAATTATAAATGTTTCTAGTGTGGACCGGATTTAAGCACTAGGATGGTAATTTTTCAATTGATGCGTACCTACCTATTGTGGTTTTAAAATACCTACTTAAATTGTGCTTTTGTTATTTTGTTGTTACAAAAATTTAAAACTAATGGGTGACTAATTAAATACCTACTTTAATTCAGTGTTTGTAGAATTCTTGGCATATTTGGTAGGCCGGCATTTTATTTTGGGACCTTTTGCCCAAAATAAAATAACTTACTTTGTGTCTTGCCACAGCTTGTTTAGGGGGAGAGTTTGTGTGGTGCGTTCGTATTGGGTTTCTTTGCTATTTAATTCTCACATGTCACAGTTGCTGCTTCTAACTCGCTAATTCTCACTTCACTTTCATTTCCATACCTAATTTAAACTACTCATCGTTTTTAAAGTTTTTTGTTTCTAACCAACCTAAATATCTAAAAGTAGGTAACTTATAATTCATGCATACCTCATTTGTTTTTTTTTTTCGGATACTTATATACATATATATTTATGACATTATTCCTTTCTATGCAACATAATGGCTTCGTTGTATCCCGGGGTTGTGGCAGAATACCAGTGTTTTGCTCACTAGAGCAATGCTATACGCTGAGCCATGACCTTTTTGTACTGCTGCGACGCACACATGCGATTGAGATTGTACTTAGTTTGTAAGTTAGTTTGATACTGTTTTTTCCACTAATTAAGACAATTGTATGTGTGTGATTGAAGCATCGAATAAACGCTTTATCTATCTATCTATCTATCATACTCTCGTAGGTAGGTAGGTATGTGTTATGTATGGTATGCCTTAAAACAGATCTGTGCTCAAAATTTGTATATTTTTGAGCTATTAATTTGGACTGAACCGGCTGACTCCGTGCTGTTCGGAGGAGGACGAGGCCCGCACATATGGAAGCCCCATGACATGATATACCTACCTTTAGGGTTCCGTGCCCGTCTCATCCTAACGCCCGTCCTAACTTTAATAAATGTTTAAAAAAACAAAAAAACCGCCTTCAAAAAGCAAAAAATAACTTCTTTAAAATGGTAGGTAAATAGGTCAGTCCAACTGAAGTCTGCTTTTGGTTAAAATATTGTTGGACGCCGACTTCAGTTGGACTGACCTATTTACCTACCATTTTAAAGAAGTTATTTTTTGCTTTTTGAAGGCGGTTTTTTTGTTTTTTTAAACATTTATTTTATTTTATACTTTTTAGTGATCCTATTTATGCTGTTACGTAGCTCCACTTCTATATACTAATAAGAAACTATTGAACATTTCAAGCTCGCCGCAGACAACGCCGCGGGAATGTCATAGTCATATTTAAACCTAAATGTGCTTCGTCATAGTCGCTCAACTTCCTTTATCGAAATATCTTATCGCCACCCTTGAAATAGGTACCGTTAAGGAGTTCCGGTGGCCATCTGTGGTCTTCATCATCAGTTCCACTTCACCATATAGTACTTTTCAAAAGAAAATGCATGAGTTACAGTGAAAAATACCAAAATCGCTATAGGTCTGCCTATAATATTTGAGGAGTTCTCATGATTTCTCCATGATCCCATCATCAGATCCTGACGTGGTGACAATGGGACCAACTAGAAAGTATATCTATTCGAACAACGAAAAAATTTTTCAAATCAGTCCAGTGGTCTTCGAGTAATCGGGGAACATACATAAAAAAAAAAAAAAACCCGACGAATTGAGAACCTCCTCCTTTTTTTGAAGTCGGTTAAAAAGGTGTATCTCTTGGACCGTAATTAGATAGCGGTTTTGTTTTTAGAATTTGTAGAATTAAGTATTACGGCGGATTTACTAATAAATAAAAAGAATTAAAGTAAGTTGTTTTTCAACGTATTATTATTTTTGTGTTCGTAAAAACGGTAAAACATAGAAACGTCAAAGGAGAATGGGCAAAAATGTGGCGTAGAAACCAATAACAATAAGCACTATATCATCGGATATATTTTCTAATTCTACAACTTTTATTGTTTATTTTTAAATCTGGAATATCGGGACGCCTTCATAGACGACTTTAGCATAATTACAATGAAATACCGGCGTCTTTGCATGGTGATAACTTATCTCACACAAAGATTTCGAACTACCTGCCATAGTAATATTTTTACAACTTAGAATTGCCTACCCGGTGACATATCGCTTGTCCTTATTGGTCATTAGGCCAATTTGCCCACCCTCTGGTATTTGATTCAATGATTAATATGATAAACAACAAATACCAGTACTAAAAAACCGTCAAGTGTGAGATGAGCCCGCGCTGATTTGATACGAAATGGAATTCAAATCAGAATTATACCTACGGAACCCTCAGTGCGCGTGTGCGACTCGACTGTGAAAACGGATCAAACAAATCAACACACTTTCGGTAGAAATATTTAAAACTTTTTACTTGATTCGCAAAGGGCTAAGTACTTAGGGCTTAAATGGTTTAATGGTACTAGGCTAGCATAGTTCTAGAGAAGTAACTGTGGCTGCAAAAAAGAGGTCCGGTTACCGCCTCGCGCTCATCGTATCCCGGTAGCCTTGATAGCTGAGTTAATAAATAAATGTGGCTATTTAACACAATACAACATACCTGTAAAATATAATCAAAAGGTAATGAATATTTTTTATAATTATTAATCAATAAATAATATTAAATCAAAATATCCTATACGATGGGTACTAGACAACGAGAAACATACTTATACTATACAGGGTGTCCCAGGAAATAGTGTCAAGCCAAAGTCCAGAGGTAGGGACCTTGCGGGGCACCCGAATCATGGGGTACACTACTAAAAAAGGTGATCATAAAAAAAGAGGAAAAGAGTTTAACCTTTTCAACGCCACAGTCGGCTCTGGCCGACAGCTAAAAGTCGTGCCACTGACGCCACGTCGGCTACAGCCGACATGAGTTCAAGATTAAAAGAGACTTTGTTTGGTAGCAATACTGTGTAATTTGCATAGCGTAGCAAACATGTTTGGCGTGTGGGTGGCACATTATGGCGTTCAAAAGGTTAAAAACTTCGCTGATTCGTAATGATTCTAATAATGTAAGATACCACTGAAAAACTTCTGTAATAAAACATGAAATCAAGGATTTTTCGTGACAAGGACATAAGGGAAAATTACAACAATTCAGATAATGATGTTCAATATCTCCGAAACTGGAACTGCTCTATCAGCCCTAGGCGGGTTGACGTTGATTTTTGGGACACCCTGTCTACTTAGATACTTAGAAAACATCGTCGTCAATGAAGGTATGTACTTAGGTAAACATACATACATCATATCTACTTAAACTTTTCTCTGGCTCTATTCTTTTCGTTAAATCATATTGCTTTTGATATGTTTTCGTATTTTAACTCAAGTAAATAGGAGCTAAACGTTGACAATACGATGATATATCAAAAGGGGGCGTCCATTTACGTAAGGCGTTCAGAGGGCTCAGACAAGATGCGCTACGCTAACTAACGTTTCTATTCGATTCGTTTTTAAACCAATCGCGTCACTGGAAGATGACGTGGTACGAAAAGTCACGTTGTCTACCAGTGACGCGATTGGTTTAAAAACGAATCGAATAGAAACGTTCGTTAGCGTAGTGCATCTTGTCTGAGCCCTCAGGGGGAGAGGGCGGTCTCGGCGAATATCACGTAAAAAAAACCGCAGAAAAACATTAAAAATTGGTTTAATTTGAGTAAAACATGTTCCTTTACTTAAAAGGGCAAATCTTACACAATAATATTTATGGTATTTTATCCAGCGCATTTACACTAAAGCAAGCGTTTTGAAAAATCTCACGTGATTTTGGGGTATGGGGGAGGGGGTTTTGCTAAATCTCACGACATCCCACCTTCCGAAAATCGCCAAATACGCCTTTCGCAATTAATGGACTCTATTGTACAGTCTAATTCATAAATATGTGTACACTTTAGTACCTTGTCTATGTAATGTCATGTTTAAACAGCCGTATATGAATTGTGACAGCGATTAAAGTGACAAGGTACTTGTACACATATTTATGAACTCGACTGTACACAACACAGCCCCTGCATTAGTTTGTGACTAATCGATGTCATGTTAAGTATTTTAGATAACTAAATAATGATCATACTTAAAATGTTTTAACAAACATTACAGATAAACATATCGTTAAAATATGATTTAGGTTAATTACGGTAATTATTATTTTATGTTAGTAATGTTTTTAGGGTTCCGCAACTCAAAATAAAGGATAAAGGATTTAAAAAAACCGGCCAAGTGCGAGTCGGACCCACGCACCGAGAGCCTCGTATTTAAGAAAATACTCATTTTATTATGAACTTTATTTTCCAAGCCATAAGGTCCATTTTGACAAGCTAAATTTAAAAACCGATTTTCAAACTTTTGTTGTTATTTCTCAAAAACTGGATTGTATAACTAGGGTCTAAAATAAGCCATACCTAGTAGTACGAGATGGTTATTTTCCCGAGCAAAGCGAGGGAAAATTGTTCGAGGGGTACCTAATATGGCTTTTAGACCCGAGTAATACACTCTACTTTTCACTTGGATTGTGAGAAAATAAAAACATTATCTATACAAAGGTAAAAAATTAGCAAAGATTATCCACCACAAATTCCACGGCGAAAATATTATTTTAATTTGGCGGCATGTTTTTTTTTAAACTACTTTGACACAGATACAAAATATAGAAACCGCAAATAAACGCGACTGACCGTGTGAGTATTTAGCGCTTCAAAGCGTTGCACAATCGATTTAATCATATTTTAACGATTGTAAAATAGGGACTAAAAAACACCTAATGTTTTGGAAATGAATGCTGTTACCTGATTGGTTGATTTTAATACATCTGTATTCTGGTTGGTTGATACCAAATACAAAGTTTTTTTTAAAGAGTTGAGTTAGTTAAAGAGTATATGTACCAAAAAGAACCTAACGTTCCGATTGACAGTCGATGTGTATTGTGATTGGTGGATTTAATTTGGTGAAGTATTTTGATTGGTCAAATTAAAATTTTTTGTAAATTTAAATCATTATATTTTCCATTTCATATTTTCCTTAGGGGAGATATGAATATAATGTATTCTCTAGGGGTTACATGTACTACTTGAGTCTCGCTTGATAAGTCTAATATGACACACTTTTTAAGCATGAGAAGTGAAAAATAATTAACACTTCATTTTATTTTTCCCATAAAATATAAGTAATTATCTATACGTCATCATTTTTTGTAAATTTTTGGCTATAAATCAATAAGTACGTCACGCAAAATTATAAGAAAAATTGTTTTGAAATATTACGGTTCAAAAGATACGGCTTATAGGCTGCGGCTCCACTGAGGCGGAGATGAGCGGAGTGGAGCGGAGCTGTGCCAATATTAACCAATAGAATCTAAACTAACGTGCGCAAGGCGCGCTCGACGTGACCCCGTGCGCCTTCTATTGGTTAATGTTGGCACAGCTCCGCTCCGCTCCGCTCGTCTCCGCCTAAGTGGAGCCGCAGCCTTATAATTTAGGACGGATGGACGGACACCATAGGAATATATTCATAGGTTTCTCCGTTCGGGTACGGAACCCTAATATCGAACGCGAACTAAGTCACTACTAAAATACCGTTAATGTAGGAAAATACTAGTAACGTTAATGTACTAAAATAATGAGAGTTTATGTATAGTAATAAATAAGGAAGTTAGTTAAAAAACAAGTATTAATTATTCATACTTCGATAATGTGGTCGACAACATAATACAGTTCATTTTGAAACTGTAACAGTTAGTTTCGCTACGGATTATAATAAGCTAGCGACCCGCCCTCGCTTCGCTTCGGTTTATGTGAGTTTTTCTGTAACACCCGTAGGTATAGTACATTGTTGCAGAGGATAGAAAGTATGCGATTTTTGGACGAGTCATATAGAGGGCCGAAACGTAGTTGAGGCCCTCTAGTGTGCGAGTCCATAAATTGCACTTTCTACCGAGGCAGACATAGTGCTTTCCACAACTATTGAGAGGAAATAAAATAAAAATTCGTATTCAAAACTCAAATTTTCAATTATGTTAATATGACATCGCCGCCAATTTTACCATAGATAACTTTTTTTTAATCTGGACCCCTATTCTCGTGGCACTCGAGATTAATAAACTAACATGTGAGATGTGTCAACTCCATATAAAATTGTATTTGTTTCGCCATAGCTCCCATGTAATTTCATCTCTAGTGGTTCGAGATTAGGGGCCCAGTTTGAATTACATTAAAAAAAAAAGCAGTGACATAGTTTTTAGTCTGTGTATCTTTTAGCGAAAATACACCTAATATTTTACGACACAAAATGGTGTGTTCTGATTGGTCGATTTCAATTTTTCATTTTAAGGAGCTATGACACAAAAATTGATTGATGGATTGTCATTGGTTCTTAAAGTTGGACAACAATGTTCTGGAGCAATCAGCAAACACGCCGACAAAAACATTCTTGGTCTGTCCTTATAAGTGACGTTTTGTGACCCCAAACAAGACCATCTATGGCCATATTTTCGAGCAGTGTTGTGAAAAACCATATTTTTTTTAATACATAAAAACCTTCCGAGTGAATAAGATAGATAACTTTAACGAAAAGCAAGCTCTCAAAACCCGACTGTTGCTAACCAACTTTAAATCGCTTTAAATCCTAAATGATTATTCAAAATGAAAAATGAGGAAAGAAACCTAAAGATGATTTTTAAATCCCTATTCAATGATACCCCACTTCTCATACTTGGTTGACATTTATTTTTAATTTGCACAATATGGCGTCTGGTTGCCGCATAATTGAATTTTGATTGCTGTCATATCTTCAGTGACACTCACCAGATTAAGACAAATCGATTGACATAAGAATCATCAAAATCGGACAACGGGTTAAGTTTTTATAGTGCCACAAAGGAACAAACCTGCATATATAGGCTTTGAAACACATTACCCTCCTCCTTCGGCAGTCGGGTAAAAAGGGCATGCTTCGAAGGTTCAGTCATTTGGAAAGGATGGATGAAAGAGATATACAGAGCAAAAGTGAGTGGGAGGTTCGGAAGTGGCCCTAGGCGTACTGTTTCGAATCAAATCTGAGAAATACTGGAAAAGGGCCGGATCTTAAGTACCCGAAACCGACGTGCATGCATGACTGTGGAAGAAGCGAAAGAGATTTGTCAGGATCGTAGCAGGTGGAAAGAACTGCCCTACTAAGCATAATGGCGATATCTCAGACAAAACATCTGTAGAAATTGCAACCTAGTTACAAACAGAGGAGAGTTGTATCTGCTTTGGCTATTGTATTTAGTTATTGCATTTTTGCTTATGAGGGCAGAGAAGTGGTCTCTGCCTAACTCTTTGGGAAACAGGCGTGGTTTAATGTATGTACGGTCAAGGACTTTAATTGTTATGCCACTATGGAACCCTGTCATAATGACAGCGTCAAACCACATGACAGAAATTACGCTTAAATTAATGATTAACGTTATGCGACAGGGTTCCATAGTGGCATGTATGTATAAAAACCTCCCTCTTGAATTACTCTATCTATTGATTAAAACCGCATCAAAATCCGTTGAGTAGTTTAAAAGATCTAAGTGTACATACAGACGGACAGACGGCGGGAAGCGACTTTGTTTTTAACCGACTTCAAAGAAACCCGCCTTCAAAAGCGCAGAAAATAACTTCTTTTAAAATGTTTGGTGATAGTTCAGTACAACTGAAGTCGGCTTTTGCTTAACAATATTGTGGGACGCCGACTTATAAAGGCCCGTAAGTAAAAATGTCAGGTCAAATTTTAGTAAATTCATACAAGTTTTGACATTCCTGACCGAAATTTGAACTAACGGATCTTTATAAGAAGTTATTTTTTGCGGTTTTGACGGCGGATATTTTTTTTATTCAACATTTATTATATTTTATTTTATACGTAGTCCCACTTCTCAATTAATAAGAAACTATAGAACATTTCAAGCTCGCAACAAGCAACGCCGCGGAAAAGTCATAGTCATAATATTTAAACCTAAATGTGCTTCGTCATAGTTGGTCAATTAATCGAGATATATCTTATTGCCACCCTTGAAATGGGTACCGTTTATGAGTTCCGGTGGCCATTTGCGGTCTTCATCATCAGATCCACTTCACCAAATAGTGCTATCCAAGAGCAAATGTGATTGATGAAGCCGGCTTTTTAACCGACTTCAAAAAAAGGAGGAGGTTCTCAATTCGTCGGGTTTTTTTTTTTTTTTTTTTTATGTATGTTCCCCGATTACTCGAAGACCACTGGACCGATTTGAAAAATTTTTTCGTTGTTCGTATGGTTATACTTTCTAGTTGGTCCCATTGTCACCACGTCGGGATCTGATGATGGAATCATAGAGAAATCAAGAGAACTCCTCAAATATTATATGGTGAAGTGGAACTGATGATGAAGACCACAGATGGCCACCGGAACTCCTTAACGGTACCTATTTCAAGGGTGGCGATAAGATATTTCGATAAAGGTAGTTGAGCGACTATGACGAAGCACATTTAGGTTTAAATATGACTATGACATTCCCGCGGCGTTGTCTGCGGCGAGCTTGAAATGTTCTATAGTTTCTCATTAATATTTAGAAGTGGAGTTACGTAACAGCATAAATAGGATCACTAAAAAGTATAAAATAAAATAAATGTTTAAAAAAACAAAAACCCGCCTTCAAAAAGCAAAAAATAACTTCTTTAAAATGGTAGGTAAATAGGTCAGTCCAACTGAAGTCGGCGTCCAACAATATTTTAACCAAAAGCAGACTTCAGTTAGACTGACCTATTTACCTACCATTTTAAAGAAGTTATTTTTTGCTTTTTGAAGGCGGGTTTTTGTTTTTTTTGGTTAAAAATATTGTGGGACGCCGATTTCAGTTGGACCAAGGGAAAATTACAAAAAATCAGATTAAAATGATCAATATCTCCGGAACTAGTAACAATCGCTGAACATACATAGGGGTTAAATCGATAGCTTTTTAGCTGTTCTATCAGCCCTAAGCGGGTTGACGTTGGTTTTTGGGACAACCTGTGTAAGTATGTTTATCGTTGTCTCGTTATGTACAGTCACGAGTTTAAATTAGGTACCCACCTTAGGTCCAAAGTCAATCTGACATTCTACAACAATAAGGTTGAGTTTCCTAAAAGTTACAAATGACTTGACATCTCTAATGCCATTGACGACTTCAAGCCTATTTATCTTGAAATGGGTCATGAATTAACGCTCGTGACCGTAGAGCTTAGTTTGGGTCTAGGTCAATTTGTATGAAATTGTCCCCTGTTGTTTATTTATTATTTTGTTTCAGAAAGCAATGATTACTCTGGTTCTCCTGTGCGTAGTCGGATTGGTGACTACTGTCCCGACTACGCCGTTAGACGAGATTACGACAAGACCGGGGGAAAAATGTGGCTACGAAGTAAGTACCTATACCTTATCTTATCTTATCTTACAGATGGGCCCTTTCGGATACACTTCGACCCTTTAGGATCTTTTGTGCAATTACCCTCTTACACACTCAGCTGTTCGAATGTGCAGGTTTCCTCACGATGTTTTTCCTTCACCGTAAGAGCATCGGGTAATGCACTTAAGTTAGAAAAACTCATTGGTACATGGTGACCGCGGGGGTTCGAACTCGGTACCTTACGATCACGAGTCGACCCTCTAAGCCACTAGGCCACCGACGCTCTCGAAGTACCTATACCTACAGGATGTTAGCTAACCGAAGCGAAGCGGGATAGAAGTTTTAGGCCAACATCTCGATAGGACTAGGTATAGCTCTTGCAATTCACGATGGCGAGTGGGCTTTATTAGTGGTTGAACGTGTACGTGCACATTGCAGTAGTGTGCGTGTCTGACGGAGCGATCAGTCGCGAGCGCGCCGTCGCTCGAGTCACTTGTGCATATTGTTTCCACGACGGTAACTGCCACGAAGTACCGTCAGCATGTCTGATTTCCGGAAGAAACGCAAAGTTATCCATAGCTATATAACGTATTTTTATTTTGAAGTAAGCTAAAATAAAAAATGAAAATTTATGTAGAACTGTGGGCCTACCCGTGTTTATCGCGTGACAAAACGTGGATAAAACATTCGTCATTTTCTGACAAGTATATAATTGCGAGAGAGACGGATGTTTTACCCACGTTTTGTCACGCGATAAACACGGTCATAATAAGCTCTCTGAAATAAAGACAAAACCTACAGATAGGTTTTAATTAACATAAAATTGGACGTAATTTAAGGAGAGAAAATACGGAGTCATTACAAATGTCATCTTCGCGACAAGATAGAGTTACAACAATTTTATAGAAGATGCAACAAAGAAGGGCGCTACTACATGCATGACTAAATAGTTCGTGTACCATGGAAAGAACATAAATAGTTTGTTGTTTTCGATGTTTTATCTTATTTTATATTGTTTGTAGGGACGAGCAATGGTCGCCAAATTTTTCATTTCAAGAAGAATATAGTAAATTTCTCTTCATTTTTTTATGCTTACCATACCCACTTTCGGTCTCACGCACACTTTGACACGTATACAGTGTTCACCACAAGTAAAGCCCACACGCCATCATAAATTGTTAGAGCTATATCAAATATAACCAGATCGCTTTGCGACTACATCTCTATCTGACTATATCGCTTTGTGTCTAGATCGCAATTCGCAATACGAGCAGAGGGCCCTGCCAAGATGCATTGCGCTAACTAGCGTTTCTATTCGTTACATTTTTATACCACTCGCGTCACTGGTATATCACGTGGCATTTCGTATCACGACATCCAGTGTTTCGAATGGTTTAAAAATTAATCGAATAGAAACGTTAGTTAGCGTAGTGCATCTTGTCTGAGCCCTCTGATCGCTTTGCGACTACGTCTCAAAAAGTCTGTGTCGCAAAATGACCACTTCGTTGTTGTTACTATGTAGATTAGGTTTGTTAGGCATCTTCAAATGCCCGAAGGGAAAAATTCTTATGAATAGGAGCCCCGCATGTCATTTAGCGACTCAGATTTTTCGAGATTTAGTCGCAAAGCGATCTGGTCGTACAGCGATCTAGGCACAAAGCTATGTGGTCTTATTAGCTACCTAGTACCTATTTTAAAATTATCTTTAGGTTTCTTTCACCATTTTTAGGGTTCCGTACCTCAAAAGGAAAAATGGAACCCTTATAGGATCACTTTGTTGTCCGTCTGTCTGTCAAGACCCTTTATCTCGGGAACGCGTGGAGGTATCGAATTGAAATTTAAACCATATACTCAGGTCTATACTCCCTTGAAATTGTGAAAAATTCAAACTCCTAAGTTGATGTAAAAAAAAGATACGGCCGTTTTTGTCGCAAAAAACGTATATTTCGACACTCTCAAGGGAATCAAAATTTATAGGGTATTTTCCGTTGACCTAGATCTATGAAATTTAGCAAGTAATACCGTCTTATACTACAAGTATAGGAAAAAAACTGAAAACTATACATTTTTAATTAAATCACAAAAAAACAGGGTCTTTATGCAAGGAACGGAGCGCGGAGGTCCAAATTTTGAATTGAGTTAACCGTGTCATGTGCGGAACCCTCGGTGGGCGAGTCCGGTTCGCACTTGTGCGGATTTTTCATTTTGAATGATTATTTAGGATTTATTACTATTTAAAGTTAGTTAGCAACAGTTAGAGCTCGTTCCCACTAAGTCGTATGTCGGATTCCGATTTTAATCGGGTGTCGGCGCCTATGTTCCCACTATGTCCGATGTCGTATTCCGATTTTAATCGGGTGTCGGCGCCTCTGTTCCCACTATGTCCGATGTCGTATTCCGATTTTAATCGGGTGTCGGCGCCTCTGTTCCCACCATGTCCGATGTCGGATTCCGATTTTAATCGGGTGTCGGCGCCTCTGTTCCCACTATGTCCGATGTCGGATTCCGATTTTAATCGGGTGTCGGCGCCTCTGTTCCCACTATGTCCGATGTCGGATTCCGATTTTAATCGGGTGTCGGCGCCTCTTTTCCCACTATGTCCGATGTCGGATTCCGATTTTAATCGGGTGTCGGCGCCTCTGTTCCCACTATGTCCGATGTCGGATTCCGATTTTAATCGGGTGTCGGCGCCTCTGTTCCCACTATGTCCGATGTCGGATTCCGATTTTAATCGGGTGTCGGCGCCTCTGTTCCCACTATGTCCGATGTCGGATTCCGATTTTAATCGGGGGTCGGCGCCTCTGTTCCCACTATGTCCGATGTCGGATTCCGATTTTAATCGGATGTCGGCGCCTCTGTTCCCACTATGTCCGATGTCGGATTCCGATTTTAATCGGGGGTCGGCGCCTCTGTTCCCACTATGTCCGATGTCGGATTCCGATTTTAATCGGATGTCGGCGCCTCTGTTCACACTAGTCGGCTGTCGGCCACTATGGCAGCCACGCGCGGGCGGAACAAGGGGAGCGGGCGGGGCTGGGTCGGTCCCGACATCCGACCAATGTGAACTGCGTCATACTTACTCAAAGGCGAGCGAGTTCCGACACAATTTTTATCCGGACGAGAGGGCTGGCAAAACACACGATATTTTTTGTCGGATCCGACACAAAATCGTTCTCGGACGAGTGTGAATAGCTTCATATGAAACGTTCTGCCACTGGAACGAGCTCTTAGGTTTTTAAAGCTTGATTTTGTTACACTTATTTTAGCCAAGCAGTAGCCTCAAGCTATAATCGCTGTAATAGTAAACAATAATGTAAGAAGGCAATGTACTCTAGTTGTGTTATCGGCCGCGATAACGAGTGAACTTTAACTTAAACTGAAGCATTATCTATTGATATTTACTCCAACAAACAAACAGCATAACATAATGGCGGATTTCCATTGGCCCAGCAAAAGCATGCCAGTAGAGGTACATTGAATATAATTGAATAGAAATAGATTTATGGAGAACATTTGACACGATGCATATTTCTTAGTGCTCACTTAAATAAATAATAATAAATAAATAAATATCACGGGACGATCTCACACAAATTGAGCTAGTCCCAAACTAAGCTCTAGGCTTGTACTATGGGTACTAGACAACGATATAAATACTTATATAGAGAAACTAGCTGACCCGGCAAACGTTGTTTTGCCATATAAATAATTTAGGGGTGGACTACCCCTAACATTTAGGGGGATGAAAAATAGATGTTGGCCGATTCTCATAGATACCGGATAAGCACAAAAAATTTCATCAAAATCGGTCAAGCCGTTTCGGAGGAGTATGGCAACGAAAACTGTGACACGAGAATTTTATATATTAGATAAATACTTAAATACATAGAGGACATCCACGACTCAGAAACAAATACTCGTGCTCATCACACAAATATCTGCCCTTACCGGGATTTGAACCCAGGACCGCTAGCTTCGTAGGCAGGGTCACTACCAACTAGGCTAGCACGTCGTCAACTTACATCACGAAAGGAACCCCTGTACCAAATTTCAAGTTTCTAGGTACAGTAGTTTCGGCTGTGCGTTGATATGTCAGTCATTTAGGTTTGCCTTTTATATATAGGGTGGTACTCGATTAACTGTAGATATTGAAAGGGATAAAATTGTAGGTTAAATTATCGGTAAATCAATTTTTAAAATTTTTTTTTAGCCCCTTTTTTTTCTTAATTTTTTTAATAAATTGCAGCAAAAATGTCATTTAGTTTTCATAAAAACACGATTTTCTCGAAATTTTGTAGATATTTCAGTATTTTTTTTGCTTATTAGTATTCCTCGTTTAATTTTAGATCTAAAAACGTTAAAAAAAATTGTAAAACATCTGCAAAATTTTGAGAAAATCGTGTTTTTATGAAAACAAAATGATATTTTTGCTGTAGTTTTCCACAAAAAAAGCAGTTACTCAGTTATTTTTTTTAATTGGTCTAATATTGTTATCAATTGTTATAAAAAAAATGTCAATACTTTGCATTTTGTTTTATCTTTTTTGGGCTATTAGATCAAAAGTTACACCGTCACAAGTAAGTGTACTACCAAAACTTAATTAAAAAACTTGACAATCTGTAAAAAAAAACCGGTGGCTAAAAAATTTCATCATTTCAATTAACATAAAATTTCATCCCTTTCAATATGTACAGGTTATCGAGTACCACCCTGTATATACCTAGATTTTGACTACTGTCATGTCTTTAGCGACACTCGCAAGATTGAGACAAAACGATTGATATAAGAATCATTAAAATCGGCCGACGTTCGTTTCTAGAGCTGCGTAAAGAAGTTTACGCCAAAGGGCATTGGGTAAATTTGTTTGAAGAATATTGTCATTATTTTTTTCAGCGGCCACGGATGATTTTTACATAGTTATTTAGAGGACCTCTAATTACACATAGATATATATAATTTATGGCGTTAAATAATATCGGAGCGGAGATTTTAAAGATTTAAGTATTCAGTTTTTAGTACAAAAGTACTCCCAAGTATATATATTTAAATATCTCGTCTCCGATGCACTTAAGAGTATCACATTACATAATAAAATATGTTTATTTTTAATAATTCTATCATAATTTACCACTTTTACGAATGGCCGCTCACCTTGAAAATGTATGAATTTTACAAATGACAACACTTTTACCCAAACCCCTTTTAACGCGATCCGACAATTAGAAATAGTTCAAAATTGACTTACATTGTTTGTGATTGTTAGTTCCAAAAGTTATCAGGATTCCAGAAGTTAAAGGTATGTGTATATATTGTTAATAAAGATGGTATGCCCGCTTCGTTCCGCAGAGTTGCACGGAGGCGTCGCCAGATGTCCTTAACGTGCACATCGTGCCGCATACACACGACGACGTGGGCTGGCTGAAGACCGTCGACCAGTACTACTATGGGAGTAAGTCTCACCGTGTTTATGGGGTCCTAGTACACAATAGTTGATTCTTAACTTTGGTTGCCGATGACGCCGTCATTATACCCGGGGTTGAAAAATGAATGTCGTTTGATTATAGCAATTGGGATGTCATATGAAAGAGCTCAATCTGCACATTTCAAAACTTTTTTTTTATAGCCAAATATGTACAAAAAATTACCAATCTTATCTTAAAATACAAAAAATACAAAAAACTTTATTTGCTAAACAACACCGAGTATACATAAAAAGACATATCTGGCGGACCCCAAACTAGGCTGAGCCTGTATCTTGGGACCCTGGAGTGCAATGTGTGAAACATATTAATTAAAGAAGGTATACAATATAAATTTCAAGGCAAGAATTTAACTCATGTTAACGAGTGATAAGATAAGCGCACGCGCCGTGCAGTACTGTGTGTGTGTTTTTTTTTTTTTTTTTTTTTTTTTTTTTTTTTTTTTTTTTTTATTCAGTAAGTAGGCCGCACGGGCACTTTTACACGTCAAAAATCTACCAGCGCTTCGCAAGAGACCACTGCTGAGAAGAAACGCCGCAAGAAACTCAACAGTCAGTCGTTTTTTTTTAAAATTACTTATACAATTATAGAACTTAACCTAGCATTATATAAAACAATGAATTTAACATTAAAATATATATATCATGCGTAGTTGAGCAGGAAAATGTGTCAAAACTCAGTATGTTCAGATGAACTCTTAAATTGTAATAATAATAGTATACATATACTTACCCATGACGGTGCAAAACAACCACATAGTTTTGATACATTCTCCTACAGAAACCGTGTCCCCTAGACAATAACTATACCTACAATGTTTAGATATTTTCCTGACTAAGCTATTACTAAGTTATTTAGGTGTTTAATTTAGGCCAAGCATTTTTATCTGTTAGATAGTCCTCGACCCTATAATAAGCTTTCGACATCAACGACTTTTTCAAGTAATTTTTAAGTGCTGGAAATGATAACTTTAAAACTTCGTCAGGTAATTTATTATAGAAATGAATGCATTGACCAACAAATGATTTATATACCTTACGGACACGAAATTTTTTAATAGCAATTTTATTTTTATTTCTTGTATTCAAATTATGTATATCACAATTCTTAACAAAAGAGTCTTGATTTTTAATGACATAAATAATATTCTCATAAATAAATTGTGACGCTACTGTCAAAATACTAATTTCTTTAAATAGTAATCTTAAGGAATCACGGGAGTTTAGGTTATATATGGAACGAATGGCTCTTTTTTGTAACACGAATATAGTCTGTATGTCAGCAGCTTTTCCCCAAACCAGAATACCGTACGACATAACACTATGAAAATAACTATAATAAACTAAGCGAGCTGTCTCAACATTGGTAAGTTGCCTGATTTTCCTGACAGCATAAGCTGCCGAACTTAATTTACCTGCTAGTACTGCTATATGGGGACTCCATTGTAAGTTTTTGTCTATAGTTATCCCTAAGAAAAGCGCCTTGTCCACCATCTCCAAACACTCATCATTTAGAAATATACTAGATTTTACCGGTCTAACATTAGGCAAAACGAATCTAACACATTTAGTTTTCTTAGCGTTAAGTAGCAAATTGTTAATAGTAAACCAATTAAGTACTTTAACCAGCGTGGCGTTTATCCTACTGTAATCGACGGATTTTCGGTCCACCTTGAAAATTAATGAAGTATCATCAGCAAATAGCACAATATCACAAAGGTTATCTACCGTGGGTGGTAAGTCATTTATATAGACCAGAAATAAGAAAGGACCTAATATAGAGCCCTGAGGCACACCTAATTTAACAGTTGCTCCAATGGACTGTGTTTGGTTTACAACAACCGTTTGTGTTCTATCGCTAAGATATGAAGACATAAGATTTAGAGAATTATTTGATAGACCATAATGTTCTAATTTTAATATAAGAGTCGCATGATCTACGCAATCGAAAGCTTTGGAAAGGTCACAAAAAATTCCTATTGCATCACAGGATTTCTCCCAAATATTGTATATATATTTAATGAGTACAGATGCTGCATCAGTTGTGGATCGTCCTCTGGTGAAGCCGAACTGATTACTGTTAAGCAGTTTATTTCTATTGAAGTGACCTAACATATCTTTTAACATTCGTGTGTTTGTGTGCGTGTGCGTGTGCGTGTGCGTATGCGTGTGCGTGCGTGTGTGCTTGTGCGTGTGTGTGTGTGTGTGTGTGTGTGTGTGTGTGTGTGTGTGTGTGTGTGTGTGTGTGTGTGTGTCTCTCTGCAGCTGAATATGTACCGACAGGAATTATCATTAGCTGGTAAGTAGAAGGGCCTCTGTGTCTTGATATGATAAAGTCAGTAGCCACTTCCTCACAGTCACCTTAACTTTACCAATTGTACATTGTTGTATGCTGAGCACTTTGCAGATGTTGTTATAAATACGTCGATGCATATAGTCTGGTGAACGCTTAGCGAGACTTGATCTCCGAAGTTTATCGATCAAAAAATCTGAAAAAAATCTTGACGTACTTTAATCGCTGTGACAATTCATATACGGCAGTTTCTACATAACATTAAATAGACAAGGTACTAAAGTGTACACATATTTCGATTGTACCTACCTAAACAAAGAGTTAAATTATTTCTATTGTATCAAAATCTCAAAGTAGGCAATTGTTTATCGTAGAAGGGGGTTGAAAGTGATGCATGTCAATCGTCAACCCTGGGGAAGAAAAGTAATAACAAAAAAGAACTATATTAATGGATCTGTGCGTGCGGTAGAAGAAACCCTATACAGCCGGTCAAAACGATAATTAAAAAAAAATGTATTCACAAACCCGCAATATTTTTGAAAGACCTTTCCAACGACGCCCCACAATATGGGGTAGACGAGAAATAAAAATTACATCCCAACGTTACGTCACGTCACTTTGTTGGCCTGAATAATATCAATATATATATTCATGCCAAATTACAGCTTTCTAGTACTAAGGGTCTTTGAGCGAGGCTGCGGACGGACGGACGGACGGACATAGCGAAACTATAAGGGTTCCTAGTTTGACTACGGAACCCTAAAAACTAAACCTGTATTGAGCCATGCTAAAGTCTTATTCAGCCACACTTTGGTAAAACTATAAAGACTTACTTTTATAACTTTTATTATCATGTTTTCTCATAGTCGACATGAAAAGTAGAGTGTTTAACTCGGGTGGAAGTCACCATTTATTTCACACCCGAAATATTTCTCGTGTGGATTAGGTCCCTTTCATCCCTTGGTTAAAAATGGGTATCATTTAATCGATCAGCAAAATATTCTTATTTTGGTGAACAGAAATATGTATTTGGTCAGCCAAAATAGCTAGTTGGTAAGCAACTAATGGTTAGCAAACATTTATAAATCTGTCTGCAATTAATAATATACTGAACTGCTCTAAATCATTTTGGTCAGCAAATTAAATATTTGAGCTGCATTGAGCGATCCACAGTTAATCAAATTTTGGTAAGCAATCAGTAGGTAAGCAAAATATTTCATTTTGTCCATCAAAAAAAAGGGGGCAAATTTACTGCCGTGCCGGCAACGCACATATGCCAAACCCACCATCAAATTTACAAATTTAACAGAGTCGACGGAGCTCCGCTGAAGCGGAGCTCCTATTTCTGGGTTGTTCTGGCCCTCCGGGCCTGATATAAAAACTAACCGAACCTAACCTACCTCATATTTATGATACAAATTTTGGTGAATCTAGGGTGTGATTGTGATTCCTAAATTTGTGTGACAAAACGTAACTTGTAATTACTAGTAGCCTCAAAAATACTAACGCTTGGGTGCTCGCATCACGTGGTCTGAGTTCGCTCCGCCCGCAAATAACGAACACTGCTGATTTTGCAAACTAAACGCAATCCACTTATTTATATAGATAACCATTATTTTAATATGCACACCTCTCAATTAAACTGCTTACAGACATGGTTTCTCTGCTGACCAATTGTAAAATCTTGCTGCCCAAGTAATTATTTTGCAGCTCGACTGTTTTTAGGCAGACAAATGACCAAAGAAGCAGATTGATATTGTTTAAAATGTTAACCGTTTGTAAATTGTTTGCTGAACAAGAGTTGCAGCCCGATTTTTATTTATTGCCTGCCAAATCTTTGTATGCTGCCCAAATGAGTAAATTGCTTCTTTTTTTTTGCGAATCAATTTGAATAACGGCTGACCATTTAATTACTTCCCGTTAAAAATATTTTTAAATTTTACATATTAATTATTTTGCAGGCCGAAATAATATACAGAAAGCTGGTGTCAAGTACATCCTGGATTCAGTAGTCAAGGAGCTCTGGGAGGACCCGAAAAGAAAGTAAGTTTACATATCCAGTAACATGCTGGGCCTATTTTCTATTCTGCAAGCCTGGTACTTGCGGTATATTCCCACAAGTTCTATTGTCAGTTTGATGGAACTAATGAGGCGACCTTCTAGTGACTTCTATAGTCCTGGTTGTTAATCGTCAAGTTCAGTCTAACTCCTCATCCAGAAAGATAGGATAGGATTGGAGGGACAAATCAACCTTCTCTAGTCTACTCAAGCTTCCATCATCATTTTCTTCGTCTTTGTGTGTCCTGTGATCCTATATAGTACATATTGGCCTTGCTAGCGTCAAATTCTGCGGGAGATTTCCTTGGTTCTATAAACCCCTGGTACTTTTATGAACTACTTCTTCATAAATCTGGTCTTCTGCTCTTCTTCTCGTGTGTCCTGTGATCCTAGTGCAGTCAAGGACTTTAATTGTTATGCCACTATGGAACCCTGTCATAATGACAGCGTCAAACCACATGACAGAAATTACGCTTAAACGAATGATTGAAGTTATGCGACAGGGTTCCATAGTGGCATAACAATTAAAGTCCTTGACTGTGCATATGGCCTTGCTAGCGTCAAATTCTGCGGGATATTTCCTTGGTTCTATGAACCCCTGGTACTTTTAAGTACCACTTCTTCTTAAATCTGGTCCTCTGCTCTTCTTCTCATGGGATCTTCTGTCCCCAATGCAGTGTTGTGTACCCAGCTCGTCTCCTTGAGCTGGACCTGTCAGACTGCTCGGGGCTAGCGAGGCTCAAGCATCCGCTGAGTCGGATGCTATTGGCTGTGTCCTTTGTCGATATCCTCGTATGTTATGCAAACCTGGTACTTTTGTGGTATATTCCCACTAGTTCTATTGTCTGCTGACCAGCGTTTGGGCAGATGGGAAAGGGAGGCTCCGCAGTAAAAAAAACAATCGTAACAATTATATTATTGGTAGGTAGGTTTGGGTTCACTTGTGGCCCTTAGAGCGGAAATAGGCAACTTTGGCGGCAACACGCTGGCGGTTAGGTTAGGTTAAAACAATTGCCGTGCGTTTGTCCGAACCTATTATGGTCACAAACGTCGTTATCGCGGGAGCAAAAACAAATCAATTAAAGAAGACATTTATAACAGAATGTCTGTTTAGTATAAACGGAATATTCCATTATAAGCCTCTGAGAAGTTCTTCACATATCTAGCGCGAAGTTATTTTTCTCAAAAATGTCGGGAAATGTTGACATTCCTATCTACGTATTGAGACGCGAAGTATATAGTTTACTGACAGTTCTCAAATTTAAAAAAAAAAAACATTGCGTGCTCGCTACACAAGCCCGCAATGTTGCATACAAATTCCATTACTATCTAGCTTGTAACTTTTTAAAAAGTGAAAAGGGCCATAATAAAATGAGGGCACAAGTCTTATACATCCAAATTTTACTCGAAACATAACTTTTTTATTTGTGCCTGGAATAGCTTATGTTTTTTTTTAAAACAACAATTGCGTTTCTCCTTGTCATAAACAAAAAGGCGGTAAGGAGTGATGGTTTTTTCACATGAAGTTTCTGTTTGTATGCAATTCAAAAAATGAGTTCAAGCGATGAAGATTTGACTCCAACACAAATTTTTTCTTGCGATTTTTGAGAAAAGCACTATATTTGCCTCGGCAGGAACAGAAATTGCGGGCTTCGTATTTTTAAACGGACTCGCAAGCTCGTCCGTTTAATCCAATACTCGGCCCGCAATTGCCTACTTCCATGCCTAGGCAATAATGTACTATTAAATGTGTACTACTAATCAAGGTAAGATATTAGAAAGAAAATTGATACATTTTGAACTCGTAGGTTTCGTTCGTAGGTCGGAAAGTTTCTTGATACGAGTTTCACTTCTGTTATTGCCTATTTGTTATAAATCCCTCTTCCTTTCAGATTCATTTACGTAGAGACGGCATTTTTCTGGAAATGGTGGACCGCCCAGCCAGCATCCATCCAGTCGAAGGTGCACACGCTGGTGCGACAAGGTCGGCTCCAGTTCGTGGGAGGAGCGTGGAGCATGAACGATGAGGCTGCCAGCCACTACCAGAGCACCGTCGACCAGTTCACTTGGGGATTGAGGTTTGATTTCCTTCTATCTTACTACTCCTACCTTATCTTTCTTTCTTTTTTTTCTTTCTTCTTTTTTCTTTGTATATAACAAAAAGCATACCCGACTGTTGCTAACCAACTTTAAATCGTTATAAATCCTAAATGATCATTCGAAATTAAATATGATGAAAGAAACCTCAAGATGATTTTTAAATACCTATTCAATGATACCCCACTTGTCATAATTCGTCGTTATTCTTTTTCTTTTTTACAATATGGCGTCTGGTTGATGCCGTGTTGATTTTTTATTACTGTCATATCTTTAGTGACACTCACAAGATTAGGACAGATCGATTGACATAAATATCATCAAAATCGGTCCACGCGTTTAGTTTCTAGAGCGCCACAAAGGAATTGTAAACATATAAAAGTAACATACATACAAACATAGGCTGGTAAACAACTCTCCTAGCAATATTCTGTTACCGAGTAGATAACATCCCCTGTGTGCCTTATCCACCTAAGATTCTCCAACAGGAAACTGAACGACACCTTCGGCGCCTGCGGCCGCCCTACAGTGGGCTGGCAGATCGACCCTTTCGGCCACTCCCGGGAGTTCGCCGACAACCTAGCGCTGATGGGCTACGACGGGCTGTTCCTGGGTCGGATCGACTACCAAGACAAGTGGCGGAGGCTGAACGACACAGACATGGAGATGGTGTGGCGCGGGAGCGACGATATTGGTGAGCTGGTCATCTCTCGATTAGTGTTAGACTGTCCTTATTTTTAGAGAGTCCCACAGTCCCTATTAATATGAATTCGTTCACAACCTGGCTCTGATGGGCCACGATGGAATGTAACTGGGCAGGATTTACCAAGACAAGTGGCGGAGGTTAAAATACAGACATGGAGATGGTGTGGCGTGGGAGCGACGAAATTGGTGAGCTGATCATGTCTCCATTACTGTTAGACTGCCCTTATTTTTAGAGAGCCCCACAGTCCCTATCAATATGAATTCGTTCACAACCTGGCTCTGATGGGCCACGACGGGATGTCCCTGGGCAGGATAGATCCTTAGACCAGGACAAGTGGCGGAGGTTAAACGATACAGACATGGAGATGGTGTGGCGCGGGAGCGACGATATTGGTGAGCTCATCGTGTCTCCTTGTCCATGACTGTCCTTATTTTTAGAGAGTCCAACGGTCCCTATCAATATGAGGTCGCCGACAACCTGCCGCTGATGGGGTACGACGGGATGTTCCTGGGCAGGATCTACCAGGACAAGTGGAAGAGGCTGGACGACACAGATATGAAATTGAGAGAGCATGTGTCCATTAGCGTCCATGAATGTCATTTGTTTTGTTTAAATGTCTTCTCGTGCCCTTATGTCAATGCTTGGTCTTATTTCTTAATAAGTAGTCTTTTAAGATTCCGTAACGTAATGGTAGAAAAGGAACCCCTTATGGTGAGGCTTCGGTGTCTGTATGTCTGTATGTCACAACAGGTTTTCTCTGAAACAATATAAGACATCAACTTAAAATTTGGTATAGTTATATAACTAGCTTGCCCTCATCTGAATTATGAAATTATTTTTCTAAATATTTGAAAAGGGGTATAGAATGGGGGGTTTAAAAATGGAAGTGACTTGATTATAGCAAACAAAGGCTCGATTGGCACATTTCAAAACTATTACCAATACCAATTTTCCGTGACTTACTTTTTGATTAATAGCCTAAATGTACAAAAACTTACCATGTTAATTATGGGTGTCAGATCCCACTTACGACCAGGTGCGTCTTCTTTGCTATAAAAAATAATTATCGGAGGTTTGGTACTGGTACTGGTACAGTCACGAGATTAAATTTGGGACCCACCTTAGGTCCAAAGTCAATCTGACATTCTACAACAATAAGGTTGAGTTTCCTAAAAGATACAAATGACTTGACATCTCTGCGGACAGTGACGACTTCAAGCATATTTTTCTTGAAATGGGTCCCGAATTAACACTCTTGACCGTACTTTTTTAAACTAGTTTGTTGTTCCAGGCTCCGCCAGCGACATCTTCACGGGCGTGTTGTATAACACATACTCCCCCCCGCCCGGGTTTTGCTTCGACGTGCTCTGCAACGACGAGCCCATCGTCGACGACATCAACTCACCGATGTACAATGTCGACGAACGGGTACGTATTTATAGCTAACGTGTTTATGGTGTCCAGACTACCGTAGTAGGATCAATCAACTTTTTGTTGTACCTCGTTGCCATAGTGACGTCTCTTGGGTCACTCTTTAAAACTATGATTTCAAACGATATAAGTCCACTAGAGACAGTTTTATTTTAAAATACAAACCAATTATTTTATGGCTTTGCTCGTAAGTGTGCTAGAAATATATATTATAACGTTATTTGTAAGATCACTGTTGTCTCCTGGCAAACGGGGCAAAATAACAACAACAAACAGTTGATCAACCCAATACCAATAAGGCGGTAAAGCAATGTTGTAGTTAAAGCATTCTGTACTCTATTGGTTACGACGTTAAATTTAAAATGCTTATTTTATTACTGATTTCTGAATCAATTCCCGAAAATCGTTATTTCTAAGTAGCAAAATTTCCATTCGCACTTTTCCCTATTCTAGAAACCGCTATCATAGTGTTTACGGATTTCCGCTTTCGCGGAGCTCTTGTTTCTGGGTCCTTTGGCCCTTCGGGCCAGCTACAAGACAAGCATAACCTAAACCTACCTACCTATTTCGACCTAATAATAAGTGGGAAAATTTGAGACTGGGAGAAATCTCGTTTGGGAGAAAAACCGAAGTACCTACAATGTGCGACTACAAAAAAAACGGGAAAAAATGAGAATAGAAAATTAAAATATTACGAAATAGGGTATTTGCCAGATATTAAATTTCGTATATTAATTTGGATAATATATAAATATACACAGTATGATAAAATAATTCAAAATCAAATTTGAAATGGGTAATAAAATAAAAAAGTTATAGCCTTTTAAAGTTTTTTGTCTATCTCTTTCTCACAAACGATGTTTTGCGTGTAATTCATATGGCGGTTGAGTAATATGACGTCATATTTCTGTATTTTCCTCTCTGTCTAAAGGCAAGTTTTAAACATTTATATCTTTCTTATTTTTAAAGATATTAAAAAACTACTTATACTAGGCTATTCAGAAGGTAAAAAATCTTCAATTTAAATACTAATAAAAAATTAGGCAAATACCCTATTAATCTAACAGCCTCCTTTACTCCTTTAGAATTCTATTTGTAGGACATTAAGGTCCAAAAATAGTAAAACATTATGTTAGAAGTTACACTTTTTTGTAACAGTGATGAATTTATGATTTTGTATCCTAAAAATTGGTCAAGTTCGTTTTAATAATAATTAAAATTTATTCAGCAAAGTTGAGAAAAATCTATTATTTACTAATTTACTACTATCAACTTTTCTACATATACAAAAAACTTAGGCAAATTTAAGTCATAACTATAGTTAGGTCAATCTAGAACGATCCATGTGACAGCTCATATAAACACGCATATACACTTGTTTATTTGACTCTTCATAAATACTACATCGATACAAACTAACAAACATACAAACAAACAAGTACAGTCACGAACTTAAATTTGGGACCCACCTTAGGTCCAAAGTCATTCTGACATTCTACAACAATAAGGTTGAGTCTCCTATAAAGCACAAATGATTTGGCATCTCTAATGACATTGACAACTTCAAGCCTATTTTTCTTGAAATGGGTCACAAATTAACGATCGCGATCGTACATATAAACTTTGCGACGATGTTCAGCAATTTAAATAGCAATGCTCATTACAGAACTGTTATGTATCACTATATGCTTAGGGTTTTTTTTTATTGCCATCGACGGACAAACAGGCAGACGGCCCACCTGATGGGAAGCTAGTGGTCACCGCCGCCTAGAGATTTGCGTCAAAAGTTAAAAAATGGATTCAAATGATGTTTTAGATAACCAAGTTCCTAGACCATGCCACCAATATGTCCAGAGCATACAAAACGAAGAACGTTCTGGTGACGATGGGAGAAGATTTCCACTACCAAGACGCCGCCATGTGGTTTACGAATCTAGACAAGTTGATAGAGTGAGTTACATGAATGTTTTTGGTGCATGTATTTAGTCGGAATGCATGGCATGGCATGGCATAGTTCTGGTTCAATAGGGAGTGCATGGATTTTTTAAATCGCATTTCTCAGCAAAATATGAAAATACCGTAAAAGAGATCACTAAAAGTGAAATTAAAATTGGCCGAGAAATACTGATGATATGCACTGTGACGTCATGTCGTCGGCCATATAAACTCCATGTTAAATTCTGTTTTGCTAGAAAGTTAACAAATCTTTGTTAACGTATGCAGTTGAAATGCGCTCATTGCGTAGTATGTGTGGTGTGAAACTGATTGATAGAGTAAGGAATGAAAAGGTCAGAGAGAAATGTGGACTAAAGGAAGATGTAGTGACTAAGATTGAAAAGGGCATGCTTGGATGGTTCGGTCATTTGGAAAGGATGGATGAAAGAAGATTGACGAAAGAGATATACAGAGCAAAAGTGAGTGGGAGGGTCGGAAGGGGCCGCCCTAGGCGTACTTCTTCAAATCAAATCTGAGAAATACTGGAAAAGGGGCGGATCTTAAGTACCCGAAACCGACGTGCATGCATGACTCGATGGATGAATGTGGAAGAAGCGAAAGAGATTTGTCAGGATCGTAGCAGGTGGAAAGAAGTGGTCTCTGCCTACCCCTCTGGGAAACAGGCGTGATTTAATGTATGTATGTATGTATGTATGTTAGCGTATACCTTGTTTATTTTTATACCTATTCAAAAAATGTTTTTTCTCAACTGTGTTTGTTACATGAATCAGCTTTTATTGAAGCTGTGAAAAGTCTTGAAGATGGTACTTTCCTAGTATTGCTGAAAATTGGTTGGGCCGTGATCTCCTAAGGTTCACCATATAACGAAATTTGTCAATGGAATATGTATCCATTGTGAATGACATAAAGTCAATTTTCTATTGTGATCATTAAGCAAAAAACAAAAGAAATTCTTCTTTATTTCCTTTGTACTAGCTCTTTATTTCAATGGTCGTATTATGTACTATTTTTAGTTCAAGGAGCCTCATGATGCTAAGCTATCAGCCGTTAAAGAAGTGGTCACCATTAACTCTCCAATTTTCCGGCAAAAAAAGTATCCTTCTTAGTCCTCAGGGTTGGCAACGCATTTGAAGTCTTCGGATTGCGGTCTTGAGATTGTAGTCTTGATTCTTGAGAATGCAAATGTCTATCGGTCTGAGATCCTATTTACCACCTGCGGCCTGTTTTATAAAGCTACAAATTACAATTTACAGGTTACAAGTTTCCATTTGACACAACCTCGACCAATGACGACCAGCCATTTGAGCAGTGTTGCCAGTTTAGACCTGTAAAATTGTTACTTGTAGCTTTATTAAACGTGCCCCAGGTCGCCTGAGTGCTCGTGTACGTTCTCCTTGCCAGAAAAAAAACGATAATACATTTTTTAAGGCTACCTCCCATATATGTAAAGCGCGGAGGTTTTTTAGGGTTCCGTTGCGTAGCCAAAATGGCTGTTTCGTCATGTCCGTCCGTCTGTTCGTTCGTCCGTATGTTATCGACATTTAACTCAAAAACTACAAGATGTATATTAATGAAGTTTAGAGTATAGGTGTCTTGTATAAACCGTAGGTCCAATTAAATATAAATAAATACAAAGGTAGCGCTTACTAAATACTTTCAACGTTTTTTGTTTTAATATGATCAAACATACAGTTTTTGAGTTATTGCCGAACTTCTTCTTTTCTCTATAAAAAGACGTAAGTGCCGTAAACATACGCTCTTTTGCTGGTGCACTTTTCCACAACGTATTTTTAAGATATATTATCTTTGTAGTTATGACGTCGGAACCACACACTAAGCATGGTCCGACATGCTCTTGCACGGTTTTTTGTTACTAAACCTTTAGTGAGGTAATATCAAAAATGTTCCTGAGTCTTGCGAACTCTTTTCCAAAGAGATTTGTTACAACAAATGCCTTTCCGTCAGGTGAACCAATTTCTCGCGAAAGCCGACCAAATGTCCAAGGCGTATACATCGAACAACATTCTAGTTACGATGGGGGATGACTTCCAATACCAGGATGCGGCCATGTGGTTCACCAACTTGGATAAGTTGATACAGTAAGTTAGGTTATTCCCATTTGTTGCCACTTTAAACTTTATTCCACCGTAATAAGTGTGCGGGTGGTAACAGATGAAAATAACCCAGTAAGTTTTTTTTTTACGGCATGCAGTAGGCAAACGAGCTCACATTCCTAGTGGCCACCTGGTGGTAGGTGGGATCTGAAGCCCATTGACATTTAAATTGCAACCTTACGTTGATCATTTTAAGACTGCGAATGCGTTGCCGACCCTGAGGACTTAAATGGAGGACTATGCTAGTTATTTTGACGGTTGCATTTTCAAGACTACGCATCAGCTCCAAGTGATACATTGAAAATTGAGTTTTGATTTGTGTTAATACGATACATTTTTCAGTGGACGTCGCGAGGCCGGCGCCCCGGCAATTGTTTTTACTGAAAAATGTATCGTAGTAACACGAGTCAAAGCTCACTTTTTAATGTATTACTTGGAGCGGAGGAGGTGCGGATCTGGTGCCGGGACGCTGTAGTGTTCGATAAGGGTGCGCCAAAGTTCATATAAAATTGCAAATTAGATTATTGGAACTCCGAAAATGTATCTCATATAAATTTACAACCTAATGATCACTCTTCATAATCTTCATAATATTTTTTAATACTAATGATCGGAACTTATAATCATCTGAACTTATAACGCCAATATTCATGGAACCGTACACTTTTCAGAATTTCTTAAATATTTTACGTGTAGATAAATTTAGGTTAGGTTAGGTTAGATTTATAACAATCTAAAATAAGTAAAGTTTTTGAAAAAAATGCATTATGCGTTGCGATGATTATGACTTAAACAAGTATGAACAAAAAAGTATAAGCAAACATTTTCGAAGAAATGATGTGTATAGACACAAATCGTTATTTGTATAAAAAATCTAAAGACCAATTTTATATGAGCCAATATGGACCCGTTCGATGACCATTAGACTGCAAATTCGTTGCCAACTTAAAGACCAAGATGGAATGCTATTTATTTCACTGGTTGACCCTTCACAAGTACAGTCATACATTCGTGCATGTAAATTCATGACCGAGGCGTTTTATATGTATTTAGAAGTGCACATTAATTATTTAATGCATGCAGAGAGAAGTCGTGATTCATTAGTTTTATTAAGCTGATTACAAAAAAAAACTTGTTAAATACTATCGACCTGCCCTCGCTGGTAGATAAGGCAATTTTCTTAGGCATAACATTAGATAAATATTTGCAATGGAGTCCCCATATAGCTGTACTGGCAGGTAAACTAAGTTCGGCAGCTTACGCCGTTAGGAAAAATTAGACAACTAACCAATGTTGAGACAGCTTGCTTAGTCTATTATAGTTATTTCCATAGTGTCATGTCGTACAGTATTCTGGTTTGGGGTAAGGCAGCTGACATACAAACTATATTTGTGTTACAAAAAAGGGCCATTCGTTCTATTTACAACTTAAACTCTCGTGATTCTTTAAGAGAACTTTTTAAAGAAATTAATATCTTTACTGTAGCGTCTCAATTTATTTATGAGAACATTATTTACGTTATTAGAAATTTAGATTCTTTCAACAAAAATTCTGATATACATAATTTAAATACGAGAAATAAAAATAAAATCGCTATCCGAATTTCCGCGTCCGTAAAGTATATAAATCATTTGTTGGTCAATGCATTCATTTCTATAATAAATTACCTGACGAAGTTTTAAAGTTACCCTTTCCAGCACTTAAAAATTACTTGAAAAGGTCGTTAATGTCTAAAGCGTATTATAGGATCGAGGACTATCTAACAGACAAAAATGCATGGCCTAAACCCGAAACTTAGTCAATAATAATTTATTCAAATGCAAAATCTTTATCTTGTCTAGGGGACACCGTTGATGTAGGAAAACATATCGAAACTTTTATGTGGTCGTCTCGCACCATCTTATATACACATAAGTATGTGTTTTTTTTTATTCTCTCTATCTCTCCCGTAAGATTCTTAATTGGCATGTTTTCCTGCTGAACTACGCATGTTATTTGATACTATATTTAATTTAATATTTATAGCTTTATATAATGCTAGACTAAGTAGTACCATTGTAATAAGAAATATATTTAAAAAATGACTGACTGCTGAGTTTCTTGCGGCGTTTCTTCTCAGCAGTGGTCTTCTCTTGGGAAGCGCTGGTAGATTCTTGACGTGTAAAAGTGCCCGTGCGGCCTACTTACTGAATAAATTTCTTTTATCTTTTTTCATCTTTTATATGTATTTAGAAGTGCACATTAATTATTTAATGCATGCAGAGAGAAGTCGTGTTTCATTAGTTTCATTAAGATGATTACAAAAAAACTTTTTAAATACTACCGACCTGCCCTCGCTTCGCTTCGGTTTATGTGAGTTTGCTGTAACACCGGAATTTATCATGCATAAAAACCCCTCCGTGATTTTTTTCTTACTGATGATGAAAACCGCATCAAAATCGGTTTAGTTTAGGAGTTAGCAAATATACAGACAGACGCGGACTTTTTTTGTAACCTCGTCAGGCCCATTGTGCAATAGGTTGTGGGTCAATCAACTTTTCGTTGCACCTCGTTGCCATGGTGACGTCTCTTGGGTCACTTCTTAAAACTATGATTTCGAAGGATATTAGTCCACTAAAAATCAGTTTTTTTGACAATTACACACCCATTATTTTATGGGTTTTCTCCTGAGTGTGTTAGAAGTAACATATTATATATTATTATATTATTATATAAACTCTATCACTGTTTTCCCCTGGCTTACGGGACAGAATAACAGCAACAAAAAGTTGATCCACCCATGTATATAATCAGGCAATTTAATTTGAACCGTGTTAACATGGGAATAAGGTTTATTTTCCTTTGTTCATATGCTGAAAATGGCATTATCGAACAAACGTAATTGAACTTATTTACCTTGACGGTTGATTCAAAGTCCCACTCACAAAAAACTCCCTGTTTGTAGTGTGGTGGCCTTACGAGGTTATAGTATGTGAAGATAAAGGTGAAGATAGGTAGGGGCGATTTCTTGTGCGTTTTACGTCAAATAAATAATCACCTTAAAATTCGTTTTTTCCCGAATGTTTATTTAATTTGTTCATATTTTCATTTTCAGAAAGCTATGTTATGCTGAATCGATTTAAGATTAAACGCACAAATTAATTGCTAGATTTAGGTTCGGTAAGGTTAGGTTAGGTTTGATTTCGACCTGTTAGGAATATGACCAGTTAGGACAGGTGTCCAATTAGGAATATTACCAATAAGGAATATGACGAATCAGGAACAAATCAGTAAGTTTCTTTTCTCAAAAATGTCCGGAAATGTTGACATTCCTATTTACATATTGAGACGAAAAGTACATAGTTTACTGACAGTTCTCAAATTAAAAAAAAAAACATTGCGTGCTCGCTACACAAGCCCGCAATGTTGCATACAAATTCCATTACTATCTACCTCGTAACTTTTTAAAAAGTGAAATTGGCCATAATAAAATGAGGGCACAAGTCTTATACATGCAAATTTTACTCGAAACATAACTTTTTTAATTGTGCCTGGAATAGCTTATGTTTTTTTTAAAACAAAAGTTGCGTTTCTCCTTGTCATAAACAAAAAGGCGGTAAGGAGTGATGGTTTTTTTCACATGAAGTTTCTGTTTGTATGCAATTCAAAAAATGAGTTCAAGCGATGAAGAATTGACTCCAACACAAATTTTTTCTTGCGATTTTTGAGAAAAGCACTATATTTGCCTCGGCAGGAACAGCAATTGCGGGCTTCGTATTTTTAAACGGACTCGCAAGCTCGTCCGTTTAATCCAATACTCGGCCCGCAATTGCCTACTTCCATGCCTAGGCAATAATGTACTATTTTTTACGGCATGCAGTAGGCAAACGAGCTCACAGGCCACCTGGTGGTAGGTGGATCTGAAGCCCATTGACATTTAAATTGCATCCTTACGGTTACATATTCAAGACTGCAAATGCGTTGCCGACCCTGAGGACTGAAATGGAGGACTATGCTAGTTATTTTGACGGTTGCATTTTCAAGACTACGCATCAGCTCCAAGTGATACATTGAAAATTGAAATTGATTTGTGTTAATACGATACATTTTTCAGTGGACGTCGCGAGGCCGGCGCCCCGGCAATTGCTTTTACTGCAAAATGTATCGTAGTAACACGAGTCAAAGCTCACTTTTTAATGTATTACTTGGAGCGGAGGAGGTGCGGATAGATGTAGGTTAGGTTAGGTTAGGTTAGTTTTGATTTATTACCAATATCAAAACATAGTATTCTTAAATCAATTAGGAATTATAATCAATTCGGAATTATGTAGTGTACTCTAAATAAATATAGGTTTAAAATCTAAAAAAAACCGGCTAAGTGCGAGTCGGACTCGCGCACGTAGGGTTCCGTGCAATTATCTATAAAAGATCACGTTTGTTGTATGGGAGCCCCCCTTAAATATTTTTTTTATTCTGTTTTTAGTATTTGTTGTTATAGCAGCAACCGAAATACATCATCTGTGAAATTTTCAACTGTATACCTATCACGGTTCATCAGATGCAGCCTGGTGACAGACAGACGGACAGTAGTGGAATCTTAGTAATAGAGTCCCGTTTTTACCCTTTGGGTACGGAACCTTAAAAAACGGGTTTTGAATCCACGGTAAATAAATTATGAAATTCGCCCTCTTATTCTTTTATAATTTTAGCCGTGGCAGAGAAAAAGGATGTTGACTGACACAGACGAACAAAAAGTCATCTTATAAGTGTTCTTAAACCCTAATAATTAACAAATACGAACTTGACCAATATTTGATACTTCTAATTTTAAATCGACTTTATAATTTACAATTTTATGAAATGAACGTCATTGACGGATATATCCGGATTACTAGTTCAACGCCGAGGACGTATATATCCGTCATGGTTGACAGCGTAAAAAATACCTTAGAGTATATGAAATAGGGTTGAAATTAGCTCTGATGTTTAGCTGTCATTATGAGTGACGTCTTTTCTATTGTCATTTTTAAAAGGTTAAAAGCACAGGACCTTTGTCTATAGGTGAGAGATTTCTTAACCTACGTGTTGGACGAGGGGAAGCGTTACCGCAGTAACAACGTCTTAGTGACCATGGGGGGGGACTTTAGCTACCAAGGCCTTGGATAATTGTCAATACGAACTTGACTAATATTATTTTTGATACTTTAGTTTCAAATCGAATTTAAAAAATACACTTTTCGCATATAATTTAACCTTTTGAAGGTCGTTGACGGATATATCCGCACTACTAATTCAATGCTAGCGACGTAATATCCGTTATGGTTGACAGCGTAAAAAAGACCTTAGAGTCTATGAGCTACAGTTGACATTAGCTCTGATGTTTAGCTGTCATTATGAGTGACCTCTTTTATATTTGACATTTTTAAAAGGTTAAAAGCACAGGACCTTTCTCTATAGGTGAGGGATTTCTTAACCTACGTGTTGGACGAGGGGAAGCGTTACCGCAGTAACAACGTCCTGGTGACCATGGGGGGGGACTTCACCTACCAAGATGCGTTCATGTGGTTCGACAACTTGGACAAACTGATCAAGTAAGAATTGAACCAAAATTCAAGATTCGATGTACCAGCTTCACGTCTTATAACCAAATCCTGGATGCGAGCAAAAATGTGCCAGTGCTAGTGAATAATTAAATATCGACTAAGTTTTATCGACATCTTTAAAAAGCAATTTTCAATCATCATGATTAATGGTCAAGTTTATATACCTTTTAATAATTTGGAAACGTCTTCTATTTATACTTATCGCAACTATTCCGTAGGGCGAAGAAAATGTCTTTTTCAGGATTTTATTTTACCACTTGGTCGGCGCGTGACTATATGTATATTCATGCCAAATAACAGTTTTCTATAACTAAGAGTCTCTGAGCTAAGCTGCGGAAGTACGAACGGGCAGACGGACATGGCGAAACTATAAGGGGTTTGACTACGGAACCCTAAAAAGAAGGAGGTTCTCAATTGAAATGCTAAGGAATATTTTTGCACTGAATTAATTGTTATTCAATGTATATTCTATTCTATTCTATTTTTTTGTTTTTGGCAACCGGTCGCTTTTAGATTAGCAACCGTTACTGCGAATGACACCTGACAGCAGCATGGTGTGAAGCGTGCTTGACCAGTTTTTATTTTTAAAATGTTGGTCCTAAATGGAGGTTGTAGTTACGTGTGTTTGTTGTGTACCTGGAATAGACATACACAAGACATATAGACAAAACAAAACACTTAAGACAATACAGATCGAATGAACAGATGGAATTTGGGGAGAGACAAAAGCGGGTCAAAGCAACTAGAGTTTATTTTTTTCTTTACCAATGAATTTAATTAATGCACGTAGAACTTTTTTATTAGATGATGAGAGGAAAAGGAGGGTTTAAGGTTTATGGGCTTGGGAATACAGGGGGGTAGGATGTCATATAGGGAAACCGATTTAATTTCAAAGGTTGTCAAAATGTTCAAGTCAAGAGTCAATGTCAGATATCGGTTATATAGTTCCTATAAATATAAGAGGTTTACGAATTATTAGAAGGTATAGAAACTTTTAAAATTGCTTTTTAACGATGTCGATAAAACTTAGTCGATATTTAATTAATCACTAGCACTGGTACATTTTTGCCCTCGTCAATCCGGCGTTTACTTATAACCTAAATATGTCACAATGATGAACTTAACTGGGTGTAGGACGGGATTGTTCTGGAAATTAAGTCTTTATTTGATTCATATATTTTCTTGATTCAGGAACAATATTTCCTATTATTGACTATCCAAATGTTCTTCGCCTTTATGTTGACTTGGTACTTGGAATGCTTGTCTGATTTATTATTTGCATGCTGCATGATTCTTGAGTGGGTAAATAGAAGGTAGAAGGAAAGTTTTGCATGTTGCAAGGGATTTTTAAAATGACCCCTAAGGGGTCAAAGTAACATGTAAGAGATATTATGATCGGCGACCGGTAGCAATTTTTCGACGAAAGTATAACATGGATATGATTATATCTAAATTTCGTTTCCAATTTAAATATTAAAAATGTATGCAGTTTTATTATCGAGGTTTTAACATGTCTTAAACGGGTCTATATTGACTGATATAATTATTTTTAGTCATAATGTGCATTAGGTCATAATCATTGCAAGTCATAATGTGCTTTTTTAAAGAAACTGTTACTTTTCAGGATTTTTATAAATCAAACCTAACCTAACTTAGCCTTGTCTAAACGTTAGAATTTCAGAACTTCTGAAAAGTTTACAGTTGCAGCGATATAAAAAATTATGACTATCAAAAATTATGTCAACAATTACATTATGACCAATAAAATTATGGGAAACAAAGGGCGTCTTAAACGATGAAATATTTTGAACTCAGAATAACCATAACATTTCTCTAGCTGTTTAATTGACGCTTTAACTTTTTATCCATTGTCTAGATACGCTAACCTAAAAGCGGCTAAGGATGGTCTCAAAGTGAAATTATTTTACTCGACGCCTGCGTGCTACCTGAAGGCAGTCAAGGACGCTAAGTAAGTACATACATACATACAATCACGCCTCTTTCCCGTAGTGGTACGCAGAGACCACTTCCTTCCACTTGCTGCGATCCAGACAAACTTCCCTCGCTTCCTCCACACTCATAAGTCTCTTCATACACGCGCGTCGGTTTAGAGTCTCCTGACCTGGCCCTTTCTTAATACGTCCCCAATCTGATCGTGGAACGTTCGCCTTGGCCTTCCCCTTCAAACATTCCCATTTACTCCAACATTCCCATGGGTCCCGCAGTATATAATAAGCTGCCGGATAGCATCGCCACGGCCCGAGCTTACAGTGGTGGTCACATAATTAGGAACACTTGTTTTTTTCCCATACAATTACCTACAAATATGACTTTTAAATTTTGACCAGCATTCAAAAAGTTCTTGACCAATTTTATTGCTAAATACAATTTACTTTAGATCATTATCTAAGGTTTAAATTTATGTACAATGAACTACTGTTAAAAACGAACCTTATAATATTTTATAGGGATTTAAAAACTTAGTGCTGACCCGTTCATACAAAGTTGTAAAAAATTGTATGAACGCGAGGTAATTATTTTTTCAAATCCTTATAAAATGAAAGATCCGTTTTCAACAGAGATGAATTGTACATACATTTAAACCTTAGTTCATTAATGAACGATGAGTGTAACCAAATATTAAATTAGTTCAGAGCTTTTTGAATGGTGGTCAAAATTGAAAAGTCATATTTGTAGGCAATTGTATGGGAAAAAAACAAGTGTCCCTAATTATGTGACCACCACTGTATACAGTTTTAAAAATCGCTTGAAACGCTGGCTTATTGAGCACTCGTTCTATAACTTTGACGAGTTTATCGCACTCAAGCGATCTCGGTAGGCTAGGTTAGGATATCTTTTGACTGGTTAATTAAGTATACTCGTATTGCTTTATGTGACATTTTGTAATGTTGATATTTTAGACAATTTTTGTATGATAGCATATTGGAATAATCCATGTACCTATATATTTTAACGTGTAAGTTGGCGTTCCTAATCAATTACTTACGACTTATGACTCACTCTTGCCTAAAACTGACTTTTACTTGTTGCTTAGTAAGTACCTATCCTCATTATTCATTATTATTATTTATTTATTAAAAACAAACAACATGGTACAATAATATTAAATTGTTAGAACAGTTTGACAGCAGGAATGTATCCGTGAATAATAGTACATTACTGCACAGACCGGGAAATAGGCCGTTGCGGGACGAGTAGAGTTAGCGTGGCCGAGACGCAGTCGAGGCCGCGCTATATACAAGTCCAGCTAACGCCCTTCCCGGTCGAGGCTTGTATAGTGCTTTTCTCCAACAATATGAGGCAATTTAACACAAATGTTAATAATATTAAACACAGTCCCAACATTTCCTTGCAAAAAAGAACAGAAACGTACGATTTAGTATAACACTGAAATAAAGCATTACATAAAATTACAAATTTAAACGTAATAAATTCAATTTTAATTTAATATAGTTAAAACTATAACATTTATTACGCGTTTATGTTATTTCGGCAATTTATTTTGTTTATGAACGCAATTTCTATTTAAAAAAGTCAAACTATTTGACACACTTTGAAATAAGTTGTAAACGCTGTTTGAAAAGGCTTAACGTTTTGGTCTATGACATTTAAAAAGTAAAATATACAAGGAAGAATTTTGATTGCACGAGTGTTAGGCTGTTTGGAGATAGTTATCCTAGTCCAAACATAGTTTTTAAAAGTAAAACACCAGGTACATAATGAAATTTCATACATGTTCGCGGCCGCTGCCGTTTGTAAATATTAACTTTGTTTTTTTTTTAATTTTGCCTGGACCTGGAACTCAGAACTTCGCGGACTGATTTTATAACAGTAAGGTTAACATTTCCGAGCATGTGGGAGAAAATCTGTTTTTATTTCATATCATCATCGTGATTGTATCAGTGGCCCGTTTCACGAAGCTACAAGTTCCAATTTACAAGCGGAACTCTCTTTCTAGCAAAAGGAGTTAGAAAGAGACTTCCGCTTGTAATTTGTAACTTGTAGCTTCGTGAAACGGGCTTCTGGTCTAAAAGTAGGAGTTCTCGTTGAGTTTTTACCCGACTGTCGAAAGAAGAGGGTAATGTGTTTATCAGCCTATGGATGTATGTATGTTTGTTTCTTTGTAGCGCCCTAGAAACAAAACCGTGAACCGATTTTCATGATTCTTATGTCAAAATTTGTCTTAATCTTGTGAGTGTCACTAAAGATATGAGAGTAATTGAAATTCAATATGGCGGCAACCAGACGCCATATTGTAAAAAATAAAGTCGACGAACATTCAAAAATCATTTTTAGGTTCCTTTCGTCATTTTTCATTTTGAATGATCATTTAGGATTTAAAACGATTTAAAGTTGGCTTGCAACTGTTGGGTTTTTAAAGCTTGCTATTTTATATATTACTAGTTACCCGCCCTCGCTTCGTTTTGGTTTAAGCCAGTTTTCTGTAATACCCGTATATAATCCAAAACTACATAAAGACCTTCCTTTTTAATCACTCTTAAGTATCTATTAAAAAAAAACCGCATCGAAATCCGTTGCGTACTTTTAAAGATCTAAACATACATAGGGACAGACAGACAGCGGGAAGCTTTGTTTTATACTATGTAGTGATTTAATAGTTTTTTCTCAAAAATGTTCGGAAATGTTGACATTACTATCTACATAATGAGACGCGAAGTACATACTTTACTGACAGTTCTCAAATTAAAAAAAAAAAACATTGCGTGCTCGCTACACAAGCCCGCAATGTTGCATACAAATTCCATTACTATCTAGCTTGTAACTTTTTAAAAAGTGAAAAAGCCCATAATAAAATGATGGCACATCCAAATTTTATTCGAAACATAACTTTTTTATCTGTGTCTGGAATAGCTTATGTTTTTTTTAAACAAAGCTTGCGTTTCTCCTTGTCATAAACAAAACGGCGGTAAAGAGTGATTGTTTTTTCACATGAAGTTTCTGTTTGTATGCAATATAAAAAATTAGTTCAAGCGATGAAGATTTCACTCCAACACAATTTTTTTGTGGCGATTTTTGAGAAAAGCACTATATTTGCCTCGGCAGGAACAGCAATTGCAGGCTTCGTATTTTTAAACGGACGAGCAAACTCGTCCGTTTAAACCAATACTCGGCCCGCAATTGCCTACTTCCATGCCTAGGCAATAATGTACTATTTCTCAGAAATGTTCGGAAATGTTGACATTACTATCTACATAATGAGACGCGAAGTACATAGTTTACTGACAGTTCTCAAATTATAAAAAAACATTGCGTGCTCGCTACACAAGCCCGCAATGTTGCATACAAATTCCATTACTATCTAGCTTGTAACTTTTTAAAAAGTGAAAATCCAATAATAAAATGATGGCACAAGTCTTATACATCCAAATTTTATACCAGTTTAAACCAATACTTAATTGCCTACTTCCATGCCTAGGCAATAATGTACTATTTTATTTACATTCACGTCCTTCTAGCCCAACCCTGCCTATAAAGCAAGACGACTTCTTCCCCTACGCGTCCGACACGACGGCGTTCTGGACCGGCTACTTCACGTCACGACCGACCACCAAGTTCATGGAGCGCGAGGGGAACAACTTCTTACAAGTACGTCTTACTTAGGCATGGTATAAATAGAAATGTAATTCGTCTTTGGCCCTTTGGGAGTTTCTGTAACCTACTGCTGCTTCGTAGATGCGCGTCGCTCGATACGCAACCAAACGCGACAACTCAACAACCGTTGACATATGAGTGAGAAACTTAAGCGTGCGGCTCCACTGAGGCGGAGACGAGCGGAGCGGGGCGGAGCTGTGCCAATATTAACCATTAGAATATAAACTAACGTGCGCAAGGCGCGCTCGACGTGACCGCATGCGCCTTCTATTGGTTAATATTGGCACAGCTCCGCTCCGCTCCTCTCGTCTCCGCCTCAGTGGAGCCGCACCATAAGGGGCCTCTTTTTTTAAGTCGGCTACTTGAAGGTAAAACAATAAATGATAAAAGTAATATATGATATATAGTGTGTATTCATTTGTACAACAAAAAGCCACTCTTTTATTGCAAGACAATACTTTTGTTTATTAGAAATCACAATGATAGTAATGAGGCCCTCCGTCCACCAAGATCCATTGCTAGAATCCATTAAAGGGCTCAAGTGGACTTTTTGTACATTTAAATCCATTAATGGAGTCGATTACACTTTAAAATACGCTGGGACCCATCAATAGACTTAAATATACTATGAAGTCTACAAAGATCCATGAATGGATTCTATTGAACTTTATATGTATACACAATCCATCAATGGATTTTAGTATACCATGATGTTCAAGAGGGAGCCCTTTGTTTCCCATAATTTTGTTGGTCATAATGTAATTGCTGACATAATTTTTGATAGTCATAATTTTTTATATCGCTGAAACTATAAACTTTTCAGAAGTTCTGAAATATCTAACGTGTAGACAAGGCTAGGTTAGCTTAGGTTTGATTTATAAAAATCCTGAAAAAGTAACAGTTTATTTTAAAAAAACACGTTATGACTTGCGATGATTATGACCTAAAGCACATTATGACTAAAAATAATTATGTCAGTCAATATAGACCCGTTCAAGAGTATCCATCAATTGATAGATCCAAGTGTATTAAAAATGAAGTATACCTATAATCCATTGTTGGATACTCATATACATAGTAGTGTACTAAGATCCATTGAGGAATCGAAGTGCAATAAGGAGTGCAACAAAATCCATTGATGGATGTCAGCGAACTAAAAAGTGTAAACGACTCCAAATGCATTTAAGAATACATTAAAGCCCACTTTATTAATGGATCCTAGTGGACGGAGGGTAATGAGGGCGCCACTGGACGATAAGTCTTCATTTTTCTTATTATTTTATTTTTCAGACATTCAAAATGCTGCAAGTACTGGCTGATCTGCCCAAGACCAACGCGTTTGTTTTGGATGAACTAAAAAGTGCAATGGGTAAGTATCTATATTTTTGAAAAGCTGGTTCCAAAATTGATATTTTTGTCAGAAACTTATTTATATCACTGTGTTCGTATAATAGTAGTTTTTTGTGACTACATAATGAAGGGCATTAAACACGCGTGCGGGAAGGCGAGTTTCATAATAACATCACACATTAAAACACTTTTTAATGCCTAATTATGTACAGTTACATACACTACTTTATCTACCCACAGATCATAAGCCTCCATGATGCATTCAGGGGCCGCATATTAAATTTTAACTGGTAATGGCGGTAATGAAAAGATCGAAAAGTTTTCTGGCAGCTGTCATAGTTTTTTTTTTTAATTCAGAGACAAACTAGAGTCGGCTCCAACTATCATATCGTTCGATATCTTACTTCCGTGCGGAATTTGTCAAATTTGTATGCAAATTGACAATTCATTTCGAACTAAGCGTCATCTCGACTGATATTAGAATAGAGGTCAAATCAAATTTCTTTGTTTTTCAGAGATGTTCGAAATTTGAATGTCATAAGAACATCGAAATCGATGTTCTTATGAATCCATAAGATTACTGCCGCAGATAAAAAAAATGCTGTAACAACAGAGTTGATTATTATTCTGGTCATAATTTACGATTTCTGAACGCATCATAGAGGGTTTATGATATGAGTGTAGATAAAACCACATAAAAGGGTCATACTCGTACACATTCGAAAAAACAAAAGTTGTCTCTCCTGTGTTCAATATTTAAAGGCTTGCGTGCATATAAGTTATGTTTTTATTTGATAGGACTCAAGTAGACCTGACGCCGTTTATGACGATGTGGGTTCAGCCAGTTAGGCCTTAAAAACTTTAACTTTGGGTATGTCCACAGTTCAGACGGTGACCTACAGTACTGGGCAATAATATATCACCTTTGTACTTACATCTCATACGATTCCCTACTAATATGACTCACCAAAATTGACAACCAATCAAGAACTACTTGACCAATTGTATTGTTATAATTCAATTCGTTAGCTGATTAAATACTGTTCAAAATGGTGGATAATAAAAATTTGCACAGCATATCGTAGTTTAAAAAAACCGGGCAAGAGCATGTCGGACCATGCTCAGTGTAGCGTTCCGAAGCCGTTTGTATTTAATTTGTAGTTTTGGCTGTAGGGGGGGGGGACACGACTCTAACAATAATTAGCGCTTTAAAACTTAATATTTCATAAACGGATCCCTTAATCGAAAAATTGTATATTATCCAACGACACCCCACACTATGGGGTAGACGAGAAAAAAAAATACATCCCCACGTTACGTTTACTAAAAAAAAAAATTTTTCATGATTTTATTTTACCACCTTGTCGGCGTGATTAATATGTATATACATGCCAAATTACAGCTTTCTAGTACTAAGAGTCTCTGAGCTAGGCTGCGGACGGACGGACGGACGGACGGACATGGCGAAACTATAAGGGTTCCTAGTTTGACTACGGAACCCTAAAAAGTTTAGTAATTAAAAAAGCATTGCTGACGCGTTCATACAAATCTCGTAAATCTAGTATGAATGCGTCGGCATTCTATGATATGTACAAACATTTATAATATACCATATTGAACCGTATTTAATCAGCTAACGAATTGAATAATAGCAGTACAATTGACAACATTAAAAAAAAAAAAGAATTTATGTTTTTTCGCGTTTATAATAGCTGGTTAAAAATTAGACTACCCGTGTTTCTCGGTTTTTCTCTATTTAACTTAAATTCGTCGTTAATAATAAAGAAATAGTCATTAAAAAGACCGTATATACAAAGTTAGGAATACTGATATCGTGATCGTAGCATGATATAAAATTAAAAAACTAACTTTAAACAGAAACGGAACTGATTGTCATGTCATGTCACTTGTCAACCATACCAACTGTAACAACATAAATTCGTGTACTTTGGGCAGATTGCGGCTATCCGCTTTTACAAATCCGTTAGTCACTTTCATTTTAAATAGCGTATATCAAAACAATAATATTACGAGAATCGAAAGAATGTCATTAGAATCAAGTAATCCGTGAGACAGATAAACAATGGACATGACAGTTATATATTTTTAACCGACTTCAAAAAAAAGAGGAGGTTCTCAATTCGTCTGTATTTTTTTTTTTTTTAAATGTTTGTTACCTCAGAACTTTCGACTGGGTGAACCGATTTTGAAGATTCTTTTTTTATTTGAAAGCCGATGCTTCCAGATTGGTCCCATTTTTTTCAAAATGAAGATCTGATGGTGGAATCCATGAGGAATCGACGGAACTCTTCAAAATTTATAGGCACACCTATAGCGATTTTGGTATTTTTCATTGTAACTCGTGTATTTGGTCTTGGAAACCACTATTTGGTGAAGTGGAACTGATGATGAAGACCACAGATGGCCACCGGAACTCCTAAACGGTATATATTTCGAGGGTGGCGACAAGATATTTCGATTAAGCTAGTTGAGCGACTATGACGAAGCATATTTAGGTTTAAATATATGACTATGACTTTCCCACGGCGTTGCTTGCGGCGAGATTGAAATGTTCTATTGTTTCTTGAGAAATGGGAGAATAACGGCATAATTATGATCACTAAAAAGTATAAAATAAAAAAAAAGTTAAAAAAAACAAAAACCCGCCTTCAAAAAGCAAAACATAACTTCTTTAAAATGGTAGGTAAATAGGTCAGTCCAACTGAAGTCGGCGTCCAACAATATTTTAACCAAAAGCAGACTTCAGTTGGACTGACTTATTTACCTACCATTTTAAAGAAGTTATTTTTTGCTTTTTGAAGGCGGGTTTTTGTTTTTTTATTTTCAATTCCTATGGTAATAAATGGACTAAGGGCACTATAAGTGTATTCCTAATATTCACAATCCGACATTTTTAACTGTTTTTCCTAAATTAAAAAAAAACGACTGCATAAAAAAAACCAAAAATATTTTTACTGTAATCAGCCGTGTAAAATCTACAAACGGTATTTTATTTTACTACAATAGCATATATGAATTGTTGTCAATTGGTCAACTAGTTCTTGATGGGTTGTCAATTTTGGTGAGTCATATTTGTAGGTAATCGTATGAGATGTAAGTACAAAGGTGATATTATTATTCACCGGTACTGTAAATCTGTATGTATATGACCAAAAAGTTAATATAGCGCAATTAAGACTGATTTAGAAACACGCTATCTATTCCGGTTCAAATAATACAGCTCTTGAAAGCTAGGACGGCCAGACGGACATACGGTGTAGGCATACTAATAGTGTCCTTTCCCCTCTGTCCACTAGGATGGCTCTAAATATACTATGAAGTCTTCAAAGATTCTATGGAACTTTTTATATCGCGGGATCCATCAATGGATTTAAGTATACTACGATGTCCACGAATATCCATCATTGGATTGAAATGTATAAAAACTTTAATAAAATCCATTTTTGGATACTCATATACTTAGTGGCCCTCGTGTGGTTGCCGAGTTAGAATAGTGCCACTCCATGTCTTCCCGTGGATGTCGTAAGAGACGACTAAGGGAATAAAGGCTTGTAGTACTGTTAGGCGATGGGCTTGCAACCTGTCACTAATACGCTGGTAAACATCTTAGCCTAATTGTGCAAATTGTGGTTATAGAATTATCAACAAGTTTTTAGACATGTTTGTTATTCTGTAGCTCTGCCTACCCCATTCTGGGAACGAAGGCGTGAGATTATGTATGTATGTATATACTTAGTGTACTGAGATCCATTGATGGATCGAAGTGTAATTAAGAGTGCAACAGGATCCATTGATGGATCCCAGCGGATTAAACAGTGTAAACGACTCCAAGTGGATTGAAGTGTACTTTAAAGTCCATCTACTCCATTAATGTATTTGAATGTACAAAAAGTCCACTTGACCCTTTAATGGATCCTAGTGGACGGAGGGGTCCTTTCGGGTACGGAACTCTAAAAGCATCCAAGACTCGACTAATACTCGTGCTCATCTTCTATTCCTCGTCTCCAGGAGTAATGCAGCACCACGACGCCATCACGGGCACCGAGAAGCAGCACGTGGCTCACGACTACGAGCGGATCATGGCTCAGGCGGTTGGAGACGCCTTCATCATCGGCAGCCAGGCCTTCAAGTGAGGATCTCATTCCGATTTGATAGCACATCTTGCTGTTCTGCCCTTCTAAATAAAAAGGACACATGGACAATTTGATAGTCAAAGCAAATTGAACCCCGTGTCTTAAAAAATAAGGTCACTAATACATTCACGATTGTCTGAGACATACGCCCTTTTTTTATAATGAGGGCATTGTTAGAGCGTGGAGGAGTGGGAAGTGGGATTTGAGATTTGTAAACATGTGAATGACTACGCGCTGGCCTAGTTGATAGTGACCCTGCTTACGAAGCTAGCGGCCCTGGGTTCAAATCCCGCTAAGGGCAGATGTTTGTGTGATGAGCGCGAATATTTGTTCCTGGGTCATGGATGTTTTCTGTGTATTTAAGTATATATTTCTCTATATAAGTATTTATGTCGTTGTCTAGTACCCATAGTACAAGCCTAGAGCTTAGTTTGGGACTAATCAATTGGGTCAATTGGGTCAATTGGTGTGACACTGTCCCCTGATATTTATTATCTATTTATTAGTTAGTATTATTTAGTCTTAGGTTTGCAGTCTTGTGATTATAATCTTCAGAATTCAAACATGTCTTGTTGCCGATGTGCTTTTGTGCCTTCTGTTCGCCATAAAAAACATAAAAACCATAAAAAAACCATATAGAGCACACGGCACGGCGCTCGATGTGAACGAGACCAGGGGAGTATCATGAAAAAGCTATGCAGCTCATTTTACGGTGAGCGTAAAGGATAGAGCTATAGCAGTCATATAGAGAACCCATAATAACGCACCTGAGCAGGACACGCTTTGAACACAAAACAGATAGGTACAGAAGTAAATCACATGTATGTACTTCACTTTTCATACCTACGCTCGGCGGTCGCTCTAGGGTTGTCAACTATGGCTTATGCACAAAACACTATCGTGGTAGTGGCACTCGTATCTAGTTGTAACAAAACAATAAACCTACCTACTATTACAATACAAAAAGTTTACAGAGCAGAAACGTAAAAATTTTACGTTTGTCCTTGTTCACTATGGAAATTCCCTAATAACTTCTAAAGGATTACCCTAGTTACACAATTTCCATTGCCCCATCTTTTTTAGACCTAATTTTGTTCCATAATTGCACAAAAAAGTTCACAGACGCGTGTCTCAAGCGGATGTCACTCGCGCTCGCACTGGTCCCAGCCGGTCCGAGATATCGTGTCCGTGAGCAGTGTCTATGTGTGCGTTGCTCGAGCGCATTTTGTATGTAGATTGACTTCTGTACCTATCTATTTTGTGCTTTGAAATAGTTACTACTGGGGGGTTATTATGAGATAGCTATGCAGTCCAGTTTAAGCTGAGAGAAAAGGACAGAGGGTTCTCTCCCTTTTGGCCGAAAAACGTTTGGTCGAATGTATCGTTACCCAAGCGTTTCATTTGCCAACCCACTTTTATTTCTGTAACTGTAAATATTTCAGGATTTTTATAAAAACTAACCTAACCTAACCTATAGGGTCTACACGAAGGTACAGAAATAAATCCTGAAATATTTACAGTTACAGAAATAAAAGTGGGTTGGCAAATGGAAAAGTTGGGAAACGATTCATTCGACCAAACGTAATTCGGGCTAAAGGCAGGATACCGTAATTATTATATAGCCATGCAGTTCAGTTTACGCTGAGAGAAAAAAACAGAGCTATATAACTGCTGTTTTTTAATTATCGTTCCTGACGTAGAGACCTCGTCATGTTGCTCTCCTAGTCACTATTTTTAATTTAAGTAATTTAGCTTACATTTGTAATGATTTTATTTGTGTTAGTTTTAAAATAATTATTTATTACTGTATTACTTTGTAATGTTACTTTTAAGTATTATTGTAGTCTAGCATTATATAAAGCAATAAATATTAAATTACTTATTAATCTTATTATACTTATAAAAATAACAGTTCAGCAGGAAAACATGCCAAAAATCTTACGAGAGAGACAGAGGGAGAAAAGGAAAAAAAACACCTATTTATGTTTATATAAGACGGTGCAAGACGACCACATAAAAGTTTCGATAGGTTTTCCTACATCAACGGTGTCCCCTAGACAAGATAAAGCTTTTGCATTTGAATAAATTATTATTGACTAAGTTTCGGGTTTAGGCCATGCATTTTTGTCTGTTAGATAATCCTCGACCCTATAGTACGCTTGTCATAATAACCCTTCAGGTCTCACCTCACCTTTCTCCGGAGCTAAAGGAACTAAAAGACCAAACTAGTTCCTTTCACCGATTGACCGAGATCGGAGCTCCCTTTAAAGACCGCGCGGGCGCAACCCTACACTAAACCTACCGTCGTGGAGATCCTTGGGGAAGGCCTATGTCCAAACAGTACTGTTTTAATGAATATAAATGATTTGTTGTAGTAAAATAATGAAAACCGAGGAACCCCTCGAGTACCAGAGATGCGAGTTCAACCAATCACAGTGCTCCGTCACGGAAGAAAGCGATGCCTTCGTCGTAAGTAACACAAATCGGTTTTTCGTGCAACAAGAGAGGCTAAGGTAAAAAGCAAGCAGCTTTAAAAAACCCGACTGTTGCTAACCAACTTTAAATCGTTATAAATCCTAAATGATCATTCAAAATGAAAAATGACGAAAGAAACCTAAAGATGATTTTTAAATACCTATTCAATAATACCCCACTTCTCATAGTTCGTTTACTTTATTTTTTATTTTTTATTATATGTCACCTGGCTGCCGCCATATTGAATTTTTATTACTCTCATATCTTTAGTGACACTCACAAGATAAAGACAAATGGATTGACATAAATAATCATCAAAATCGGTCCACGCGTTTAGTTTCTAGAGCGCCACAAAGGAACAAACATCCTTTGGCAGTCGGGTAAATAAATAACTTTAACAATAAACAACTTTAAATCGTTATAAATCCTAAATGATCATTAAAAATTAAAAATGATGAAATAAACCTTAAGATGATTTTTAAATCCCCGTTCAATGATACCCCACTTGTCATACTTGGTCCACTTTTTTTATTTTATTTGCACAATATGGCGTCTGGTTGCCGCCATATTGAATTTTGATTACTGTCATATCTTCAGTGACACTCGCCAGATTAAGACAAATCGATTGACATAAGAATCATCAAAATCATACAACGGGTTTAGTTTTTATAGTGCCACAAAGGAACAAACATACATATATAGGCTGCGAAACACATTACCCTCCTCCTTCGGCAGTCGGGTAAAAAAAAACCTGCCAAGTGCGAGTCGGAGTCGCGCACGAAGCGTTCCGTACCATTATCTATAAAAAATCACGTTTGTTGTATGGGAGCCCTTAAATATTTGTTTTATTCGGTTTATAGTATTTGTTGTTATAGCGGAAACAGAAATACATAATCTGTGAAAATTTCAACTAGCTATCACGATTCATGAGATACAGCCTGGTGACAGACGGACAGATAGACAGTGGAGTCTTAGTAATAGAGTTCCGCTTTTACCCTTTGGGTACGGAACCCTAAAAAGTACAAACCAACTTTTACTAACTATGCGACTTATTTTTCCAGCTGACAGTATTCAACAACCAGGCTGTGCCCAAAAAGTCTATCATCGTGGAACTCCCCGTGGGCAACGACACTTATAAGGTGTATAATAAATATGGTGAGTTTAACCTCCTGATTCCCCAGGTGCTCGCGTGAGGACATATTGCCAAATATAAAAGGCACCATATAATGAATTCTACAAGGTTGCAATTACAATGTTACTAAAATAGGTATTTGGGTCTTACGAGAGTATTTATTAAGATAGGGCCAGGTCAGGAGACCCTAAACCGACGCACGTGTATGAGGAGTCTTGTGCGTGTGGAGGAAGCGAGGGAAGTCTGGATCGTAGCAAGTGGAAGTGATCTCTGCCTACACCTACAGGAAAGAGACTGTATGCACATTTCAAAATGACTGTATGCAATTATTGCCTAGGCATGGAAGTAGGCAATTGCGGGCTGAGTATTGGATTAAACGGAAGAGCTTGCGCGTCCGTTTAAAAATACGAAGCCCGCAATTGCTGTTCCTGCCGAGGCAAATTTAGTGCTTTTCTCAAAAATCGCAAGAAAAAAATTGTGTTAGAGTCAAATCTTCATCGCTTGAACTTATTTTTTGAATTGCATACAAACAGAAACTTCATGTGAAAAAACAATCACTCCTTACCGCCTTTTTGTTTATGACAAGGAGAAACGCAATTCTTGTTTTTAAAAAAACATAAGCTATTCCAGGCACAAATAAAAAAGTTATGTTTCGAGTAAAATTTGGATGTATAAGACTTGTGCCCTCATTTTATTATGGCCCTTTTCACTTTTTAAAAAGTTACAAGGTAGATAGTAATAGAATTTGTATGCAACATTGCGGGCTTGTGTAGCGAGCACGCAATGTTTTTTTTTTTAATTTGAGAACTGTCAGTAAACTATGTACTTCACGTCTCAATATGTAGAAAGAAATATCAACATTTCCGGACATTTTTGAGAAAAAATATTTATTAAGAAATTTTTTATTGGATTTTTTTATGTATGTATGTATATTTATTTATTTTATCACCGAAGCGATTAACACTGACTTAACACATTGTGGAGAAGGTTTTGGTATACAACCAATATTAGTATACAAATGGAATTGATGATGAAGACCACAGATGGCCACCGGAACTCCTCAACGGTACCTATTTCAATGGTGGCGATAAGATTTCTCGATTAAGATAGTTCAGCGACTACAACGAAGAACATTTAGTTAGTTAAAATTTGACTACTACTTTTCCGCGGCGTTGCTTGCGGCAAGCTTGAAATGTTTTAAAGTTTCATATGAACTAAGAAGTGTGACTACATAACAAGTTATTATGGATCCCTAAAAATTATAAAATAAAATATATTTTTTTGTCATTAAAGGTTAAGAATAAAACTTTAAGTATTTTGTCGTAGTGGTTAACATGAAATTTCGTGTTTCAGGTGACGTTATACTTTCCGAATCACAAAAATTATCACCTGACTACTTCTCTATACCGACAAGAGACTCTAAAGCTACCCACAGTTTAAACTTTGTCGTAAACGAGTTGGTTCCCCTCGGCTTCGAATCTTTCTACATAAAAAAAGAAAACAGAAGAGCTAAACGAGAAGTCAATAAGAAAGTATATGATTACTATTTAGATATCAACGAGTATTGGAAAAATATTAAAGATAAAACAGAAGTTGAAATTCGGACAGAAGCTGAGCTTCAAAAGGCCAATGATTATATACCAGAAAGAGACAACAAAATAAATGAAGAAGAAAGGGACTATGATAAGAATCTAAATTGGGATGTGTTAAAAGATGGAGAAGCTAAATTGAAAGTTAAAAGTGGGAGGAATTTAGGTGATGGAAAGGTGAATGTATTGAAGGATGAACAGAAAGTGGTGTTTCCAAGTTTTAACGATGATGAAATGAGGATGCTGGCCGATGATGCGATGGTGGTGGAACAGCCTGAAGATATACTTCTACAGAATGAGGTAAATATTAAATAAACAAATATCAGGGAACGACCTCACACAAATTTATCTAAGTCCCAGACAACAAACAAAAAACAATTACAATTTTATAACAAAAAATACATGGTTTTTATTTAATATTATTTTTTAATTAATTCATAAGATTATTTTGTATCATTACAGTAAAATAAATTAAATTAAAAACAATTGACTACCCTACTCCTTTAAGTATGCTGTGTTTTTTTTGATTATTGACGTCGTTATCAGCGATACATTTTTTTTTTTATTCTCTTTACAATGTGAATTTTTAACAATTATAACAATAATCTAAAAAAAATACAATTTATGTTGCACAAACTCAAATGTTCCAAATTTTGTCCCTGAGTGTATAATAATACTTTTTTTTCAGCACATTTCTCTATCAATCAACAAACGAACTGGCTGGATCAATTACACTTCAAAAACGGACGGTACCTCCCTACTCTACCACCCTACTCCAGGATACTACGTCGGATGCATCGCGAACTGGGCGCCATATGAACGAGCCTCTGGGGCATACATCTTCAGGCCAAACATGACAGAATCCCCCGACCTGATCACGTTTAAAAACATTGAAGTCATTAATGTTATTCAAAGTAATATCAAACAAGAAGTAACGTTAAGGTATGATGGTGCAGTAACTTTGATCATTGGCTTAAAATATGATGCAACGTATTTTAGCTCTATTTTAAGCATAGACGAAGACACAGAGCATGTGCTCAGGTTTGCAACAAATTTAAAAACTAATGGTACGTTCTTTACCGATTCAAATGGAAGGCAGATGTTGAAAAGGATCAAAGATGTCAGGCCGCAGTGGAATTTAACGTTAAAAGAGCCGATTCCTGGTAATTACTATCCGGTTGTGAACGAAATTTATATTGAAGATGTTGATTTGAGGTTTATTTTAAATGTGGATAGGGCTAGAGGTGGGTCTTCTTTGAAAGATGGGAGTATTGAGATTATGCAGCACAGGCGATTACCAACTGATGATCAATTTGGTGTTGGTGAAGCGCTTAATGAAACTGCAGGTGACAAAGGATTGTATAGCATTGATACAATTTATTTGCAAATCGTTGCTAAGAATAATAATAATTTGGTCAAAGCGGCTGAATTAAGTCATGCGTTATTCTCGACGCCTCAACTTTTCGTTGCCAACGCCAAAAGTTTAACTTTAGATACATTTAAAAAGATGACAGCGAGATACAGTTTTCTTAAAACCGATATGCCTAAAGGTATCCATTTGTTGACGTTAGAACCATGGTCTGATAAAAAGATTTTAATACGTTTAGAAAATTATTTTGATAAAAACATATCACCTGCATTTATTTCTGTAGATATCTCTAAAATTTTCACAACTATTGAAATTTTGTCCATGGCCGAAACAACTTTAGCTGCTAACGTATGGTTGTCTGACTTTAGAAAGTTAAGTTGGAATATTGAAGAGGAGTTCTCTGAAAGTTTTAACTTAGAATATGGGGGGGAAAGAGTGGGGAGAGCTACAGGCGTTGATAAGTTGGAGGATGGTGGGAGTGTGATCAAGCTGAGGCCGAAGCAGATAAGGACCTTTATAGCCGAATATAGGGTTGTAGGATAATTGTTTCAGTCATTAACTGTATTTTCACTCGACTGCGTATGTATGTATGTATGTCTATTTCTGTCACGCTCTGCAGCCTAAACGGCTTGATGGATTTTAACATATAAATAAAATAATAAATAAATATCAGGGGACAATGTCACACCAATTGACCTAGTCCCAAACTAAGCTCTAGGCTTGTACTATGCGTACTAGACAACGATATAAATACTTATATAGAGAAATAAATACTTAAATACATAGAAAACATCCATGACTCAGGAACAAATTCGCACTCATCACACAAATATCTGCCCTTACCGGGATTTGAACCCAGGACCGCTAGCTTCGTAGGCAGGGTCACTACCAACACAGTATAGAGAACAGTAGGTCGTCTTCAAACAAAGGTACATCGCGCGGCTTGCGGCTGTGGGCGGGGCCTGTGGCGGGGCGAACCAATACGAAACGAGATCTCAAGAAATTTCGAGGGAACTTAGTCGGGGCCGCGGCGTCATTGCGTTCGGTTACGTTTTGTTTTAGCGCGCGTACTTAGCTATCGAGCGACAATGTCGCTGCCGAAAACGCTTAAATAATGTTCTGTATACGGATGTCTAAACCTAGCTTAGGTAGGTACAACTATATCCAGATTTAATAAAAGGTATTTCGTACCGGCCTGCCTATAGTATACCTAGGTGAAATAAATACGTATTAAGTAGGTAATTTAAGTTATTGAGTGTGACGTGACATGGGTAGGTAACATGTGACGACGTGGATGGCCTAGGTAGTTGGTAGTGACTAAGTAAGTAGTGACCTTGCTTACGAAGCTAGCGGTCCTGGGTTCGATTCCCGGTCAGGGCAAATATTCGTGTGATGAGTGCGAGTAGGTATTTTTTGTTTCTGAGTCTTGGGCGTTTTATATGTACCTATGTAGTCATATTAAGTATGTATTTTTCACTACATAAGTATGCTTATCGTTGCCTAGTACCCAAAGCACAAGCCTAGAACCAAAGCGAGCGGCCAATGCTCTAAGGAAGCCGCGCGGCGGCGGCGCGCGCCGCCAATAATAGGTGCCTAAGTAGTAGGCATTATCAAAAGGTCGAAAAGGAATTTACATATCACGTCAAATACCTATAAACATAATTATTATTTAGTGTCAACAGATAAAAAGTATGTACGTAAAATAATTTAAATTTGGTACTTAGGTACCTAACAATATTTATACTTACTTTAGGTTTGTGTAATTTATGAAAATTAACATGATTATAAATCACAGTATGGCCAAGTAGGTGACTAAAATTGAAAAACAAGTTTGGACGACCCTGACGCCCGAGCGGCAATAGGTATCAGAATCTCCTAAAGGGCCGGAGTCGAGCTACTTTTCTATTTATACTATGCTACCAACTAGGCCAGCGCGTCGTCTGTCATTATATGAGGTGTTAGATTCTTCTTGGTTGTGGGAGTGACATAGGCTAATCAAATAATATATATTATAGAAAACAAAGTCAAAAAAAGCAGTCGGGTTTTTGAAGATACATTTTTTTTTAATTAATGGCTTTCACTCCTTGTGTTCAACAAGGTGTATTTCGCCAGTATCGAGTTTTAGACAATCGCCATGGACTTATTAGAGAAACAAGTCCATGGATATCACACGCGAGGAAAATAGGGGTGTGTCATGGGTTAAAAAAAAAAACTAATTATTCTGTCAGTAAGATTATCAAAAAATATTGAACACGTATCTTTTGCTTTATCATATCAATCAAAATTGACAATTATAACGCGCATCAAAGTTCGGGAGAGGCTCGTGACGTCACAACGTGGTATAAAGTGTGCCACGGCGTGACGTCACACGAAACTTCAACGTACTTTATCTTCATCATTTTTTGTTCAATTGACAAAAGAAAAAATACGTGTTCAATATTTTTTTATAATGCAAATGACGGACTTATTAGATTTTTTTGGACTAAACAGAAGCATATGGGGTTAGCTCCAGGCGCTTCTGTCAAGTCCAAGTTACAAATGATTTGGCATCTCTAATGACATTGGGGCCATTCTACTTTTCAGTGTACACTTTTGTTATGGTCCGATAAAAAGTATACCAAATTATGAATTCGCGTATAAATAAATAACATGATCTTAGAATGTTTAAGATCAGCGGTTTTCAAAAAAACTATTCTTAAATTACTTAATTATCGTTGAAGAATCGTGGTAACTCAGTGGTAAATTGCACTTTTTCCATAGAAAAGGCGGGGACACCAACGTCCACTGCGTTACTCACTTTATAGTTATTACAAATATTTTTTTATGAATCAGGATAATTCTAAATATAAGCTTATTTAACTCCCTTTTCGAGTTTCAAATTAGAAAACGCAGCACTTTACCGGTTTTTTTAAATAAAAATAGTTTAGTGAGAACGTGGCTAAAACTTATGTACAACGAAAAGTAGAATGACCCATTGACGACTTCAAGCCTATTTTTTTAAATGGGTCATAGATTAACGTTCGTGACTGTATCAGTGAGTACAGGTAGATTCACTAAAGCTGGCACGAATGGAACGAACAAAAGTAATGTCACCTATCACTGTGTGAGTGGTCCTTTGAACCGATGTTCGAATTTCAAACGGAAAACCTGTTATTATTTTACACACTTGTATACTTTCGTTGACTCATTCAATCCATTCGTGCCAACTCTCGTGAATCGACCTGTACCGTGGATGGACTTCTCAGCTCGGTCTCGATAAGCACCGCAAAAAAACTTGTCTTATAAATTGCTTTATCTGTATTTACAATCACGGTCTCGAAAACAGCTCCAAGAAAATTGCAATATTTACTGGGGCGAAAAATCGATCTGTCAAGTTGTCCTCTTCGAGCGACGCTCGGTCGTCCAGGGGCCTGTTTTATAAAGCTACAAATTACAATTTACAGGTTACAAGTTCCCATTTGACACAACCTCGACCAATGCCGACCAGCCATTTGAGCAGTGTTGCCAGTTTAGACCTGTAAAATTGTATTGTAGCTTTATAAAACGTGCCCCAGCCATTTGAGCAGTGTTGCCAGTTTAGACCTGTAAAATTGTTACTTGTAGCTTTATAAAACGTGCCCCAGCCATTTGAGCAGTGTTGCCAGTTTAGACCTGTAAAATTGGTACTTGTAGCTTTATAAAACGTGCCCCAGCCATTTGAGCAGTGTTGCCAGTTTAGACCTGTAAAATTGGTACTTGTAGCTTTATAAAACGTGCCCCAGCCATTTGAGCAGTGTTGCCAGTTTAGACCTGTAAAATTGTTACTTGTAGCTTTATAAAACGTGCCCCAGCCATTTGAGCAGTGTTGCCAGTTTAGACCTGTAAAATTGGTACTTGTAGCTTTATAAAACGTGCCCCAGCCATTTGAGCAGTGTTGCCAGTTTAGACCTGTAAAATTGGTACTTGTAGCTTTATAAAACGTGCCACAGCCATTTGAGCAGTGTTGCCAGTTTAGACCTGTAAAATTGTTACTTGTAGCTTTATAAAACGTGCCCCAGGTACTGTGTACAGTGGTGTAATAACTTCGTAATGTTTTAGGTTGGGTGGTAATATCGATATTTTAATTCGCGTACAGCATCATTTCGTCGGTGATACTGCAAAACCGCGTAACCAACAAATTTATTATATAGCAAATGAAACCTTAATATCTTAGAAATAAGGTGCATTTTGCTTCTCATTACAAATGTTACTTACGCGGTTTTGCAGTTTCACCGACGATTTGCGGTTTACACGAATTGAATATTTTTTAGCATTTCCAACATCAACTGGACATGAACTGGATGTAGATTTAAAAGTATAGGTAGGTATTAAGTTCTGAATTATTTTTTGGGCATAATAATTTAAAAAAAATTGAACTTTTGTCATTTACATTTTGGGCTCGACAATCAAACATGTAATTTTTTTTAAATTGTAAATTGACAAAATTGTATTCAATGGTGTTAATTATAATAAATGTGATCAAGCTGTTAAAAAAATATTTTATATGCTTTTTACTTTTAAATAAAAACTTCATATAAAAATCATTTATTTTATTTGAAAAATATTCCTATCTCTTTTGATACAACTAACTTAAATCATAAGACAACAATTAAAATAACACATTGTTCATGTTTTATTCAATATTCACTGAACCAGAAATATTGCAGAATAAATTATCGAATTTTAATTTTAATTTCGATATTGGCAGGTTTTTTAATTGATTTAATAACTCTTAACTTGAATATTATTTCTTTCAAGTATAATTTGTTGATCTTAATTTAAAAACATAGCCTTAACTTTTTCAACGCCAACGACACGGATGTGTCGTGGTTGCCAGCGCAAAATAGACCTTAATGTCTATGAGTAAAGGTTGACATTCGCTCTGGTTTTAAGCTGTCAACGTGTAAATGACGTCTTTTGTTTAAAAGATTCAAAAGTTCGACGGACGAACGCCGTAAGCTAAGAGGTACCCACTATCACCCAAGAGGTACTAACCGGAACCCCGAAAATATTAGAATCTAAATTAAACAAAAAAACTGCATATTTCTGGTTTGGTTCCACTTGTATTTATAATACGAAATACTATGAGGTCGATTATGTTGTGAACACCACAATACATAATATATACACCTTTTCGTATGTTTGTCACTCTCTCTAAGAAGCTTGGCAAAAACATAAAGACAAAAAAGTTTGAAATTATGGGTAGGTTACGTTATCATTTCTTTTTGCCAACTATACTCCTGGCGCTCTAAAGGGCTCGATTTGACAGCTTTCAAAAGTGATCTCGGATATGTATTTCGAGGTATAGCCTATGTCAATTGAAAATGCCAAAGATGTAAACAAATTCGTACTGTTTGACACATAACCTCAAATATTCATCAAGCGTGATTTTATTTGAAATATTGTTTAATTAATATTTATTTAATGTGAAACTTAATGTGAAAGTAAAGATCAAGTTTATAAATCATTGTCAAGACCTCACCTGATCTTTAAAAGCACGTGATTATCGTGTGATAATGTTAAATTGGTTCGTTTGGTTGTGTTTGTTTGGCAGCTGTCAAATGAGGCCTTTTGAAAGGACGCGAGTATAAGCAGTTTAAATTAAAAACCGCTGTTCGGATTGAAATTGGCATTATATTGATATTCTTAAGTAACAACACGATGATGAATCTCTATTTTGCCAAACTATTCATTTTCATACAATAAAGGAAGAACGAACCAGTGTGTGGTGTCATAACATCTCAATTGATTTTAAATATTACTTATACTATAGTTCCTTTAGAGGTCATTCTGCAAAGAAATCGGTACAATTCGGCAGAAAAGACTAGAGAATGTTGGAGGCGATCAAAATTGTGCAAAGTATTTTTGCATAGAAAAATAAAGTGTTACTATACTCCATTTATTTAGGGTTTTTAAAATGACAACAAACTACGTGCTATTGGTCAGCCAATACAATCAGAACACTGACACGTCAAAGCTCGATTTTTTATCGGCTATTTAAGTCACATGGCTTGTTGTTTACATTTATTGAAGTAAATAAACAAATGAAGTATAGTAAAAAATACTTTTATCTACACACATATAAGTCTTCTATTATGCGTTCAAAACCCGTAGGCAATGATAAGCATTACCTGTGGTAGTAGGTGACAGCGATGACAGCTGTTAATTTTGGAAGATGTTCCAAATTTGGATCTCATTACCTTACAATATTGGATAACGTAATTTCAAAATTACGTTACAGCTGTCATCGGTGTCACCTACTACCACAGCTAAGATAATGCTGGTCATTTGCCTTTCGGCTTCTGAACCCATCTTATAGTACTTATAATGTGTGTAGATAAAGTATTGTACGAGACTCTGCGTAATTAGCATTACAACACTCGTGTGATCTATTATAAAACTCGCCTTGCGGCTCGTTTCATAACCCACACTCATGTTGTAATGCCTGTCATTACGCAACCGTCACTAAACTACTATTGTCCCACAGTAGAACTGTTGTACAAAGTTTTGGATTTATTTTTCAATTGGAATAGATCTTTGAAAATCTATTTGTTTTTTTTTAATTAGTTATCTTAACCATCGAAAAACTAAGGGCTGCAACAAAAGGTATAGTCATAGAACAGTTTTGTCAAAATGTATGAAACTAAGATTTTGATGCAAGTCTGCCTAAAAAGCAAAACATATACATTTTCCTACAAACGATGTACCCTGTACAATGATCTAAAAACCAAAAAATCATAGTAAAAATCGCGCACCGAGGGTTTCTTTTCGAAATTCACTCGAGTCATAATAAATCTTATTTTGTAGATGAGTTCTGAGTAAATTTTAATGACTTACTTAGCTTAAAAACTATATCTCTTTCGACTTGTTATGGTATCGTTTTTAATTCGACCGCCATTACTGTCAAGTAAATTCGAGCTATCAAAACGTCGCTCAGTTTCACTTTGTCCATATTCCCATTTCGTCCACATTCTCATCTCGGCCACATTCCCAACTCGTCCACATACAAATCCCAAATTGTCCACTTCCTATCTCGTCCATATTCCCAACTCGACCGCATTCCCAATTAGTCCACATTCCCAATTCGTCCTCATTCCGAACTCATCTTCTACCTAACTTAGGACTGTAGGGCTGTTCTATATCAATTCGATCACTCGGTTGTTCACTAGTTGATGGGAATGTGAACGAAATGGGAATGTGGACGAGATAAGAATGTGGACGAGATGGAAATGTGAATGAAATGGGAATTTGGACTAAATGGGGATGTCGACGAAATGGGAATGTGGATGAAATAAAAATGTGGACGAGACGGGAATGTGAATGAAATGGGAATGTGGGCGAAATGGGAATGTGGACGAGATATGAATGTGGACAAGATGGGAATGTGGACGAAATGGAAATTTGGTCGGGATGAGAATGTGGACGAGATGGGAATATGGACAGTAAACCTGAGCGAAAAATGTTGACAATACGATAACATGTCAAAGCCAATGTTTTTACAGAGAATAGAGCCCCTGACCTCTAAAGAAACGGAATAAAATCTACGTTTAATAAATTATGTACAGTATTTGATATCAGTCTCTGGTCCGAAGCCCCCAAATGGATGTTCTCCGAGCGCCGACAGTCGGCCGGGCGATCGCGCTGTGGGCAGTTCAAAACATTTAATTAATAAAGAAGTTAAACAAAAATAAGCGTTAGCTGTGTAGTATCAGAGTTGGGATTTGTTAAGAGGACGCCGAGCGTCCAGTGGCGCCCTCATTACTATTATTGTTTTCTAATAAACTAAAGTATTGTCTAGAAATGTAACAGAGTTTTTGCTCTACGAATGAATACACAATGTATAGGGTTTATTTATGACATAGTTTAATAACCTCTTATCTTTTAGCCACTTTTTCGTTAACTCATAGTTAAATTGTTGTCATATCTTTACTTATAATAATATAAACGCGAAAGTTTGTATGTATGGATGTATGGTTGTTTGTTACTCTTTCACGCTGCAACGGCTGGACGGTTTTGGATGAAATTTGAAATGGAGACAGCTTATACCCTGGATTAACACATAGGCTACATTTTATCCTGGAAAAATTAAAAGTTCCCGAGGGAATAACGATTTTAGAAATTTACGCGGCCGGAAGCTAGTACAGTCAAGGACTTTAACTGTTATGCCACTATGGGACCCTGTCATAATGACAACGTCAAACCACATGACAGAAATTACGCTTAAATGAATGATTAACGTTATGCGACAGGGTTCCATAGTGGCATAACAATTAAAGTCCTTGACTGTACATACTCTATAAATTGTGTACAGCAAAAAAAACCCCGTTAAATTTCAAGACAATACTTTACTTTATTACAATACACAATAATACTGCCCTGCTAATCCAATACGCAATATCTCAGATAAGACTCCTGTAGCAATATCAACCTTATTACTAACAGAAGAAAATTAAAAATGCTTCGGTTATTCAATTTGGGATATTGCTTATTAGCTTAGTAGGGCAGAATAGTAATGCTCAAAATCGTTATTTCTAAGTAGCTGATTTTGTCAACGGATAATAATTTCTTAATGATTTGGCTTTTCTTAATGAACTGACTGGGAGCAATCCAGATTGGAAAATATCTCGGACCTTGCACAGGGTCCTACCACCACTAAAACCACCATACCAAGACAGTTTAAAGTTCCAGATGAAAACTATAAACTGGTTCTAACTAGATAAGGTAAGTAGACAAATAAACTCACCTAAACATGAATTGATTGACTTGTATAGCGGGTAGAGCAGCTCTCAAAGCGCTTAATGATGCTGCTTGAAGCATTCCCCACACTTCTAGGTATTGTAGCGACGGCATACTGCTGAGTTTGCTGCAATACACAATTAATTTATGTAGATAACGGCACACTATCTTTATCATATGTGGCGTTATAGTTCCTCCAATACATATAGGATAGAAGTTTTAGGTCCACATCTCGTTAGGACCAGATTGCTTTGCGACTAAATCTCAAAAAGTCTGAGTCGCAAAATAACCACTTCATTGCGTTACTAGGTAGGTTAGGTTCGTTAGGCAACTTCAAATGCCCGCAGGGCAAATTGCTCAGGAATAGGAGCCCCGCCATTCGACATTGCTAAGACAGATATAAAATGAAACAATGTGGTCATTTAGCGACTCAGACTTATTGAGATGTCGTCGCAAAGCGATCTGGTTGTATAGCGATCTAGGCACAGAGCTATGTAGTCAGATCGAGATGTTCAGTGTGCATGGCGCAGCTAATATGAATTCCCGTTATGAATGAGCGTGTTAACTGTACAATTTATATCAATATGTCACATATCACCTGTCATTGTCAAGATGGTGAAATAGGCAGGTCGTATTAGCTACCCAGGGTTATATATAGATGTGGACCTAGGCGCTTTACACACTGCGACTTTTAGTAGCGATGCAGTCGCAGTGTTTAAAGCGCCTAAAGCGTGTATCCCGTTGATATCAGTATTACGTGGTGGTTGTACTAACGTGAGCACGTGCGGCGGCAGCAGGTAGCACCGGCTGAGCGCGAGGTGCTCCAGCCGGCCGAGCGCCGCGGCCGCCAGCACGGCGCGCGCGCCCAGCCGCGAGCAGTCCGACAGGTCCAGCTCCAGCAGGCGCGCGCCGCGCGAGCACAGGGAGCATACCACTGGAGAGGAAACAGGGGAAATCAGGGAAAACTACCAGGACTTCATACGACCGACGGAATCTCCACAAAATTCGACTCTAGCAAGGCCGTGTGTACTAGGATCACAGAACACACGAAGATGCTAGACGCTATTGAGTAGACATCGTCAGTCCAGCTCCAGCGGGCGAGAGCCGCGCTAGCACAGCGCGCTTACCACTGGAGAAGAAAGAGGGGAGAGATCGGAGATGCAGAATTCAACGCTAACGAGGCCGAGTGTACTAGGTTCACAGAACACACGAAGCTGCTAGACGCTATTGAGTAGACAGACGCCAACAGGTAATTGCCCCTTTTTCTTTACCGACACTTGACTATAGAAGTCGCTTCACTACTATTCCAATAGCTGAAAATAGAACTAGTGGGAATAGACCAAAAAGTACCAGGCTTGCATAACATACGGGGACATTGACAACGGTCCAACTCCAGCAGGCGGAAGCCACTGGAGAAGACAATGAATTAATTACATGAGGAGTGGAGAAACTACTATCAGTTCATACGACCAAGGTAATCTCCGCAGCAGATGATTTGACGCTAGCAAGGCTGTGTGTACTAGGATCACAGAACACACGAAGATGCTAGACTAATGAATAAGTAGACACCATAGGTCCAGATGATACCATAGAAGTCGAATCGTTTCACAAAAACATAATAGACTAGAAATAGTGGGAATATATATAGAATGATAGGAAAGATCAGAGATGCAGAAGTCAACGCTAACGAGGCCGAGTGTACTAGGATCACAAAACACACGAAGCTGCTAGACGCTATTAAGTAGACACTAGACACCAAAGGTAGATTGATTGTCCCGATTGTCCCCCTTTTTCTTTACCAATTTTTTTTTTTCTGAGAATGAAATATCTTCAGTAGACCAGGACTATAGAAGTCACTAGGAGGTCGCTTCACTACTAGTTTCCAATAGCTGAAAATAGAACTAGTACTAGACCGAAAAAGTACCAGGCTTGCATAACATACGGGGACATTGACAAAGGACATCAACACAAGGGCATTGACTCGGCAAGAAATAGAGTGTCGGCAGCACGGCGCGCGCACATACAAAGAAGTAAGAAGATGCTGATAAATGGTTGTTGGTCTTTTTTCACTTCTTTCACTTCTAAACCGTTTCTTCACTTCTCATGCTCTTAAAATGTTACTTTAGTCTCTGCACATCGGGACTAAAGCTCCTTATTAATCTCTAGGGATTTTTTTTTTCTTTGGCAACCCCTAAACAGCCAATCACGGTGTTTTTGAATGGAGTTTTATCGCCATTATCAGTGATTGTGTATGGACCATTTTTAGGCCGTGGAAATAACCTCAAAATGACAACGGTGAAAAAATATTTAAAGTAAAACGATTTAATTTCGTGAACCACGATTAATGATTACGAATATGAATCTATTTAAATATATTAAGGATAATTTTATTTCATTACGCATTATTTGTCAGAAACTTTGTAACATAGTTGTTAAATATTGTAATTTTTTATAGAACGTCGTTTTTTTTCCTCTCATTCAAAGTGAAAAGTAGAGTGTTTAACGCGAGACTAAACAACCATAATGACACTCGAACTATAGCCACTCTCGCTCTCTCACTCGCTCGCGTGGCTAAATATCTCTTGTCATTATGGCTTGTTGAACAGTCGCCATCAGATATATTGTAGCGGGCGAGGTACTCAAATATTTCGGAGCAGCATTACTTTTCAATAAATTCTTTACACTAGTTATGGTCAATAACACCAGAACATGCAATTTGTTATAAATATAAGAGCAGCGACTTTTCAATAAATTCGGAACATATAACGAGGTAAAAATATCAGAAAGCACAGAACGTCAAAGGTATCTACGCACTCAGGGTGATCATAAAGATCGGAACATTTATGGAAAAAAATACCTAGAGGTAGGGAGGTATATTTTCCATAAATGTTCCGATCTTTATGATCACCCTGAGTGCGTAGATACCTTTGACGTTCTGTGCTTTCTGATATTTTTACCTCGTTATATGTTCCGATTTTTTTGAAAAGTCGCTGCTCTTATATTTATGACAAATTGCATGTTCTGGTGTTATTGACCATAACTAGTGTGACGAATTTATTGAAAAGTAATGCTGCTCCGAAATATTTGAGTACCTCGCCCGCTACAATATATCTGATGGCGACTGAACAATCTACTATTACCTATTACGAAAACTTTTTATACGCCGTCCACACGCTTGGCAAACAATGGCAAACAGCGAACACCAAACAGCCAACACGAACATGTGGATGGGTGTTTGCCTGTTTGTGTTTGTGTTCGCCAGTGATCGGTGTCGGTTTTTTCCACAAATCAAAGGAACGTGTTTGCCAATCCGGAATGTACTACCACATTCACCAAGCATGGGGATGCGTGTTTGTGTTGGCTGTTTGTAGTCGGTGTTCGGCACGTGTTCGGTGTTTGTGACAAACAGCCAGCATGTGGAGCCCGCATTATAGTAAAAGTGGTACTCACTGTCGTCAGTCATGATCCGGGCACCGCCCACGTTCAACCTCTGTAGTTTCGTCGGTAATTTGGACACTAGCACTTGCAGCGCGGCTTCGCTCAGGTTACACCACGATATGTTCAACGATTGCAAACTGAAACAAGCAAAACAAATAAAAAATGGCAGATTTTCTGGTCGTAGGGGCAATAGTACATTGTTGCAGAGGATAGAAAGTACGCGATTTTTGGACGAGTCATATAGAGGGCCGAAACGTAGTTGAGGCCCTCTAGTGTACGAGTCCATAAATTGCACTTCCTACCGAGGCAGACATAGTGCTTTTCACAACTACTGAGAGGAAATACAATAAAAGTCTAAGGATCGTTAAAGGATGAGATGGTGGTAACCAAGCGATGGTGGACTTCACCAGCTCCTACCACCAGTAATACAGCTAAGATGGAATAAAATAAATTTATGCTATATGCTTACCTAACGCAACCTTCCAGTATAGCGGTCAGTCCTTCGGCCGTCACTCCTTGGGCCATGGTCAAATTTAGAGTTTCTAATTGTTTGCATTGACCTGAAAAAAATACGTTATTCATATGGTGATGGTGAGTTTTGAACTGCGACGATATAATATTCATGGATTTTTTAAATCGTATTTCTCAACAAAATAAGAAAATACCGTAAAAGAGATAAATAAAATTAACATCGGCCAAGAAATTAATACTAAATATAATTCTTAATAAATTACATTTGGCATAACGCAAACCTAACCAACTGAGTGTTTTTAAGCCATCAGTACTTACCAGAAAATCGACGAAGCCCCGCTGCGGAGTTTCTATTTTCTGCTCTAAGGGACGCAAGGTAACTAACGAACCTACATGTGTAGGCTGTTTTTGGGTATTTTTAGGGTTCCGGACCTAAAAAGGAACCCTTAAAAGAATCACTTCGTTGTCAGTCTGTCTGTCCGTCCGTCCGTCTGTCGAAGCACACCCAACCATGGTTTTCCTACTCACCAATCAATCGGCAGGTGGTGTCCTGCACGCCGACGCTCTCCAGGCTGAGCTTCCTGACGGCGGCGCAGCGCGCCAGCAGGCGGTCGAGCGTGGCGGGCGCCACGGCGGCCATGCTGAGGTCCAGGAACTGCACGCGCGACTGGCGGGGGGGGGACGTCGGCTGCCATTCTGAAATCTACAACGAAAAACTATTACACAACTGGGATAGGGTACATGAAATTCAAGTGCGGTGTTTTTAAAAACAGTGTTTTAATAATTATAAAAGAACGGTTGTTACCATGGCGACGGTCATTAAAGAACTGTTTTCGCGATTCGGTTACGTTATATGTGGTATTCTGATACCGTTTCCTATATCAATATTAGCGGTTTGTACTAGTAAAAAATAAAATGATTTTACATGTCTTATTTGTCTTACTAATATTATACGAGTAAATGGGAAAGTTTGGATGTTTGCATGTTTGTTACTCGATCACGCTACAACTACTGAACGGATCGGGATGAAACTCGGCACACATATAGGTTAGGTCCTGGAATTGGACATAGGATAGTTTTTATAACGAAAAATTTAAACATTCCCTAGGGTATCGAATTGAAATCTACGAGGACGAATTATATAAATGTCACTAACCTCTGAACTCGCCAGTCTCACAATAACGGGCAGCCGCGCCAGTATCCTGCCGAGGGCGTTCTTGTTTAGCGTCTTGTTTCCCAAGTCCAGTCGCTGCCATAGAGTTTCGTCGCAGGCTACTCTATACCATCTGGAAAAAAACCGCTGTTAAATCTATTTGGGAGTTATGTATGATGCCACAGACAGTGTAATCTAATATTTTAGGGTTCCGTACCCGAAGGGCCGTCAACGGGACCCTATTATTAAGCCTACGCTATCCGTCCGGTATCCTATTATTTTGCCTCAGTCGTTTTTGGTTTAATTCTTATTTAGTCTCATTCTGTATTCGTCACTCATTTTTTATTCGTCTTGTTCACTATACGTCGTTATCTTATTTCGTCAAATTCTGTAACTTGTCTCTCTTAATAAGTCTTATTCGGTTTTCATCGCGGTTTTCCTTGGACTTATCATTTGTTTGTCTCCCTCGTTTTTAGTATAATTCGCAGTCTATCTTTCATTGGCAATTCGTCTCCTTCGTTTTTGGGCACATTCGCCCCGTTCGTTGTTCGTCGCATTCGCTATGCAAGTAGATATAGACGACGGATAGGGATACGAGGTTGGCAATCCCTTTTCACGCCTAGGTACCTATGTATTTTCAACGCGCGTTGGAGAGGCGCTCGTGCGAATGAAGCCTTAGTATCGTATGTTGTTTTTATTTTTTATATTGCTTTTGTTTTTCTTTTGAATTACTTGTAATGTCTGTGTCACCTTCCGTGTTTTCACCGAGCGGTCCCAGCGGAAGACCAGCGTTGGCGTTACAGCCAGCACATGCTGAGTTGGGCCCGTTTCGCAACAATTGCACTTATCTGTCGTTTCTTTTCCTTATTCTTTGTGTTATATTTATGTGTTATTGTTGTGAATAAATGTTTTCTATTCTATTCTATTCTATTCTATAGTGCTCGAAAAATTGGTCGAAATCAGTTAATATTTAGGTGGTGTTATAGCCGTTTGTATGAAAAGCCGCCATCGCTTCACAATCCTCTTAAGTATGACGGGAAAAGATAGTCACAAATAATGAATCAGACGAAAACGAACGTAACGTACCTAGAATGCGATCAAAAACGAAAAAGACTAATTACGAATGTGACCAGCGCCGAACGTATGGATATAATTTGGGCGAATAAGTAAATGAGACAAAAAACGAACGACGAATGAGTCCAAGGAAGACCGTGACGAAAAACGAAAGAGACGTATTAAGAGATAGACAAGTTGCAGAATTTGACCAAATAAGATAGTGACGGATAGCGAGCAAGACGAAAACAGAATGAGACGAAATAAGAATTAAACGAAAAAAGAATGAGGCGAGATAATAGGATACCGTCCGTCCGTATGTCAGTCCTAACTTTAAAAGCCATATTTTTTTTAAAATATAATGAAAAAAGCGGGAGTACCATACAAGAATTTATTTTTTCAACGATTTTTTTGTCTTATAAACAGTAAAACAAGCAAGCGTCAATTTGGTATGATTTTATGAGAAACCCTGAACATAAACAACAAATACTGAAAAATGGTCAAGTGTGAGTTGGGCTCGCGCTGATTCGAATAGAAAATAATACCTACTGTGCGGCGGAACGAGACCCTCTGTGCGCGAGTCCGACACGCACTTGACCGGTTTTTTTCCAAGCTTTTTCATTTATCTGCACTCTACCATTGCCAATGTAAATGACATTGTATTATTCAAAAACTACATAATAATATGTTCTCAATCCTATCCAAATCGCGGTTCGATAATACCACCCTCTTTTTCGTCAGGGGTTAAAAAAGTTTACCTTTTGCAAACCAGCATACAGTGAGCCAGCGTCCTCTTCGGCAGCCAGCGGAAAACACTCAGCATCATCTCGTCGGAGAGCTCAGAGAATGAGTCGACCCCAGTCGAGTTGGTGAGGGACAGCTCTATAAGGGGGGCTGCAACAAAAGATAATGTTTGGAAATAAAGTCCGACCAGCGAGTGGTGACACGAGCAGTTTCCTCATTCTTCACTATGGCAACAATTGACAACAATACATATCTGCTTAAGTAGTAAAATAAAATACCGTTTGTAGATTTTACTCTGCTGATTACAGTAAAAATATTTTTGGATTTTTTTATGCAGTAGTTTCTTTTTATAATTGGAAAAAACAGTAAAAAAGTTGGAGAATGTTAGGAATACACTTATAGTGCCCTTAGTCCATTTATTACCATAGGAATTAAAAAAAATATACAACTGTCATGTCCATTTTTCATCTGTCTGACGGATTACTTGATTCTAACGACACGCTTTGGATTCTCGTAATACTATTGTTTTGATATACGCTATTAAAAATGGAAGTGACTAACGGATTTGTTAAAGCGGATAGCCGCAATCTGCCCAAAGTCGACGAATTCATGTTGTTACAGTTGTTATGGTTGACAAGTGAGATGACATGACAGTAAGTTTTGTTTCTGTTGAAAGTTACCTTTTTAATTTTATATCATGCTAAGATCACGACATCAGTATTCCTAACTTTGTATATACGGTCTTTTTAGTGACTATTTCTTTAATAAATTATTAATTACGAATTTAAGTTAAATAAAGAAAAACCGAGAAACACGGGTAGTCTAATTTTTAACCAGCTATTATAAACGCGAAAAAACCAAACTGCTTTTTTTTTTTTAATGTTGTCAATTCTACCTATGATACAAGCTGTCACATTATGAGTACCTAACCAGTCGCTATCAGGTTCACTTTGTCCATATTCCCATCTCGTCCACATTCCCATCTCGTCCATATTCCCATCTCGTCCACATTCCCATCTCGTCTATATTCCCATCTCGTCCACATTCCCATCTCGCCCATATTCCCATCTCGTCCACATTCCCATTTCGTCCACATTCGCATTTACTTCACATTCCCAACAACGAGTGAACAACTGAGTGATTACATTGATATCGAACAGCCCTACAGTCCTAAGTTAGGTTGCAGATGAGTTGGGAATGTGGACTAATTGGGAATGCGGACCAGGGGCCTGTTTTATAAAGCTACAAATTTCAATTTAAGTACAGGTTACAAGTTTCCATTTGACACAACCTCGACCAATCACGACCAGCCATTTGAGCAGTGTTGCCAGTTTAGACTTGTAAAATTGTTACTTGTAGCTTTATAAAACGTGCCCCAGCTGGGAATATGGATGAGATAGGAAGTGGACAATTTGGGATTGGTATGTGGATGAGTTGGGAATGTGGCCGAGATGAGAATGTGGACGAAATGAGAATATGAAGAAAGTGAACCTGAGCGGTCGCTATGCACGTGTTACCAGCTAGTGATATTTTGAATTCGCCGCGTTTTTTTTTTGTCGCCACTCACTGGTCGGACTTTAGAATAGTAGTAAAAGTTAAAGGGTTAAAAAATTCAATGCAAGCTATAAAATTCGTCAGCATTTTTCGATAGTATTATTGTTATATGTTAAAATAACCTACGTCTCTGCGCTTTGATTAAAAATATTATAACCAATCTTACTTACACAACCAAGACGAAGCAGTTTAGTTTGCAGACCGTGCCAAAGAGACATACTTACATACACTCGAAAAAACATAACTATTCTTCTGAAATATATTTTTTACAAATGGGTCTCAAATAGATTTCTTTTCTTCTCTCATATTGTGACCTTATTTTCCTGTCAAAAAACCCTACAAATATGAAAAGGTCAATACTGACAGTGAGGAGCCGGTTCCTCCCTCTCCCGGACGCAGACGGACGGCAGCGAGGGCGGGTACGTGCGGCCCGGCGCCAGCGCCACCGACTGGCCCATGGGCGTCTCCTCCTCGACGATGTAGTCTTGGAGCAGGGTGGATTCTAGGTCTGATGTAGGCTGCAGGGGTTTGGCTGAAATTCAATTCAGAGTTTTAGGCTGCGGCTCCACTGAGGCGGCGACGAGCGGAGCGGAGCGGAGCGGAGGTGTGCCAATATTAACCAATAGAAGGCGCATGCGATCACGTCGAATGCGCCTTGCGCACGTTAGTTTAGATTCTATTGGTTAATATTGGCACAGCTCCGCTCCACTCCGCTCATCTCCGCCTCAGTGAAGCCGCAGCCATATGCTCTTATCGGTAAAGTAATCCATTATTTCCTATTCTTAGCTTTCTCTTTAACACACTGATACACCTACACACACCTACTTTTTCGTTTAATTGGTATAGATAAAAGTCATCGCACGCTACAACGCTTCACTTCAAAGTGAAACATTGAAAATTGGGCTTTGATATGTGTTCACATGATACATTTTTCAGTGGACGACACGAGGCCCGCGCGCCGGCTATTGTTTTTACTTTAACTTGAAAAATGTATCTATGTACTCGACGAGCCGTAACAGGTGACCACACATCTTTCCTTGTCTATTATCTATCGTCTGCAATAGGACTTCTCTTTTCCTTCACTATGCTAAGTACATACAACAGAAAAAAATTTAGAAATAGTAAATAAATAATTCATTTTTAATCGGCCTTGTGCCTAGTTAATACTGATGGATTTAAGGAACTATGGTGCAACACGAATAGAAGAACTAAGATGGCGGAAAGTAGATTTAAGATCCCGGATAGTAGACCTAAAATGGCGGACCAAGATGGCCGACAGTACCTTAAGATGTCTTAGCAAAATGGCGAGCACTAGACCTTAAATGGCTGACCAATATGGCGGACAGTAGGTTTTTAGTATTTTTAGCAGTGTTACATTTGTCGATGCTCCTCGGGCTCTTCGGCTTGGACGGCCCCGCACCCGGGCTGCAGCCCTTGCCCCTCGGGCTCCGCGGGCTTCCCTTGGGCCGCGGGGACACCCCGATAACGTTGGGGTTCACGTTCTCGATGTCGTGCTTCCTTTTTAAATTGGGCTTGTGCTGTGGAAAGGTTAAGTTATTAGTAAACACCGGATTGACGGCGGCAAAAATGTACCAGTGCTAGTGATTCATTACATGTCGACTAAGTTTATCGACATCGATAAAAAGCAATTTTTTATCATCATTATCATAAGTAATGGGCAAGTTTGAATACCGTTTAATTATGTGCAACATTATTTATACTTATCGCAACTATAAACAACCCGTATCTGACATTGACTCTGGACTCGAGTCACTTTTGAAAACCATTGAAATTACATTGAATAACAAATTCATTCAGTACCTATAACATTCTTTAGCATTCCGACGAATTGAGAACCTTTTTATTTTTTAAGTCGGTTAAAAATGCGTCGAATGAAAATAGATCGTTTGTCTTGATGGAAAGCTGATCATTCAGATACAGTAGTTAAAGGTACGACTTACTTTTGCAAGAAATGTAAGATCCATATGTCACGAAAAAAGTTGTCGATAAACTTAGTCGATATATAATGAATCACTAGCACTGGTACATTTTTGCCCCCCTCAATCCGGTGTATGGTTATTAGTGATTGTATTGACACTAGAATATACTGCGATAATTCCCCCCCCCTCTCCCTGCGACTAAAATCAAGTAAAATATATATAATTATACAGCAAAAAAAAAAAAGTACGTTTGCTTAAAAGGGCACATTTAATTATATATCAGAGTTATATACGAAACTTTTGTAACTGGACTCAAAATTGAATGTAGTTCACTAAGGATTTATCATATTATTTAAGGTGCTTGAATGCTAGTGCACAAACTGACATGTTCTTTGGCGGCTAGTAGATCGAAGTTGTCTTGCCGAAATGTCCACGCGTGCAAACTGCGATTGTTTATTACGAATAGCTACAAATAGGTATTGTGAATAGTGCATCAGTTGAGATGTGAATAAATCTCGACAAAAAACGTGCTATCCGACAAGTGCACGGATAGCACGTTTTTACATAAAAGGGAATTTGTGTGGATTTTTTAAATAAAAAAAAGCGATTATTTCTTCGCATTTTTCCCATCCCTTCGATTTTGTTCTCGTTCGACATTTTTCGATCGTTCGGTTTCAAGAAAAGTTACAAGATATGCATTTTTTAAATCGCATTTCTCAACAAAATATGAAAATACCGTAAAAGAGATCACCAAAAGTGAAATTTAAATTAAAATTGGTCAAGAAATTAATAATGATACAAGCATTTTAAACTGCTAATTAGACAGAGAGATCCGAAGTGTACCGGTGACGTCATTGTGCAGTACGGCCATATAACTCCACGTAAAATTTTGTTTTGCTAGAAAGAGATAGGAACAAATCTTTGTTGGCTTATATCTTGGTTATTTTTATAGCTATTCAAATAATGTTTTTTCTCATCTGTTTGTTACATGAATCAGCTTTTAATAAAGCGGAAAAAAAACATGCATATTCCCTATTAGGGATCAGATTGAAAGTGAGCAAAATAGACTCGTTCTAATTTAATGTGTCACCCGACAAACGCGGCTTCAATTGATTGCGAATTGCGGTTTCCTGAAGCCGGATCCTTCCACAAATATTTAAAAAATTCTCCACCGAACATTTTCCAAGCGTGCCTAACGTCAAGTTGTCATTGGCGAAATACATCTTACCTGCAATAGATGTGAAAGACATATTAAAAAAAAAAAATTGAATGATATAACTTACAGGGCTGCGGACGACTTCTGTCTCTACCGACACCGGCTGCTGTTCATTCTCATCTGAATCCAAGAAGCTTACTCCCATTTCTTGCAGGACCTGAAGACGTCACAACAAAATTTTCAGTGTGTAAAAAATGAAAATCGTTATGCTGCAAGTATACTAAGGCAATCCTGAAGCATTGCACAATCATGAAGTTTCTGAATGTTGAAAACTAGTAGGACTCACCCTCGCTTTGCTTCGGTTTATCTTAGTTTTCTATAACACTCATACATAATTATTTATTTATTATTTATTTATAGCGTTTTCCATATTTTACATAACATTACATTAGATTTATAATTCATAAAGTTGATTTATATGGCCCCTGGTATAGGCCTCCTCCATCTTTCCCCATTTCTTCCTGTCCTACGGAAGCTCATCGGAAGAAATTATCCGTAAATTCTACAACGACCTGGAGAGAGCATATGAGCTAGCTGACAAGACTTTGCTCTTAATGGGAGATTTCTATGCGAAATTAGGAAAGCCACAACCCTACGAAAACATAACAATGGGAAAATACGGCTACGGGAAAAGAAACCACAGAGGTGAATTCCTGATACAGCATGCAAATGAATACAAACTAAATATAATGAACACATATTTTAAGAAGAAAGCCTCCCGGAAATGGACTTGGTTGTCACCAGACCAAAAAACTAAGAACGGAATAGATTTTATACTAAGTAGCAACCACAGATCTATCGCCAATGTAGAAGTACTCAATAAAATAAACTTCCCATCTGACCACAGAACGCTCAGATGTTCTCTCAAAATGGATACAGCAAAAATTAGCCGAAGATCATTTAAAGCCCCACTCAACATATTAAAATCAGAAAGAGAAAAAACTACATACATCCAAAACCTCAAAGAAAATTCAACAACTTTACTAGAAACCATGATAAATACATATGATATACAAACTTGTAATAACAAGCTTGAAGAAACAATCACAAAAAGCCATAAAATAGACTCATACATAAACCATAGTTAAATACATAAAATGCCTCATCAAAATCCGTTACGTGGTTCAGTAGGAGTTAGCTGATATATGATAGACGCAAAAGCTACTTTGTTTTTAACTATGTACAGATAAAGATGAGATGAGAGAAGATGTTAAACGCAAACAATGCTAAACTTATGCGTGAAGGAATAGTAATAACAACATTGCTTTTGACCATATGGGTGATTCCACAGGCGTTTCAACCGATGTCAGTCCGCTGTCGTATTATTTAAGAAATAGGCGATAATATACTTAAAATTCGATGTGAGAATGTTAGCTGCTTGGTGTAGCGCATTCTTTCAATATTTATGACAGCGGACTGACGGCGGTTGAAACGCCCGTGGAATCACCCATATCTGTACGTATTCAGAAACTTCACCGTTGTAAAGAAAAAAAAAATGAAACCTAACTATACTTTATATATTATCTCCCTTTTCAAATTGATCACTTTCTCCGTAAACGTGTGCCTTCCTTAAATCTGACATTGGCAAAATCATAATGGCAACACAAATAATAAAAGCTGCAAAAAGAGATACAATGCAATAACCTTTCTGACCAGCCTTATATGGAATATTATAGCTTCTAGGGCCCCACAAACTAGGAGTCAACTATTTGTTACAATGAGAAAGTTCTTTCTTATTTGAACAGATAGCTGCATCTGTCTTTAATCTTTCGTATGCCTAGTTCCGGATCCGTGCCGACCCTGATCCTATGCCTTGTTCCGTATCCGTCACTAAGGGGCTTAAACGGATTATTTGAAATTGTATTCTAGTAGCTTAAATATTGTGTTCTAATGAAAAAAACTAAAAAAATCAATCTTCCATAGATAGCATTCAGTTGCTCGAAACGTCAAATCACTTTCGAGCTAGGAGCTATTAAACTCGGTCACGTGACACCGATGACTTCATAGCCCGGCAGACGACAGGTACAAGTATGCGACCTCTCCGGCGTACGAAAGGTTAATCTGCAGAGCCCATAACAACTTGCACAGTCAGAACAATAGTGACCTAATTCAGAAATTTTAAATTTCGGGTTAGGTCTCTATAATACTAAATTTATGACTTAAATTTTGTAAGCTGAAATTTTGAATTAGGTCACTATTGTTCTGAAGGTGCGACTGTTCTGAGAATGTAGTCATAAGGAGGATAAAAAAAATGATATTTAGGGAACAAGATCTTGCTATTAATAGACCAACCAAGTTAAGAGGACTGTGAGTGAACCCAATGGGTACTAGAGAACGAGTAACTTACTTATACAGGGTGTCCCACGGCCATGCCACATGGAAGGAAAGTACCTTAAATATTGTAGATGGAACATTTTACTGAAAGAAGACATTATTTGAATTTAAAAAACAATTTAAACTGCATTCATAGATATTTAAATAATTACATGGTTGAACCGGGAATCGAACCCGTTACAAGGTAAAAATAATTACCCTGTAGCTTTATCATACCGATCAGAAGGCTTCATCATAAGGATTATTTTTTGCTAAATAACATAGTGTCAGAAATAAAAGGAAGACCATGAATTTTAACATTTGATGTGAAATTTTGAACAGAAAAATGAAAAGCTGACATTGCCGTAAGGACATACAACTGACATTATCATAAATACCTATTACTAATTACCAGTATGAAAGTGTCCACGAGCTACAAACAGAACTTAGACGTACTATACTAAATATCCACCACAACAAGATCAAAAAATCGACAGGGAGCGAAATAATCAAAAGAGTGCGACTGTATTCAACAGGAAGGGGAACAGACTCATTTTGAGCATTTGATAAATTGATTAATTTTGTATTAAAAATGTTAAAATTCATGGTCTTCCTTTTATTTCTGACACTATGTTATTTAGCAAAAAACAATCCTTATGATGAAGCCTTTCGATCGGTATGATAAAGCTACAGGGTAATTATTTTTATCGTGTAACGGGTTCGATTCCCGGTTCAACCATGTAATTATTTAAATATCTATGAATGCAGTTTAAATTGTTTTTTAAATTGAAATAATGTCTTCTTTCAGTAAAATGTTCCATCTACAATATTTAAGGTACTGTTCTTCCATGTGGCATAGCCGTGGGACGCCCTGTATATAGAAATACATAGAAGACATCCAAGACTCAGAAACAATTACCCTCATCATACAAATACCTATCTGCCCTTACCGGGATTTTAACCGGACAGCTAGCTTCATAGACAGTGTCACTACGAACTAGGCTAACGTCTCGTGACGTAATTCAGATATTTAGCGCTTCTATTTTTAACTATAAGTGGTTTTGAAATCAAATTAGTTTTGTTGATGTTCATACAGTGGAAAGTTCATTGAGCTTAACCTAACAGTAAAGTTTATATAAGGTAAGGTCCCAATTGTATAAAGATGTTCAACTTAGCGGTTTATACAGAGCAACAACTGAAATATAGACGAGGTATCTAGAAAACATGATTGTAAGTAAAAACGTACGAGTCGACGTATAGTTTGGTTATTGCCAAATTAGTAATTAATAACATGAAATAAGGACTAAGGATTAAGTAAACGGATAAATAAGATCCGTATTTCAGCTTAATGATGTGAAAATACAAGGATAATTGAAGATTTAATGGTAAAATTGCTCATAGAAAAAAGCGGGAACGTCACTTTTGAGACGTTACTTTACTTGCCTCCTGATCGGTTTTTCTGTCGGTCAAACTCCAACTCTTACGCGCCGGGCTTTCAATGTGCATACGTTTCCTAAAATAAACACGTATCATCAGTATTTTTTGAATAGCAAGCGAAAATAAATCATGACACGTTTCGCGCCTTTTGACTTTTAGCGCCGAAAAATCAGCTGTCATAGGTAACAGGTGAGATTAGGGCGGTTTTATGAAAGAAATAGGCAGCTCACCGAGGAGTATCCACGTCTTCCAGGCCTTTGGATAAAGGACGGTCATCGTCAACACTATTAACGCTCATTACTGGGGATAAATTATGATTATTTCACGCGAAATCGTTCGGTCAACGTCCGTACATCACACAGTAAAAAATGTCATAGACAAGATAGACGACAGCGCCTAATATTGTGTTGCCATGTGAGTCATGTCACCGAAATCGCTTACTAATAAATTAAAATCGGTACGGTTGGTTGATTATTGTTATTTAAGATAATTCTTGTTTTAGGTTACACGTTTTATATAATTAAAAATTGCCGATCTACGTTGCATTTTATACAATTGGTACTGTCTAACTAGATTTTGTTATTGGATAACAATCTGTTCGAAGGCCAATGACCCTAGCATAGACAATTTGATAACGATGTATTAACATGTTTTATGAAATTATTTCGTTTTAATTTGTAAAGTTAAATGATAAACCACTTAGTTGAACAAACTTTTCTTTATTTGAACTATATCGTACTTATCAAAATAAACAATTCGACGCACAAAATAAATAATAAATTGGTAACATTGACTGTTGTTTACAAAAGGCGAACCAATCATAGCTTGCCGTCGTCATCGACTTCGCGACTATTGGTCAGTTTCATCGCACCACATTTTGGTTTCACACCTCCATCCTGTCAAAACAGAAAACAAAGGCGCACGACCACGTACGCCTTGTTGCTTGTATTTGATACGCAAAAAGTTCGCGAAACGTTATTAAAAAGTGTTAATTTCTACCGAAAAACGAAATCTCAAGTGCAGTGATTGCGTTTATCTTGAAAATGGCGACGCGGAAGCTGAACACCATCGAAGATTTGAGCGGTAAGTAAGCGTAAATAAACAATGACGCTACAAGCTGTGACGATATTTGATTTGCGTTTTGATTCACGACATCTACTTCGTTATTCTATTACACGCCTGATTGGGCCCTGATTTAGCATGGTGTTATTTAATTACGCAGTTAATTTGTCGTTATTTCGCAACAGCTGTCTTTGTTTACTTGCATGATGTACTTTTCTTTAAATATGGCGTCAGAATCAGTGATTTTAGAATCATAAAATACGAGTGTGTTCGCAGTACTTGAAGTACTTCTGCGTCACAAAACAAAATTAACGTGTGCGTACGTGATTGCGTCCGTTCGGGGAATTAGTCTTCCATGTTGTTAAATACGTTCGTCAGTTAACAATTACAAGGAAGCCGCGACTTCCTAATTTGGTAGCGTTTTCGTTCGTAGTAAATACCGAGCCTCTTTGCTCGTCATGATTTCCTGGTACTTTTACCTATTGATCGGTAGACATTTTGTTTACAATTTGTGTTTACAAACAAAGAACGAATTCTCAGACTTGCGAATAACGTATTTGCCAAAATCGACCTACCTCCTTACAATACGATTACCATATTGGAGTCAAAAATACCTATCTACAGATATTTTTACCAGACTTACGAGGGGCGGCTGAAAAGTAATCTACCTAACAATGAAACAAAAGACTGTCGTGGCTAATTTTTTTTTATTTTTCTATATAGTCCCCTGCTAGTAAAATGCACGTATTAAATTTTTCAAATATTGAATTTAAACCATTAAAAAAAAATCTTTCGGTTTGTCGTCAAAAAAGTCAGTAACCGCAGCCTTCATTTCGTCATCGGTCATAAACCTTCGTCCCCTGAGGTCTTTCTTGAGAAGTCTAAACAGAAAATAGTCACAGGGGGCTAAATCTGGACTATAAGGGGGGTGGTCAATGGTTTCGAAGCCATTGTCTTTAATTGCTAGCTTCGTTGTGCGGGCGGTATGCACTGGTGCGTTATCGTGCAAAATCAGAATACCTTTGTTTAGTTTACCTCGCCGTTTTTCTTTTATTGTCTCTCTTAGTTGGTATAGTAAGTTTGAGTAATAATCAGCATTCATTGTAGTTTTCTTCGGTAAATAATCTATGAGCAAAATCCCTTCTGTGTCCCAAAAGATTGTAGCCATAAGTTTACCTGCCGATGGACAGACCTTGAATTTCCGAGGCGGCTTCTCATCCTTAAATTTCCACTGTAACGACTCTTGCTTACTTTCCGGGTCCCATTGTCGAATCCAAGTCTCATCACATGTTACAATTCTAGAAATTATTTCTTCCTCTTTCCCTCGACTCATCTCCAAAAACTCTTCGCAACATTTGACACGCCTCTCCATGTCAAATGCAGTCAACATTCTGGGGACCCAACGTGCATGTCGGCGCGGAGCTGCCCCGCCGGGGCGACTCCGCGTCGGGAGAGTTAGACATCACAGGATTTCAAATAAAATAGCACTTCAGCACACACAACACTCTATAATGCCACTTAATCAATATAGAATTACAATAGCTTTGAACAAAACACTATAATTCGACACCTTTAACACTCGCGTAAAATGTATTTTAATTAAAAGCAATTCAGAGTAACTTTCGGTACAAGTTACAGGACCGTAATGGCGGCGGCAGTGAAAAACCATAACAAATTTCCCGCCATCGCAAGGTCAACCTCTGATTTGCAGAAAGTCAAAACAAAGTCCCATTAATTATTGCTCTATAGATTAAAGAACATAAAATTCACACAAAAATATTTTATAACGAAAAAATATTAAAATTGATTAATTATAAAGTTCTATTACAAATTATGTCCATGGCTTATCACTAATTTGTTAATTAAAATGCAAGATGATAACAATTCTTATGAAAAGTTTCCTAAAGGAATTAGCTGTCAAATATCTGATTTTAAAAGAGCTTTACTAACAAAATTGATATTAAATAAACTCAAAGGTTTATTTACTTATAATTAAAGTAAATATGAATTTTAATGTCTTTATATACAACATTTTTTAAAGTTTTAAATAAACATAACATGCAATGAAACAATTGTTTTGTTAGATTTAGTTTTAATTTAAGCCGCGTGGTGGCGCCAGTGCGCGCGCCCATACGGCCATTCTGTTAACAGCGCGCTCTCGGCGCTGTAAATATTAAATTATGAAATGTAATAACAGTACAATTAAATATTACTTAAAATGAAAACGGTTAAATTCCTAACTTAGTCTCACTTAAGGTTTTACAACTAAAAAAACAAATCAAAACATAAAAGAGTTCGAAAACGACCAGGTCGCGACGAACAAAACAAATGTGGCGTCAACAACTGCGGTATCTAGCCACTAAATCAAACAAAATATCAAACACATTCCAATCACAATGACATCACCCGTCGGGATCTAGTCAGGTAACATAATTCCTTATGACGTCGGACCCTAAATAAGTCGAGTCAAAAAGGAAAAGACACGGATGCTCAATGGCATTGATGCATACTGGTCTTAAATTATCATGCATCGTTATCAACGTCAGCATCATCAACGTTATCATCGCCATCGTTTCTACACAAATTGCTCTGGACATTATCCTCATCACCACTCCCCCATACGGCCTCATCAGTAACGTCGTCAAACGGGTCAGTCTGACCTAGAGGAGCGGGCCGCAAAAAATCGTGACTGACTATTTTTTCAGAGCACCCGCGAAGATTTACATGTTTTACTTTATACCTATCGTTGGGAAGTACCTCGATAACTTCCATTGGTCCCTCGAATTTGGCCCCTAATTTAGTAGTATGACGTTCGTGGCGGCGCATTAAGACAAAGTCGCCCTTATTGAATGGATGTATTTGGGCTTTTCCTTTGTTGAATTTTGCTTTTTCGTAACTTCCCCGCTCGTCCATCCTATTTTTTGATTGAGTCCTTATTTCATTTATATTTTCGCAATTTTCGACGTCATCTATTTCTAGTAACTTAATACCAGGAGGGGAGCATTTCCTACCTAACAGCAATTCCATAGAACTTTTGCCGGTCGCCTTTGAAACTGAGCAGTTTATGGCTAACTGTAAGTCTCTCAAAGCAGTATGCCAGGGCTTGCTGGCTTCGACCACAGACATACTGTCTTTGATAACCTTCATTAGTCGTTCTACTTGACCGTTCGCTCGACTGGCGCCTTTTGCAACAACATGATGTTCAATACCGTTTTGAGAGCAGAATTTTTTAAATTCAGTAGATGTCATACTTTTGTCTTGGTCTGTTACTAAACGAGTCGGTGTGCCAAACACAGAAATGAACTCTTGAAACGACTTTATGGCAGTCTCAGCGGTGCGGTCATTTGTATAAACCATATATGCATATTTTGTGAAACCATCAATATAAACAAACGCGTACTCGGTAGTTTTTCTTACGCCGTTCATTCGTCCCGTGATATCCGCGTGAATTGTATGAAAAGGAACGGGAGTTTTCTCTATTGGATGTAAAGCTATTTGCCTTGAGCCAGATTGGCCTTTTCTTACGCGACAACTGACACAGTTTTCAACAAACCTACGAACGGTCTTGGTCATTTTAGGGAACCAATATTGTTCTCTAATCTTGCTTAAAACCTTTTCCCAGCTTAAATGAAGAAGACTGTCATGATAATGAGAAATTAAACTCCATCTATATGACCTAGGAACAATTATCAGTTTGTGTGTTTTTCCTTCAATTTGTACTTTTCGCCTAAGAAGCTTATCTTGCAAAATCACGTAAGTGTCGGCAATCGTTTTTGGTACCGAATCTCCTTTTAAATCCGATACAATCTTTTGTAGGTCAGAGTCTCTTTTTTGCTCTACCAAAAGCCAGTTTAAATCGAGGCTGGCAGAGTTTACATTCAATGGCGTGGCTTGACTAGTTTCGCGAGAGGAGGAGACCGTGGCAGAGACAACAGTTGGATTACGGCTAAAATAGTCTGCATGAGCTAATTTATCACCTTTACGATACTCGATTTCGAAATCAAAGCTTTGAAGATATGCCCACCATCTGTGAACCCTAGGCGATAAGTCACGCTTGTGGCTGGATGCTTTCAGCGAGTTACAATCCGTTACAACTTTAAATTTTTGTCCGTATAGAAAATGGCGAAAGTTTTTTATTGCTTTTACCACTGCCAAGGTCTCCAGCTCATAAGAGTGATATCGGCTCTCGGTCTCGGTCGTTCGCATACTGAAATAAGCTACTACTAGCGGGTTACCACCTTTTCGTTGTAAAAGCAGGGCGCCATATCCAATGGCACTGGCGTCCGTGTGAAGTTCTGTTGGTAAGTCTGGATCATATATCGTAAGCAGGGGAGAAGAAGTTAACCTATCAATGACTTCTTTTCTTACTGTTTCATGACGATCTGTCCAGCTCCACGGAACGCCAGTCTTTGTTAGCTCATAGAGCGGTGCCATTAAAGTGGAAAAATTGGGAACGAACTTCCTAAAATACCCAGCGAGTCCATTGAACTGGCGCACTTCTTTGACAGATTTGGGAATAGGGGAATCTACCAATGCTTGAATTTTACGGGGGCTAGGTCGAACGGTTCCGTTTTCAATGATGTTCCCCAGATATTCAATAGACGTCTTTAAAAACGAACACTTTTTGACGTTTAAAGAAAAGCCCGCTTCTGTAAGTTTTTCTAAAACCAATTGCAGGTTATGAAGGCCTTCTTCCGCGGTTTCTGAAATAACGCAGACGTCATCGAGATAGATCAGGGCAATATTATCCTTAAGGTCACCTAGAGCTTTATTTATTGCTCTCTGATAAACAGACGGAGCATTGCACAGACCAAAAGGGACGCGAAGGAACTCATATTGCCCATCAGGCGTTACGAATGCAGTTTTTTCGATTGAGTTGTCAGTCTCTGAAACAGGCAATTGATGGAAGCCGGCAGCCATATCTAAACACGAAAAATATCGAGCTTTACCTAGCTTGTCTATTTGGTCTGCTATGAGGGGAAGCGGATAGTGGTCCCTAACTGTGTTAGCATTAAGCTCGCGATAATCGACACAGAGACGGTCCGTTCCATCTCTTTTTTTTACCAATAACATCGGACTACTAAATGGTGAGCAACTGTCACGAATAATCCCGTTTACTTTAAGGTCCGCGATAATTTCTTTGACCTTTTCTCTTTCACTTGGTGAAAGACGATATGGCCGTCGTTGAACAATTTTATCCGGGTTTTTTAATCGAATTCGCAATTCACCAGTTTTCACAGTAGAGACAGAATTTCCTGATGTAAAGGACTGTTTATATTTAGTGAGTAATTTCTTTAATGGCTCAAGATGTTGTGGGTCAGCTATATCAGTATCAAGTTCAAAATCTTCCTTTAATACAGTGTTAATTATCACATCGCGTTGTATTACAATTTTATCTCCAGAGAGAGTCACTGTAAGGCCGGGAACTTGTAAAATATCCGCGCCCATGATGATGTCGTATTGAATGTCGCTATCACTAACAACAAAAAACTCGACCTCAACAAAGACATCATTCAACTTTACGGGTGTGACTAGACTGCGCTTTGACACTACAGGCGCCTGGCCAACACCGCGGAAAACAACACTCACTTCCCTTCTTTTACCGGGAATCGACCCAGCCACCTGCTCGCGCATCAAAGAGCAGTCCGCCCCACTATCAAACAAACATTTAAATAATTTGTCATCAATACACACATCGATCAAACAACGCCCAACATTATGACAATAATTAATTCGCTTATTTATATTTTCGGTCACATATAGCTTATTTTTTTCATCACTCTGCCGCTTAAAACAATTTGACATAGAATGTCCTTTTCTATGGCAGTATGTGCATTCAACATATTGTTGTGGCTTAGAATTAGAACTAACCGATACATTGCTTTGATCACCATAACTAGGTTTAACAGCACAGTCACGCGAGTAATGTCCGTTTTTATTACAGCTAAAGCAAGTAATTTTACTTAAATCAGCACTATGCACGGGTTTGACACTAAAGTCACTACGCATTTTCTTTGAACCAGAAGGTAAAAGCCCGTCGTGCTTGCGCTTACGATAAGTCTTTAGAGTTATAATCAAATTTGGCAAATTGTCCGGTGTGTTACGCAACAGTTCAGCGCGAATAAATTCAGGAAAAATACCTGTTATGATGGCCTCTACCACCTCTGAGTCCGCGGCTTCGGGTCGAATCCTCTTGAACAGCGTCCACGCCGTCGTCGCGTACTCGGCGTAGCTGCTAGCGTGATCCGAGGTGTAGTTTCTCCACTTCAACACGTCATCTGCATAACGAAACTCGGAGCCAAAATGTTTAATTAAATCTTCTTTAATTTCATCCCACGATGTAGAGTGCAGTGACCACGTATCGGCCCATGTTTTAGCTCGGCCGCGTAGCTGTAAAATTGCTTTCATGCGCGCCTCGTGCTGTGTTATCTTCAGCTCCTTTATAGTGTCGTCGACATGGGCGCACCAATCGCGGATGTCATGCGATCTTTCATCAGGATCAAATGGCGGCAAATAAAAGTCATTCATTTTTCTATGGGGCTGGCAACTACTGAAAGCGGCAGCGACAGCGCTCGCCGTAGCTTCTTTAGTCATTGATGACATTAACGACAGTACCTGGTCCATGGTAAAATACGGAGATGAAGAATTATGCATCAACCCTTGTGTTTCGTTGTTTGGAGGTTGTAATCCCACCGCTGCTGTCGGCGCGGAGCTGCCCCGCCGGGGCGACTCCGCGTCGGGAGAGTTAGACATCACAGGATTTCAAATAAAATAGCACTTCAGCACACACAACACTCTATAATGCCACTTAATCAATATAGAATTACAATAGCTTTGAACAAAACACTATAATTCGACACCTTTAACACTCGCGTAAAATGTATTTTAATTAAAAGCAATTCAGAGTAACTTTCGGTACAAGTTACAGGACCGTAATGGCGGCGGCAGTGAAAAACCATAACAAATTTCCCGCCATCGCAAGGTCAACCTCTGATTTGCAGAAAGTCAAAACAAAGTCCCATTAATTATTGCTCTATAGATTAAAGAACATAAAATTCACACAAAAATATTTTATAACGAAAAAATATTAAAATTGATTAATTATAAAGTTCTATTACAAATTATGTCCATGGCTTATCACTAATTTGTTAATTAAAATGCAAGATGATAACAATTCTTATGAAAAGTTTCCTAAAGGAATTAGCTGTCAAATATCTGATTTTAAAAGAGCTTTACTAACAAAATTGATATTAAATAAACTCAAAGGTTTATTTACTTATAATTAAAGTAAATATGAATTTTAATGTCTTTATATACAACATTTTTTAAAGTTTTAAATAAACATAACATGCAATGAAACAATTGTTTTGTTAGATTTAGTTTTAATTTAAGCCGCGTGGTGGCGCCAGTGCGCGCGCCCATATGCACTAACCTTGGACATGTTCAAATGCTCATGAATTATTTCATTGACTCGCTCTTTACTGACGCCCACATCTCTAGCTATCTCCCACTGCTTCACTCGTCGGTCCTCTAATATAATTTTTTTCACCCTGGCTACATTTTCATCGGTGACGGCCGAAACTGGTCTTCCGCTACGAGGATCATCTTCCAGACTCTCACGACCTAACTTAAACTGCTTTGACCAAAACTTTATAACAAATTCGGAAGAACACAAACTGCCAAACACACGTAACATACGCTGTCTGATCTCCGAAGGCGTATTCCCTTCTTTAGTCAAAAACTTAATCACCGCACGCTGCTCGATTTTATCCATTTTCACTTTTTCTACCGACATGTTTGAAACAATTGTAGGAGACAAATAAACGTGATGCAATAAACAAATGAATGTAATACATTTTGAAAATAGAATAACAAACGAATATAAATCCATACCAGCCAGCATTATTTTTGTATATATTTCTGACCAAGGAGATTACTTATCAGCCGCCCCTCGTATAAACAAAAATGGAGGTTCTGTGTTTAGTCCGTAGGTATGTATACCTATAAAATAAAACAATGAACCTACTTAAACATAAATAAAATAACTCTTTCAAGTCATTGTCAGACAAACTGAAGTAGGCGTCTAACAATGTTCCTTTTGGTTTTGTAAATAGGTAGGTAAAATACCTAGACACTAAATCTTACCGACGGATGCTGAATTTCCTAAAAAAAATTGGGTGTATGATAAAATTGATAAACAAAGAAACAGGCCAAAAAAACTAAACCAAATGTTATCTTTGTAACTACTTACATAAAAAACAAAGTTAATTTTCAAACCAAATAGGATTAATTAAGAGTCAATGTTAAGAACCTTACAAATTCGCTAATTAAAGCAACATCGTGTTATCAGAAAACGTGTAGGTATGTTGTTTGTTATGAACCTATTTTCATTTGGTCTTATTATTATTAAGTATGGCAACATCTGTGTTTATCTACGTAGTTCTAAGAATAATGAAGATGGCTGCCGAACTTGTACCTAGTTGCTACTCACGTATATGATATGATATGTTTTTAATCCTACCTATCATAAACAAGGCAATAAACATAACAGTCCCTGAATAGGATTCCCTGTCAACATCATGTTGTAAACATCAACAATCTAGCTAGAACTTATGTTTTATTTATACCTACCACCTACTTCAACTTCTGGAATCCTGGTACCTATTTGAACTGAGATAAAAACAAAACGCGTAAAAAAACTGGTTAATCCGAGAAAAAAAGAGGGTGAGTTTAACGTGTCTGTAACATACACAAGATACACAGATACACTGTGTGTTTGTATGTATCCTATGTGTATATCTGTGTTATCGTAGCTACTAAACGGATGGACCGATTTGGATGCGGATTTTTAAAATAAAGCTAAAGCTGGTTCTTAGCTAGGTTTCATGAAAATTTACAGCTCTGAAAGTATTGGTTTTCATTATATCGAGGGTTTCCATTTAATAGTTAGGTATGTCGATCGTATTCCAAGATAAAATGTACCTTAGCCAAAATACTTCGTCCAGCGGGGCTGGAGCTACCTTTGTATTAAATTCATCATTTGAACATTTATCCGTGAAGGCGTAGGATCTAACTTTCGCATTTGTGATTATTGAAGTAAGTAGGTAGGTATATTACGTATTTCAAAACTTGCTTCCTTAGTAAAAATGGCAATTTTAATAAGGTCGATATTACAATAGTTACATTTTATTATGTGTGATATTGGTTATTTGAAATGCCTTTGAGTACCTAGTTGTTGCAAATTTACATTATCGGATACGCATATGTTAACTTGTTGATAAAGAATTCCAAGGTTGCTTGAATTATTAACGCGATAGCAGCTCTATTGCTGCTTCCCTGGTAGCGCCATCTCTCTCGCTACATCTTTCAGTAAATATTTACCGGTACTATCACACGAATTGACCTAGGTCTTAACCTAAAGTCTAGGCTTGTACTATGGGTACTAGACAACGATATACAAAATTATATAGAGAGTAGAAATTGTTTAACAAATGCGATATTAACACGTAATAGGGATTCATTATTCATTACTTTTCACAGCTTCAATAACAGCTGATTCATGTAACAAACAATTGAGAAATAGTACATTGTTGCAGAGGATAGAAAGTACGCGATTTTTGGACGAGTCATATAGATAAATTGCACTTTCTACCGAGGCAGACATAGTGCTTTTCACAACTACTGAGAGGAAATAAAATAGAAATTTCATATTCAAAATTCAAATTTTCATTCGTGTTAATGTGACATCATCGCCAATTTTACCATAGATATTTTTTTTTAAATCTGGACCCTTATTCTCGTGGCACTCGACATTAATAAACTAACATGCGAGATGAATATGTCAACTCCATGTAAAATTGTATTTGTTTCGCGGTTCGCTATATCTCCCATGTAATTTCATCTCTAGTGGTTCGAGATTAGGGGCCAAGTTTGAATTACATTTAAAAAAAAGTGACATAGTTTTTAGTCTGTGTATCTTTTAGCAAATATACACCTAATATTTTACGACACAAAATGGTGTGTTCTGATTGGTCCATTTCATTTTTTCATTTTAAGGTGCTAGGACACAAAAATTGTTTGATTGATTTTCATTGGTTCTTAAAGTTGGACAACAATGTTCTCGACCAATCAGCAAACACGCCGACAAAAACATTCTTGGTCTGTCCTTATAAGAGAAGTTTTGTGACCCCAAACAAGACCATCTATGGCCATATTTCCGAGCAGTGTTGTGAAAAAACATTTTTTTGATAGCTATAAAAATAGCCAAGATATAAGCCAACAAAGTGTTCCTATCTCTTTCTAGCAAAATAGAATTTAACATGGCCGACCTATTAAATGACGTCACAGTGCATATCGGATCTCTCTGTCTAAAATAGGTGTCTAATTAGCAGTTTAAAATGCTTGTATCATCCGTATTTCTTGGCCGATTTTAATTTAAATTTCACTTTTAGTGATCGCTTTTACGGTATTTTTACATTTTCCTGAGAAATGCGATTTAAAAAATGCATATCTTATAACTTTTCTTTAAACCGAACGATCGAAAAATGTCGAACGAGAAGAAAATCGAAAGAATAGGAAAAATGCAAAAAAAAAAATCGCTTCACGGAAATAATGAAAATTACCGTCAAAAGGAAACAACAAAATGCTCTCAATCGCTAACACATCCTTTGAAGCCCAGTGTGCACTAGGATGTATATTATCAAGGCAATTTAATTTGAACTGTATTGCAATAGGAATACAGTATATTATCCTTTCTTTATAAATTGGAAATGGCATTTTCGAACAAACGTAATTCAACTTTATTGCCTTGACGGTAGATTCAAAGTCCCACTGACAAAAAACTGTTATGATATGTTATGGCCACTCAATTTCGTCCAATTGGTGCAACATATTGTAGAACATAGACCTGTCGTCCGAGTCTAAATTTGGACCGTTTATCCACTTGGTGATATTTCTATCATTGTATGATGCATCATGTGATTGTCGTTAATAAAGAAATAAGTCACTGGAGTCATGTAAAGGTCTGATCACACAGACCTTACAAACGGTGTTGCCCTAGCCAAAATGCAAATGCTAGTGACGTTTTTCTTTCCTATCACTTATGCACATCTATAAAAATCACGTTTGTTGTATGGGAGCCCCCCTTAAATATTTATTTTATTCTGTTTTTTCCATTTGTTGTTATAGCGGCGAAAGAAATATATCATCTGTAAAAATTTCAACTGTCTAGCTATCACGGTTCATGAGATAAAGCCTGGTGACAGACAGACGGACAGCGGAGTCTTAGTAATAGTGTTCCGTTTTGACCCTTGGGGTACGGAACCCTAAAAAGAGTCCGACTCGCACTTATCCGGTTTTCAGGGTTCCGAAGACAAACTAGGAACCCCTATAGCTTCGCCATGTTCGTCTGTATGTCTGTATGTCACAAAGTGCACACTCAGCTTTTTAACCGACTTCAAAAAAAGGAGGAGGTTCTCAATTCGTCGGGTTTTTTTTTTTTTTTATGTATGTTCCCCGATTACTCGAAGACCACTGGACCGATTTGAAAAATTTTTTCGTTGTTCGAATGGGTATACTTTCTAGTTGGTCCCATTGTCACCACGTCAGGATCTGATGATGGGATCATGGAGAAATCAAGAGAACTCTTCAAATATTATAGGCACACCTATAGCGATTTTGGTATTTTTCACTGTAACTCATGCATTTGCTTTTGAAAAGTACTATATGGTGAAGTGGAACTGATGATGAAGACCACAGATGGCCACCGGAACTCCTTAACGGTACCTATTTCAAGGGTGGCGATAAGATATTTCGATAAAGGAAGTTGAGCGACTATGACGAAGCACATTTAGGTTTAAATATGACTATGACATTCCCGCGGCGTTGTCTGCGGCGAGCTTGAAATGTTCTATAGTTTCTTATTAATATTTAGAAGTGGAGCTACGTAACAGCATAAATAGGATCACTAAAAAGTATAAAATAGAATAAATGTTTAAAAAAACAAAAAACCGCCTTCAAAAAGCAAAAAATAACTTCTTTAAAATGGTAGGTAAATAGGTCAGTCCAACTGAAGTCGGCGTCCAACAATATTTTAACCAATTCTCAGAAACTACCAAAGTTACAAAACTAAAAATATTTTTATTACTTTCCAATTACAACATCGTGTGACATATGGTTGGTTGGTTATTAAAAAACCATTATTTGTAAGTACCTATGTCATTATGAATTTTAAGTAGACTTGATTTGTTTTTGAGATACGCGCGACTAAAGTGTTTATAACTACTAAAAATCATCACGAAATAACTTTAATCAGCAAATTGTGGTTTTTCGAGATAGTTCATTGTTTGTAATAACAGATATATGAGGCAAGAGTAAATGGGAATGTTGGAAGAGGCCAAGGCGAACGTTCCACGATCAGATCGGGTATGAAAGGGCCAGGTCAGGAGATCCTAAACCGACGCACGTGTATGAAGAGACTTATGAGTGTGGAGGAAGCGAGGGAAGTTTGTTTGGATCGTATAGCATGTGGAAGGAAGTGGCTGCCTACCACTACGGGAAAAAGGTGTGATTGGATGTATGTATGTATATTTGTAATAATGGCGTCGGAATCCTACACTAAGCTTGGTTCAACATGGTTCCGTACCCGAAGGGTGCCCAACGGGTAGGGAATGCAAATAACCGGTTTTAACCGATTTTAACCGGTTATTTTCATACAAAAACGGTTAATAACCGGTCAATTTGCATTCCCTGCCAACGGGACCCTTTTAATATGCCTACGCTGTCCGTCCGTCTTACACCATCATAAGAATCTGAAATAATAAAGGACGTAAATACTAAAAAATGGTCAAGTGTGAGTTGGGCTCGCGCTGATTCGATTTGAAATCAAATTCAAATTGGAATATAATAATAATACTATTACTATATTACGCACTTCTCCGGTTTTTTTTACCCCTATATGGCTACGTCCTAACACTTGCATATCTATTGTGGCTAGTAACTCGACCGGACGATGCCGTAACTGATTCTATTTCGGTTCTGTTCTCTGATTTCTGCATGACAAGGGCATGCGTGGTACGTAAGGTCTGTTCATCCTTACTTGTCTTATATAGTACACAACTTTCTAACCTCAAAATGAAACTTTTTTAGCTAAAATACATCACAGAGCAGACATGCAGCAGCAGCATGTACAGCACAGACAATACATTGGCCAAGTGATGTCCAAAATGTTAACTCGGTTTCCTTTATTTACGATAAAAGAGCTGTTTTAGCCAAAAAAGGTTCATTTTGAGGTTAGAAAGTTGTTTACTATATAAGACAAGTAAGGATGAACGGACCTTAGATTGAACTGGAATATAGTACCAGTAGCTTTTCTAATGCAGAATAGATTTCACAATGAAATTATCATCTTGACCGTAAGGCCAGCCAGTTTGGAGCAGACCCTTACAGTTTCTGAACTCCTGGTAATAGGATGACTAAAAACCCTCATCTGAATGAAATGATTGCATGAAGAAATTGAAGACGCACAGGTACACAACACCAGTTTAGAGCAGACCCTTACAGGTTCTGAACTCCTGGTAATAGGATGACTAAACACCCTAATCTGAATGAAGATTGCAATAAGAAATTGAAGCCGCACAGGTACACAACACCAGTTTAGAGCAGACCCTTACAGGTTCTGAACTCCTGGTAATAAGATGACTAAACACCCTCCTCTGAATGAAGATAAGAAATTAAACGCTGGCTAAAAAGAAATTGGCTGTTCACACTACCCGCGGGAACTCTCCCTCCAACAAGATGTAGATCCGGTGTAAATAAAAGAGACACATTCACATTATATAAATAGTCTCTCGGTGGGACAGCTTTTTACCCGACTGCCGAAGGAGGAGGGTAATGTGTTTCACAGCCTATATATGTATGTTTGTTCCTTTGTGGCACTATAAAAACTAAACCCGTTGTCTGATTTTGATGATTCTTATGTCAATCGCTTTGGTGAGTGTCAATGAAGATATGACAGTAATCAAAATTCAATATGACGGCAGTCGGCAACCACACGCCATGTTGTGCAAATTAAAAAAAAAGTCGACCAATTATGACAAGTGGGGTATCATTGAATAGGGATTTAAAAATCATCTTAAGGTTTCTTTTATCATTTTACATTTTTAATGATCATATAGGCTTTATGGTCATCTGCCAGCAAGAGTAACATTCTATGTATACAACGAGCTCAAAACAACGTCCTGAGAGTCATATCTAGTGCGCCTTGGTACGCTCGCAACACAGAAATACACAATTACCTAGAAATGTCAACAGTAGAAGAAGAAGTAAAGCGTTACTCAACGAAGTATAAAGTCCGATTGACCAGTCATCCAAACCCTCTATCCCACAAGCTACTACAGCCAAATCCAGTGAAGAGACTAAAGAGAGCCAATGTGCTGCCTGACTGAGGCGAGCTGGGGCAGTGGCCCTGACTCGCCAAACCCTCATGAACTACAACCCACCTGATCATAGTCTAGGCGACAGATAGCAGGTCTAAAATAGAAAAAAAAATGGAGGCTTTATAACGATTTAAAGTTGGTTAGCAACTGAACAGTAGGTTTTGAAAGCTTGCTTTTTATTAAAGTTGTTATCGCTTTAAAATGCGAAACTCTTTCAAAGTTCCGCAATTGAGTAAATCTTGTTCATAGTTTTATCGCTTTTTCGATAAGATATTATCGAGGTTATACGCAGTTTTACGTAATCTAACCAGCGTTGGTTACACAAACTATACTTCACACTCGTTCAGTCAATCAATTTAATTCGGTTGCTATTGTGGTATGGACTATGTCTCTTAGGCGGGTCCATATTGTCTCATATATAATTGGTCTTTAGATTTTTTATACAAATAACAATTTTTGTCTATACTCATCATTTCTTCGAAAAATTTTGCTTATACTTTTTACTGTAACAGACCTTATACTGTAATAGCTTTTTCTCAAAAATGTCCGGAAATGTTGACATTCCTATCTACATATTGAGACGCGAAGAACATAGTTTACTGACAGTTCTCAAATTTAAAAAAAAAAACATTGCGTGCTCGCTACACAAGCCCGCAATGTTGCATACAAATTCCATTACCATCCAGCTTGTAACTTTTTAAAAAGTGAAATGGGCCATAATAAAATGAGGGCACAAGTCTTATACATCCAAATTTTACTCGAAACATAACTTTTTTATTTGTGCCTGGAATAGCTAATGTTTTTTTTAAAACAAGAATTGCGTTTCTCCTTGTCATAAACAAAAAGGCGGTAAGGAGTGATGGTTTTTTCACATGAAGTTTCTGTTTGTATGCAATTCAAAAAATGAGTTCAAGCGATGAAGATTTGACTCCAACACAAAAAAAATCTTGCGATTTTTGAGAAAAGCACTATATTTGCCTCGGCAGGAACAGCAATTGCGGGCTTCGTATTTTTAAACGGACTCGCAAGCTAGTCCGTTTAATCCAATACTCACCCCGCAATTGCCTACTTCCATGCCTAGGCAATAATGTACTATTTTTTGAGCAGCGGGTCGTAAAGATATCTTGTAAACGTAGTTTATTCGGAAGCACATAATGACAGTAGATAAACTGGTCGGTACGTTTAGGTTACCGATTGATAAACAAAGTCAATGCTCTGTCTGCGCTATCAACACTAATAGATAACTATGCTAATTTTAAATGTAACGTTGAGGCCATAAGCATATCGTTACTACTTTAGAAAAAACTCGTATCTGATATTTCGAGATGTACGAGTTTGAATTTAATTCTCGCCACGTTTAAGTTTAAATTCGTACGTTACAAACTATGAGTTACGAGGTTTTTTCACAGTAATGACGATGTGTACATACGTTTATGTATTCTCTGGTCTTAGGACCTTGTGAATCGCTACCACCATATCCTTAAACCTACTGCCTAGCAGCATTCGCAGGTGTTATGACAACCAGTGAAGTTACTAGCATAAGCTCATGCCATCCTAGTCCTCAAGTTTGGCAACGTTGCGGTCTTATGATTGTAGTCTTGAGACAAATTTCAATGGGTCCCAGATCCCACTTACCATCAGCCCCGTATTTCAACATGCTGAAAATGACATGAGGCAGGCGACATTTCAGTATACATTGCGCAGCTGATATGAAACCCAGCGAAGTGAAAGCTTGTTAACTTTGCAACTTATAGCGAATTGTCACCTGTCACCCGTCATTGTCAAGATGGTGAAATAGGGGGCAGGTGGCTTTTGTGCTCGTCTCGTTACTCGTTGCCATTAATTCAAAAATATTACCAAACTTAAACCCGACTAAGCTCCTAGTACTTATGCCACCCTAGTAGTTTTGAAGGCGGGTTTTTGTTTTTTTAAACATTTATTTTATTTTATACTTTTTAGTGATCCTATTTATGCTGTTACGTAGCTCCTTTTCTAAATATTAATGAGAAACTATAGAATATTTCAAGCTCGCCGCAGACAACGCCGCGGGAATGTCATAGTCATATTTAAACCTAATTATGTACTTCGTCATAGTCGCTCAACTACCTTAATCGAAATATCTTATCGCCACCCTTGAAATAGGTACCGTTAAGGAGTTCCGGTGGCCATCTGTGGTCTTAATCATCAGTTCCACTTCACCATATAGTACTTTTCGAAAGCAAATGCACGAGTTACATTGAAAAATACCAAAATCGCTATAGGTGTGGCTATAATATTTGTTGAGTTCTCTTGATTTCTCCAAGATCCCATCATCAGATCCTGACCTGTTGACAATGGGACCAACTAGAAAGTATACCCATTCAAACAACGAAAAAAATTTTCAAATCGGTCCAGTGGTCTTCGAGTAATCGGGGAACATACATTTAAAAAAAAATCCCGACGAATTCAGAACCTCCTCCTTTTTTTGAAGTCGGTTAAAAAATAGGCTTGAAGTTGTCAATGTCATTAGAGATGCCAAATCATTTGTAACTTATAGGAAACTCAACCTTATTGTTGTAGAATGTCAGAATGACTTCGGACCTAAGGTAGGTCCCAAATTAAAGTTCGTGACTGTACAGTCGCTATATATGTATGTTTTTAATAGATTTTCCTATAGCACCTCTAAAAGTTAATAGCCGATGCATTTCCAGTTGAGAAGCTTCGATATTTGAAATATTATTGCTATTTATAATATTGTTTTCACTTACGAATCTTATGACGCATTTAAGACACGCTTTGGCGCGATCGCAAGTTTCACCATATCGTTGGAATTAAGGCCATATCTATAGATATTTAGGGCGAAATGCAACATGTGAACTACTTAGCGCGCTCTCTTTAAGCGCTTGTTAGGTACATCATCCTAAATTAGTCACTAACAAGGGGGGTATGGAGATATCTCCATACGTATCTAACGTATTGCGGCATCCCTATTATTAGTGACTAATTTAGGATAGTGTAATATGCCTTTTAGTTTTATGCTGTCCTAGTAAAAATAGGTGTTGAGATAAAATTAAAAAAACCGGGCAAGCATGTCGGACCATGCTCACTACAAACAAATTAGACCTCGCGACAAACTTAGCTTTGCCGGTGGAAAACTGTTCTCCCCATACATCGAAATAGGTCGCGGTCGGTTTACCAACACCGCAAATAAGTTTTCGGTAGGTATAAACATTTAAACCGTTTGTAACTCAAGAACCAATGAAGTCTACTTAGTCGGCTTTGTAGTTTTGGCTGTGGGGGGGGGGACGCATGACTCTAACAAAAATTAGCGCTTTAAAGCTTAATATTTCATAAACGGATACCTTAATCGAAAAATTGTTTCCACAAATCCGCAATATTTTTGAAATATTTATTTTACCATTTTATTGGCGTGACTAATATGTATATTCATGCCAAATTACAGCTTTCTAGTACTAAGAGTCTCTGAGCTAGGTAGGCTGCGGACGGACAGACGGACGGACGGACATGGCGAAACTATAAGGGTTCCTAGTTTGACTACGGAACCCTATAAAGCTAAGACGGACATGGCGAAATTTTAGTCACGCCTTTTTTGGATCGCGAATAATCTTGCAAGAGTTGACCCACGCATCCAATTCAATTTATAAATGTGAAAGTTTTTAATACGTTAGATCCTCCAATACGCATAAAATACTGAACGGATATGAATGAACTTTGGTACACATATACTTAGTTCATATTATGATAACACATAGAGTATTTTTTTCCCGGAAAAGATAGTTTCTTAATAAATAGCGATAGATGAATTAAGGTACCCCATGGATCCCACGACATCCATTGAAGTTAGGATAGTCATCGTAACTTTTTAATAATTTGGATTTGGTTCATTAATTTAAGCAGTTATTCTGCTAATGGTTGAATAGGTACGTCTTTATTCGCTTTTTTTTTCAATTGAACACGAAGGTGTGATAAATCGTGATGTTCTAAAGAATCGGAAGTATATAATAATGTATGTTAATTTGGAAGATAATGTTGTGTCCGAGAAATCTCGTTTACAGCTGAATTTTAACTTCAATGAAAAAAAATACATCAAATGTTTACGATTAATTTACAAACATATTGCGTCTGAATTGACACCTAAAATAAATTGTCTCTTTCTACCCCTATAGTGTGTAAAAAGGACAACGTTATATGTTAATATGTAACCTGTAGGTAATAGAATAGTTATCTCTTTCTTAAACTCATGAAAATATTACCCTCGATTTTTCCCAAATTGTTTTTTTCATATATCAGTCTAGACTAGCTAGGGCCAATTTTACAGGCAATACAGCGTCTAAAGTACCAGGAGATGAGAGCACGCAGGAGTTTCGGGATAATTTTCAAAACACGCAGGTTCGATGAACTCGGCGAGACGTCTAGGTTTCTGACCTTGGACAAAGAAAGGTCCTGGCGGATCGATAGCTTGCAGGCTATGCCCTCCTGGTACTGATCGTGGCGTGGCTTGTTTCGGTCATATGATTCAAACGCGACGTTTTTTATAGGTTGTAAAAATTTTGCAATCTCATTTGAGCATGTTTGCTGTTGTCTACAAAACATATGGAATGAAAATATTGAGAATGTTTACAACCCTGTCATTGACATGTCGCGTTTTATTATATGTTCAGTTTGAAGTTTGTTATGATGACAGAGCACTATAGTATTTTACATTTTCATTGGGGTACTTACCAGTATCTACTTTTAAGTCTGGAGCAAAGCATGTTTTTAGGAACTTGCCTGTTTTTATTTAACTTTGAAAAAATACCTAAAGTTAGATTTTTCATAATTAGTTTACTATTTCTTAATCCTGATGCTTACATTGTATATGAATTAAATAGTAGATCGAGGGGATAAAGCACTGTTTTATGTCGCAAATGAGGGACTCTAGATTTAACTCCCGAGCGTAGCGAGGGTGTTACGAGTTAATTCCTGAGCGAAGCGAGGGAATTAAAACGGGGTCTTGAGTGCAGCGAGGGATTCAAGCTCGCCCAAGACGAAAACAGCTTTATCCCAAAGGAGAATACTCTACATTGCTCTCCTTTTGTTTTATTTTCTTTGTTTTGCGTATATGGCTTGTAGTGGCCAGTTTGATTTTCAAATAAGTTCTGTTTGCTGTAGGTTTCTATGGAACAATTTTTCATACGAATTCAAATCTCATTATAACCCGCTGGTTAGCCGATGTCTATAATCAATTACTTTAGGTGAGGTTTGCATGATATATAATTGCAAATTCGAACATGAGGTGTGACGTGAAACTACTTTTTTGTCGTATCCAACTAATATAATACATGAAAGGAAAGTTTACGAGGATTTCTATCGGATTTAAATGAGTCTTCCGCAATTACTTGAAAAATACTAGGATAGCATGGATGCCAGGATGTAGCAACCTATATCAAAGCACTCGGTTCCAATCGCACCCACTTCCATTCAATTTGTAACCGTTACAACACCGACATTTGAAAATCGAATATTATTTCCCGCGCTCGAATTAAACAAAGTTATATTTGCTGTTGGTCAAAAATGGAACTAGCTTTTCTCATACTAATTTTAACTGAATGCTTGATTGTAGCGCCGACGAAGACTGCACGGTTATGTTTGCGTTGCTAGGTTCAACGCTCGACGCCATGTTTGTTTATCTTCAGTAGCCGTTTGACCTTCATGGAGAGCGAACGTATTAGATTAATATTGTTTGGTTTAAGATCTGCGTATTTGTTTTTAAGTCTGGGGTAGAGCCGTCTATAAAATAGATAAAATTGATAGTGCTTATTTGTTTGAGTATTCAGTTGTTTGCTTTAAAATTCTTTCGTACACAACACTTTATACGTTATCACTTTCACTCTTAAGCCGTTGCTCAGTTGTGAGAAAGAGGCTAACGTTACTACGCTTAGTTTTTTGGGGGTGTATTCGTAGGCCCAATTCGTAGCGGATTTTGACTACGTAGCAGAAAAAGCAACTACGTGCTACAACTCGTAGCAAATCTCAGCTACGAAAGTATTAGAATTCGTTCATTATCATACTGTGAGCCATGGGTCACCGTACTTTGAAAAGCTATCTCTTTCTCCCGTTTCAGTCACGACTGACGAATAAAAGGGATAGGATATACGAACTTAAAATCGTGCATCTTAGTAGCCTGGAGGAAGAGAGTCAAGCTCTAAAAGACCTGCCCTTCATCATGTGGATATGAAAAAGAAAAAGTAAAAATAAGCAGTTTATTTTCAACCCCCAACATACATAGACGTGGGTTAGTACCATTTTGTCTAAAACGCAGCTGGCTGGTCTATGCAGGAACTCGTCTAAGAATCGAGTCGTATAAAACGCAAGTGGTCTAAAACGCAATCATTTCGTCTCAATCGCAACCCGTCTAAGTGTCATCTCGTCTCAATCGCAACTAGTCTAAAACGCGATTGGTCTACAACCCAACCCGTCTAAGTGTCATCTCGTCTCAATCGCAGCTAGTCTAAAACGCAACGCATCTGCCGTCTAAGTGTCATCTCGTCTCAATCCCAGCTAGTCTAAAACGCTTCTTGTCTAAAACGCAATCCGTCTGCCGTCTAAGTATCGTCTCGTCTCAATCCCAGCTAGTCTAAAACGCAACCAGTCGAAGTATCGTCTCGTCGCAATCCCATGGTCTAAAAAGCTTCTTGTCTAAAACGCAACCCGTCTGCCGTTTAAGTATCATCTCGTTTCAAACGCAGCTAGTCTAATCGCAACCCGTCTAAGTATCATCTTGTCTCAATCGCAGCTAGTCTAAAACCCATCTTGTCTAAAACGCAACTCGTTTAATTATCATCTCGTCTTAATCATGGCTAGTACTAGTGTAACATAATAAAGAAGATTGATTCATTCAAACACTTTCTGTTAAATGATAAATAAGACTTAATACAGTTTTAGAAAAAAAAAAAAGTTTAATACTAGGACTCAAAAATTAAGTATGTCCGGCCGGTCCCGGTATATATGAGCTGTCACATAATATATCCTAAATAGACCCGACTATAGCGTCATGATAAAGTATTATCTTTAACAAAAACAAAAGGTGACGTGACGTCGACACCATGTGTTGTTCTACGTAATTGCGACGTTAATTAATACTTTATCTAAATGATAACTCGATAATAACATTGAAATTCCTTGAACGCATCCTTGGATATAGCATGTATGTGTGTGTGTGTGTGTTGCGAATGTTTGCGGCGAAAACGTCAAACTTGTGTAACTAAACTGATGTTTGTGTTCTAATTAGGGCATGCAGTACCGGGCCCGGGTCCGAAACTTCCATTTCCCGGTTCTAAGCAGGGACGGTACCGGGATTCCCGGTTCTCCCGGTTCTTTATTTTTTACCTCAAATCACCGCAATCATGGACATTTGAGATAAAAAACGATTGAAAAACATTAGGAAACTTTAAATGTAATAAGTATATAATAAAATCATGCACTTTTCTTCAACAAAAACATATCTTTATTAAGTAAAATACTTACTAGAAAGTTATTTGTTCTTCCTTTTTACAAATCTAGAGATTAATTATTGCAAATATGCCACAAAATATGATGGATGTTGATGCGATGTTGCCGCTTGTGCCAGCTTCGTCGCTCAGGTGTGAATTGGATATAGGTATGTGATACGCGCCACGATATTTGTTTGGTATTTATGGAAAGAACCGGGAGAACCGGGATGTAATCTTCAGTACCGGTTCTTTAGGACCTGTGAAATTCCCGGGATTTCCCGGGAATTACAGAACCGGGATTTCCCGGGAGCATGGCCTGGTTCTAATGGGATGAACTTGACTTGACACGCCTTATTGACGACGCGAACCTAACCTACCTAAACTTCATTCCAACTGACTTATCTTATTTAGTAATAGTAGTTTATGCAACTGATACATAATGAGAGGCCTTAAAATATGAGTGTGGTTTATAATAGCATCACACGAGTGTTCTAAGGCCTAATTATGTACAGTTGCATACGCTACTTTATCTACCCACATATCATAAGCCTCCATGATGCATTCAGGAGCCGCATATTGAATTTTAACCGGTAATGGCGGTAATGAAAGTGTGCATAGTTTTCTGGCAGCTGTCATAGTTTTTTTTTTAATTCAGAGACAAACTGGAGTCGGCTCCAACTATCATATCGTTCGATATCTTACTTACTTGCGACATTTGTCAATTTTGTATGCAAATTGACAACTCATTTCGAACTAAATGTCATCTCGACTGATATTAGAATAGAGGTCAAATCAAATTTCTTTGTTTTAAAGAGATGTTCGAAATTTGAATGTCATAAGAACATTGAAATTGATGTTCTTAAGAATGCATAAGATTACTGCCGCAGATAAAAAAATTGCTCTAACAACAGAGTTGATTATTATGCCGGTCATAATTTGCAGTTTCTGAACGCATCATAGAGGGTTTATGATATGAGTGTAGATAATAGTACATTATTGCCTAGGCATGGAGGTAGGCAATTGCGGGCCGAGTATTGGATTAAACGGACGAGCTTGCGAGTTGCCCGACTTGTGCCCTCATTTTATTATGGGCTTTTTCACTTTTTAAAAAGTTACAAGCTAGATAGTAATGGAATTTGTATGCAATATTGCGGACTTGTGTAGCGAGCACGCAATGTGTTTTTTTATTTTTATTTGAGATCTGTCAGTAAACTATGTCCTTCGCGTCTCAATATGTAGATAGTAATGTCAACATTTCCAGACATTTTTGAGAAAACAATTTTATAACCTCAAAATGCATCACTTTTGGCTAAAATGGCCGTTTTCTGATGAATATAGCAATTAGAGACCACATTTTGCACACCATTTTCCTGAGTTTTACATCATGGATTTATTTTATGACAAAATTGTTATTTTAGGCGAAAAAGGAGCATTTTGAGGTTATAAAAGTGTTTACTAAATAAGACGAGTCTATTAGTCTAGGAAAAGAAAGCGATCGGATTTTTTTATGCAAGAAAATAAATATAACAGTCTATAGGGAAAGAAGGCGTTCGGAAATTTTTATACAAGAAAATAAAAATTTCAGTAAATACTTCTAGTGGTTACCCCATCTATATAAGTAGCGTCGAAAGTATTATCTATTTATATTTCTTTAAAAAACAAAAGGTGACGTGACACCATGTGTTTTTCTACGTAATTGCGACGTATATTAATATTTTATCTGAATAATAACTCGGTAATAACTAATGCTTCGATATATCATGCGTGTATGTGTGTTGACGTCGTGGCGAATGTTTGCGGGGAAAACTTCAAGGTTGTGTATTTTAATTATGATATAGTAGTTATTTCATTATTGCTCATTGAATTGATAAAGTTGTGTCGAGTAATTAGAGAACCAGAGGTATTTGCGCCACTGAGCAAAGATTAACGAGCAGTCTATAATGTATGTCTGTAGGTATGTCAACTCTTTATTGTACAAAAATATAAATATTACAATATTGTTATTAAAGTAATGTACAAAGGCGAACTTATCCCTAAATGGGATCTCTTCCAGCTAACCCTGAAGTAGATGAGTGAGGACAATGCATGGGGTTGGACACAATGATATAATATAATAAAAAAACAAAAAACCGCCTTCAAAAAGCACTGCACTGACCTATTTACCTACCATTTTAAAGAAGTTATTTTTTGCTTTTTGAAGGCGGTTTTTTGTTTTTTTAAACATTTATTTTATTTTATACTTTTTAGTGATCCTATTTATGCTGTTACGTAGCTCCACTTCTAAATATTAATGAGAAACTATAGAACATTTCAAGCTCGCCGCAGACAACGCCGCGGGAATGTCATAGTCATATTTAAACCTAAATGTGCTTCGTCATAGTCGCTCAACTTCCTTTATCGAAATATCTTATCGCCACCCTTGAAATAGGTACCGTTAAGGAGTTCCGGTGGCCATCTGTGGTCTTCATCATCAGTTCCACTTCACCATATAGTACTTTTTAAAAGCAAATGCATGAGTTACAATGAAAAATACCAAAATCGCTATAGGTGTGCCTATAATATTTGAGGAGTTCTCTTGATTTCTCCATGATCCCATCATCAGATCCTGACGTGGTGACAATGGGACCAACTAGAAAGTATACCCATTCGAACAACGAAAATTTTTTTCAAATCGGTCTAGTGGTCTTCGAGTAATCGGGGAACATACATAAAAAAAAAAAAAAAATATCCCGACGAATTGAGAACCTCCTCCTTTTTTTGAAGTCGGTTAAAAAGAGGTAGATATGTTACCTATACGGTATTCCGCGTGTAAAAATGGCCCGGCTTACGCACACATAATCAGTAAATTTTGCAATTACACACTAATTCCTAAATGACAAGTGAAAGCAGGATGGTATGCTAATTTCCTGGAGCGAAACAGAGACGGGTGTATGTTGGTCTGCAGACTAGTTCACGGTTCCGTTGACGGCGCAAGACTAAGTAAAGGTGTACCAATTGGCTTGGTTTTAGGGTGCCACTATCGAAGTGCGTATAACATATCTACCTCTTTTTACTATATTATATCATTGGTTGGACAAATACAATTTTTGTACTAACGTAGGTATGTTTATAAACTACTCATCCAATTTTGATGATTTTTCGTATTCGTAGTTTTGGCTGTAGGGGTTGGGACAACGCTAGCATAAAATACACTTTTAGAGTTCAATATATTGTAACCGTTCCTCCAAATATAGAAAAAAAACTTTAATAACCCCACTGTTTTTGAAAAAGCTACCTAATGACTAATATATTATATATTATACGTCACGCTAATATAGGTATACCTAACCTTTTATTTCTGTTTTTGTTTTTTTTTTGTTTTTGCAATGATGTTTAAACGCATATATTACAACATACAAATTTTCGGATGCATACTGCCGTAATTCCAAAAAAGACTAACTGCAATGTATGCTCGAAGCATTATATACTCTATTGTTTACTACATTAAATTTAAAATTCGTATACATTACTATGCATAGTCGCCTTTCGTTCCGGCAGCATAGTTTTGTCTATTAGAAGGCGAATTTCTCGCGCCTGCGCAGTTTAACCAGTCGACCTTGGTACCTACTGGGTGAACTCGACGCTCTATTGTGTGGATGTGATATCGAGTTTTAATTCGATTGTGGGACGTTGAAGAATTTTATTAAAATATCAGGCGACATTGTCACCCATTGACCTAGTCCCAAACTAAGCTCTGTGCTTGTACAGTCAACAGCATAAATAAGTGATCATTTATGTACCTTGTCACTTTAACGTCGTGTTTGAAATGTCATACAAAATTGTGAAACGATTGAAAGCGACGAGGTACATAAATGATCACTTATTTATGCTGTTGACTGTACAGTCAAGGAATTTAATTTGTGACCCACCTTAGGTCCAAAGTCAATCTGACATTCTACAGCAATAAGGTTGTTTCCTATCTATTATATAAAATGCTAAGCTGATTGTTGATATATCAACGCACAGCCCAAACCGCTAGACCTAGAGACTTGAAATTTTGCACATAGATACCTTATATAGTGTAGAGATCCACTAAGGAAGGATTTTTGGAAATTCCACCCCTAAGGGGGTAAAATAGGGGAAAAACGTTTGTATGAAAGTCCGTCAGTTTTGAAGTTAGACGCTTCAAATTTTGCGTTTAGTTTGGCGATTGAATTTTAACTTATACGTGTCTCAGCGTTTATGATAATTTCAACCCCGAAGGGATGAAAAGGGGTAAAACGGATTGTTGATATATCAACGCACAGCCCAAACCTTAGGACCTAGAGACTTGACATTTTGCTCATAGATACCTTATATAGTGTAAAGATCCACTAAGGAAGGATTTTTGGAAATTCCACCCCAAAGGGGATGAAAATTTGTATGAAAGTCCGTCAGTTTTAGTTTAAGTTAGACTATTAAAATTTTGTGTTTAGGTTGAAAATTGAAAATTAATTTATACGTGTTTCAGCGTTTTTGATAATTTCATCCCCTAAGGGATGGATAGGTGTAAAACTGACTGACTGATCGATCAACGCACAGCCTAAACCGCTGGACCTAGGGACTTGAAATTTGAAGGGAATATTCCTTGGGTACTCTAAGGGTACACTAAGAAAGGAAATTCATCCCCAAAAGGGTTAAAATAGGGGGTAGGAATTTGTATAGGAGATTAGTTATTTTTAAAATAAGCAATTTGGAAATTGGTATTTAGGCTACTGTTTATAAATAAAAAATACTTCTTTCAGCGATTTAGAAAAAACTACCCCTAAGGGGGTAAAAGGGGGTTTTAGTTAGTTACTCCTTAACGCTGCAATAGCTAGATGGATTGGGATGAAATTTAGAATGGAGATAGCTTATACCCTGGATAGAAAAATCGCATCCCGGAAAATTTTAAAGTTCCCGAGGGAATAACGACAATGTTTGGTGTTTTTTGAAAAAGTCATCATGGGTGTCATTTTCTTAGGTTGCGTTGACGCAGATTTCGAAAATGATATCAAATTTGGAATTAAAAATGGCCGTCATGATGTTTATTGAAAAAGTCGTCATTGGTACCTATCATTTTCTTACATATTGTGGACGCAGATTATGAAAATTATGTCAAATTTAGAATTCAAGATGGAGGCCATGATCTTTTTTAAAAAGAGGACATAATTGTCATTTTCTTAGATTTTGAGGACGCAGATTTCGAAAATGATGTGAAAGTATAAGTAGAAATTCAACATGGCAATTCAATTATGTCTGTCGTCTGTTTGTTTGTTACGCTTTCACGGATTAACCGCAGAACCGAATGAGATTAATGGGCATTGGGTAAATTTGTTTGAAGAATATTGTCTTTTTTTTTCAGCGGCCACGGATGATGTTTGGGAGTTCCGCCATTTATAATGATAGATACCTACATTATAAATAGTATTAAGACTCATAATATAATATATGTAATATTGAACTATGATGGATATTTTAAGAGCAACCAAACTATCATGGGAGGGATGGTGCTTTGAGACGGCGAATTTAGACAGATTCTCATCTACCGGTGATAACTAGGGGCACACCAGCTGATAAAATAAATGCATTTCGGCATCTACGATATGAGTATATATATAAAAAATTAACCTCACTACAAATATGCCAGGAACTACGAGTACACCATGATACACAGTCGGGGCAATATATCCGGCAGCTCTACTAAAAATGGTCGAAGATCGTATGGCGAGAGATAGATACGATTTGAATACATTAAACCGCGAATTCTGTAATATTGTACAAAACACAGATGATCTAAAAAATAACGTGTACCCCGATCTAAAAAACAATATAAAGAATAGAGAATGTTTGTGCGAGAGGGCGATATTAGCACCGACAAACGAAATTGTCGGGCGGATAAATATAAAAATATGTCTCATGTAGAAGGCGATGTTGTGGAGTATCTATTGGTAGACAATGTCATGGGGGCATAACACGTACAAATTATAATTCGTGCTTATAATTTGTACTAGATGGCACCACCAGTATCATCAGGAATATTATTTTCTTCATTTCCGTTAATCAAGGAAAAGTTAAGCTTTTATTAATCAGATATACCTTAATTTAAATGCAAACATCATTCTTTACATAAATTTAAGGCTTTATTTTAGAAACTAAGAATGGCATTTTTTTGCGGTACACTGAACGGCCATCATTAGCTATTGAACTTGCTACGTGATATTCATTAGATCCGCTAGATGGTGCTTATACGAGGACGTTAGCGCCGACTTGTGTCGTCGCGGTCACTCCCGGTATAGATATTCAATGGAACAACATTTAATTAAAGCGTTTGTTATTTCTTATTCCAAAAATACGAAAGTTTATTTATTTTAACACCACAATAAATAACTTCCCAAGTATTTTTCACTATGCGTTTGACACAAACAAAACTAAAAGTTATCTTTCTTACTCTCGTGTTTTTCGTATCTGTCCATCATTCATTAGTGAAACAAGTGAACATAATTGTAGTTTGTATAGCTATCTATATGCAACTGCGACTATTTTTAACCGATTTAAAAAAAAAGGAGGTTCTCATCTCAATTTGTCCTGTATGTATGTATGTTCGCGATTATCTCGCGTTTGGCTGAACCGATTTTGATGTGGTTTTCATAAAAGTATTTGTTACACTAAGGAGGTTTTAGTTATTTAACCGACATAAAAAAAAAAGTTTCTCAGTTTGAACTTTTTACAGAGTTACATTTTTTTTTTGGTTTGATAGAGTATACTTCCTAGGTAATCCCATTGTCACCAATCATGAGTCTAAATCTGAATCTGATGAGGGGATCCGTGAGGAATTGAGGGAACTCCTCAAATATCATAGGCATAGGTACATACAGCGATTTTAGTATTTTTAGTAACAAGTCCAGCATTTGCATTCAGCAAGTATCATTTGGTGAAGTGGAACTGATGATGAAGACCACAAATGGCCTCCTGAACTCCTCAACGGTAGGTACCTATTTCAAGGGTAGCGATAAGATACCTCGATTAAGATAGTTCAGGTTCAGCAATTGTAACGTGAATGTTTAATTGTTTAAATATGACTATGACTTTCCCGAGGCGTTGCTTGTTTAATTAAAGGTCCAGCCACACCGGATGCGTGCGCGTAGACGTAACGTGCGCTTGCGATTTACACTGCGTTGTATAGTGACATAGGTGGTCACATTTGCCTACAAATACCTACCTATGACTTCGATTTAGACAGTCAAAACTCCTTAAACATTTTTATTGTTAGTTACCTACATTTATTGTTACCTACCTACTTAAAAGTAAGATATAAATTAAGGACAATTTTATTGACTATTTTAGATGAGTAAAAATAAAATATATTTAGTGCACGGACCTAAAAAAAAGGACGTAACGTTGCCTTAGACAGGAATGAAGCTTGCAAGGTCGGCAATTTCGTTCGTTATAGGTAGGTACACGAGTTACCGCATGCACACAGATACCTACACTAAAAACGCACGCAGTTTACGTGTATGCCAATTTGCATTCTTGACTCATGATAAGACGAGGAAACACGTCCGTATTTTTTTAGGTACGTACTTTAATAGTGTTCATAAAAGTTGTTGGTACAATGTTGTATGGACGCGTGACGCGTCATCACTTAGGTTCTTTAGCTTTTAAATCCCAATATAAACCTACTACCTGTCCGCGCCCGGGCCGCCAATACTTAATCGATTACAATTTTTTCACAATCGATTATACATGTGCATCCTATTTTATTAGCATGATGATGATGATGATGACGATGGTGATTGTGATGGTGATGATGCTGGTTATGGTGATGAATTGATGATGATGATGGTGATGACGATGGTGATGATGCTGGTTATGGTGATGAATTGATGATGATGATGGTGATGACGATGATGATGATGATGGTGATGAATTGATGATGAAGATGATGATGATGATGATGATGATGATGATGTTGATGATGATGATCAAGATGATGATGATGATGATGACGATGGTGATTGTGATGGTGATGATGCTGATGGTTATGGTGATGAATTGATGATGATGATGGTGATGACGATGATGATGATGATGGTGATGAATTGATGAATTGATGATGATGATGATGATGATGATGATGATGGTGATGATGATGATCAAGATGATGATGATCAAGATGATGATGATGATGATGACGATGGTGATTGTGATGGTGATGATGCTGATGGTTATGGTGATGAATTGATGATGATGATGGTGATGCCGATGATGGTGATGATGATGATGAATTGATGATGATGATGATGATGATGATGATGATGATGATGATGATGATGACGCTGATGATGATGATGATGATGATGATGATGATGATGATGACGATGGTGATTGTGATGGTGATGATGCTGATGGTTATGGTGATGAATTGATGATGATGATGCCGATGATGGTGATGATGGTGATGATGGTGATGAATTGATGATGATGATGATGATGATGAAGATGATGATGATGATGATGATGATGATGATGATGATGATGATGATGATGATGATGATGATGATGATGATGATGATGATGATGATGATGATGATGATGATGATGATGATGATGATGATGATGATGATGGTGGTGGTATCGATGATGTTTATGATGACGACGATGATGATGATGATGATGATGATGATGATCTTTTATTTTCCTTACAGGTGATGTGAAAAGCAGTATGTGTCACACAGTAGCAAAATTATTTCCACCTTGGGCGTTAACACTTGAATCCCTCACTACGCTCAGGATTCTATTTTAGAATCATTTATACAATCCTTCGCTTCGTCACGCTTCGTTCAGGATTCAATGTACGCCCTCGCCATAAATATGTCATTTTGCTTCCTTGATACACAAATAACTATTACGACCTACCAAATTCCTATAAGTACCTATCTATCTATATAAATAAAAATAAAAAATTATAAAAATCGGTCGAGCCGTTTCGGAGGAGTTCAACCACAAACACCGTGACACGAGATTTTTATATAAGTAAATAGATCAGTTCGTTTTTAACGGAGGTTCAAACCGCATCAGTTTAGAGCTAAAGTACTTACGTAAATTATATATGTACATATATGTAATTATATATATATATATATATATATATATATATATATATATATATATAATAAATAATAATAATAAATAATTATTCTGTTCTTTCACTTACTAGTCTAACTACGGCGATGCGCATCGTTTGCAAATCACTAATAAAGTGAATAAATAGATAGGCAAACAAAAGGTAGTTCACGCCAAAACTTGATCACAAGGACCCAATATTTTTGCAAAGATATGCTTAAAGAATGTAGAATCAACGTTTAGTTTTATATGACGGCGCGCTGCGGCGGCGGCAATTCATAAAGCTTTGACAAAACTGCCATCTGTCGAACTGATTGCGAGGTTACGTGCCGTTCATAGCTTAGCAGACATTTCGATTGTGCTGCCACTGCTGGAGAAACCACAGAAACTTATAGTGGCGGCGGCTATCGACTTTAGGACGGCAACCATTTTCGATTCGCGACTGAGTATCTGTAGAGTATAGTAATCTGTCATAGGCACAGAGCAAGTCACGTCCTACCCTTAGAGTTCCTGGACTCTTTCGAGGTATCGGGAGTGCCCTCCCGTAAGAGTGAATGGTTAAAGTTGGTGTCCCGGTAAATTTCGATCTCAATATTGTTTGAAAGATCATTCTTGCCAGGGAGGACGTCAAACTATAGAATTACTTAAAACTATTAATTTACTTAACTGCAATAAACGAGTTCTACGCGGACGAAGTCGCGGGCAAAAGCTAGTCAATTACAAATGACTTGACATCTCTATTGACATATACATAGAGAAATATATACTTAAATAATTATTAGAGCTTAGTTTGGGACTAGGTCAATTTGTTTATTCCGTGTGGTTGCCGGGTTAGAATAGTGTTACTGACCTCACAGAAAAAATGTAAACAAAGTTACGTCACTGTCAAAGTGACATTTCAGAAATATAATATTAGGTTATCATTTCGCTCGAAACGTGATATAAAAATAAATTCGAGAAATAATTGAAATTAAAATCGTACAAATGAGTCACTGGAAAGCGATTACAACGGGAACACGAATTGTAAAGCAAAGCGAGTGAAGTGACGTCTCAAAACTGACGTCTTAAAATGGTAGGTCAGTCCAACTGAAGTCGGCGTCCCACAATATTTTAAACCAAAAGCCGAATGCAGTTGGACTGACCTACCATTTTAAAAGAAGTTATTTTTTGCATTTTTGAAGGCGGTTTTTTGTTTTTTTTATATAGAAAGTAGATTTCTTTGAAATGTGGATAGTATAAATATTTTTAATACTGCAAATATTTTTCATTAACGACAACACCTTTGTTTACATTTTTTCTGTGGGAATAAAAATCTGACCTTATATGGGATCCCCTAGAATTGCCGACAATCATTCGATCGAATATATCATTTTATCTAATTTCAATCTTCTAAAATTTTTGCTGAAACCTTACCCTTGCGTTGTCCTCACCTAGGCATTATCATTACAAGGTTTAGCTGGACGAGATACTTTAAAGGGGTACGTTCGCCTTTGTACATAATTTGTATTCATATAAGAGTTTTTTGTGAAACGATTCCTTTTTACCCGACTGCCGAAGGAGGAGGGTAATGTGTTTCAGAGCCTATATATGTATGTTTGTTCCTTTGTGTCACTATAAAAACTAAACCCGTTGTCCGATTTTGATGATTCTTTTGTCTTTTTCTGATTTGTCTTAATCTGGTGAGTAGTGTCACTGAAGATATGACAGTAATCAAAATTCAATATGGCAGCAACCAGACGCCATATTGTGCATATTAAAAAAAAAAGTCGTCCACGTATGACAAGTGGGGTATCATTGAATAGGGATTTAAAAATCATCTTCAGGTTTCTTTCATAATTTTTCATTTTGAATGATCATTGAGGATTTATAACGATTTAAAGTTGGTTAGCAACAGTCGGGTTTTGAAAGCTTGCTTTTTGTTAATTATTGTGCTATAAAGAGTTTACTTACTTACCTTATTGTTAGGGTCGGTGCCTGCCGTTTGTCAAAAATACGTTTGCCAAACGTATCGTTCCCCAACTTTGTCATTTGCCAACCCAATTTTCAGGATTTATTTCAGTACCGTGTACCAGTGTAGAACCCTATAGGTTAGGTTAGGTTAGTTTTTATAAAATCCTGAAATATTTACGGTTACAGAAAACAAAGCGGGTTGGCAAATGAAACGGTTGGGAAACGATACATTTGGCCGAAACAGAGGTAAACTCTTTAGGGTATCTTAACCGCACGTAGGTTAGGTAGGTTAGGTTAGATCTGTGCCCACCAAAAAATTATAACTCCTGCACGTGTAAATGTCTGTCCATAAAATGAAAATTCGGCGAAGTAAAACATTCTATGATAGAATTTCTATGTAATGAGCAGACATAGGAATTTAGGTGGCAAAATTTTATGACATGTAAAAGAAAGAAGAAAGAAAAACATTTTATTGATAAGACACACCTCCACCAACATAATAACATAATAATAAAAAAAGCTTAATTTAAAAATGATATTGGTGGAATGTGACACCAATAAGGGGGACCCATACATGCATACTGCTTTTTCGACGATTTTTGATAAGAAACAAAGAATACTTATAGGTCTTAAGTCTTTAAGATCTGATGGATTAGATTTTTTAGGAATTGGCCTAACTATGGCAGTTTTCCAAGCATCAGGAAAAGTACCAGCACTGATCGACTGGTTCACTATGGACGTGATAATACCCAAGGTTCGAGGTAAAGTTAGCCACACCATATTTAGCGATATCCCATCAGGACCCAGCGCATTACTCGAAATGGATTTGATGATGTTCAACACAGTTACTTCACTAACAGGTCGCAATGTAAATGTCATACTTCCAAATCTATGAAATTCAAAATAAGTGAGATCAGATAAAGTTATGTCTGGTCCAGATGGGACTTGGATGAAGTGGTCGTTAATGTGGTTCGGATTATTAAAATTTAAGGGAAGCTCCTCAGTTTTATTGAAATCGACAATATGTCGTTTAACATTTTTCCAAAGAGTCCGGGGATTATGGGAGTTATTATTAATATGATTTGCAAAGAAAGCTGTCTTTTCGTTATATAGGGCTGATGATACTAGGTTTTTAAAAGATTTGTAGTAGTGTTTATGAGCATCCTGTTTAGTACGACGACTTCTGGTATGAGCCTCATCTCTGAGTCTCATCATTTTCCTTATAGTTGAGGTTATCCACGGATGGGACCTTTCCTTCATAAAAACGGTTTTTATCGGAGCGTAGCGTTCAAATAAGTGTAAGACATAGGAGTTAAAATGATTGACCGAGTCATTAACATTGTCACACAACAGGCGCTCCCACCTAGTGGCCTCAACATCCGCACTAAAGTTCGGCACATCCATATCTCTTAGGGGTCGATAGATTATCCATCTTGATGGAGGTTTACTTTTTTTAATATTTAATTCAAAAGATATGAAAGCATGACTACTCAGATCCGGTATATAATTAACAAGTAATTTAGAAACTTTTAGATTGGAACACACTAAGTCGATAAGTGTCTCCGAGTGGTCAGTAAAATGGGTAGGCTGCGTTACACATTGTACCAAGTCCGTACAGTGTAGAAAGTCCATTAGTTTTTTAACATTGGTATCATTAGAAAGCATATTAAAATCACCAGTAAGTACAATGTGATCAAACACCGCGAGAGAACCTATACTTTCTACTAGTGCGTCAAAGAAAATATCAACATTTAGCCAGGGTGGTCGATAAGCGGTCCCAATGGCTATCTTTTTGCCATTCAAATTAATAGATAGCCACATCTGCTCAACGGAAGGAGAGGCGGGATGAGGAAGCACTCGCGCGCTGACACCCCGGCGGAGGTAATAGCCGACGCCACCGCCGCGCGCGCGCACATCGGGCGGGCGCGGCACGTGGCGCAGCCGGTACCCCGGCGGAGCGGGCGCGCGCGCGTCCTCACCTGCGCGCAGCCACGTCTCGTTAATCGCCATCACGTCCACGTCATGCCTTTCCATAGCCACAAGGAATTCTTCGTGTCGCGTGCCAAGGGAACCGGGATTCAAGAAGCCAACAGACAAATTATTTCGAATAATGTATTGGATAATTTGTGAGAAGATTAATAACATATACTTATTATGCATAATGTAGCGTGTTAACCAAGTTGCATGGCGATAGTCTATGTATAGATGATATATAACTGTTATCCTAATATTAGCTGAGGTTCTGAAGGATTTACTAGTATAAGATACCGCAGTTGGGGGAAAAGTATCTAAGGCCAAGAAAGTAATCATAAGAGTTATAGTAAGATTGATTAGACATACATAGATATACAAGTGTGATTCTAAGCAGTACATTAATTGCACGAGTGTAACATAGTCATCGGGTATTTTATGAGTATTCGTCTTAAAAACAGCGTAGGTCGCACATATACTCGCATAAATAGCATACGTTCGAAAAACATAAACATTACACTTAAGACTTAAGTTATTTAACAATATGAGCCATAAATTTAACATGTTTGCAAAGTTACTTAAAAAAAGTTCTGCATTTAATATTACACAGGGACATGGAAACATTTTTAAAAGATATAGACAGAGACAGAGCAACAGGTTTATCTTAAACAAACATTTACGTAGGCTAAGAAAAATATAAAGAGGCAGTACACTCATTAAATCCAAACACATATAGGTTATATGTGAAAAGGCAGCTAACATGAAGCTTTGCCAAAAACCCTACCAATGTCAGCCTCTGTGCAAATTCGCTGAGGGGTCTGTTCTGAATTCTGACGAACATAGATGATGCCATTGTTTGTCCAGGGCGATCGCCACTGGTGACGGCGGGCCTCTGAGCGGGCGAGAAAGAAGATTTGTCGGTTCGTGCGTGTAAGACGCTCGTTCACGTATACCCTTGATGGCTGGCCGGGCAAGCCGAAGTCTGAGGTGTCGATAGCACGGCGTATGCGCGCCGCGCGGAGCATTTCGTCCCTCTGGCCGCGCCACACCAGCCGCACCACCAGCGGCCGCGGCGCCGCACCGCCCGTGCCGCCCGCGCCCGGCGCCGGCCGCCTAGCGCCTACTCGCGCCACACTCACGACGTCTTGCTCCAATACCGATACGTCGATTTTCTTAGCGACGAGACTCAGGAGATGCATCGCGTTTTCACCGACTGCTTCCGGCACTCCTGTGATTTCAAGGTCATTTCGAAGCAATTCTTGATCGCGGTTATTGAGTTCACGCCTAAGCCGGTCGAGCTCCTCAGTGATGATTATGCCGGGGCCCCCCTTATTATTTTCGAGTTTAATTTCCAACGCTGAAATTCGCTCGTCAAAGCTTGCCATACGAAAAGAGATGGTTTCCATCGTAGCAGTTATATTATCCAATCTGGCGAAGAACTTATCAGCGAAGTCACTAAGCACAGTAGATATGTACGCTTCCATAGTGGTTTTAAAACTATTTTGTATTTCTTGTCTGATAGATTGAATGACGTCACGATTTACAACCGATGAGTTAGATAAGTTACAATCTGTCTTGTTGGGTACGGGAGGTAATTTAGTCGCCTTTCTGCGCATTGTCACGTTTTCTGGTTTTTTATTTGGGTCCGATTTGAAATCCTCGTTCGTGTATGACGCCGGCCGGGCAGGAGAATTTTGATTACCCGTTTTTGGCAAATTACTGCGGCACTCAGGGCACAACCACGTATCCTTACGCTCCTTTTCCATGAGATTGAAGCGCACCTCCGTAACATTAGCACAGTCTAAGTCATAAGTAAGTTTACAAGCACCACAACACAATAATAATGTTCCCTTTATAGGTTTCTTGCACCCTGCACATGCGGTGGCATCGGTGGCCGTGTTCATGTTGTTCTTGTTGTTGTTGTTGCTTTATTGTTACTATGGCACAAAATTAGGCAGTCCAGCGAGAATAACCAATACGTAAAAAAGCAGTGGAATTGTATCAAAGTATTAAGAGTACCGCCCGACGCGAAAATATATTTGACGGCGAGCACAGCGTAAAACAGTTCTTAGGCGTATAAGAACTTGGCACAGGTTTGCAGGCTAGCGCACTTTGTAAAGAGTCACAGCCGTTTATTAAATATTTATTAAGTACATGTAGGGAGTTCCTATATCGATAAACTCGATTATCGGTGCTTTTTCCATATACTAGTGATCGCGCCCAGCATTGTATGTATTTTTTTCTAGGTATTGTTCTGAAGACGAGTGTCGCACAGCATATTTAAAAAAAAATGTTATTCCCGTATTACCTCCACAGAAATTGAAAAGTCATTTAGCCACCTGAAATAGATTTATCAGCCAAGACGGAGACGTGTAACGCCCGAAAATTTGGAACAAATTCTGATACTTTAGTAAGTAAGTAATGAAGAAAAAAAGAATGATGAGTAGTATACTTTCAAAAGTCGTTTTGAAAAATGTTTTTTTTTTTAGTATTTTCACTTTTAATATAAAAATGTTTTTAACCGACTTCAAAAAAAGGAGGAGGTTCTCAATTCGTCGGGATATTTTTTTTTTTTTATGTATGTTCCCCGATTACTCGAAGACCACTGGACCGATTTAAAAATTTTTTTCGTTGTTCGAATGGGTATACTTTCTAGTTGGTCCCATTGTCACCACGTCAGGATCTGATGATGGGATCATGGAGAAATCAAGAGAACTCCTCAAATATTATAGGCACACCTATAGCGATTTTGGTATTTTTCACTGTAACTCATGCATTTGCTTTTGAAAAGTACTATATGGTGAAGTGGAACTGATGATGAAGACCACAGATGGCCACCGGAACTCCTTAACGGTACCTATTTCAAGGGTGGCGATAAGATATTTCGATAAAGGAAGTTGAGCTAGTATGACGAAGCACATTTAGGTTTAAATATGACTATGACATTCCCGCGGCGTTGTCTGCGGCGAGCTTGAAATGTTCTATAGTTTCTTATTAATATTTAGAAGTGGAGCTACGTAACAGCATAAATAGGATCACTAAAAAGTATAAAATAAAATAAATGTTTAAAAAAACAAAAAACCGCCTTCAAAAAGCAAAAATAACTTCTTTAAAATGGTAGGTAAATAGGTCAGTCCAACTGAAGTCGGCGTCCAACAATATTTTAACCAAAAGCAGACTTCAGTTGGACTGACCTATTTACCTACCATTTTAAAGAAGTTATTTTTTGCTTTTTGAAGGCGGTTTTTTGTTTTTTTATTACACGCAAAACTTGGAGTGATCACTAGTATATAAAACAAGCATCGATAATTGAGTTAATCGATATAAGAACTCCCTACCTGTCATAAAATTTTGCTTCCTGGATTCCCATGTCTGGAAATGACACCCGTATTCACAAATAATACTTAAGGGATCCTTTACTGAGCAAACGCACTGCGTTCAATACAGCTTTGTGATTGGTCCTTTTTGACCGACCTTTTGTTTATGAGACGATTTGAACCACCCTGCGCGTTCGTGAGCACTGTGAGACCTCATAGTGACGTTTGTGAATACGGGTGTGAGTTTCGAGAGTTAATGTATGTATGTAAACACTTTATTGTACAAAAAACAGCAAATCAAATACAATATTTACAGAATACATACCAAGATTCAAGGATACCCGCTGGATTTAGTGTTATTTAAAACTGTAACGAACTAGACAACAAAGAATAGTAAACAAGCAAGATCTAATACACTCTAAGCTTATTTACATATCACGTTCGGTGCCCAAACACCGATGAGGAGATCATTTTATATGGATTTCAAAGGGTTTGGCTCTGGATAACAGCAGATAAGGAACCGGGTCAACGGTGCGCGGCGACCTTGGCTATATGCTGATTAGATAAATACCTATTAACTTGAAACTACTTGGAAGTTATATGATCCTGGTACTTAATCTAACTTATCGTCTGTTTACAAGCATTTGGGTGCGGCTCCACTGAGGCGGAGACGAGCGGAGCGGAGCGGAATTGTGCCAATATTAACCAATAGAATCTAAACTGACGTGCGCAAGGCGCGCTTGACATAACCGCATGCGCTTTCTATTGGTTAATATTAGCACAGCTCCGCTCGTCTCCGCCTCAGTGAAGCCGCACCCTTTAACTTGCAACTCCGTCCGCGTAGAAGTCGTTTATCGCTGCTCCTTTGGGAACTGTGCAATTTTTCGGGATAAAAACTCGAAGGAGTCGCGGGGGAAAGCTAGGATATAATATTAATATGATTGAAAACTCCTCTCACATTAGTTTATCATACTCAGTGTCTAAAATTTAACTTTTTATACATGTTTCAACTACTGACTTACGATTTGTGATTTTATCACATTTGGTAATATTAAAAATGTTTTAAAAAACAAAAAACCGCCTTCAAAAACGCAAAAAATTACTTCTTTAAAATTGTAGGCACCTAATAGGTTAGTCCAACTGATGTCGGCTTTTTGTTGAAAATGTTGTGGTCGCCGACTTCAGTTGGACTAACCTATTAGGTGCCTACAATTTTAAAGAAGTAATTTTTTGCGTTTTTGAATGCGGTTTTTTGTTTTTTAAAACATTTATTTTATTTTATACTTTTTAGTGATCATAATACGCTGTTACGTAGTCCCACTTCTTAGTTAAAATGAAACTTTAACTTATATCAAGCGCGCGCAAGCAACGCCGCGGGAAAGTCATAGTCATATTTCAACAAGTAAATATTATTCGTTGTAGGTAGTCGCTCAATTATCTTAATCGAGATATCTTATCGCCACCCTTGAAATCGGTACCATTGAGGAGTTCCGGTGGCCATCTGTGGTCTTCATCATCAGTTCCACTACACCAAATGATACTTTCTGAATGCAAATGCTGGACTTGTTACTAAAAATACTAAAATCGCTATATGTTTGCCTACAATATTTGAGGAGTTCCCTCAATTCCTCACTGATCCCCTCATCAGATACAGATTTGGTGACAATGGGACCACCTCGGAAGTATACTCTATCAAACCAAAAAAAAAAATTTGAAATCGGTCGACAATTGACGGAGTAATCGGTGAACATACATAAAAAAAAAAAAACATACAGTGGAACGTATAACCTCCTCCTTTTTTGAAGTCGGTTAAAAACAAATAAAAAAATACTAAATGTAAATATTTTCAAAATTGCTTTCTTGGGGTTGGATATGAGGCTATAACGTATCATTTTAGGTATATTTAACAAATAATTATTGAACCGTATCATATCTGGAGGAGACCAAACTTGGTATGTTTTGAAAATGATTATTTTAATTTAAAAAAAGTGACTGAAATATAATGATGTGATTTATTTTTAGAATCATTAGAAGTATCTAATGAAAGGGTTTACTAATTCACATACAAAATAAAGATGACGTCATAATTCGATTTTTAATCGAAATTGATTCTTATGGGGTAAAGATCAATCGTGCCGATTTTCATGCTTTTAGCACCATTTGCATCGTTTTTTGGCGTACCGCTAGGACTAATAATGGCGGAAGCGCCATTGACAATAAGGTCCCTATTCATAGATAACGCCACATATTACCTTCGCCGCCGTACGGAACGCTCGGTGCGCGGGTCCGACTCGCACTTGACCGGTTTTTTTATACTGTGCTCCAGATTCCGAAAGCAACGTCCCTAACCGATATAATTGCTCACTTTCCTGAATATATTTTTAAATATCCTTCACCAAAATGTGTGTACATATTTAACTTCAACCTTGAGTTCTCAGATCCTTCTCGAGAGCAGTCATTGCACTCTTGGCACGTATTTAAGGAACCGATGGCCGACGAACTGACGTGGAGTGCATGGAAGTCATTATTCTTATTTATTTGTTTATTGCCATTTCCGAGTATCAGAGACATCGGTGCCAAAAATTTGAAATCTGGGGCCCGTTCAAGAAAGCCACTCTGCAACTCTGCACTATGCACTTTGCAAATCCACGATAATGCAAACGTGTTCCAAAGTAAACGTGTTCCAGAAAACACTCTGCAAAGATTCCTAAAACCTACTTTGCAAATCCACAAATCCACGTATTTGACTCTGCCTCTTCAACTCTGCAATAGCTTTGTGGAACAGAAATACATTTGAAGAGTCGGATTTGTGGAGTGCAGAGTTACAGAGTGGCTTTCTGGAACGGGCCCCTGGTCCTTTACGTACTCCGAGACTGCTATCTAAGCACATACAATAGGCGATTAATATTATAAATCTGAATGTAACTCTGTCCGTCTGTCGGTTTGTTACACTTTCGATGTAATTTTGTATGGACTTTGCTTGAAATACCGTGGCATTTAGGATACTTTTTAGGGCTCCGTACAAAAAATTAAAAAAATACGGAACGCTTTAGGATCATTCGTGCGTGTGTCTGTCTGTCCGTCTGACACAGCCAATTTGCTCCGAAACTACTGGACTGATTGAGTTGAAATTTGGCACATATATGTAAATTGATGACCCAAACACAGATGTGCAAAGTAAATATATATTTTTTATAAATATGGGTCATTTTCGGGGGACAAATTAGGAAAAAAAAAAAATTGCAAGTCTTACTGTGTCATACCTATATCAAATGAAAGGGCTCGTTATGAGGATCTCGAATATATTTTTGTTATTATTGTAAAACAAAAACGTATCCACGCGAGTTCAACTCGCACTTGGCCGGTTTTTAACCGACTTCAAAAAAAGGAGGAGGTTCTCAATTCGTCGGGATAAATTTTTTTTATGTATGTTCCCCGATTACTTGAAGACCACTGGACCGATTTGAAAAATTTTTTCGTTGTTTGAATGGGTATACTTTCTAGTTGGTCCCATTTTCAACACGTCAGGATCTGATGATGGAATCTTGGAGAAATCAAGAGAACTCCTCAAATATTATAGGCACACCTATAGCGATTTTGGTATTTTTCACTGTAACTCGTGCATTTGCTTTTGAAAAGTACTATATGGTGAAGTGGAACTGATGATGAAGACCACAGATGGCCACCGGAACTCCTTAACGGTACCTATTTCAAGGGTGGCGACAAGATATTTCGATTAAGGTAGTTGAGCGACTATGACGAAGAACATTTAGGTTTAAATATGACTATGACATTCCCGCGGCGTTGTCTGCGGCGAGCTTGAAATGTTCTATAGTTTCTCATTAATATTTAGAAGTGGAGCTACGTAACAGCATAAATAGGATCACTAAAAAGTATAAAATAAAATAAATGTTTAAAAAAACAAAAACCCGCCTTCAAAGATGCAAAAAATAACTCCTTTTAAAATGGTAGGCCAGTCCAACTGAAGTCGGCGTCCCATAATATTTTAAACCAAAAGCCGAATGCAGTTGGACTGACCTACCATTTTAAAAGAAGTTATTTTTTGCATTTTTGAAGGCTGGTTTTTGTTTTTTATTATCCCGTGAAATTAGACTGCTTGTGTTATCCCCACACCGGAACTCAATTCTCGTTTCGATACCTCATCATTATCAGCCGCAAGACGTCCACTGCTGGACAAAGGCCTTCCCCAAGGTTTTCCACAACGATCGGTCCTCTGCTGCTGTCATCCAGCGGTTTCCCGCGACCTTTATCAGATCGTCAGTCCACCTTGTGGAAGGTCTGCCAACACTTCGTCTCCCGGTTCGCGGTCGCCACTCTAGAACCTTTCCGCTCCAACGGCCATCAGTTCTACGAGCAATGTGCCCCGCCCACTGCCACTTAAGGTTTACAATCCGGTGAGCTATATCGGTTACTTCGATACCTATAACTATTCAATTTTATTTATTCTGTACTAACTCTTGCCTGCGACTCCGTTCACGTAGAAGTGGTATCGCTGTTCCCTCGGGAGCAGTCTAATTTTACGGGATAAAGAGTTTCCCATGTCCTTTCCGGATACTCAACCAATGTTCATACTAAATTTCATTAAAATTAGCTGTGATAATCAGTGATCGGATCTGGGATGCAATTTGGGGTGAACGACCTCAAAAGTAATGCTTAACATGGTTGTGACTCGAGATTTCCCGGGATTTTGGGAAATGGGTTATTGTTAATAATTAATAACTTCTGCGAGGGCTAAACTAAATAAACAAAATGTTTTAAAAACAAAAAACCGCTTCCAAAAACGCAAAAAATAACTTCTTTAAAATTGTAGGCACCTAATAGGTTAGTCCAACTGATGTCGGCTTTTTAACCGACTTCAAAAAAGGAGGAGGTTATACGTTCCACTGTATGTATTTTTTTTTTTATGTATGTTCACCGATTACTCCGTCAATTGTCGACCGATTTCAAAAATTTTTTTTTGGTTTCATAGAGTATACTTTCGAGGTGGTCCCATTGTCACCAAATCTGAATCTGATGAGAGGATCCGTGAGGAATTGAGGGAACTCCTCAAATATTGTAGGCAAACATATAGCGATTTTAGTATTTTTAGTAACAAGTTCAGCATTTGCATTCAGAAAGTATCATTTGGTGAAGTGGAACTGATGATGAAGACCACAGATGGCCACCGGAACTCCTTAACGGTACCGATTTCAAGGGTGGCGATAAGATATCTCGATTAAGATAGTTGAGCGACTACAACGAAGAATATTTACTTGTAACCGACTTCAAAAAAGGAGGTTATTGAAATATGACTATGACTTTCCCGCGGCGTTGCTTGCGGCGCGCTTGAAATAACTTAAAGTTTCATTTCAACTAAGAAGTGGGACAACGTAACACCGTATTATGATCACTAAAAAGTATAAAATAAAATAAATGTTTTAAAAAACAAAAAACCGCCTTCAAAAATGCAAAAAATAACTTCTTTAAAATTGTAGGCACCTAATAGGTTAGTCCAACTGAAGTCGGCGACCACAACATTTTCAACAAAAAGCCGACATCAGTTGGACTAACCTATTAGGTGCCTACAATTTTAAAGAAGTTATTTTTTGCATTTTTGAAGGCGGTTTTTTGTTTTTTAAAACATTTATTTTTTGTTGAAAATGTTGTGGTCGCCGACTTCAGTTGGACTAACCTATTAGGTGCCTACAATTTTAAAGAAGTTATTTTTTGCGTTTTTGAAGGCGGTTTTTTGTTTTTAAAACATTTATTTTATTTTATACTTTTTAGTGATCATAATACGCTGTTACGTAGTCCCACTTCTTAGTTGAAATGAAACTTTAACTTATATCAAGCGCGCCGCAAGCAACGCCGCGGGAAAGTCATAGTCATATTTCAACAAGTAAATATTATTCGTTGTAGGTAGTCGCTGAACTATCTTAATCGAGATATCTTATCGCCACCCTTGAAATCGGTACCATTGAGGAGTTCTGGTGGCCATCTGTGGTCTTCATCATCAGTTCCACTACACCAAATGATACTTTCTGAATGCAAATGCTGGACTTGTTACTAAAAATACTAAAATCGCTATATGTTTGCCTACAATATTTGAGGAGTTCCCTCAATTCCTCACTGATTCCCTCATCAGATACAGATTTGGTGACAATGGGACCACCTCGGAAGTATACTCTATCAAACCAAAAAAAAATTTTTGAAATCGGTCGACAATTGACGGAGTAATCGGTGAACATACATAAAAAAAAAAAAACATACAGTGGAACGTATAACCTCCTCCTTTTTTGAAGTCGGTTAAAAATGAACGTGTTCGCTATCTATAAAAGGTCATTTATTTTACATATACTTTAAAAAATATTTTAGGTATAAAATAACCCTTAACCTCTTAAGCAGAAATGTTATTGTATAAATAAACGAGTTACTACTTTCTGAAACAAAATTTAAAAATAAACATCTGAATAGCATATAAGTTTATCTTGATTGCATATAATTTTTTGTTGTTATTACATATTTTTTAATTAAAAGTTATTTACCTTTTTGTAAAGGTAGGTAACAGAAAGAATCGCGGGATTGTAATTTGTAAGTCATTTTCATGTCCATGTTAACCTTTTCAACGCCACAGTCGGCTCTAGCCGTCAACTAAAAGTCGTGCCACTGACGCCACGACGGCTACAGCCGACAAAAGTTCAAGATTAAAAGAGACTTTGTTTGGTAGCAATAAGGTGTAATTTGCATAGCATAGCAAACATGTTTGGCGTGTGGGTGGCACATTTTGTATTCGACGTATGGCGTTCAAAAGGTGATTTGTGACTTTAGTCAAAGTCAAAATCATTTATTGTGTGATTGCAGATGTACAATAATAAGATGTTATGGATAAATTGGTTGGGCGCATCACAATCAACCGTTTCCGGTGTACAATAATTAAAGCACTATTTATTATATCTAAAAGTTACTTAGCTGTGTGGTTGCCGGCTTAGAATAGTGCCACTCCGTGTCTTCCCGTGGATGTCGTAAGAGTCGACTAAGGGAATAAAGGCTTGTAGTACTGTTAGGCAATGGGCTTGCAACCTGTCACTAATACGCTGGTAAACATCTTAGCCTGATTATGCAAAATGTGGTTACATAATTATCAACAAGCTTTTAGAGTTGTTGGCAATTCTGTAGCTCTGCCTACCCCAAACTGGGAATAAAGGCATGAGTTTATGTATGTATGTAAAAGTTACTTATTAAATTTAGCAGCAAGTCAAAATAAATTACACGATTTTTTTAAAATAACGGACTTAAACCCCGGGACATTGCATCCTAGATCCGATCACTGGTGATAATGTTAAACTAACTGACAGTTAATAATCAACCGGAAACAGCCCGTGCCAAGCTCATGATGATCTTAAGTCGACCATAGAGAAAGCGGATGCCAATTAGGTCACGTTGCATCATAGACAATTAAGGTCTGCGTGCTGTTCATCAGTCTATCATCAATTAGCTAACCGTTTCGCTCTCGGTGATCCTACATTCGTACATACATTCACTCACGCGTTCATTCCCAGAATAGAATAGAATAGAATAGAATAGTTTTTATTTCGTCGTCACAGGTAACAATCAGGTGACAATGTGGTAATCATCATCATCATCATGTCAGCCGAAAGACGTCCACTGCTGGACATAGGCCTCCTCCAATGTGGTAAAATATGCAGCAATTCCATGACGCGCCTTTTGGCATAAGAAATACATTATAAATTATTTAAAACCTAAACTAATACAAAGAAATAATAAATGTTAATGTCAAAACATGATTACAATTCATTGCAAATTACACTTTTTATTTTTCAATTTCAAAATCAGCATCATTAAAATAATCATTAATCGTATAGTAATATTTATCTACCAGCATTCTTGAGAGCAACTGTTTGAACTTTTTAGTGTCAGTATTTTTTAAAGTTGTAGGTAATTTATTCTATAGTTTTGGAGCCATTACATTAACGTTTCGTCCCATCAATGCGGTAGATGGAGAGTGGGGTAGGCTAGGCAGAGCTACAGAATTACCAACAAGTCTAAAACTTGTTGTTAATTCTGTAACCACATTTTGCACAATCAGGCTAAGATGTTTACCAGCGTATTAGTGACAGGTTGCAAGCCCATCGCCTAACAGTACTACAAGCCTTTATTCCCTTGGTCGCCTCTTAAGACTTCCACGGGAAGACATGGAGTGGCACTATTCTAACCCACACGGCCACGGCGGTGATCTTAACACTAGTCTTATCATGTTTAGGGACCGGTAACTTCAAACACAATTTTTCCTTAGCGTAAGCACATAGACCAGGATACTGACACAAAATTTCCAGTCATTTGTACTAAGTATGGCGATCCTTCTAATTATATAATTATCAGAGGTCGGAATAGGTAGCGCTTATTAACCTAAACTTGACTCATGTTCATTCATGCGCGAGTGAGATGGGAATACGTTATTGAATGAAGATGAAACAAGTTTAGGTTAATAAGCACTACCTATTCCGACCTCTGGTAATTATGAAAAGGAAAATGATGGTCATACCGCTGGTACCGGCGGCCCAAACGCGTAGTGGTAGTGGTACAAATCGTTCGACTTTCGTAATTTATCCGACGCGTTCGATTAACGCCCACGCGTTTGGGCCGCCGGTACCAGCGCTATGACCATCATTTTCCTTTTCGTCATTACGTAATTAGACCCTTGAAGGGTCGCCATACGTGGTACAAATGACCGGAAATTTTGTGTCGGTATCTCCCGGTCTAACATACAACCTATCAGGGTTTTAGACTTGGTCCAGTAAACTTATAGATTTGTACGTGACGTGTTTGTTGACGCGATGACACTTGAACGATATGAATCATTACTTGTTTTGCTACAACACAATGTCAAAATATCAATGGCCGTTTGTGTAAACACGTCAAGATGTTATGTAGTATACTATACTACTTAAACAATCGGTCAAGTGCGAGTCGGGTTCGCGCAATGAGAGTTCCGTACCGCCACACAGTAACGAGCGTAACGAGCCCTAACACAACGGGTTTATCATGCGTAATTTAGGAGTTCTCATGGCCACCCTGAGTTTCCATCATCAGACCTGCTCGATGGTACTATATTATTGCATTGACATCAAAACTAAAGATGTATGCAAATTTTCAGCATCATTGGAAACTGGGAAGTGGGTCAAGAAAACAAAACCCGGTTTCCATAGAAGCTTTGACCTAAGAAAAACCGGGCAAGAGCATGTCGGACCATGCTGAGTGTAGGGTTCCGAAGCCGTTACTACAAACAAATTAGACCTCGCGACAAACTTAACTTTGTCGTTGGAAAACTGTTTTCCCCATACATCGACATACGTCGCGGTCAGTTTACCAACACCGCAAATAAGTTTTCGGTAGGTATAAACGTTTAAACCGTTTGTAACTCAAGAACCAATGAAGTCTACTTAGTCGTGATAGTACTCCTACTAAATTCATTATATGTGCTTTCATTTCAGATATTTTTCAGATTTTTTGTATTTGTAGTTTTGGCTGTAGGGGGGGGACACTTGACTCTAACAAAAAATTGCGCTTTAAAGCTTAATATTTCATAAACGGATATCTTAATCGAAAAATTGTTTTCATAAACCCGCAATATTTTTGAAAGACCTATCCAACGAAACACCATGGGGTAGACGAGACAAAAAAAAACATCCCCGCGTTACGTGTAGGGGAGGTACACAAAAAAAAAAATTTTTTTCAAGATATTATTTTACCACTTTATTGGCGTGAGTAATATGTATATTCATGCTAAATTACAGCTTTCTAGTACCAAGAGTCTCTGAGCTAGGCTGCGGACGGACGGACGGACATGGCGAAACTATAAGGGTTCCTAGTTTGACTACGGAACCCTAAAAAACTGTGACGGGTAGTTATAGAATTGGGTTTATTTGATGTAGAAAAATATTTAAAACAATGCTGTGGTGTGTGTTTATCTGAAGAACTTGTCTTAAAAAATATTTAGAAATTATCGTAACAATTTAACAATACGATACTCGCAAGATGTCTTATTTACAAAGTATATCTTAATATATGGCTCTATTTTTAGTATAAGTTCCCTAAATGTGTAACTAATAAAGTACTGAGTTTAAATCTCATATAAAACAGGTCAAATTAACATCCTTCGTATTCGCGGGCTAGTGTTTTAAGCCAAGGCCTGGCATTGTCCTTTAACTTGCGAGATTTGACCCGAACAAACATACATAATAATAATAATAATAATAATAATAATAATAATAATAATAATAATTTATTTGCTTAAACACGGTAGGTACATTTGGTCGATAATATTGAAACAATAATTTAGTATCACATGTTTAGCCTATAGGTACTGGCATGCAAATCTTGATGTTACATGAAGAATATTTGTATTTATCTTTACAATTGTTACTCATTATAATTAGGTATTTAAAAATTCACGCACAGTATAAAAACATTTGTCTACTAGCCATTTTCGTAACTTTGTCATAAAGCTGCGGTTTTGTAATTTCCTAAGTTCAATCGGAATTTTATTATATACAACTAGCTTTTGCCCGCGACTTCGTCCGCGTAGAACTCGTTTATCGCAGTTAAGTAAATTAATAGTTTTAAGTAATTCTACTCGTATAGTTTGACGTCCTCCCTGGCAAGAATGATCTTTCAAACACATGTAATATTGAGCTCGAAATTTACTGGGACACCAACTTTAACCATTAACTCTTACGGGAGGGCACTCCTGATACCTCGAAAGAGTTCAGGAGCTCTAAGGGTAGGACGTGACTTGCTCTGTGTCTATGACATTGTCTACCAAGAGATACTCCACAACATCGCCTTCTACATGAGACATATTTTTATATTTATCCGCCCGCCAATTTCGTTTGTCGGTGCTAATGTCGCCCTCTCGCACAAACATTCTCTATTCTTTATATTGTTTTTTAGATCGGGGTACACGTTATTTTTTAGATCATCTGTATTTTGTACAATATTACAGAATTCGCGGTTTAATGTATTCAAATCGTTACTATCTCTCGCCATACGATCTACGACCATTTTTAGTAGAGCTGCCGGATATATTGCCCCGACTGTGTATCATGGTGTACTCGTAGTTCCTGGCATATTTGTAGTGAGGTTAATTTTTTATATATATACCCATATCGTAGATGCCGAAATGCATTTATTTTATCCGCCGGTGTGCCCCTAGTTATCACCGGTAGATGAGAATCTGTCTAAATTCGCCGTCTCAAAGCACCATCCCTCCCATGATAGTTTGGTTGCTGTTAAAATATCCATCATAGTTCAATATTACATATATTATATTATGAATCTTAATACTAATTATAATGTAGGTATATCTATCATTATAAATGGCGGAACTCCCAAACATCATCAGTGGCCGCTGAAAAAACAAAGACAATTATATTCTTCAAACAAATTTACCCAATGCCCATTAATCTAATTCGGTTCTGCGGTTAATCCGTGAAAGCGTAACAAACAGACAGACGACAGACAATTGCCTTTTTTTTTTGAATTGCCGTTTTGAATTTTTATCTATACTTACTTTCACATCATTTTCGAAATCTGCGTCCTCAAAATCTAAGAAAATGACAATTATGTCCACTTTTTAAAAAAGATCATGGCCTCCATCTTGAATACTAAATTTGACATAATTTTCATAATCTGCGTCCACAAAATATAAGAAAATGATACCAATGACGACTTTTTCAATAAACATCATGACGGCCATTTTGAATTCCAAATTTGATATCATTTTCGAAATCTGCGTCAACGCAACCTAAGAAAATGACACCCACGATGACTTTTTCAAAAAACACCAAACATTGTCGTTATTCCCTCGGGAACTTTTAAATTATCCGGGATGGGATTTTTCTATGTGTTAATCCAGGGTGCTACACCCATTTTAAATTTCATCCTAATCCATCTAGCCGTTGCAGCGTTAAGGAGTAACTAACTAAAACCCCCTTTTACCCCCTTAGGGGTAGTTTTTTCTAAATCGCTGAAAGCAGTATATTTTATTTATAAACAGTAGTCTAAATATCAATTTCCTAATGTAGCCATTTCGATATTTCCCATACAAATTTCTACTCCCTATTTATCGCCTGAGGGGGAGTTTTACGGAAATCAATGAAAGTTTTTTTTTATGTTTAACAGTATTAAACAGTAGCTTAAACACCAATTACCACGTTTCCAACTTAAAAAAATTAACATAAATGACCAAATTGTCATACAAACTACCATCCCAAATCTCACCCCCTTAGGCGTGATTTTTGAGATACAAATTTAATCTAATTCAGTTCCGCAGTTTATCCTTGAATGCATAACAAAAAGACAGACGACAGACATAATTACTTTCACGTTTATAATGTTAGTATGGATTTCCGTTGTACAGCAATATTATGTAAACCTATCGATGTATAGTTTTTTTACCCCTTGAGTATTGTTTGTAATGACATTTTAGAATTAAATAACCGACCAATTCGCCGAAAAATTAAATACCTGTAATTATTTTCAAGTGATCATAATAACCGCCCTAATATTAAATAACAGCCGTAGAATTAATACGCCGTGAATAGTATTGAAAATAGCGGAAAAAAATGTTAAAATCTGGATATGTCAACGCTGACAACTTCAATCTGACACCGCTCCTTTTGATATAGACTAACAAAACTGAATGTAGGTACAAAGCCTGTCTCATGTTGTCACACTGGATGGCAAAAGCCATAGGAGAAATAGATTATTCAATTGCGCAATTTTGACAAATAATTACTAATTTTATTCTATATTAGTAATTATTTGCGTCCCCAAAAACTAAGAAAATGTTACCCGTGACAACTTTTTCAAAAAATATCATTTCCGCCAGCTTGAATTCTAAATTTGACATCATTTTCATAATCTGCGTCACCAAAATGTAAGAAAATGATACCAATGACGACTTTTTCAATAAACATCATGGCGGCCATTTTGAATCCGAAATTTGATATCATTATCGAAATCTGCGTCAACGCAACCTAAGAAAACGACACCCATGACTTTTTCAAAAACACAAAGATATTGTCGTTATTCCCTCGGGAAACTTTAAATTTTCAGGAATAGGATTTTCCTATGTGTTAATCCAGGGTATAAGCTATCTCCATTCTAAATTTCATCCAAATCCATCCAGCGCTATTGCATCGTGAAGGAGGAACAAACTAAAACTCCCTTTTGCCCCCCTTGGGGGTAGTTTTTCTGAATCGCTGAAAGAAGTATTTTTTATTTATTATCAGTAGCCTAAATACCAATTTCAAAACTGCTTATTTTAAAAATAACTTATCTCCTATACAAATTTCTACCCCCTATTTGAACCCTTTAGGGGATGAATTTCCAAAAATCCTTTCTTAGTGTACCCTTAGGGTACCCAAGGAATATTCCCTTCAAATTTCAAGTCCCTAGGTCCAGCGGTTTAGGCTGTGCGTTGATCGATCAGTCAGTTAGTTTTACCCCTTTCCATCCCTTCGGGGATAAAATTATCAAAAACGCTAAAACACGTATAAATTAATATTCAATTTTCAACCTAAACACAAAATTTGAATAGTCTAACTTAAACTAAAACTGACGGACTTTCATACAAATTTTCATCCCCTTAGGGGTGGAATTTCCAAAAATCCTTCCTTAGTGGATCTTTACACTATATAAGGTATCTATGTGCAAAATCTCAAGTCTCTAGGTCCTAAGGTTTGGGCTGTGCGTTGATATATTAACAATCCGTTTTACCGTTTTTATATTGTTAATATATCAACGCACAGCCCAAACCTTAGGACCTAGAGACTTGAGATTTTGCACATAGATACCTTATATAGTGTAAAGATCCACTAAGGAAGGATTTTTGGAAATTCCACCCCTAAGGGGATGAAAATTTGTATGAAAGTCCGTCAGTTTTAGTTTAAGTTAGACTATTCAAATTTTGTGTTTAGGTTGAAAATTGAATATTAATTTATACGTGTTTTAGCGTTTTTGATAATTTTATCCCCGAAGGGATGGAAAGGGGTAAAACTAACTGACTGATCGATCAACGCACAGCCTAAACCGCTGGACCGTTTTACCCCTTTTCATCCCTTCGGGGTTGAAATTATCATAAACGCTGAGACACGTATAAGTTAAAATTCAATCGCCTACCTAAACGCAAAATTTGAAGCGTCTAACTTCAAAACTGACGGACTTTCATACAAACGTTTTCCCCCTATTTTACCCCCTTAGGGGTGGAATTTCCAAAAATCCTTCCTTAGTGGATCTCTACACTATATAAGGTATCTATGTGCAAAATTTCAAGTCTCTAGGTCCAGCGGTCTGGGCTGTGCGTTGATATATCAACAATCAGCTTAGCATTTTATATAATAGATAATACACATTATATAACAATTATTTTTAAATAAAGAAAATGAGCATGGTGGCATTAGCAACTTGAATTCATCCCTTTCTCGTAATCTATTGTTAAATTTCGGTTTTTTAAAATATGTCGGGAAATTACGAACGAAACAAGCCAAGTCGAGGATATACTGACCAGTTAAAGTAAGTAAACCTAGTCTTCGGAACAAAGGTCTACAGGAAACCCTTGGTCCGAGGCCACTAACCGCTCTAACACATTTCTTTTGTGTTAAAAAAGCCTTGTTGACATCCGTTGAATTGCCCCACAGTATGATGCCATATTTTAAGACTGATGTTACAAAGCCATACATACATTACATACATTTCAAGGTAAATAAAAGCTTGTAATGTTATAGCGGACAAAAGTTTTTCGAAACACGATTGGTCACCTCATTAAGGCCTCTGGTATTTTAAGATCTCGATCAATCTCAATTATTTTTCCTTGAACTAGTCAAGTTTAAATCACATCGCTCGTTAAAGTCGATAAGTCTACGTGACACTCGCAGCGTTTGCATTCAATCAGGCGCATTCGATTCGGCGCACGCGCATGTCGCAATAGATTACACTGTTATCCGGTACTCAATTAACTACGTTACGCAGATATGTAGAACTATTCAATATCTTCTTTACAATGTATAAAATGAAGTCGCTTCTCGCTGTCTGACTGTCCCTATGTATGCTTACATCTTTAAAACTACGCTACGGATTTTGACGCGGTTTTTTTTAATAGATAGAGTGATTCAAGAGGAAGGTTTATATGTTTAAGTTTTGGATTATGTACGGGTATTACAGAAAACTGGCATAAACCGAAGCGAAGCGAGGGCGGGTCACTAGTTACATAGTATATAAAAAACAAAAACCCGCCTTCAAAAAGCAAAAAATAACTTCTTTAAAGTGGTAGGTAAATAGGTCAGTCCAACTGAAGTCGGCGTCCAACAATATTTTAACCACAAGCAGACTTCAGTTTGCTTTTTGAAGGCGGGTTTTTGTTTTTTAAACTTTTTTTTTTATTTTATACTTTTTAGTGATCATAATTATGGTGTTATTCTCCCACTTCTCAATTAATAAGAAACAATAAAACATTTCAATCTCGCCGCAAGCAACGCCGTGGGAAAGTCATAGTCATATATTTAAACCTAAATATGCTTCGTCATAGTCGCTCAACTATCTTAATCGAAATATCTTGTCGCCACCCTCGAAATATATACCGTTTAGGAGTTCCGGTGGCCATCTGTGGTCTTCATCATCAGTTCCACTTCACCAAATAGTGCTTTCCAAGACCAAATACACGAGTTACAATGAAAAATACCAAAATCGCTATACACTCGCGAGCAAAAAAATCGACTCAAGCTGCACGCTTGGGTTCTCCGACCAGTATTTCTTGACCAATCCATGATATATTAATAAAAAATCGACTCAAGCTGCACGCTTGGGTTCCCCGACCAGTATTTCTTGACCCATCCATGATATATTAATAAAAATAGTATCAAACGAAAGGTGATAATGTAACGATTAAAAAAATGAAAAACCGTGGAAATCCATCCACGATTTTTCAAGTTATGCCTTATTTTCCGATATGTGGGTCATTTACTCGTTCCGAAACGTACGAGTTGTGCCCCCTTTGACCCCTATAAATAAGGGGGTGGAGGGGGAAATGTCATCAGTCACTTATCAGAAGTTGACCGGTACACATCTCTGCTAACGACCCTACTCAGAAGCCTTGGAGAAAATGGATACCACCATGACTGAAGCCGCCCAAGTCGTGGCCTTGCTGGAAGAGGGACACAACCAACGCTTTGTGGCTGACCAGCTGAATTTAAGCCAGTCAGCAGTATCCCGAGTCTACCGACGGTATCGGGAGACTGGGGCCTTGGTACGAAGACCAGGTTCTAGCCGCCGGAGGTGCACATCTGAGAGGGATGACCGCTTTATGGTCACTACCTCTCTCAGAAATCGGCACCAGACCGGCGTTTCCATCCAGCAGCATCTTCAGGATGTAAGAGGGGTTACTGCCAGCGAGTGGACAGTAAGGCGAAGGCTTAAGGAAGCTAACCTGACCCCGAAACGGTCCGCCACGGGCCCCAGACTGCTCCCACGTCACCGCCAAGCACGCCTGGAATTTGCTCATCAGCACAAAAACTGGACCATTGAGCAGTTCTTTTTTGCGATGAGTCCAGGGTGTGCTTGAATGGCTGTGACAGACGGGGGAGGGTCTACAGGAGGTCAGGGGAACGGTACGCACAGTGCTGTTTCAGGGAAACAGTTGCCTATGGAGGGGGTTCCGTCATGGTGTGGGCGGGCATTTCCATGGAAGGGCGTACCGAGCTCGTTTTTGTACCTGGTGGGGGCCGTGGCGGTGGTTTGACCGCTGCCAGGTACATCACCGAGATCCTTGAGGAGCATGTTGTTCCTTACGCCGGGCATGCAGGATAATGCCCCTTGTCATACCGCAAGGATCACTCGGGCCTACCTTGCCGAGGTCGGCATACCCACCATGGACTGGCCAGCTCTCAGCCCGGACCTGAATCCCATTGAACATGTCTGGGACTACCTGAAAAGACAAGTTCGGAAGAGAGAACCAGCTCCGTCAAATGTTACGGAGCTGAAGGCAGCTCTGCAGGAGGTGTGGGATGTCATCCCCCAGGAGCTTCACAAAAAGCTCATCAGATCGATGAAAAACCGCCTGGATGCTGTGATAAGGGCTAGGGGTGGAAATACAAAATATTAAATTAACAAATAAAATCTTATTTTTCTTAAAATGCCGTTTATTTCACGACTTCCTTTTAATTTTCATAGTTTTTTTTTTATTCGTCTTTGCTAAACCTGGCCCCATCAGTTGTGGAACCTGGCATGACTGAAAATTATACATTTTTGAAATTGTTACTTTATCAGCTTTCGTTTGATACCATTTTTTTCAAGATATTTTGGATGGGTCAAGAGATACTCATGCTTCATCAGCTTGAGTCGATTTTTTTGCTCGCGAGTGTAGGTGTGCCTATAAATTTTGAAGAGTTCCGTCGATTCCTCATGGATTCCACCATCAGATCTTCATTTTGATAAGAATGAGACCAATCGGGAAGCACCAGCTTTCAAATAAAAAAGAATCATCAAAATCGGTTCACCCAGTGGAAAGTTCTGAGGTAATAAACATTAAAAAAATAAAACAGACTAATTGAGAACCTCCTCCTTTTTTTGAAGTCGGTTAAAAATGAAGTCGCTTCCGCTGTCTGTTCGCTTAGATCTTTTAAGCTACTCACCGGATTTTTAGGCTGCGGCTCCACTGAAGCGGAGACGAGCGGAGCGGCGCGGAGCTGTACCAATATTAACCAATAGAATGTAAACCAACGTGCGCAAGGCGCGCTCGACTTGACCGCATGAGCCTTCTATTGGTTAATATTGGCACAGCTCCGCGCCGCTCCGCTCGTCTCCGCTTCAGTGGAGCCGCAGCCTAATGCAGTTTTCAGCAATAGATAGAGTGATTCAAGAGAAAGGTTTTTATGTATAATACATTCTGGTTTATGTACGGGAGTTAGGACTAGATAGCAAATAATCTCAAAAAGTCCGAGATGCAAAATGAGTACTTCATTTGCGTTACTAGGTAGGTTAGGTAACTTCAAATGCCCGAAGGGCAAATTGCCCAGGAATAGGAGCTCCGCCATGCGGGGCTCCGTCGCCATTGCTAAGACAGACATGAGATGAAAAAAAAACCAACCAAGTGCGAGTTGAACTCGCGTGGAAAGGGTTCCGTACATGCGTTTTTTTTTTGATAGAATTCTAATAGGTTTTCCTGTAATCTACAAGCAATGAACAATACTTTGTATTTGTTTCAAAATTTTAGGCTCAGTATTCTCGTCTTCTTTCATGAATAAAATCAAAACTATTTATTTTACAATAATAACAAAAATATATTCGAGAGCCTCATAACGAGCCCTTTCATTTGATATATGACACGTAAGGATTGCAAAACTTTTTTTTTTCAATTTACTAATTTCTCCACGAAAAAAAAAATACTTTTCACATCTGTGTTTGGGTCATAGGATTCCACCATCCTACCAAATTTCACCTGATTTGGTCCAGTAGATTCGGAGCAAATTGGCTGTGACAGACAGACGCACGAGTGATCCTATAAGGGTTCCGTTTTTCATTTGTTGTACGAAACCCTAAAAACGGGAGTTAGATATACAGACAGACAGACTGACGCAAAAAGCAACTATGTTTTAAACTATGTTAACAGGAATATCTTGTTAGCCAGTTTAAATTGTTTCCATTATACGAAAACCTTGATCTTTGCTATTCTAATAAAGCCTCACTCCGTCGGGGATCAACATTCCTTGATATTTTTAACCGAAGGCGGTAAACTGGTTTGATACTTTAGCAGGGGCGAACTAGGATGCGCCTACGTCTTTTGCACGTTGTACGGTTATAAGCTGCCCACTTTAAGGGCCCCATACACGGTACGATTTGTCTGTACGATCCGTCGCTACAGACCGATCGAAACGACGAATCGATAGTGTATGTCAAGATCGTTAACGATTTACTTCATCGAAGACGATGTCGGAAATCGCAATATCGTAACGATGTATCGACAGTGTATGGCTCTTTACTCTTTACTCTGACACGAACATTTGAACACGTCTTTATCCTTCGTTTCAAAAAAGTAAATGATTTATCGTTACGACCAATCGTTTCGTGTATTGGCTTCGTTTTTACCCGACTGCCGAAGGAGGAGGGTACTGTGTTTCACAGCCTATATCTGTATGTTTGTTCCTTTGTGTCACTATAAAAACTAAACCCGTTGTCCGATTTTGATGATTCTTATGTCAATCGATTTGTATTAATCTGGTGAGTGTCACTGAAGATATGACAGCAATCAAAATTCAATATGGCGGCAACTAGACGCCATATCGTGCAAATTAAAAAAAAAAAGTCGACCAAGTATGACAAGGGGTATTTGAATAGGGATTTAAAAATCATCTTTAAGTTTCTTTCATCATTTTTCATTTTTAACCGACTTCAAAAAAAGGAGGAGGTTCTCAATTCGTCGGGGTTTTTTTTTTATGTATGTTCCCCGATTACTCGAAGACCACTGGACCGATTTGAAAATTTTTTTCGTTGTTTGAATGGGTATACTTCCTAGTTGGTCCCATTGTCAAGACGTCAGGATCTGATGATGGGATCTTGGAGAAATCAAGAGAACTCCTCAAATATTATAGGCACACCTATAGCGATTTCGGTATTTTTCACTGTAACTCGTGCATTTGCTTTTGAAAAGTACTATATGGTGAAGTGGAACTGATGATGAAGACCACAGATGGCCACCGGAACTCCTTAACGGTACCTATTTCAAGGGTGGCTATAAGATATTTCGATTAAGGTAGTTGAGCGACTATGCCGAAGCACATTTAGGTTTAAATATGACTATGACATTCCCGCGGCGTTGTCTGCGGCGAGCTTGAAATGTTCTATAGTTTCTCATTAATATTTAGAAGTGGAGCTACGTAACAGCATAAATAGGATCACTAAAAAGTATAAAATAAAATAAATGTTTAAAAAAACAATAACACGCCCCGCAAAAATGCAAAAAATAACTTCTTTTAAAATGGTAAGTCAGTCCAACTAAAGTCGGCGTCCCACAATATTTTAAACCAAAAGCCGAATGCAGTTGGACTGACTTACCATTTTAAAAGAAGTTATTTTTTGCATTTTTGAAGGCGGGTTTTTGTTTTTTAAACATTTATTTTTTATGTATGTATTTATTTCTCTATAGCGACCCGCTCTCGCTACGCTTCGGTTTATTTGAGTTTTCTGTAACACTAACAACCGTACGAAATCCAGAATTTCCTCTTGAATTACTCTATACATTGATGAAAACCACATTCAAATCCGTTGCGTAGTTTGAAAGAGAGGGACAGACGGCGGGAAGCTTGTTTTATACTATGTAAAGATAAGTGTGTTTATGATTGCCTAGTACCTATAGTACAGTCAAGGAATTTAATTTGTGACCCACCTTAGGTCCAATGTTTAAAAAAACAAAAACCCGTCTTCAAAAAGCAAAAAATAACTTCTTTAAAATGGTCGGTAAATAGGTCAGTCCAACTGAAGTCTGCTTTTGGTTAAAATATTGTTGGACGCCGACTTCAGTTGGACTGACCTATTTACCGACCATTTTAAAGAAGTTATTTTTTGCTTTTTGAAGGCGGGTTTTTGTTTTTTTAAACATTTATTTTTACCTTCCATTTTTCGTCATTAAATGTCTATTTACGCTTAAATCTTTCTTTTTCTCGTAATCATGGTATAAAGTATAGTATGCAACTCTTGAATAAAAATAAATGTTTTAAAAAACAAAAAACCGCCTTCAAAAACGCAAAAAATAACTTCTTTAAAATTGTAGGCACCTAATAGGTTAGTCCAACTGATGTCGGCTTTTTGTTGAAAATGTTGTGGTCCACAACATTTTCAACAAAAAGCCGACATCAGTTGGACTAACCTATTAGGTGCCTACAATTTTAAAGAAGTTATTTTTTGCGTTTTTGAAGGCGGTTTTTTGTTTTTTAATTAATGATCACTTAGGATTCATAACGATTTAAAGTTGGTTAGCAACAGGCGGGTTTTGAAAGCTTGCTTTTTGTTAAAGTTATTGATGCAATGCGGTCAATCGTCACGATTTTCATCAGATAGATCGTACACATGAATCGTACCGTATAGCCGTATAGTAGGGCCCTTTAGTTGGAAACAAAATGGACGCTAGTTCAATTTGATAAAATATTATAATCGATACACTTGATGATGCGAAAGCCTAGTTGGTAGAGCCCGGCCTACGAAGCTAGCGGTCCTGGGTTCAAATCCCGGGTAATAAATGCGAAAGTAATTCTGTTTCTCTGTGACGCTATCAGCGGGCCGATTATGGTCGTGTTTATCGACGTAGATAAGCGTAGATAAAACATCTGTCACTTTCTGACCAGTATGTAAGTGCGAGAGTGACTGAAGCTTTATCCACCGCGATAAAGGCGACCATAATACGGGCCCTGGGAGCAGAAATTCGGCTCGATATCTAAAGTTGGCAAAATCATGTAAAAATTACGCAAACATTGCGTCGGCTTCTTATAATGGTTATTATACTCGTATAAGTTCCGGGATTCCGGTATTCTACGATAGACGACGCGCTGACCTAGTTGGTAGTGACCCTGCCTACGAAGCTAGCGGTCCTGGGTTCAAATCCCGGTAATTTAGATATTTGTGTGATGAGCGTGAATATTTCTTCCTGAGTTATGGATGGTTTCTATGTATGTAAGTATATATTTCTCTATATAAGTATTTATATCGTTTTCTAGTACCCACAGTACAAGCCTAGAGCTAGAGACTGGGTCAATTTGTGTGACATTATCCCCTGATTATTTATTTATTAACTTTAAGCCCAGACCTCAAAGGCGCCCTGCACGTTTTTAAAACAAAGCTCCCTTTCTAAATATAAACAAAGAGTCATTGTACGAGTATCTGTTCACTGCCGCGTCTACTGAGTCACTATGTTGTTGAAATAGAATTGCACATTTGTTACGGAAGTATAGGTAAAAAACTAAAGTAAATGACCTCTTGCATGTAGTTGTAACACATGTATAGACCGTTCGACATTCTATATTTGAAATTTGACGTAAATTCCATATTAGTTTTGTACACAAATACATGCAAGAGGTCATTTACTTAAAAAGAAAATGTAAAGTCCACTACAAAGACGGCGAGTTAGTTTACCGCTACCTCCCCAATATATTTTTCCAAAATATCCTTCGTAGGGGTGCCCGTAGGATATCTAAGGAAACGTAGTTTGAAAGCTCTTAAGTGTATTTGTGACCTATTTAAAAAAAATATGCTTGAAGTCGTCAATGTCATTATTAGAGATGCTAAGTCATTTGTAACTTAAACGAAACTCAACCTTATTGTTGTAGAATGTCAGATTGACTTTGGACCTAAGGTGGGTACCAAATTTAACTCTGACTGTACACACAGAGGGACAGATGGCGGAAAGCGACGTTTTATACGACGCAGTGGCCTAGTTAGTAGTGACCCTGCCTACGAAGCCTGGGTTCAAATCCCGGTAAGGGCAGATATTTGTGTGATGAGCGCGAATATTTGTTCCTGAGTCATGGATGTTTTCTATGTATTTAAGTATATATTTCTCTATATAAGTATTTATAGCGTTGTCTAGTACCCATAGTACAAGCCTAGAGCTTAGTTTGGGACTAGGTCAATTGGTGTGATTGTCCCCTGATATTATTATTATTATTATATGTCTTTACCAATCACGGGACTATTGGAGTCCCGGACCTTTGGAAGGCGTACATGGAGCCGAAGCCAACACGCAGAGGTCCGTTAGACAAATTTAAAAGTGATGGGACACCAACCGACGATTGTCTCTGAGTTCAAACGATAGACGTATGCTCCCATGAACAACCGCCGGTAGTAAGACTATTTAAGAAGAATAGAACTATTAATAATAGGCTCTATGAATGAACTGATGTGGATTGGGGAATTAGGCTATTGATGAAACTACGGCGCCTGCCTGGCCAATGCTAATTACTTTGGTTGAAATGGCAGGCGGTGACTCGCAAACTGAATGGAATGGGCCTCCCAAACTGGCCGTATATACATAGCAGCAGGGAGGTAAGGTTCCAGAGGGGCTAAGGGTGGAGAGGTGCTTCTGGACTTTAAACGACCATAAGGTGCCAACTCACCACTTCCTCTTGAATCACTATTATGAAAACCGGATTAAAGTCCGTTGCGTAGTTTAAAAGATAGCGTACATATAGGGACAGACGGACGGCGACTTTGTTTTATATATACTATGTAAAGATAAAGACATGTAGAGCCAAAAAAAACAGAGAATACATGAATCTTGATATTTCAAAATGAATCACCGGTACGTTGGTCGATACGTTATCAGCTGACAAGCCGGCTGGTGCACTATTCAAGCGCATGCGTGACGTGGTGCCCATTGTTTGCGGCGTGATGCGCTGGAGTGCAGGCAAGGTCCATTCACGCATGATAACAAGTACCTACTCCTTGTCTGAGATTTTACGCGGTAAAAACGATATCGTCTTTGACCTGTTATCGTATTGTCAGCGTTTTGATAGCTCTTATTTACTTGACAGTAATTGCGGACGAGTTAAAAACAATACTATAACAATTGTAGAATACCGGAATCCCGGAACGTATATAAATAAAATAATAATTTTAAGAAGCCGACGCCATGTACTCACCGTAAAACGGGGTGAGTAGGGACACAACCTAAAATGAGCCTTAACTTGTTACAAATAAGACCAATTATAAAATGTACGTAACTTTACGTTTATTGGAAATAATTTCAGTCTTATAATTAGTAACATATGCTTCATTTTAGGTTGTGTCCCACTCACCCCTTTTTACGATATGCTTATTTTTTACAGGATTTAACCAACTTCGATCCGAATTTCTGCTCCCTGATGATAGAGTCACAAAGAAACAGAATTACTTTCGCATTTTCGTGTCTGACAAGGTCGAAATTAGTTTAACAACTGACGCAGATACGTCGTTTTGGTTTGGCAGTAGTAAGACGTACGCGCAAGCATAATTAGATACATTATTGATTGACAAGTCTTCTTTAACCTTAAAAGTACTTTGACCTTTAACATACCGCTATATTTATCTTGTATTTGTTTGTATTTAATGTAAAGTGAATGTTTATTAACGTTTTTAAACTTTATCTGACAAAAAAGAGGAGGGTTGTAATGTAATTATAAGCGTAACGTGTTGCACCCTTAGAATAGGCTAGTGTCCTAAAAAAAATAGAATTAGTCCGTCATTTACATTATCGAAAAATATTGAACACATATTTTTTCTTTTGTCAATTAAACAAAAAATGACGAAGATTAAGTGCGTTGAAGTTTCGCGTGACGTCACGCCGTGGCACACTTTTTACCACGTTGTGACGTCACGAGCCTCTCCCGAACTTTGATGCGCGTTATATTTGTCAATTTTGATTGATTTGATAAAGCAAAAAATACGTGTGCAATATTTTTTGATAATCTTACTGACGAACTAATTATATATTTTTTTTACACAGGACACACTCCTATTCTATTGACCTAATTCATCATTTCAGCTGTCTTCTTTCAGCTCAACATATTAAATTTGATATAAAATATTTTTTATCGATTAAAAGGCCCAGTGAAGGTCGTGTCCTATTCGATTACTCTCTAAGAGCAACAATGCCAGAGATAGACAAACAGACATACAGATACTCAGATACACACCGCATCTTTAGAATGATGTATAGTGACCTAATTCACAAACGTTGGATTTCGAGTTATAGGTCTCTATAGTAATAAATATACAGGGTGGTACTCGATAAACTGTACATATTGAAAGAGATGAAATTTTAGGTTAATTTTACTCTTAAGTGCATCGGAGCCGAGATATTTAAATATTCATACTTGGGCGTACTTTTGTACTTAAAACTGACTACTTAAATCTTTAAAATCTCCGCTCCGATAATATTTAACGCCATAAATTATATATATCTATGTGTATTTAGAGGTCCTCTAAATAACTATGCGAAAACCATCCGTGGCCGCTAAAAAAAATATGACAATATTCTTCAAACCAATTTACCCAATGCCCTTTACCACCAATTTGGTTTATGTACGCAAACATTTGACCGGGTAGGATTATGGGCCATGATCTTTAATATGTTGAGTAATGTTTAATGGGTCTGAATAATTTCAGTCCAGTATATAAATAATTAAAAATGAACTTTAAAAAAAAATGCTGTTGCTTGTTACAAATTAGAAACTAATCGAACGAATGAAGCGTGTAGAATATGGAAACGTTAGGTTGACTATTTTGTTCCCATCAAAACTATTGGGTAGGCATGTAAAAACGGGTGACCCTCACAATCCCTAACAACGTTTGTCCTAACACATCGTTTGCCCGAATTTTCATTTGCCCTAATCTAGTTTTCAGATGAGTCAGGCAACATTTTAAGTTTTCCAATTATATCTGCGGTTCGGTTAGGTTAGGGTTGTATTATAACATTACTAAAAAGTTTCAAAATGTAAGCGGAAATGGCGTTAGGATAAATGAAAATTAGGACATATGACGATTAGGGCTTCCATAGGAGAACCTGTAAAAACAGTATAAAATAATTTGCACCAACCCTACTGTGACTTACTTTGGAAAATAAACATCATTCATACATACATACGTACATACATACATACATACCACACACCGGTGCACCACACCGCTCTAAACATACAACTTTCGCTTCCTTTACATTCATCAACCTACTTACTCTTAATTTGGCCCTTAATCAGTAGTATTCGAATATTGGACCCGATTCTACAGTGGCCTCTAAACTTCCTAATTTTATTTAGGTGTCGCTAAAACACTTTGCTGTTCTATGAGCAGCTGTCATAATCAAATGACAGCGCTAATTTAAATCTGAAGCTCCTTATTTTAAGCGCTCCATTCAATATTGCATTGACATTCTGGAATAGCCCTTGTTAAATCTGCCGTCTAAACTATGTCTAAAAATTAGACAATTTAGTTTTAGGCTATTTAAGCGATGTGCACGTAGAATCGGGTCCATTATGCGCATATGGTCTAAGATCCCACTAACTATCAAATTGTCTGTGTGCTTTGCCTTAAGGTAGCGGTTCGCGCCGCGACAGAGACAAGCGACCGAGGCACGAGACCGCGACCCGAGACCGCGACTGTCACTTGACCGTAGGCATCGTATGAGCGACAATTCGCGAACGAGACAGAGACAGGCGACGGAGACGCGAGACAGGAGACAGCAAGACGTCTCGTTCGCGAATTGTCGCTCATACGATGCCTACGGTCAAGTGACAGTCGCGGTCCCCGGTCGCGGTCTCGTGTCTCGGTCGCTTGTCTCTGTCGCGGCGCGAACCGCTACCTTTATTCAGCATTAAAAAAATCAAGCTGATAAAGTCGCTATTATCTAGGCGATAGGCATTTCCTTAATAGCAAGGCTTTACTCTGAGGTCAGTAGGCGTACCGTATCGATATGTGCGATGTAGAAAGGTTAGATTAATATATTTTGTTTATCACTTTATTACTGCCCTCCTAAACAAAAAGGACGCATGCGCAATTTGATAGTCAAAGCAAATTGAACCCCTTGCTTTAAGAATTAAGGTCACTAATAAATACGCGGTTCTATGAGACATACGCCCTTTTTTCTAAGGAGGGCAGATTAGGCTTCCTTGACAAACTTTTTGATTATTATCTACGAAGTTTATGGACCAAAACAATATTCCAACCATATTATATTAAATATCGTCCCTTTACTTTGTCAACCTCGTATCTGATCGAATAGTTTGATAGGAAAGTAGTCTTTATTCTTTAGGAAACATGAGTGCTTTTCCTATCTAACTATTCGATCAGATACGAGCTTGAGAAAGTAAAGGGACGATATGTAACCCTCGGTGCGCGTGTCCGACTCGCACTTGACCGGTTTTTAACTGACAAAGAGCAAAATCAAAAAATCTTAATATTTATTCAGTAAATTGGCCACATACGGGCTCTTTTACACGTCGGTAATATAAAGTGAATCTGCTAGCGCTTCGGACAAGACCATCATTGCGGAGATGAAGCGCCGCGAGAAACTCCAGCAGAAGGTCATTTTTTCAAACATAAAATACAATAATACTTAAAAGTAAGTTAAATTACAAGGTAATAAAGCAACAAATATAAATTATTAGAACTATCACAAATAAAAACGTTACAAATTCAAAAATTAAAAACATTACAAATAAAAGTAAAAATTAAAAATATTACATGTCGAATACATTAAACTAAAAATAATGACTAGGAGAACAACACGACGAAGTCTCTACGTCAAAAGCCATAACTGGAATCATTAACTGAGCAACAAGTCCTTGCAGACGTGAACAGACCGGACCCCACAAACAGCACCCATTCACGAGTATGACGCGTATCTCAGCCATCGCCTCCCTCAACCATCGAGCATGCGTGCTAAAGCCATTTATGTGCTAAAGCCATCAAAAGTAAAGATGTCTGGCGTGCTTGTAACATCACTAAAGTACTTTGGCAACTATAAATACTTTGAACTATTTTAGACGGTACGACTACGTAACGATTTGATTATTGATTCAGTAAAAGACGTCGGAAGTTCAAAGTGAAAGGGCTACGCACATTCCAAAACATGTTTATTATGCCGCGAGGTTAATAGCATGATAAAAACGTTTAGGTTCACTTCGTCCACATTCCCATTTCGTTCTCATTCCCACTTCGTCCACATTCCCATTTCGTTCGCATTTCTACTTCGTTCACATTCCCACTTAGCCAACATTCCAATTAAAATACAAATATAAATTACAGTAACATTCACGACTTTTCACAGCTTCAATATGGACGAAATGGGAATGTTGACAAAATAGGAAGTGGACGAAATGGGAATGTGGACGAAGTGAACCTAAACGGATAAAAAATCCTTACTACAAACACAAAAAGAATATCTCAAAAATCAACATGTATGAACAAACTTTCTATTTAAAGTTATATGGTGCTGTCTTAGATGATTTTGGTAGTGACCACTTTAGTCGCCTGTATCTCAAGAACCAATCAACTTATCAGTCATTTATAGTCGAGTTAGAGCGAGTTGAATTTGTTCCGACAAGGTGTAATAGTAGTTCGTGACGTGACGGTTGCGTAATGACAGGCATTACAACATGAGTGTGGTTTATAATTATGAAACGAGCCGCAAGGCGACATTCATAATAGATCACACTAGTGTTGTAATGCTAATTACGCAGAGCCTCGTACAATAGTTTATCTACACACATATTATAAGTACTCTAAGATGGGTTTAGAAGCCGAAAGGCAAATGACCAGCATTACCTTACCTGTGGTAGTAGGTGACAGTGATGACAGATGTAACGTAATTTTGAAATTACGTTATCGAATATCGTAAGGTAATGAGAACCAAATTTGGAACATCTTCCAAAATTAACCGCTGTCATCGCTGTCACCTACTACCACAGGTAATGCTGGTCATTGCCTACGGGTTTTGAACGCATAATAGAGGTCTTATGATATGAGTGTAGATGAAACAACTAAAACATTCAATTGCGTGCATTCTCAGCTTACCCGCTTTACTTTAAGAGGATTGTGAAATCGCATAGCTGTCAAAAAAAAACCATGCAAACGTAGCTCCGGGCGATGGCGTTTCTCACCCTCTAAATCAAGTCCAATTTCCACGATTTTTGAATGTGTTGTAATTATTATGAAAATCTAGGTGTGTGTACCTTTTCATTTTGTTTTTTTTTTATATAAAATACTTGGTATTGCCAGCGACTCCGTCCGCGCAGAAAAATAAAACATAGCCTATGTTACTCAGGGATAATGTAGCATTCTTATGGTGAAAGAATTTTTGAAATCTGTCCTGTAATGAGTTTTTTACAAACATACGAAAATACAAATCATTCCTCTTTATAATATTAGTGCAGATTTTCTTGGAAAAAAAAACATATATGTACATCTAGAACTATAATTTCACATAATATCTAGGTACGACATATTAAAAAATCGTAAAAATCGCACCATATTAGGGCCCTCCTAATATGGCTGCGTGTATCGCGTGGCAAAGTTTGGATAAGACATCCGTTACCTTCTGACACGTAAATAAGTACGAGAGTGACGGCTGCTTTATACACATTTGTTTGACACGCGATATAAACGCAGTCATACTAGGCCCGCAGGTTTCAGAGAAACATCGCATTTTGTATGGAAAACTTTAGGTTCACAATCCTCAAGAAAACACCTTCGAAATCCGAGAGTCCGTGACCGAACGCACGGCCAGTCTTATCGCCGTCGTGTCGTCACATCGCATTGCAACATGTAAACATCAGCCATCTTTGTTTATAAAATCAGCATTCAGTCAGTCGCGCTTCGTCTCTCGAAGCGAGCGGTCGTGTTGAAACAAATTAAATACGTCGTTAATACATTGCCAAGTACATTTTCAAGTGTTTGTGCAGTGAAATTGATAACAAGTGAAGTTTATTATTGTAAAGTTTATAGTTTTTGTGTGTTACAAATGATTGAACCTAAGAGTGTGGCGGAGGAAGGTTTGTTTTTGTTTCATACACGTGTAGTTGAGTCATTGTTGTTTTGAACGATGTTTGTTATTACTGGAAATGCAATCATATAGGATATGTTTGTGGTTATTATGTAGAGATAGGATATTTATATCTATACTTCTATACTAATATTATAATGAGGTAAAGTTTGTGACGTTGTAGGGCAATGATATAATATAAAAAGAGGTAGTTAGTAGTTAGTACCTATACGGTATTCCGCGTGTAAAAATGGCCCGGCTTACGCACACATAATCAGTAAATATTGCAATTACACACTAATTCATAAATGACAAGTGAAAGCAGGATGGTATGCTAATTTCCGGGAGCGAAACAGAGACGAGTGTATGTTGCTCTGCAGACTAGTTCACGGTTCCGTTGACGGTGCAAGACTAAGTAAAGGTGTACCAATTGGCTTGGTTTTAGGGTGCCACTATCGAAGTGGGTATAACATATCTACCTCTTTTTACTATATTATATCATTGTTGTAAGGGGTAATCTCTGGATCTACTGAACCGATTTTGAAAATTATTTTACCAATAGAAAGCCACGTTATTTGCGAGTGTCATAGTCATAGGCTATACAGGGCAAGACTATGGGACATGAAGGGAAAGTACCTTAAATATCGTAGATAGGATATTTTGCTGAAAGAAGACTTTATGTTATTTTTAAAAGTTAGTAATACTGCATTCAAAGATATTCTAAAAATTACTTGCTTCGTCTGGGAATCGAACCGACTTAAATGTGAAAAAAAGTTCTTATCATATTATGGTGAATACTCGATATGATATGGCTCAATTCTGTTTGGAATTCGCCCATGATGTCGTATTGCTTCTGTATAGCAAATCTTTCGCGTATCCCCAAAAGAAGTAATCTAACGGCGAAGTAAGGCACGTGCACCTATAATAAGAAAAACGGGGCCAGTAAGTCGTTAATTAAGTGGGTACTTATTTGCGAATAATCAATGCTATCTATGGAATGATAATATCGCTATTTTTCGGACGTCGTCGCCGGTAATAAATAATTTTCTTGAAATTTGAATCAAACATTTTCCTTTCTTTTAAGATACTATGTTACTTGAGAAGAATTATTATTTTTGTTCATTATTTCGATTGGCATCATAAAAATACGGGTGATTTTTTTTTTCACATTTAAGTCGGTTCGATTCCCAGACGTAGCAAATATACTAACATAAAGTCTTCTTTCAGTAAAATATCCTATCTACGATATTTAAGGCACTTATCCTTCATGTCCTATACTCTTGGGACGCCCTGTATATTAAAAATGTTTATTGCCCAACGAAGTGGGCACGGGAACAGCTAGGCTAGTCTCTCTATAACTTTACATAGTGAAAAACCAAGTCGCTTCCCGTCACCTTCTCTCATGTACAGTCAAGGACTTTAATTGTTGAGCCACCATGGAACCCTGTCGCATAACGTTAATCATTCATTTTAGCGTAATTTCAGTCATGTGGTTTGACGCTGTCATTATGACAGGGTTCCATAGTGGCTTAACGATTAAAGTCCTTGACCGTACGCTAACTTTCAAACTACTTAACTGATTTTAATGCTGTTTTTATTAATAGATATGATGATTCAAGAGGAACGTTTATGTATATTAAATTCTGATTTATGTACCACAGAAAAGTCACATAAATCGAAGCGAAGCGAGGTCGGGTCGCTAGTTTTTCCATTAAACAATATTTGGTTGTAATAAATTTGAATTCACGTTTAAAAAAAATGCAGTCACAGAACACAGTAGTTCATCCGCAGCCTTTGTACATCTCAGCTGTAGTTTTTTAGGGATCCGTACCCAAAGGGTAAAAACGGGACCCTATTGTTAAGATTCCACTGTCCGTCCGTCTGTCTGTCACCAGGGGCCTGTTTTATAAAGCTACAAATTAAGCTTATTTAGCTTAATTAACCACGCTAACTAACGTTTCTATTCGATTCGTTTTTAAACCAATCGCGTCACTGGTAGACCACGTGACTTTTCGTATCACGTCATCTTCCAGTGACGCGATTGGTTTAAAAACGAATCGAATAGAAACGTTAGTTAGCGTAGTGCATCTTGTCTGAGCCCTCAGGTTACAAGTTTCCATTCGACACAACCTCGCCCAATGACGACCAGGGGCCTGTTTTATAAAGCTACAAATTACAAATTACAGGTTACAAGTTTCCATTTGACACAACCTCGACCAATGACGAGCCATTTGAGCAGTGTTGCCAGTTTAGACCTGTAAAATTGTAACTTGTAGCTTTATAAAACGTGCTCCAGGCTGTATCTCATGAACCGTGATAGCTAGACAGTTGAAATTTTTACAGAAGATGTGTTTCTGTTGCCGCTGTAACAACAAATACTAAAAACAGTATAAAATAAATATTTAAGGGGGGCTGCCATACAACAAACGTTTCTTTGCCGTTTTTTTTGCTAATGTTCTATAGATAATTGTACGGAACCCTTCGTACGCGAGTCCGACTCGCACTTGGCCGGTTTTTTTTTAATACCAGGTGACAATCTTACTCAAATTGACCTAGTTCTAAGGTCGGATTTATATTCCCACAGGAAAAATGTAAACAAAGGTGTTGCTGTTAACGAAAAACATTTGCAGTAGTCAAAATATTTACACTTTCCACATTTAAAAGAAATCTACTTTCTATAGAAAAATTGTAAATTGAAATCAAGATTGAAGGATTTAATTTGTTGATTGCAAACTTTATTTTGACATAAACGCTTTGTCCGTTTTTTTGTACACACAAATTATTTATTGCACTGGTATCATTGACTCGATACACCTGTGTTAACAAGTTGAGGGCCGCTTGATTGTGTGAGACGTCATTTAACTAGCTTCGCTTCACAATTCGTGCTCCCGTCGTAATCGCATCCCAGTGACTCATTTGTGTGATTTTAATTACAATTATTTCTCGAACTTGTTTTTATATCACGGTTCGAGCGAAATGAAAACTTAATATTATATTTCTTGCTGGCCCAAACGTTGAGAACCCCTGAAATGTCACTTTGACAGTGACGTAAGTTTGTTTACATTTTTTCTGTGGGAATAAAAATCCGACCTTAAACTAAACCTTGGGCTTGTAGTATAAGTTAGCGATTTACATTTATACAGATAAGATTAGGAAGTGCGCACATTTAGTTCTTGTCGGGGATCGAACCCGGAACCTTTTGCTTCGTAGGCAGTTCACCGGTTAGTTTTTTTCATAAATAAAACTTTTTTTTTAAAGCACCACTTGGACAGCTTAAGATGCACAAAATATTGCCCGTAGCACCTATCCTTTTTTTTATAGGGAAAGAGATAAATAGATAGGTAGGTAGGTACATGTATGTTTAATATGTATAGCTGCGTGTGCAGATTATCAACTAGTACAGAAAATATATCGTAAGATGCATTGCTATTATTGTAGCTCCGTGTGTGACACGCCTTATACTCACTAAAATAAAATTTACACATAATTACCCCTTATAAGCACACCAGTTCTCATGAGGTTTTAAAACGTCAAAGAAAGAAGTATTGTATTGTACATAGGAGTTCATAATAATGACGGACCTTTTATGAACTTAGCTGTCACAGATCACCCTACATTGACCCGACTATAGTTATAATGCCTATAACTTGTTCACTACACGACTAGATTCCACATTCAATTAAATATAATTGCTGCATAAATCAAAGATGGCGGCATCCGGAGCGGCGCGTGAGTGTATTGTTGTGCCGATCTGTTGGCTAATGATGACATTGTGTTAGATGCTTGTCGAAACAATGTTCATACAATTGTGTCTTTCCCCGTAATAGGTTCGAACACAGTTAAGGGCTAATATTGTGTGCTGATGAGCGCGAATAATTTTGTAATTTAATATTATATGGTATCCACCAGCAAAGATTTCAACTTTTTTTTAAATATCGACATGGGCATTCAAACTGGTTTGTCTGATTATTCAAATATATTTCTATTTATTTGTGAATAAATGTATATGTAAATAATTGATAAAGTATTTTAAATTAAAACATTTTAAATCGCGACTCTTTTAATGGTAATGGTGAAGTCTATTTTATTAAACTCTTGATAACATGATCTCCTGGTACGTGTAGCTCTGTCACATAGCAAAAACTCGGCAAAATAGTCTGACAGATGGACTGTATACCCCCGACAAAAAAAAACAATAAAGGGATACTTTTTACAAATTCCAAACTGAACCTTATTCCAAACCCTTGCCAAGGTTGTATGATTTCATTACTAGAAATCACGCAGAATCTTTGAACTCTGTAACAATATGGTCGGACTTACGCTGACCCTTTGATAACCTATGGTCTCCTGGTACTCGGCAGCAGATAACTCTGTCTAGCGTCACTTGATAAAACTTTGTGCAGTTTTGCTATCATGTTAACATTGACCTGGGGCTCTATTGTATGCTGTATAGGGCATGCAATATCGCAAGGTTTTCAATCCCGGTATTGAGTTTCGATATTGAAATCCCAATACCGGAATACCGGTATTAATTCCGGAATTGGGTTTTTTATAATTTCAGATTATAAAATGCCCCACGCATGCTGATTTTGAATAGGTAAATAAAAAAAAACAACATTTGCCATTCGTGCTTTTAATTACAAATAAAAAATAGGCTTTTAATCACAGATTCAATCACTCCTTGTTTTCTTATATGATACGAGTTGTCTTACAATTCAATAATTTAATAATAAGACTATTTCAAAATTATTACCATCCAAAATTGCTGGGATAGTGCTTTATTACTACATAAAAACTTACGTTTAAGACCAAATTGAACAATTGCGTCGTGCACTAACACTCCCGATAACGATATTTGAGCGACTGCGCAGGGTAGCAGGGTGAACCTATGATTTTGCATACCTTATCTGAGCGACAAAGACAGGCATAGCCGGACAATACAGAGAGAAAGAGAGAGGTTAATACAGGAAGGTTCTCGGGTACAACACATTCCTTTGTCTAACAACTAATTTACTACCTGCTCGAGGTCTCAAATGGCAAGTATGGCAACGCAAATGCTTAATTTAAATAAAACAAACATACATTTTTGTCTTCAATCAATCCCGGAATTACGATATTGAAACGCTCAATCCCGGAATTGAAATATCGGAAAAAATCGTCCGAGATCCCGGAATTACGAGATTCCGGAATACCGGGATGCATGCCCTAATTCTGTAACACCATATTGCTTTTTAGATGTTATCTTATTCCGTTTCGGTGTAGGGGAAAGACAACCGGTGAAATGACTAACTCAGTCATTCCATCTTAGTCCCCTGCCTCACTGGGACGCCATGGCGACGTCGCTGGCCACGTATCCCATACAAATTAACGTAGCCAAACCGTCGCCAAGTGGCCGTAGGCCGCCTAATTTTCAATATGAATTGTTTGGCTACGGTGGCCGGCGACGTCGCCATGGCGTCCCGGTGAGGCAGGGGACTGAGTCCTTAGGGTTGACAACGCATTTGTAGCCTTAATATTGTTGCTTACCATCAGAGGCCCGTTTCACGAAGCTACAAGTTACAAATTACAAGAGGAAGTCTCTTGCTAACTCCTTATTCTAGAAAGAGAGTTCCGCTTGTAATTTTTAACTTGTAGCTTCGTGAAACGGGCTACAGGTGGCCTGCTGAACACTGGAGTTAAATGATAAGATTGTGGTAGTGATCCGGGCGGACCCTGAAGGTCCACAACGATTAGGGTTGCCATATGTATGAAAAGTCCAATAAAAAGTCCTACGTCAATTGAAAAGTTCTGACATCTCGTAAGATCAGACAATTAGTGGTGGTAGGACCTCGTGCAGGGTCCGTCAGGGTAGCTACCACCATCTTATCCATTAACCCACCGCCAAGCAGCATTGTTCACATTACTGTGTTCCGGTATGGAGATAAGACAACCGGTGAAATTACTAGCATAGAGGCATTCCATCTTAGTCCTCAGGGTTGGCAACGCGAACGAGATTTCAAATGTCTATGGGTCTCAGATCCCACTTACCATCAGGTGGCCTGAGTGCTCGCGTGCCTTCTCCTTGCCATAAAAAAGAAAACTAATGATAGTTGTTCTCTTTCCAGAATCATGGGTAGAACTGAACAGCGGCGGAGGCCTCGCCGCGGAGAACGAGTACATAAGACTGCTCAGGGAGGCCCAGAGGGAGAGTCGGGACTCGTCCGTGAGGCACTCTCGCGCGTCTAGCGTTAAAGGCAGGTCAGTCGCGCCACAGATTACATTTCTTACTTCGTCACAGATACCTCACGCGCCGCTGCCTACCGTTATACCTACCGGCCAGTGTATCCCCGGGGACACAAATATCAGTTGAGTGTCAAAATTCGCACGCAGCGTACGTACAGTCGACTACAAAGAGATGTATCCACTTTTGGACCTTATTACAATGCGTTAAGGTGAAGAAGTGGATACATCTCTATGTAGTCGACTATACGTCTTAATATACGTAATGTCAAATCAATTAAAGGGCCCCAATACAAGAATAGTAATTTTGGTAGCGTTTTTAGTCGACCTTAACAATCACTGTATCTCTTTAACAATTGTAGTTACTACAAAACGCGACGTAAGTCTTATCACTTCTTCTGATTGGCTTTAGCTTTCGAGTAGTCAAAATTCTGCTTTTATATTATGACTATGGTTTTTGAAGTTTACACCGTCCACTAAGCGTAACAAGTCTGCAATTTGCCACGCAGTCCGATCCGATGGAAGGATGGGATCCTATAGTGTGGACCCACCTTAAGGGTTCCTAATTCGACTACAGAACACTGAATAATGGAATTAAGCCTTGTCGTGCGAGTTTCTTGACCTACCCGCAGTTGGTCTGGTTTTTAACCAACTTCAAAAAAAGGAGGTTCTCAATTCGTCGTGTTTTTTTTTAAATAAGTATGTTCCCCGATTATTCGAAGACCAAGGGACCGATTTGAAAAAAAATGTCGTTGTTTGAATGGGTATACTTAGTTGGTCCCATTGTGGATCTGATGATGGGGTCTTGGAGAAATCAAGGGAACTCCTCAAATATTATAGGCACACCTAAAGCGATTTCGGTATTTTTCACTGTAACTCATGCATTTGGTTTTGAGAAGTGGAACTGATGATGAAGACCACAGATGGCCACCGGAACTCCTTAACAGTACCTACTTCAATAGGGCGGTCCAAAATAGTATGAATAAAAAAAAAGTATATCAAATCCTTCCTCCACAAGGCTTATTTTTGTTTGCTATAAATTAGTTACTTATGTGTCAAATTTAAACTTGTTATGTGATCGTTTACTGGTCGCCCAAAGCGTTTAGTTTTTGCCAAAAAGATCTCATTCTCATACAAAACTATATCTAGTAAACTTAGCAAATACTAAAAACAGAAGTAGAATATTGTTTGCCTCCTGCTGCAGCTCGGAATACAGAGTCATGATCTTTCCAAAGTCTTTCTCATTCGATATCTTTATTAGATGTGTGACGCTCTATACCAACGGTCAGCAACAGGCGGACCGCGGTCCGTTTGCGGACCGCGAAAGGTCGGACCTTGGACCGCCAAATATTGTAATGTATTGCATACCAAGTATAAATTAATACATAGATAAGGTATACTATACCTTTATTAATTGAAATAATATTTTTAAGCCACATAGAATCTAACTTAATACTTTTGTTTTTATCTGGACCTCGTTGAAATTTTCCCACAGAATCCGGACCCCACCTAAAACTACTTGCCGACCACTGCTCTATACATTTTTTAATGAAAAAAATTTAACATTATGGGCGACCTGTAAAGTTTATTCAATTGCAATAAAACTTGGTAAAGCGGATTTTTGAGTATTTTGAAATAAAAAGAAACTTGTGGAGGAACAATATTACACACTTTTGTTTTTTGGACCACCCTACTATTTCAAGGGTGGCGATAACATATCGATCAAGGTAGTTGAGCGACTATGACGAAGCACATTTAGGTTTAAATATGACTATGATATTCCCGCGGCGTTGCCTGCGGCGAGCTTGAAATGTTCTATAGTTTCTCAGGCTCACTAGAAAGTATAAAAAAAAAAGTTTAAAGAAAACTAAAACCCGCCGTATTCGGCTTTTGACTTCGATGATATATTTCTGTAGATGCACAGTTCCATGCAAAATCGAACAAAAAATTGTCCCCGTGTCAATACGTACCTACATAGATGTATACTACTTCAAGTAATTCGAAAAATGTCTAAAAGTGTCATACATTGTAATCTAATTTAAACCTTAAGTCATTAAAATAAACACCGAAATAAATCCGTATTAAGTTTGTTACATACCATCTTCTAGTTTTAAGACATAATAAGGCAATAAAATTTAACGACTTTTAGAAAAATCAGAAATGAAACAACACACGTCGAAGAAAAGTGTATTGAAAAAGAAAGCATAATCAATTACAATAAAACACAAATTCGTTACAAGGAGTAATGCGAGTTACCTTCTATTTGACACCGAACTTTGCTTTGAACTTTTAAAATACATATATAGTACCTATTCTTTACGGGATTTTTTTGTATCTACCTGTAAAATCGGTATGGCGGTCTTTTTTATTCTATGAAATCCTTTATCGGTAGTGTACTTATCATTTTCGGAAAAATGATTCGAACAAACTACACTAGATGCATTCGGTTTGTAAAGTTCTTCTGCTCTATCTCGCGCCACAATGCACCGCCACTTTTCTCTTTGTATTTCATTTTGCGGAAAACTAAAACACAAAAAGAACAATATAAATAAACATAAAAAACTGTCCTCTTTATATTTCAGTAACATAAAAAAAAGTAAAGGCGACTCCATTATTACTCCATTGACTTTGTTCTCCAGCGTTAGTTCTGTGTTGTTTTCGCTTATGAGCGGTCCACGCGAGAGTGAAAGGGATAGATGCGTATGGTGCATGCCGTAGTAAATTAACAAAATTTATTAAATAATGCGAATAAATAGACTTAAATCATGAGACATATGCGCCAATTAGTTTAGATAAGGATATACTCACTGGAAGTATGACTCTCCGTCCTTTTTTTGCACGGTTCGCGTGTTATTCTTACAATTTTTCACTACGCACTTTGGCATCGTTGACGTTCAACCACCTGCGCGGCCACCGAGCGAATGAGAGAGAAACAAGGCGCATTTCTTGTTTGCGCCTTGTTTTGCCGGTGCCATTTTTAAGCGGCAACAGTGCATCTACAGAATATATCATCGAAGGCTTTTGGTTTAAAATATTGTGGGACGTCGACTTCAGTTGGACTGACATACCTACCATTTTATAAGAAGTTATTTTTTGCATTTTTGAAGGCGGATTCTTGTATTTTTAAACATTTATTTTTGTTTATTCTGAATGTCATCATACCGTCACAACACCCACAACATCCGACGACTTATCCGATGACACACTTCCTCGCTTAAATTTTAACTGATGACTGGATTCCACGTAGTCGATAGCCCATGCTTTTAAAGCATGGACTATAGTACTTTTTCATACATAAGTTTCATAACTGACGCGCCAATTACACTGTAATTATTCGTAACAAGGAATTCTCATTAGTAAAACGGCTTTTGCTCGAGCTCTGTGATGCATTTTGTATGCAGCCTTCACTGGAAGCGACACGGAGTTTCCTTGAAATTATCACACAATGCAGCACAATTTGTATGTAGATTTTTTTAATACCCTTTTTAGGGTTCCGTAGTCAACAAGGAACCCTTATAGTTTCGCCGTGTCCGTCTGTCCGCGGCCTAACTCAGTGACTCATGCTTGGTATACAGTCTGCCAAACATGTGGTCTACCACCCTATGGTTGAACTTCATTTGCACGTCATGATACAACAAGTTCTATTTTCCCTTGCAATAATATTACGACAGTGACAAGTGTCAACCTTAGCGATAATTTGATCTCACAGAAACTTAAACTGGTTGGTAGACCACTTTTCTTGGCCGTAATTTGGCATATACATTTAAATTACGCCGAAACGTTGTAAAATATTGTAGTAACATGACCACATGTGCACAACCCTCAGGGCGCTAATCCGACTCGCGCTTACCCGGTTTTTTTAATTAATTAAAACGATTCACAATGTGAAACTCGTCAGACCGGTCGAGATGTACTAGGCGCGCATAAAATGGAGATGCTGTGACGTGCTCGTAAATAAAGAGAAATCGCGCGATGTCTGCTGTGAACGAGATAACGCTTTTGGTTTATGATGCCTTGGTACTTTTGTGGGGAAATTGTTTTACGCGCACTTTGTTATTGTTAACAAGCTACACGTGTTTAAATGTAAACAATAAACAAAGAATGACGCAGGATTCAAGTTTGTTTGAGCATATTATTAGCGGATGCCCGCGACTCCGCCTCCGATTGTAGTCATTTATCGCTATTCCCTCAGGAATCCATTCTACCGGGATAAAAGGATCTTATGTCCTTCCCGGGGTCAGTACATGTACCCATAGACCTTATTGTCAGTGGCATAGGGGCGTATGTATATTGTATAGATATCTCTGATGACTTTGACTGCCAATAAAAAATGTAGAAGTTGATCGCTGTCTTACTTTAACTTCAATTCTAGACCAAGAAGCACGATTTTGCTGTCTTCTTCCAACATAAAAGTGTAAGATCAACTTCTGCAATTTTTTGATTGTCTAAACCTGACTTTATTATATTTTTACTTGTTATGTAATTAACAAACTAACAAACAATGTAATCAAGTGCTGGAAGGCGATTTTAACCTACAACCTATATTGTGGGAATGACTTGAAAGGACGATAGGCAAAATGTCCCCCAACCACCACCAGAAATGAAACATTTCTCAGTTTATAGATCTTGGCAACATATCTTTAGTGACACTCACAAGATTAAGACAAATGGATTGACATATAAACCATCAAAATCGGCCCACGCGTTTAGTTTCTAGAGCGCCACAGAGGAACAAACGTATACAGGTATATGATAAACACATAACCCTCCTCCTTCGGCAGTCGGGTAAATAGTTATCTTTACCTTGTACAGACAAGGACTTTAATTGTTATGCCACTATGGAACCCTGTCGCATAACGTCAATCATTGATTTAAGCCAGTGATCCCCAAAGTGGTCTATATCGACCCCCAGGGGTCGAAGACGACCTACAAGGGGTCCATGGGAGCGGTAAAAATTGATGGGTGTTCAATGAGATGAAAATGGGGGTCCCATATGGTTTTTTTTTTAATTTATTATTCATAATATTTATAAAAATTACAAAGATATTGGCTTAATACAGCGAACGGAAACCGTATGCGGTTTATTTGTCGCTGCCATCGCTCAGTACTATTTAACTTATTTTAATTTAAGTAAGGAAACACTAATCTTATCGCCACTTTTATTACCAACCTGCAAATACATTGGTTTGAGTTTTTTTTACATTGAAGCAGCATATAAGCAGGTCTTGACTCTAATTTTGGCTTTTCATTAATGGGATAATCCATATTCATACACAGATAGTAGAAACCTACTTAGTTACGTAATACTTTCTTATAAATATATAAATGAACAAATGTATATCTATATAAATTATGTTTTAATTTTCTGTGTGTATTTCTTTTATTACATTGTAAAAAATATTTCCCCGCGCATTTTTGTTTTTGTAGCCTTTTCAGTTTTTAGACGGCTAGACCTCCAACGTTTTTTCCGTGCGAAAAATCCCTTTTTTGAAGGTATTACGTCATGAGATGACGTAAATATTAGGTAAGCAGGGGGTCCACCCAAAACCGAAACAAATGCCAAGTGGTCTATGAGACAAAAAAGTTTGGGGACCTGTGATTTAAGCGTAATTTCTGTCATGTGGTTTGACGCTGTCATTATGACAGGGTTCCATAGTGGGATAACAATTAAAGTCCTTGACTGTTCTATTACTTATTCTGTGTCTTTACACATATTATAAATCGAAGTCGCTTCCGCTGTCTGTTCGCTTAGATCTTTTAAACTACTCATCTGATTTTGATGCGGTTTTCAGCAATAGATAGAGTGATTCAAGAGGAAGGTTTTTATTTATAATAAATTCTGGTTTATATACGGGAGTTACAGAAAACTCACTTAAACTGAAACGCAGCGAGGGCGGGTCGCCAATAATATTATAAACGACTTTTTGCCTCCGTTGTTAATTCGCAGCGATATCGTATTGCATGCGGTCACGCTAGGTGCATTTCAAAGGACTCTTTGTCTGTCTGTCGCGTGTAAATTATATATATATATGTATATCATATCGTGTTACAAAGGACAATGTTATTTCCGTAACAAAATAAGTTGGAAAACAAAAACCGAGTAGAGGAGACAAAGGGAAATATACTTGTTGTGTGTCATCGAGGGGCTTTTTACACGACTGCCCCAAAAAAGGAGCGTAATGTTTTCAGGGTTTATGTTTGTATGTATGTATGTGAGTTTCTTTATCCCACTATAACTTCTCCCTTGACCGATTTAGATGTGTGAGGTATCGTTAGAATCCTTACGTCATCCCGGGTGACATAGGATACCTAAACTGTTAAAATTGAAATAACAACAATGGCAAAATGACAATTATTAACCTTTTCAACGCCACAGTCGGCTCTGGCCGTCAACTAAAAGTCAAGATTAAAAGAGACTTTGTTTGGTAGCAACAAGGTGTAATTTGCATAGCATAGCAAACATGTTTGGCGTGTGGGTGGCACATTTTGTATTCGACGTATGGCGTTCAAAAGGTTAATATATGTAGGTATATCGACGACAGTATAAAAAATACAGTCTGGTTTTTAAAGCTTCTGGCCTAGTTGGTAGTGACCCTGCCTTCAAAGCTAGGGGTGCTGGGTTCAAAACCCGGTAAGGGCAGATATTTGTGTGATCAGCCAAAATATTTGTTAGCGAGTCATGGATGTCTTATATGTTAAGTATATATTTCTCTATATAAGTATTTATCTCGTTACCCATAGTCCAAGCCTAGAGCTTAAGTAAGAGACTAGGTCAATTGGTGTGACATTGTCCCGTGATATTTATTCATTTAAATTGACCTAGTGTCCTATATAGATACTACGGTCCTAGTCCCAAACTCATTTGTTGCCATGTCCTGTAGCTTTTTTACTCGTAACTTAATTTAACGTCTTATTTATCTTCTTATTAATAAATCGTTTTTTTATTCGCAATAAGTAAAGTTGCTGCTCGTAAATATGGCGATAGATGGTCTTGTTTGGGGTCACAAAACGTCACTTATAAGGACAGACCAAGAATGTTTTTGTCGGCGTGTTTGCTGATTGGTCGAGAACATTGTTGTCGAACTTCAAGAACCAATGAAAATCAATCAATCGATTTTTGTGTCATAGCTCCTTAAAATGAAACATTGAAATCGACCAATCAGAACACACCATTTTGTGTCGTAAAATATTAGGTGTATTTTTGCTGAAAGATACACAGACTAAAAACAATGTCACGGTTTTTTTTTAAATGTAATTCGAGCTTGGCCCCTAATCTCGAACCACTAGAGATGAAATTACATGGGAGATATGGCGAAACAAATACAATGTTATCTATGGTAAAATTGGCGGTGATGTCACATTAGCATAAATTAAAAATTTAGTTTTGAATATGAATTTTTATTTTATTTCCTCTCAGTAGTTGTGAAAAGCACTATGTCTGCCTCGGTAGAAAGTGCAATTTATAGACTCGTACACTAGAGGGCCTCAACTACGTTTCGGCCCTCTATATGACTCGTCCAAAAATCGCGTACTTTCTATCCTCTGCAACAATGTACTATTAACAGAGTCGTAGGTGGTTAGGGTAGGCTCGTTTCTATATCATTCCCGGAGGGCCAAAACAGCCCAAAAATAGGAGCTCCGCAAATTCGGGCTCCGCTGACTCTGTCAAATAAGATTTTTGGAATGGAAAAAACTGCGACTAATAAATTTACTGGTAGATTTTTGACGTGTAAAAGTGTCCGTGCGGCCTACTTACTGAATAAACATCTTTTTTACGGATTACGAGAAAAATCCAAAACGACCATCTGATGATGGAGTGGAAAGAAAGCAACACTTAACATAGACCCATGCTGCCCTGCTAAGACAAATGGCGGTATGTCAAACAAAACTCCTGTAGCAAATGCAACCTTATTTCTAACGCGAGAGGATTGAATCTGCTTTGGCTAATGAATTAGAGATACGACCTCTTGGTTTGTGAGGGCAGCATGGCCCATGGTGTTTGGATTTGTTAGTTAGATCTCTATAAGCAGATGACTGCAAAAGTGTAAAGGAATTAAACAACTTTTTTTTTGTCCGCAGCCCCAAGTCTCCTCCGAACAGCCCCAACCTGGAGCCCTCGACGGAAGACGAGCTGAAGGGAGTCTACATCAACTGCTGGCGGGTCAGTACTTCATCTCTAATTACAATAGCATAGTGGTGAAGGACCATGTGCTACCACCATCGATTTAACTTTTATTGTCCTCACATTGTGTGTCGTGTCGGGTGTTAAATACAGTCCATCATGGTCAGACTCTTTTTGCCTTTTTAGGGTTCCGTAGTCAAACTAGGCACCCTTATAGTTTCGCCATGTCCGTCCGTCCGCAGCCTAGCTCAGAGACTCTTAGTACTAGAAAGCTGTAGTTTGGCATGAATATACATATTAGTCACGCCAACAAAATGGTAAAATAAAATCTTGGAAAAGAATTTTTTTTTGGTTACCTCCCCTACACTTAACTTGAGGATGTATTTTTTTTTCTCGTCTACCCCGTGGTGTGGGGTGTCGTTGGATAGGTCTTTCAAAAATATTGCGGGTTTGGGTAAACAATTTTGCGATTACGGTATCCGTTTATGAAATATTAAGCTTTAAAGCGCTAATTTTTGTTAGAGTCAAGTGTCCCCCTCCTACAGCCAAAACTACAAATACTAAAAATCTGAAAAATATTTTAAATGAAAGCACATATAATGAATTTAATAGGAAAACTATCACGACTAAGTAGACTTCATTGGTTCTTGAGTTACAAACCGTTTAAATGTTTATACCTACCGAAAACTTATTTGCGGTGTTGGTAAACTAACCGCGACGTATGTCGATGTATGGGGATAACAGTTTTCCAACGGCAAAGTTAAGTTTGTCGCGAGATCTAATTTGTCTGTAGTAACGGCTTCGGAACCCTACACTGAGCATGGTCCGACATGCTCTTGCCCGGTTTTTCTATGTGTCAGAGCTAGACATAGCTACACGTACCAGGAGATCATAGGTTATCAAAGGGTGAGCGCAAGAAGGGTTTGGAATAAGGTTCTGTTAGGAATTTATAAAAAGGATCTAATTGTATACATACGTGGTCGCTTTTGCCTTACTGTTTGCCTTGTGTTTTGCAGGACGAGTCCAACGACTGGGTGTGGGAATGGAGCAGTAGACCCGACCAGCTGCCCCCCAAGTAAGTTGACACCTTATAGTTATTTATATTAAGTACAAAAACGTCCAAATACCATTTTTCATTTTTTTAAATAAATTGAATTTTGATTACTGGCATATCTTTAGTGACACTCACGAGATTAAGACAGATCGATTGACATAAGAATCATCGAAATCGGTCCACGCGTATCGTTTTTAGAGCGCCACAAAGGATCAAACGTACATACAAACATATATAGGCTGATAAATACCTTACCCTCCTCCTAAAAACTATAGTACATTGTTGCAGAGGTTAGAAAGTTAGCAAAAGATGGAAGAGTTGGATCGAAGAAAGTACGAGTCCATCTATTGCACTTTCGGCCGAGGCTTAACATAGTGCTTTTCACGACTACTGCGAGGAAATAAAAATCACTCGTCCTAAACATAGGTACTCGTACTAAAAAAATTACGCTCTCTCGCCAATTTTTACTTTTATGGTTTAACGATACCGTTCTTACTGGCCAGTCATTCAAAGGCGTTTTTAAACTGACGACTCTGACCGTGCCAGAACTGTATTTCAGATAATTAAAAACAGATATATATGGCTGTATGGAATCTGATTCCTTTGCCTATCCGTGAAGGGATGAATATTATTAAAAAATAAACAACTTCTCATTGGCAAATTTAATTTCATATGCAGCACAAGTCGTGTTCTGATTGGTCGAATCAGTGATCAACGGACCGATGTGATTGGTCGACTTGCTCAATGGAACAGATCAACTATGTTTTAGTTGTCCAGTTTCAATTCATAGAAGGCCTGCTCATTCAAAGTACAACTATTGATTGCTTTGGGGACCAAGAACACACCATCTTTCGCCACATTTCCGACCAGTAGCGTGAAAAATATACGTTGCCAGCTCACCCCTTTGTAGCTTTTCTAACTTTAACCTGTCATGTTCCAGGGACTGGCGGTTCAAGCATCCGGTGAACGCGCGCGGCCCCCCCTCCGCCACCTCCTCCATCGAGGTGCTGGAACAGCAGCTGGTAGCACCAGCATCGCAGCAGGTAAAGGATCTTAGCGTCAGTCGTGAAGGGCCAGCTATCTTTGATTGCGCGTTTAGTTTAGTTGTGTTGTGACCGCTCTCTAAGTCATGCTGTCCTGGTATGTGTAAATATTTGTGTGATTGAATCTTGGAGGTTTTCTATGTACTTACAGTAGCGGCAACGAGTGATGGCACTTTTGATAGCTGACAAGGAGTGTTGAGAAACACTCCATTTTATCATCGTAAAAATTTAGTCAAATGCGAGAAGTATATTTTTTAAAAGTTTATTTAAGAAATAACGCATAAAAATAATAGGCCATAAATCGTAGATCACACTCTCGAAATAAACTGTGTGGCTAGAAGAAGACGACATTGTCAGAAATTTGAAATATTGTGTCAAAATATACAAAATGTGAAATAATTGATAAATGAGTGAATAAATAATCATTAAACCACGTTAACTCAGAGCTAGGACGCGAGTTTACCAGCGGCGGTGACGTGAAAGTGCAGTGACTTCATTGTCATACGTTGTTGTACCAGTCAGCGGTCCTTTGTCATCATCACGCGAAGTGTTTTTTGAGATGTTTTTTGTTAGTTATGATTAAAACGATTAACGGTAGAGTGCGAGCAAATAAAAACAACCTCAAGATGAAGCTAGTTACGAAATGCTTTTCGGTAAATTACAGCGCCAGCACGGGTAGCACAAGTTGTATTTTCTCGCTTGTCGCTCAGTGCGTCTCTATCGTTACAGACTAGATGGAAAGGGAGATCCGAGCGATAAACAAGTCGCGGACAACATGTGCTAGCCGTGCAGCAGTAGGTACATCACTATTCCGGTACCTGCAACAATGAAGTTTGACATCTGTTCCTTTATACTTGCTGTCAATATTAAGGGATACTTCATGAGCGAGCAAACTTCAAAAGTGCCATCACTCGTTGCCTCTACTGTAAGTATGTATTTCTCATGAACATGAGAGTGGAAGCTTAATGGAATGAGCCGTATGTTTAAACTGCCCTTCTAAGCAAAAATGCAATAACTAAATTCAATAGCCAAAGCAGATTCAACTCTCTTCTGTTTGTAACTAGGTTGCAATTTCTACAGATGTTTTGTCTGAGATATCGCCATTATGCTTAGTAGGGCAGTATAGTTGTCACATGGGATACCATCAATACCGTAACTATGTACTTAGGCGATGTCCTAGGTTGGCGAATTCCACGCGAATGCGATGCGGTGCGAAAGAAACAAACAATCGACAGCTATTGAAGTGTTCTACGTGACCAATACAGGCGCGGGGTGCGAACGCGATCAAACGGTTTGATATTTTTCGCGAGAACCGACGCGGCGTTCGGTTGTCGGCGGAGGAGGTAGTCCTGCGGCGCGCGGCGATTCGCGCGCACGTAGGACATGGCCGCCGCGTCGCACCGCTTCGCATTGAAACCGCGTGTCACCGCATCGGATCGCTTCGCTGTTCGCTTTGAATCGCCCACGTAGGACTTACCCTTACAGTTATTTTCTTAATAGCGATCGGCAATCTTCGTTTTTATGACACACGAGTGACAAATATACTGTCAGTTCCGAGTGCAAGCGTGATAGCGATAGCCAGCCGAAAGCTATTAAGAAGCTCGGAATACTGTACTCGTAATTTTCCCTAGGACTATTCTGCTCGGTAAAACCATATTGCTTATGACATCGTCTCGTCAACGTTACGTACTTACTTGACAATAACAGCGGCTTAGTTAAAAACAGCAATATTGTTTTACCATAAGAGCCCCTGGATTAACGCCATATCTGCGTAGTACTATAATGCCTGTTGTTATAACATCGTATATATATGTGACACGTTGGCCTAGTTGGTAGTGACCCTGCCATCGAAGCGCCCGGTAAGCGCAGATATTTGTGTGTTGAGCGCGAATATTTGTTCCTGAGTCATGGATGTTTTCTACGTATTTAAGTATTTATATTGTTGTCTAGTACCCATAGTACAAGCCTAGAGCTTAGTTTGGGACTAGGTCAATTGGTATTGATTTATTTTTTATTTATTTATTTATATCATCAGCAGGGCCACTGTCTGTCTGTGCGGCGCGCGTGCCTGTTCAGCCGCGGCGCCGTGGCTGCGGTGCTCGTCACCAACCTCGTGTCGCTGCTGCTCGGAGCTGGCATCGGGTGAGTGCCTGACAACACTGGAGACGGTAGTGGCAACCCTTGAGAGGGTAGTGACAACCGTGGACAGGGTAGTGGCAACCGTGAACAGGGTAGTGGCAACCCTAAGATAATAGTAGCACTAGCAGGGATGGTGGAACCACTGGACAGGGTAGTGGCAACCCTGGACAAGGTAGTGGCAACCCTGGGATAATATAGTGATAGCACTAGGCGGGATGGTGGCAACTGTAGAGAGGGGAGTGGCGAAACTAGAGATTCTGGGGTCATTTCGCGTTTTGGATAAAAATAGGTGTTCCGGCCAATAAAAAAATACACATTACTTTTTCATTATTTATTCTTTGGGAGAACGCTAGGGTACGTGTTTCACTTTAATGCGCCGCAATACAAAATCTTTTATTTCTTATACATGATTTTAAAATTAATTTAACACGCCCTAAACGTCATTACCATATCAGAAAATATCGGAGGTATAGTTAGTTGTATAATTGTCATAGAAATCCCACCGAACGGAATGCGTTTTTTTTTAAATATTTTGTAAGTACATATTGCCCTGATCGATATAAAAAAATACCATGCAATTCAATACATAACATCTAAGAGTAATATTTTTTTTTAAATTTGTCACGGAAATTCGTCAACACCATTGCGGTACCGTCAAAGTATTTTTTTTATTGTTTTACGCGGCTTATTACCTGGACCGCCACGCTTACCCCACTCCTCAGTCCCTACTACAAAGCGGAGTCGAGCGCACGTCAAGTTGTTAATAATAAAAATACGATATTTGGCCCTAAATATAGTTTTAAAAGTGGTTTGTCACAGTTTTGCGTCATCGCCATTAACACAGTTAACCAGGTAAGATAACATTGAATTGTTTTATACCATGTTGTGTGCTTTTAGTATATTGTGTGTATTCCCAAAATGGCTGACGAGTTTTCTGCTTTAAACAGTAATTTTAGAGTTCTGTTGAAAATAATCCATATTCGTCATCACCATTGCCGTCATTACCATTTTTTCCGTGTAAATGGTAATGATTTAGCGTGACAGGTAATGACGAACTGGTGCTTCTTAAGGATTTTTAAAGCGAAATAAACTAAAAAAAATGTTTTTTACATCGTTTAATGATTAAACCTAATCGTTTTAGCTTATAGAAACTATTCTTACAATTAAATAACACTGAATAATCAACAAGGAACGAAATTATCACACTTAGTCACATTTTAAAACTTCAACATCGATTTTTTTTCATATCTATATATGTATATAGATATATATATATATATTAACGATTTGAGTAAAGTAACAAACTTTTTATAGCTTTTTCTTCTTAATTTTTACGATTCATCATCATAGAATGCTTAAAATTATTCTTCAATGTCCCACTTCTCCAAATTATCAATTAAAATTACCTCTCCGCGGTTTTTAAGCAAGTGGTATAAATTTATTAACTGTTCTCTGTCATTGCCCGTTTCCATTATGTCAACGACGATACTCATGTTAAAAATGTTGTGCATGAACTCCAAATGTAATTTCATTTGTTCATTATCTTCACACAACGCTCGACACTGTCCTCCTTGTTGTGTGGCAAATATTGTATTATAATTCTGTAGTATATTTAAAAAATACTTTGAGTCTATAACATGTCGATTAAAGTCAATATATAATATGTAATATTGAAGCTTCATCTTCCTTTTATAATCCTGTGGTAATCTATTATTTTTTCAAGGCAGTCGATGACACGTAAATTGATATACCTTTAAAAAACGGACATTGCATTAATTTCTAATTCAAATTAAAACAGGAAAGGCTATTGAAACCAATTTCTAAACTACTTACAGTTTTTTTTGCTTCAATTTGATTCAAGAAACTTCTAATAAAGCTCAACAGAACGTCCTCTCGTAGTGCGAAGGTTTCTGGACAGACTGACTGGATTGAAGTGTTGGGTAGATGCAAAGTTTAGAAGTTACCTAGTGTTGTTAGCTAGTGTTGTTATACGCGACTCGAGTAAGTTTCGGTTTTTACCGGAAATAAAATAGACTAAATTAGACTAAAATAGAATAAATTCGTTAATAAATACAATGTACCTATATTTGATTAGATGATGGATTGTAGAAAGATTTTCCACTCTTAGGTACCTATTTTGTCTTATTAATATTTTACAATGCTTGTCAAACAAGTTTGTGAATTTTTGAATTTGTTCATTCTGCTCTCCTGTACAACTATTATATATACACCAAAGTAAATCTCAAATCATTTGCTGTCTTATTTCGATAGATTATCACATATTATTACTACGAAACTTTAGGGAAAAGCAGGAATCGTTGTAAAATTAAGTTTATTGAATTGCGGGAATAAAAAATTTACTATTTTTTCTTGACTGTTTTCATAGTTTGGTGTAATTATTCCTCTTTTTTTTTAGATACGTACTTCTAACTATCATGAACAGAAGAAAAAAAAAACCAAAGAAAATGAGCGCTTAGAAAAACTAAAAGGAACTAGACGCAAGAAATATGCTGAAATAAAAGAAGATCCAGAACTGTACGCGTTAGAAAAAGAAAAAGAAAAAAGAAGGTATCAAGAAAGGAAGAGGAAGAAGCAAATTAAAAGTGTGCATGAGGAATCTCCGCGCGATCAACGGGAGAAGCGTAAGAAATGGCGTGAAGCTTCTAAGAAATACAGACAAAATAAGAAAGAAATGTTGAAAACCAACACAGCTCCTGAGGTAGTGCTTATTAATGCAGTCAATAACGATAAAGATCAAAATGAAACAGATGATCCATTGGTGATCTCAGAATCTCCTGTATGTCCTGATTTAAAAATCAGAAAAATAAGATACCAAGAACAGAAGAAAAGAAGGTACCTGTTAAGTATAATTAAACAACTTCGAGACGAAAACAAAACAATAAAAAAACAATTACATCAATTACAAAAAGAAAGGATGGATAAGAAAAAGGATAAAGGTATTTTAGCTAAAATAAGGAAAAGTGCCATTGTTAAGAAAAAGAAAAAAGAAGGTACAAGACTACAAAAATTAGTGAAAAAAGTTCGGGAATTTTATCTCGATGATTCAAACAGCACAATAGGAGCAGGAAAGAAAGAGTATATTACCAAATTGAAAATACAGAAACAAAAGCGCTACATGACCAATACACAAAAAAATTTGCACGAGAAGTTTATGAAAAAAAATGAGGTGAAAGTTAGCTACACCTTTTTTTGTAAGCATAGACCATTTTGGGTGTTAACACCAAAGAGTTCCCAAAGAGATACATGCAAGTGCTTGATTCATGAAAATATTGAACTCACGATTCAAGCTCTGAAAACAGCGTCAATAATAGATGAAGCGAACTCAACCGAATTGATTAAGAATTTGTGTTGTTCTATATATGAGACGAAGTGTCTAGAACGAAAATGTGAATCCTGCAATAATAAAGTTGTAAAATTCAATGAATTTAATAATGATCATAATATTACTTATTATAGATGGGTTCGTGCAAGAGAAAGGTCTCAAACTAAGAAAGGCCCAAAAATCATAACGATAACGAAGAAAGAGGAAGTTGTAGCAAAACCAATAGAAATAGTTAAAGCTCTGGAAGCAAATTTACTACCATTCTTTGAACATTGTTACAAAATTCATAACCAATATACGCACATGAAGCAATTAAAAGATTCACTATCCGTAAACTGTGCTGTAATTCACGCAGATTTTTCGGAAAATTATGGTCTGAAATACAATCAAGAAGTGCAGTCGATGCATTTTGGAGGAAGCCGACAGGAAGTAAGTCTTCATACAGCCGTTATATATAATTTTGACTTTGGAATGAGTTCAATTAAGCCAACATCCGTTTGTACAACGAGTTCTTGCTTGAGACACGATGCTTCCGCTGTATGGGCTCATATTACACCATTGATTCAAAGAGCTATAAATGATAACCCATTCATAGATACATTACATTTTCAAACAGATTCCCCAACCTCACAGTACAGAAATAAATATATTTTTTACATGATATCACAACTTCACAAAGATTTTCCATCGATAAATGCAATAACATGGAACTACTCAGAGGCAGGTCACGGCAAAGGTGCCCCTGATGGTGTGGGAGGAACGCTAAAGCGGACAGTTGATTCCTGCGTTAATCACGGCGTTGATGTAGGTAGTTATGATAAGTTCATGCGTGTAATCAAAGAAAACGTGGAGAATGTCATAACAATTGATGTCCCTGAAGCAGTCATCAAAGAAAAAGATAAAAAGTTCCCAATAAAAGTACCACCATTCAAAGGCACCCTTGCTGTGCATCAAGTTTTGTGGAAAAAAGGGACTCTAAACCTAACATTTCGCAAAGCAAGTTGCTTTGAGTGTGGCTGTGGAACTATATGTTTGCACGGGAAACATCTTGGTTTCCTTCAATTGCCCAAAGCATATTTAATCCCATCTATTTTTGACAAACCTCTCATAGCCTCAAAAAGTCACGGTAATGAAGTTCTTAGCAACATTACAAACACGCCAAAGGCATCGACTTCAAGTGTTGAAACAAATGTCAATGTCGCGGGTCCTTCAAATATAAGGACTCTGTCGAATAAACTTGTCATAGTAAAAAAAACTGATATTTTACAGAAAAAACTAAACTATCTCTTACCCTAAAATAAGTTTACTTAATTAAATTATTCCATCAATGGCTGTTGATTCAAAGATTATAATAATGTCTTGTATTTATATAATTTGATTTATTCGATTTTTTATTGTTTTTATAATATTATTGTGTTTCCATATTGTGTAATGGCTATATATTTTGTTCATTGCATTATATTATATTTTTATGTAAAATTGTAATCAACAAAAAGTAACAGCCTTAATTAAGTAACGTTAAATATTATTAAGATTTTATTACAATCGTACGCATTTTAGTTAAATTTAAGAAAATTGTTCCAAAATCATGATGATTACCAAAGAGCTAATATTAATAGAAACTATATTTTTTAAGATATTGTTGATTTACGTAAGTAACGTTAAATATTATTAAGATTTTATTACATTTGGTCGTAAAAAAAGGTACCTACACAAAAAGGAAAAGATCGTACGTATTTTAGTTTAATTTAAGAAAATTGTTCCAAAATCATGTTGATTACCAAAGAGCTAATATTAATAGAAACTATATTTTTTGAAGATATTGTGGATTTAAGTAAGTACCTAACATTAAATATTATTAAGATTTTATTACGTTTGGTCGTTAAAAAGGTAAACAAAAAGGAAAAGATCTACGTATTTTAGTTTAATTAAAGAAAATTGTTCCAAAATCATGTTGATTACCAAAGAGCTTATATTAATAGAAACTATTTTTTTTAAAGAAATTGTTGATATTCGTAGTCGTACAGCTTATTTTATATTCAATAAAATACATTACATAAACATGTGTGTAAAAAACATTTTATTATACGTCATTACCAGTTACTTGGAATCATTACCATTGCTAAAATAGTCATTCCATACTACTAACGTCATTACCATTTCAAGCAGTTAACTTTGAAGACCAATAACTTCTAATTTAATGATTGGATAATGGTGCCTCCTGCAGGTTTTTAAAGCTTATTACTATATCTTTAAATTTCAGTCGCTAAACACGCAAAAACAAACAATTTTCAAAAAAGTGAAAAAATATTAAGAAATAATCAAAAAGGCGAATCCACCCTCTGGCAATACCGTAAAATGGGGTGACTTTGATAATTTTTTGAATCATCGATTTTGTGCAATGTCTGAGTTTTTATTTAGCTCTTTCGCGACATTACTTTCATATGTTTCATATGCGAGCACAAAATATTAGTAGTTCAAGTATTCTCAGACAAATTGGAGTTAAAACCTTCAAAACAAAAAAACACACTTTTTTGACATGCTTCGGGGGTGACTTTGATATTGTGATGTAAACACAGGGATAATCAAAGTAGCCCCATTTTAAGAATCGAGATTTTAAGCTGCGTAATTATTTTTTCCTGCTAAGCCGTCTGCCGTAGTCTGCCTCTAATTGCTTTAAGTTACTCCAAATGAGTAGTCGCCAATACGATATTTTTAATAATTTATTTTACGATTAAATGCAGGAGATACAGAAGATTTATTTTAAAAATTAATCAAACTAACCCCATTTTACGGTAACTAATGATCGGCGACCGCATTTTATGTCACTTTAACGTCAAACGTAATATGGAGAAGTCTTTATTCTGTGGGTAGCGATAACAGTCTCGCCGTGCAACTTGGTAAGGACCACAGAGGCCCTAATTTGAAAATCGAAGTTATGTTAAGGGCCCCATATACGGAACGATCCGTCGTTACGATCAATCTGAATCGATATCGTGCGTGACGAGTCATATTTCGATATAAATTAGGATAAAATATTGCCACACACGTACCTACAATCCATCGCTCGATTTCAGTCTGAACCGACGGAACGTACCGTGTATGGAGCCCTTTAGCTCCATCCCTTTCTCTCGAATGACGAGTGACGGGGAGCTAACGTAGCTTCGAAATCGATTTTCAAAGTAGAGCCTCATGGCCTCTATTCTCTACTGAGTAACCCATATTGCCTTTGACTTATATTGTCAACGTTGTGATAGCTCTTATTTACTGACAGTAATGACGATCGAAAGCAATATTAGCTTAGAGGGTTATTATTACAGAACTTAAACGGGTTTTTGTACACAGTTCCAACAGTTCCATAGAAAGTTCTTTGTGTGTTAAATATTGTGTTTTTTGTTGCAGAGTGTGGCTCAGCAAACGGGGCATGCTGCCTCCGAGACTGATCATACTGAACTAAGAACAAGACTGAAGGCGACCGGCTACCGCGATATTTATACAAAAAAAAAAACATGTTACAATGTACCAGGCGATCAGGACTTAGCAAGAGGTCGTCCTATAACTTAAACGAACACCATTCTGCAGTCAACTCCTTGATGAACCATAAGCTCCTTGGCCATAAGCGAGTTATCATTCAAAAATACGTCAAGGCATTGATTGAAAACTGTCATCTCTGACCTGTCTTGAGATAGCTCACTCAAGATGTCCATATCCGCTGTACCGTTCCGTTCCTCGAGGTACTAGGCGAGCAGAACCATGCAGGAAGTCATGACTTGACAACTAACTGATGTGTATCGCACTAAGGTAAAACTTCTACATGGTACTAAGAGATCAGGAATCAGTAAGAAATCAATTAAGCACTTAAGACTATGAGAGAGTCACCACCTTACCAGAGCCCCTATTCTAGAAATCCTCGGAAGTTACAATATAGCATTGTCCTTTTCTCTCAATGGCTTGATAACTAAAGAATGAAAGGGATAGCTTCGTCGGCATTCAGAAATCAATCTGCATGAAGTTTCTTCAACAGGGGTCAGGTACTAGGAGATCATATCGTGAAGGAGATTATACTAATTTGACACGTCACATTAAAGAAATAGTGCCACTCCATGTCTTCCCGTGGATGTCGTAAGAGACGACTAAGGGAATAAAGGCTTGTATTACTGTTAGGCGATGGGCTTGCAACCTGTCACTAATACGCTGGTAAACATCTTAGCCTAATTGTGCAAATTGTGGTTATAGAATTATCAACAAGTTTTTAGAGATGTTTGTAATTCTGTAGCTCTGCCTACCCCGCTCTGGGAACGAAGGCGTGAGATTATGTATGTATGTATGTACATTAAAGAAACACGATATTTTTTTTGTATAAATATATAGAGTACGGCTGTCGGTCAGTGTAGGGTATTTTATATAAATGTATGTAAGTTGTGCTGCGTAGTGATTATTGTGGAAATATCATATTTATTTATTTATTTTGCATAATTAAAGCGGACTTGATGCTACAAGCAAACTGTTCTAGACTTTGGATATCAAATATGTATATGCGTTATTAATTTAAGAAGCGAGCTTAAAAAATTCGTTCTATAAGGTATATATGAAACCATAATCACTATGTCGCTGACTAATAGATTGGATGTATGTGAAACGAGTAAAAAAACTAAAAAAAAAACTGTATTTCTTAGAGATAGGACCACTTTTGTATTTTCTTACTCCTCATACCTCTTTTCACCGATTCAGCGATGACATGACGTTTCGCGTCCGCCATTTTAGTTTTGACGTTTTACCATGGACGTATTTTTAATGTGGACTGGACTTTTTCTCAAGTTGAAAATTGTTATTGTATTGTTAAATTTGCAAGCCGATAATTTAACAATGTAGCAGTTCCTTAGTTAAAGATTTTTTTTAATATGATAGTCTCTGGAAGTTCATGGTTGAATGAAAAAATGCCATCGCTGAATTTATTTCGACCATCATAACATTTTTAAAATAACTAGTCTATTAAGTATATACACGCTCGCGTTAGAAGAAGAGTTAAGTCTAAATACGCTCTATGCCTATTTTAAGAGTTGAAAATCATTTTTTTTTACTGTAGCGGGTTGAGATCGTTTTGTTTTAACTGTGTTTTTATTTGGTTCTTCAGTATTGAGCTGAAAGTGCTGCAACACTAAACGCGGTAGCGGACTATTTGTAATGTACCAATTTGTATGAAAGACGTCTGACTAAAACCGGACCGATACAGCGTTTATAGGTTAGATTATATTTAATAATATAACTATCACTTGAGCGAATGCAAACGAGTAAAAAAAACGTTGTCTGCCTTTATATTCTTGTCTAGTTTTTTTTATTTGATTTGTTTTGACGCACCGCATGCGTCAATGCGTCAAGACAGAAAGCAAAGGTAATTTACCCTTCGATTTTTATAACACTGTGGAACATGTCCGAACTTAGCAAGGGACGCAAAATGCTTTCATGTCTCTTAAAGTATCAATAATCTATTATACCACTGATATTCACTGTTTTATAATGAAGTATGTATGAGTTGTACTTTTATTTGTCAAATAATTATTTGATAAGTAGTAAAAAAAGAAAATATTTAAATGTCTTCATATTTTTTTAATGGCTACCTATACTGCCCTCCTAAGCAAAAATGCAATAACTAAATTCAATAGCCAAAGCAGATTCAACTCTCTTCTGTTTGTAACTAGGTTGCAATTTCTACAGATGTTTTGTTTGAGATAACGCCATTATGCTTAGTAGGGCAGAACAATCGACGATATTTAAGGTGTATAACTTGATAATGTTTGCAAACGGCCATTTATTTATATCTAAATAATAATAAAAAAACACTAACTAGCTAACCTAATTCAAATGTTTGTCTGTTGGTCTTAAAGTGCAATATACAGTGGTATATAAGATTTATTGTAAATGTTTTTTTATGATAGTGTTTTTGTTTTAAACCGGACTATTTAAATGATTTTCTCAAAAAAATATCAATACTGTTTTCGAAATTTTTCTTCTTTTTTCTTTGAACTCTTTTTCTTTTCTGTAACTTGCTCCATAATTTTGATAGGTACCACCTTTTGTTTTTTTTTTAACTGACAACTTAGCAAATAAGAGTTATACATGGGAACACTTTTATGACAAGGGTTTACAACTGGCAACACATTAAGCAGGTGAAAATTTAATAAATGTTGCCAGCACACTCCAAAACCTCGTTTTAAAACTTTTTTTTAAATTTATATTTTTTACTTTATTATCCTAAGAAAACTTAGAAAATAGTATTGATAATATTCTTGTTCTAATCATTTAAATAATCGCAAGATAATTATCAGAAGATTAATTTTAAGTTGTATGTGTCATTCGAACGCTAGTTGTCCTAGAAAATAATTATTTTAGTTTTTTTTTCGTTAACTTAGCGTTTTATCGAATTTTAAGGTTACTGTGAAAGAGACGCAGATATGAGAGAGATCTCTTTTGCACTATGCAGTATAATGCATCTAGATTTGACCATCCTATAGTTATTGGGGTAATACTTGTAGTAGGTACAGGTTCGTTTAATTTGCCCGAAGGGATAACATCCTACAAATAGGAGCTCCGCCTCGGGGCTCCAACAAACTTATTGAATATTGTCGCTTTATTTATTCTGATCAACTCTGGCTTAAATAAACCAATGTTTTGGTTTTTAGAAATACTGCTATATTTTACTACGAAATTCATGTAAATATTTATATTTCTGCTCCATGTATCACTTACGTGTCATCTATATTGTTAGTGTTAAGCGCTTAAGAATTATAAGGATTCATTTTTATTTGAGTGTTTTTATTTTATCTTTAAGTATTCTTCTTAAGAGGCCACCTATGCTAAAGTCTGGATTGTTCCGCGATGTGGATCTCAATAACCATAACGCCTTTGTATCTCTTTTTTAGATATATTAAACTTCATCATAATTGCTTGAGACTGGCAAACGTGAAAACACGATTAGAAATAAAATCCTCGATAGTTTTATTTCTCAAACATGACACCTTTTTTGCATGTTTTTCGTTGGATCTTCGAAACCCTATAATCTTTAACGATGATTTTCGATTCAATAGTTGAGGATATGTAACTTCTTAATCCTGGTAAACCATTTTTTCAATAAATGTTCAGGTTTTAAAGTAAACAGAAATTAATATAATTTGACGCTGCCATCAAAGTGCGCGCAAACTATCTCCATCTCACATTCTTCGCGCGGAAGCACATAAAGCCATCCTTTTTCATTCTTGTGGGGGCGTGGCACCATAGGTGGCCTCTTAACCTTTTGAACGCCATATTTCGAATACAAAATGTGCCACCCACACGCCAAACATGTTTGCTATGCTATGCAAATTACACCTTAATGCTACCAAACAAAGTCTCTTTTAATCTTGAACGCTGTAGCCGACATGGCGTCAGTGGCACGACTTTTAGTTGACGGCCAGAGCCGACTGGCGTTGAAAAGGTTAAACCCTTAAAATACTGGCTTTAACCGGTAATGATAAACATCATCATTCTCCTGCCCTAACCGGTTTTTGAGATTATCGGATAAAAATTATTAAACGAACAAAGTTATCATTAAAAACCTATATTGAAATCGCAATGCATCGTAAAAAACGCAAGAAACTTTTTTATTTGTATGATTATGATGATGATGAAGATGATGATGAAATCCATTTATCCCTCAGCAGGGACATAGGGCTCGTAGAAGGGAATTCCATATTGCTCGATCCTGAGCGGCTACTTCCAATTCATTCCAACTCTGTCCAACGGAAATGGCCTCTTTTTCAACTGAGCGCCTCCAGGTGTTTCGGGGGCGCCCTGGTCTTCTTTTTCCCCGAGCATGCCAAGTCAAGCCCTGTTTGGAGATGTGGTTATCGGGCCGCCGCAGTACATGACCAATCCAACGCCATTTCCTCACCAAGATCTCGTTAGCCAACGGTTTCTGGTATGATTATATTAATTAAAAACCACAAATTGGAATAATGCCTACAGTGCGGCGCGGAGCCTTCGGTGCGCGAGTCCGACTCGCACTTGACCGGTTTTTCAAAGAAAGCTAAATTAATCGGGATTGTTTGTAGCTTGGTTTCATCAAAATCGGTTGGGCCGTTTAAGAGCTAGCTCTAAAAGTAGGTGTCGCCATTAATAGTAGTTTACGTGTCGGTAGCGTAATGACAGGCGTTACAACATGAGTGTGGTTTATGAAACGAGCCGCAAGGCGAGTTTCATAATAGATCACACGAGTGTTGTAATGCTAATTACGCAGAGTCTCGTACAATACTTTATTTACACACATATTATAAGTACTCTAAAAGATGGGTTCAGAAGCCGAAAGGCAAATGACCAGCATTACCTTACCTGTGGTAGTAGGTGACAGCGATGACAGCTGTAACGTAATTTTGAAATTACGTTATCGAATATTGTAAGGTAATGAGATCCAAATTTGGAACATCTTCCAACATTAACAGCTGTCATCGCTGTCACCTACCACCACAGGTAATGCTGGTCATTGCCTACGGGTTTTGAACGCATAATAGAGGACTTATTATATGGTTGAAGATTTAAAAAAAATATGTCTGAGGCTCTCCTTGCTAAGATGCATTACGCTGACTAACATTTCCATTAGTTTTGTTTTTAAACCAATCGCGTCACTGGTAGATCACGTGACTCTTCGTATGACGTCATCTACCAGTGACGCGATTGCCGATTGGTTTAAAAACGACGCGAATACAAACGCTACAACGGGCACGTTTTATAAAGCTACAAGTTACAATTTTACAGGTCTAAACTGGCAACACTGCTCAAATGGCTGGTCGCCATTGGTCGAGGTTGTGTCAAATAGAAACTTGTAACCTGTAAATTGTAATTTGTAGCTTTATAAAACAGGCCCCAGTTAGCGCCTTAGTGAAGCCTCTGGAATAATATGCGAAGACGACCATGACGGCGGTTTAAACGGCGAACAATCACCCTTCACCCGAAGTCAAATTCAAATCGAATGTAAAAATACCTACTGTGCGGTACGGAACCCTCGGTGCGCGGGACTCGTATTTGACCGGGTTTTTTTTAACCGACGTCAGTTTTCTGTCCATAGAGAATATAATCACATTTTTGTTCTAAACCACTTGCTACTTAGACCAGCTGCGTTTTAGAACACTTACTGCTTAGACCAGCTGCTTTTTAGAACACTTACTCGTACTGCTTAGACCAGCTGCGTTTTAGAACACTTACTGCTTAGACCAGCTGCGTTTTAGAACACTTACTGCTTAGACCAGCTGCGTTTTAGAACACTTACTGCTTAGACCAGCTGCGTTTTAGAACACTTACTGCTTAGACCAGCGGCGTTTTAGAACACTTACTGCTTAGACCAGCTGCGTTTTAGACGAGACGATTCCAACCCGATGAAACTACGACGCCTGCCTATTATTATTATTATATAACAACTATGTTATTATAAATAAAAACATTAAGCCTTAAACCATAATTCAGATATTCGTAATTAAATCGTGAGTGTTACTAGAACGTCAAAATAAATCTCTATTCAGTACGTAATCTGGTTTATCGATAAACATGATTACTACCACCATCACTATGACAGCTGACAATGCGCCATTTTATGTTCCATAAACGTCAAAAACGGGCACGTTTTTTTCGTAGGTATTTCGGGTCCTTTAGTTTCTATAGTCAAAGGTTTAAAATCAGAGACCCTACTTTAAAAATCAAAGTTCGAAGTTACGTTAGCTCCATCTCTGTCACTCGTCCTTCGAGACTAAATCGAGAGAAAGGGATCAATAAATATCGTAACTTCGAACTTCGAATTTCAAAGTAGGGCCTCAGGAGTCCGATTCTAGTGACAGTCGAGATCCATAGTTTATATGCGAGATTTTTAGAAAATTGTATGCAACTGACATTTCATCTCGAATGAAACTCCATATCGAATGGCACAAGAATTGGAGTCCTGACGTATTATGATAGTTTGAGTCCACAAATTATATTTAAAAAAAAACTTTTACGCACGATAGGGCGTAATGGTAAAAAAAGGTCCGCGGGTATTGTTATGAATTTACGGTCGATTTTTCTAGCATATTAGGACACTATTTACGAGCAAGTGTGATGAAAATAACTATTTAGTATAACAGACTTGTGTGCACCGGAGCCCAGAGGCTCTAAGTAAAAGGATGAAATACTTAAATTAGAGTCTGACCAGCGAGTGGTGACACAAAAAAATGGCGGCAAATTCAAAATATCACTAGCTGGTAACACGAAATGCATAGCGAAGGGATCGGTACCTACTCATAATGTGACAGCTTGTTTCATTAGTAAAATTATTGACATATGAAGAATTTGAGAAAAATGCTTGTGTCACCACTCACTGGTCGGACTCTAAATACCAAATAAATAATTACGCTGCGATTCCCTAGTTCTATATTAAATCCGAAAATGTCGGAAAAAGGCCAGAGGGCCTACTTTTAAAATCCAAGTCACGTTATCTCCATCCCTTTTCTCTCGATTTAATATCATAATATTATCGGCGTTTAAAATCAACAGATTTTGAAATTAGCGGTCTTTAAAGTTTCATGCATTTTCATGTGCTTGGAAAAAATAACGGCATTTATAGAGGATAATTGGCAACATGATCCAATTTTTAGCCAAATAATGCTAATTGTATTAGTTACCACTTGAAAGCCTATAAGCCATGTCAATCTCTTATTTGCTTTTGTTTTTTTTTTTAACTCTGAATCAATAACTTTAGGGCCTATATAAAAATCCGTAATATATAAAACAGTCGCAAGAAACTATCATTGGCATCATAGAGGTAGTAAAACATAGAGAGAGTGTAAAAACGGCTAATATAATAGTACTCTTCGCACCTGTTACAAATGCCCTTCGTTAAAAAGAGTCGTCTATATATGACCGCTTTCGATTGGATTTCAAAAGCGTACCACTTTTTAGGTGTGTTCGTGTGTCACTCTGCATTAGTGTGCGTAAGTTTGCAGTCAGTGATGTGCGGTTTATCGATATATTAGGTTTAACCATAATTACCAGGCAAAGGATAAGCCTATTTTCAATAATAATTGCGATTGATTACCAATTGAAAAGTGGCCTTATTTCGAAAAAGTAAACTGAGAAATTATCTTTTTTGTCGTGTTATAAAACTAAAGACAGTTTTTACAGTTTTTATTTAAAAATTAAACGTTTATCTTTAATAATGATGAATAAACCTTGTAATTGTAAGACAGTAATTGGAAGACAGTTTGTGACCCTTTTTTGATGCCGGATTGCATTGCAACTTCTGAAACAACGACGAACCATTTCTGTCAGAGCATCTCCAACCATTCCTGTTTGAGCATCAAGGTTAATTTGTTTGGGTTGCGTATGAATGAATGTGATTACTGAATATATATACATTTCTTATTAAAATCCGGGCGATACTGCAAATCTGAAATAATACAATTAATTGATAGAGTCTGTCTAATGAAAGCTGAACCTGGATTTTTCTTGGCTGACGAGTCTGGCAACACTATTTAATATGTCGTTTGGACTTTGTTGTTGTTAGAAACTTGTCAATTCGAGATCTAAATTGATAAAAATACGGAGTAATCATGCCGTCGACGATAAGAGGCGGTGTCCGGGAGATTCTGTATACTATTATACAGAAGTACAAAGAAAAACAAGAAGAAAGAAAAGCATTATTGATGCAAAAAATTAATTGTTTAGTTACGGTGACCAAATTTATAGGTTAGTACGGCTTTAGTACGGCATGTTCATTTTGATACTTCTTATTTCTCTATGTGCAATCCTAAGTTTAATTTACCTTTTTCTGTCTATTATACGATGAGATTAAGAAATTAAACGAAATTAAATTCGTTTCAGAAAACCTGGACGTGCACGTTGACAAAAGTGTGCTGGAAAACGTAAAGCAGCTGAAAGAGGTTGAGGAAACTGAGTTAGCCTGCCAGACTCAGACGAAATATTTGGAAGAAGTATCTTCAATGACCGGTAATTACTAAAATTATCATTGTCTTTCCCTATATAATAGGTGTAGGTACCTATTGTCTGTCCCTATATCATGTTGAATCTCTTAGCATTCACAATTTTATTAAATTAATTTAATAGACAGATGATTAATGTAACTGACACTCATAGTTTCAATAAAACAATAAGGAGGTGTTTAGTTAAAAGATATCATAAACATATTATTTGATATGTATTTTCTGTGTGCGGAGCAAACAGCATTTTGTTGTTTATGAACCAAATGTACACTTTACAGTCGATTTCATAAATATGTGTACACTTTAGTACCTTATCTATTTATTTAATGTCATTTTTGATCGGCCAGATATAAAAGATGTTCGGGTTATATGAGTCTTCCTTGTTCTTAAACCGTTGCGATTAGAACCTCACCGATGCAATTTCATTTCACCTAAACCCAAATGTTTTTAGGGCTGTCGGACTGTACAATGGGGCTGTACTGCGCAACCACACAATGTATTTCTAAATGGTGTTCTGTTTATTTAACACTTTCTTTCTTCTTACAGATATCAGTGTTTCATCTTTAAAAAGAATAAGTAATGAGGGAAAATTAAACAACGGTGTCTTTAGTACTCCCGGAAAAAAGCGACCTCACAAGGCCACGGTGTCTAATTTGGATAGCTTTGACATCCAAGCTATCCGAAATAAAATAAATGAATTTTATATTGTAAAAAAACAAGTGCCTACACTCAGATGCTTATTGGCAGAGTTGAGAGAAAGCATCGGTTTTACCGGATGCCTTGAGACTTTACGCCGAATACTAATGGCAAATGGATACGAATTTAAACAAAATACTGAACAACGTTCGATACTTATTGAGCGTTTTGACATAGCAGCTTGGCGACACCGCTACCTAAGGACTATTGCATCAAAACGTGCTGAAGGTAAAAAAATAATATACCTGGATGAGACTTACGTTCACCAGAACTACAAAACAAAAAAGTCGTGGCAGGGGCCTTCCACCCAAGGTGTAGTTGGCAATATCTCAGCTGGAAAACGATTTATTATTGTTCACGCTGGATCAGAAGATGGTTTTGTGCCTAATGCTTTATTAACGTTTAGCACAAAATCAATCAAAGCAGACTATCACCATGACATGAACGCCACAAATTTCAATAAGTGGTTACGTGAGAAGCTTATTCCCAACTTGAGTGAACCAAGTGTCATTGTCATGGACAATGCTAGCTATCACACGGTGCAAATTAATAAGGTACCAAATACCAACACCCGCAAAGCCGAAATAAAAGAGTGGCTGCGTTCTAAACAAATTGATTTTGAAGAATATTATACTGTACCAGAACTTCTTGTCTTGGCACATAAACACAAAGCAGACCCAATCTATGAAGCCGATGAAATTCTAAGGGAGCACGGTCATGAGGTTTTAAGACTTCCGCCCTACCATTGCGACCTTAACCCCATTGAGCTAATCTGGAGTTCGGCGAAGAGAAAAGTCGCGAGTAGAAATGTTGGCGTATCAGCAGCTGAAATTGAAAAAATTATTAAAGAGTCTTTTGACAGCATAACACCGGAGCATTGGAAGAAAATGACTAATCATGTGCTTAATATTGAAGCTCAGTACAAAACCAGGGATGGAATAACTAAAGAACTAGAATCATTCATTATAAGTGTCCGTGATGATGACAGCACTAGTTCAGATGAATCATTAGAAATAGAGTATTTAGAATCTGATTTTAATTACAGTTCCTAGAGTCTTAGGGTATCATCTGAACTGGAACTACTGGAAGGTTCACCATCACATACACTTATTATGAAGCTTTCCAATTGATTAGTAATTCCATCCTTTTCCTTGTATTGGTTTTCGACATAGGTCATGGTCTGTCATCTTCTTCCATGCATTACATCAAAGGATTCCTTTAGATTTTTTTCAAATTCTGACGCCGATTTACCTATATTTTTGCTACCCACTTTTCGTTTTACAGTATTCCAAATGAGCTTGATCTGGTTTAGATCGCATTGGTAAGGTGAGAGTGTGAGCACTTCATGTCATGACCACTAGCTTTAGGAATTTTATCTGCCTCATAAATTGGCTTTGTTTTGTGCTGATTCACTAAAACAAAAAGTTCTTCTCTGTATAAACTTTCATCAAAATTCACAGACTTAGCACGGAGCCAGGCTTGTATTTCAGCTTCGCGTGTGTTTGTGCTTAGGGGCTTATTAATTTTTACCGCATGATAACCTGCATTGTCAAACACAATCACACTGGGTTCAAATAAATTTGGTATCAATTTCTCTCGTAAATACCTGTTAAAATTTGTAGTATTCATGTAATGGTGTTAATCTGCCTTTGTAGACTTAGTGCTAAATGTCAACATTGCATGTGCACAAATCCATTTACGGAACCAGCATGAATGATGATAAGTCTTTTTGCGGAGGAAATATTTTCTATTAAACCAGATGTCGACGGTCCACGGCCATGATCTTTTTGGCTTGTAATTTTGATGAAGATAGGTTTCATCAAGATATATAATTGGCTTATTTTTGGCACGTTTCGTGGCTTTGGTTCTCAAGATCATTGTCGCAAGACTGCAATGTCATATCGTTCTATGAGCACTGAACGTTTTTTTTATTTTATTTTTTATTCAAAACCATTGCTCATCAGTATTTTACGTAGAGTCTATCTGGAGCCTGTAAAACCCATATTTTCTTTCAAATTTGCCAGAAGTGTTCTGAGTCGGAATTTGCTTTCTTACAACATAAAACTCATAGACTTTATTACGGATAGTTTTAACATCAAAGTTATCCAAGTTAGAAACCGTGGCTGGATGAGGTCGCTTCATACCAGGAGTGCTAAAGATTCCGTTGTTTTATTAGCCCTCATTAATTATTCTTTTCAAACATATGGTTGAGGAGGCGATGGCTGAGATCAGCGTCATACTCGTGAACGGGTGTTGTCAGTGGGGTCCTGTCTGTTCACGCTTGCAAGAACCTGTTTTCCAGTTAGTTATTTTAGTTATCGTTCCTGACGTAGAGACCTCGTCATGTTGTTCTCCTAGTCACTATTTTTAATTTACTCAATGTTATTGAGCGTACATTTGTAACGACTAAGTTTGTGTTGTTAGAAATAATTATTAATTACTTTACTACCTTGTAATGTTACTTTTAAGAATAATTGTATTTTATGATTGGAAAAAATGATCTGCTGGAGTTTCTTGCGGCGCTTCTTCTCCAAGATATAATTGTCGTTAGATAGAGGTGTAAGGGTGATGAGAATAATGTTACCTCTAATTACTTTATTAAAAAGGTTGAATATAATATTCCTCATCATCATTGTTTTATTATGCTGTGTGCGACACAGACGAAAACCTCTCGTATCAATGAAATCTATCAACAGCACGACTAGCACAAGTTGCTCGTGACTTGTTTGTCGCTCGGATCTCCCTTACTATCTAGTCTGTTACGATAGAGACGCACAGAGCGACAAGTGAGAAAATACAACTTGTGCTACACGTGCAGATCACTATATTTTCATGTCAAATATATTTCGAAAAACCAAATGTGCTCCAGTCACTGTCATCGTATTTTACCTAAAGTGCTTTTCATCAAAATATAGCGCTCGTAATAATATATATGAAAATATAGTACGCGTTTCCTCTTCCTTTGTGCCCACCAAAATAAATAAAATAATAAAAGTATCAATATCGTTTATTCCTTCATTGATCGGTAATACCATATCAAGATTTTTTGAATTTGCCGCTTTTTCCCAGGTTCAGCTTTCATTAGACAGACTCTATCACATATAGTAGGCTCTTTTACCGATCGATAGATATGTACGTACAGTCAAGGAAATTGATTCCTTGACCATTTTGGACTATGTCAAAGTGACACTGTAAATAAAATCATAAGAAGTCTCTAATTGATTATGTCACTACGACATAGTCCAAAATGGTCTAGGAATCAATTTCCTTTACTGTTAAAAATACATATTAAATTAAAATACCGATTTTAAAATAACGAATGATCCAAATATCTACAACAAGTATTTTATGCCTATGTCTATCCTGTGCCATTAAACGTTGTAAGTTTCGACATTTAGAACATCGGCCTTTTAACTGTTCGGCATCGCTATTTTAACCCAAAATGTATTCACTTTTTGATATTTAAACACATACTCATGGATATATTTACTCATTTACTCTATGAAAATATCGAAAGTTTACTTATCGATATTAATTTTGGAAGCACTATTGTTTACTTCCGAAAGAAAATCTAAAAATGTGTTAAAATTGCACATTTACTGCACATAGTGCCTTTGTATTAATTACAAGGCGTAATACCATGTTATTGTTTCTAGTTATACTTGCAAAACGGCCGGATTATGGCCATGATCATTTTCTTTATTTCCAATTCGGGATTTACACCCACGAAATACACACGTCATTCCACTGAACCTATACTTAAATACTTCACTGATAACTTGTCGAAGAAATATATTTTCGGAGAATTATTTTAAAATTCCGACGGATGGCCGCACAGATCGCGAACAACAACAGTAATCCGACTAAATTAAGTGACACTTTTTCTTAGGTCTTTATCCGACTAGCCGCTTATTCTATCCCATTCGTCTTAATTTAGTAGGGTTCACATGTCGGGTATTGACCAATAAAAATTGGCTACAAAACTGTGTTGTACACAGAAGAAAAAGGTGGTACGCTTGGCAGTTGGCTACACGGGATCTAGTGTTTTCCCTTTGTTTTCCTTCATCTTTGATTGGCATGGATACAAATTTTAATAGAAAAATACAGCCCGAAACCCGATTAAAAAAAGTAAACATTGGCGCCATTGGCGGGAAATCACTTTGACAACAAACTTTTTTCTAAATATTGTGTTGTGATTTCTTAATACTGAGTTGTTAAAAGTTTGTTAAATAATGAGTGGTATCTTACGTAAATCTAAGGAACCGAGCTTTGATGAATATATATGTAAGTGCTTTGTAAAATAAATATTTTTAAGTAACACATCATCATGGCCCAAATAAATGTTGCACCACAAGAGAACATTTGGTATTATCTCGAAGTGTCCAAATTCTTTCCACAAAGCGCCATCAATGTCTTTTATAAATGAAACGTTGCAATTTTAGAAAAGTATTAAAAATAAAATATATCAAAATAAATATCGGGGGACAATGTCACACCAATTGACCTAGTCCCAAACTAAATTCTAGGCTTGTACTATGGGTACTAGACAACGATATAGAATAGAATAGAATAGAATAGAATAACTTTATTTCAGACTACAAGGCCCATATTTACAAATACCTTACAGACTAGCATACATATCAATATATAACATAAAATGAACACAACTATTAATAAATTTTCGCGGTGTCTGCTAGACGGCGACCACGAAATCGTCGAAATAAGACTCCCCTCGGCCAGAATTCCTCCTTTAAAAAGGTCGACAGATCTATGGTCGGTACTCTCATCACAAATGACTTAAAATTAACCTTGTGGCGAGGTTCTAACCACTCGACTCGAGTAAATCCGGTCTTAACTCGTACATACTCTACGAGATCTTTTGCCTCCGTAGAGTAATGTAAACGGGACACGTACAACTGCGTCGTGGGCGTAGCAGGACACAGCAAGTGGTTCGGTCCGGTCGGTGCGGTGCCGCACAGGTTCCTCGGGGCAGGCTTCTTCTTCCTCTCCACCCGGGTAAAACCATCCTTGTCCTGCTTAGGACACGTCGGGGGCAGCACCCCGCGAACGGGCTTACTGCGGTTCTGCGTCACCTCAGTAGGGAGCTGTGCTGGTTGCCTAGCGATTGGTCGCCTGGCAGCAGCAGCATACGCACGATTTGAGGTCTTCGACCGCGCGCATGGTTGTCACCACAGCCGGGACAGAAGAGCGGGCGGCGGGGCGCGGGGCAAATACTTATACCGGGTGTACAATCCAAATGGGTCAGTATGGAGAAGTCGGAAACTATGAGAGATAGCGAGATCTGTTCTTAGGAACCATTACGTCGATTTTAGATTGAATAATAATTACATTCAAACTTTTTTATTAACTCTCATACATAACCGGGAATCGGGTGACGGGTGTGTGTGTGGTGAAAAGTAAATAGCGGTTTACGATTTATGAAGTATTAAAAAAAAACTACTTACTAGATCTCGTTCAAACCAATATTCGGTGGAAGTTTGCATGGTAATGTACGGTCAGCTGCAAAATTGCATGGACACCTTAACGTCTATAATGCTGTGAACACGTGATGCCACGTTCGTAAGAAACAACCTAGATGGCGTTGTTAATTGAACAAGTTATATTGTTGTTTGCTTCAACTATATGACGTTTTAGTATTAGAATCGATAATTTCACCGCTTAACTAGAAGGGCCGTTGGCTTAGTTAGTTGGCACTTCGATTTCGCGGAGTCAGTCCGTGGGTCGGGAGATCGATTCTGCTTACAATATCTTTTTTAATTTATCTTGTTTCACATAGTAATCAATAAACGAATGTATTATCTTTTGAAATAATAGTTTCAAGAAATGATACAACTTTTGTTATTTGAAATGAAAAATCTTTATTCCTTGTATAACATTTTAATTCAGTGAACTGTTTAGATAGTTTTTTTTTACAAATTACCTTTGTAACAATGAAACGACTACCTACTACTTAACTTTTATTACTGAGGTAATAGCTTAAGTTTCGTTTCCGAAATCAGAAAGAAGATTGAAGCTATTAAACCACAATAACATATAGTAATTATTAACATATTTAGAGACCGGGTTACCTTAACTGTCAAATGCATTATGTTTAACTATGTTATACAGTTAGGATCACTTATATAAGGATAATAACTGAAATTTCGTGTATAAATGGTGTGTGATTTGTTTGACTTTAAATATTTAAAATAAGATAATTATTAACTGCTATAAAATAGTATAGACACGTAAAAAAAGCGAAAATAATTGTCACTTTTGTATTAATTACTTACGTTAACCCGATCTCCACTTGACCACTGTATTACTATATACTAAACTTTAATACCTAGTATAATCCCCCCTCTGTTCGATTACCGCTTGCATTCGGGAACGCATTGAATCGATAAGATTCTGACACAGATTGGAACCTCGAATACTATCCCAAATTTTTGAACAATGTTCTTCCAAGGCGTTCGGAGTTCGCTCATTCTGGTGATCCCAACGTTGGACAATAATACCCCATAAATTTTCGATAGGATTTAAATCCGGTGACCTGGAAGGCCAGGGAATAACCCTTATATTATTGTGCTGACTAAACCACTCCCGCACACTACGTGAACGGTGTATTGGGCAGTTATCTTGCACAAACGTTATCACCGGCAACTCCTCCTCTGGATACACATTGCGAACGGTGGGCAACATGGTGTCCTCCAGCATTTCCACATAATGAACACTGTTCGCTCGACTGGGAAGTTTAACCAGTTCTCCTGGGTCAGCCGCACTCATCCATCCCCACATATTTACGGTTATTCGACCAGATTCCATGTTGGGCACTACATGGTTGTCATTATACCGGGTATTGTTTCGGCGCCACAAGCTTAATCGTCCGTGTTGGCTGGATTTAAAAGTCTTTTCATCCGTAAAGATGACATTGCTCCAGTCGAAATCTAGATACTCCAAAGCGAACTCTAACCTTGCTCTTTTATGGCTTTCTGTTAGCAAGGGTTTGACAGCGTGCCTACGATGATGCAGACCCTCACTATGTAAAACACGGCGAATAGTATCCGCACTTGTATTGAATAAACCAGCGTAGTGGGTTGTTGGTTTGAATCCGTCTTCCTCATAATCCCTCACCATGGCTTGACGCTGGGGTGTGCTTATGAGTAGTGGTCTTCCCGTTCTTTGCCGGGGTAGCAAAGATCCCTCCTCTTCGAACCGCCGTACCCATAAAACAACAGTTTTCCTCTGTAAAAAAAAACGGAAACTTATAATAACCATTAAAGATATAAAAAAGATGAAATAGAAAATATTTTTGTAAAAATCTGAGTACTTAAATAAATTACTACTTACGTTCACACCGGTTTCTCTTGCAATTTCTGACAAATTTCTGCCTTCACTGTGCAAGGCAATTATTTGCGATCTTTTGACCAGGTCAATATTGCAACGAGAAGTCATTTTTTAAGAAAAATTTAACGAAAGTAAAATCTACACAAAAAAGGCAATCGATTAAGCAGCTAACGAACGAACGAGCAAAGTCTTTGTAATAATCAGTGTGGTATTTATAAATCTTTAGTCTACCCTCCTTATAGTAATATTAACCGTGTTTCTATTTCATTGAATGCGAAAATAACCAAATCATAATAAACTATTAATTTCAACTTCATATTCAAATGTGTGATGGTCCAATGGCGTATAACGCCGCTCTCACTCACGACTCCGAGTATCGCGGGTTCAATTCCACGCAATGGAAAAAGTGTTTTTGGTAATTTAACCTCTTAGTTTGGAATTGACTAACATTTCATACTTCTAAAATCTTCTCTATACTAAAATATAATAAACGATAAAATAAAGAAAAAGTGTTTGGCTCTGGTGTCAGTATGAGGAATAAAATATTTTTTAATTTTGTTTTTTTACAACAACGCCATCTAGCACGATCTTATTGAACCACTACGAGCGTGAGGCGTCAGTTTGCACCTCAAAGCATTATCTTTATGAACTGTCCATGCACTTTTGCAGCCCACTGTACATCATATATTTTTTTTAGTTTTATCATTCTTTTATTTTAGAAGTTACAGGGGGGGACACAAACGTTTTACCACTTTGGAAGTGTCTCTCACGCAAACTAGGTATTCAGTTTAGAAAAAAAATATAGTAGAAACCTAATATCATCTGTCCATAAATATCCCACACGCATGGGTTTCATGAAAAAAAAAATAGTTTCAGTTCTAAGTATGGGGAACCCCTAAAATTTTTTTTTTTTATATTTTTGTGTGAAAATCTTAATGCGGTTCACAGAATACATCTACTTACCAAGTTTCAACATACTGCGTATTACATTAGTTGGGCAGATATTTGGTTTGATTATAGCACAAGCCCAAGAAAAACAACAAATACTAAGAAATGGTCAAGTGTGAGTCGGGCTCGCGCTGATTCGATTCGAAATTAAATTCAAATTGAAATATTACTGTGTGGTACGGAACCCTCGGTGCGCGAGTCCGAATCGCACTTGACCGAATTCTTAACCGACTTCAAAAAAGAGGAGGTTCTCTATTTGACCTGTATGTATGTATGTATGTTTGTCCGCGGTTATCTCGCGTTTGGCTGAACCGATTTTGATGCGGTTTTCAGAAAAGTATTTGTTACACTTAGGAGAACGTTTTGGTATTTTAACCGACTTAATTTATATATATTTTGTAGCCTAATTGTCCAAAATGTGGTAACAGAATTATCAATATATTTTTAGAGTTGTTGGTAGGTAAATAATTCTGTAGCTCTGCCTACCCCACTCTGGGAATAACTCAATGATATAATATAGTAAAAAGAGGTAGATATGTTATACGCACTTCGATAGTGGCACCCTAAAACCAAGCCAATTGGTACACCTTTACTTAGTCTTGCGCCGTCAACGGAACCGTGAACTAGTCTGCAGAGCACCATGCACTCATCTCTGTTGCGCTCCCGGAAATTAGCATACCATCCTGCTTTAACTTGTCACTTATGAATTAGTGTGTAATTGCAATATTTACTGATTATGTGTGCGTAAGCCGGGCCATTTTTACACGCGGAATACCGTATAGGTAACATATCTACCTCTTTTTATATTATATCATTGGAATAAGTCATGAGTTTATGTATGTTCAGGAAATATGAATTTGCCGTCTGTAATATTCACTGAGATCTTTTTGTTAATATCAAACAAAAGGTAATCGTAAAACTGCCCTCGTTCTTCAAACAGCACAATGGGTTGAAACGTTAAGGTTAAGGTTAGGTCCGGTAAGTCTTAAGGCAGAAAAAAAGATAGCAAAGTAGATAACAGACGGCCAAATTTTATTTCCTGAACTATATGTATGTTTTATAGTTTGCTGTGGCTGTGGCGACTACGTGTATGAGTATTGCTCGATCCACGGACCGCTGCTCGTCGTCCCTGATGATAAGGTAAATACACACACAAACATACACACCTTCAAGCCTGCCTCCCAATGGGGTAGGCACGTAGGAACGCTAAATCAAAAGCACCCAAAACCGACATACGTCCATGAAGAGGTTGATGAATGTACAGGAAGCGAAAGTTGTATGTTCAGACCGGTGCATAGTGTCTAGTGTGTGAGACAGGCGTGAAGGTATTATTATTATTATTATTTATTTATTTATTAAAACAACAACAAAAATTACAAATAAACAAAAGCCCTGCAAAACTGTTTTAGTACAGTTTGACTGCAGGAAGACTTTAAAAGAACAGTACTTACTAAAATCTTAGTATTATACAATTCTTAGTTCGACACTATAGGTACCAGTTAAATAATTCTAAGGCAGTGTATCTAATAGGTGCTTCTTTAGTTTTCTCTTAAACATACCTTTATTTTGCTCGAGACGGATGTCCTCAGGTAAACTGTAAAGAATATATGGCAGGCGTTTTTTTAAAGTTCTGTCTCCGTAATAGTTGTTGACTCTAGGCACATCGAACTTACCCGCGGACAACAATCTCGTGCCATGATTGTGATCAATTCTACTCAGGTCATGCTGCCAACTGTCATGGTTATTAATAGCTAAAAGGTATTTATGCTTTAAAGTGACGGGCAGGCGCGGATCCAGCTTTCAGATTAGGGGGTGGTCATTAACTGCTGAACGCAGAAGTTCGGTCAAGTGCGAGATAATGCCACACGACTATTTACTTTCTGACCCGTATCTACGAGTGCCGAAGGGGGTGGTCATGACGTACTTGACCACCCCCGTGGATCCGCCACTGGTGACGGGAAGTATCTTACATATTTTGAACAGTTTTCGATAATCACTTTTACAGTTATTTTTAATATTTTTAGAGACAAGAAATTTTAAAAAACGCAATTGCAATTCTAGTTTATCTAAGTAAGTTTTGGGTATGTATGTGTGTGTGTACTTATATCACTTGGGTACCTTTGGGGTGTACTTAGAAAGCATTTCCAAACGGAAATAAATAGAGGGAGTAGCGGGAAATTAACTCTTACGCTTCCGATGCGATGTTGCGTGTGGGGACACGTAGTTAGTGTAGTAGTTATTGTATAATAGTACATTATTGCCTAGGCTCGGAAAGTGGGGAATTGCCTGACGAGGTGGTGGTTTGAGAAATCAAACAATGCGAGGAAATGACACAAATACATAATTATAAGTATTTTATTTTTAAAAAGCTTTCTACAAATTCATAGAGAATCTTTTTCTCGCCATCCGCCGCCGCCAAACACTGCTGGGTAACATTTGATAAAGCTACAAGTTACAATTTTACAGGTCTAAACTGGCAACACTGCTCAAATAGCTAGGCGTCATTTGGTCGTGGTTGTGTTAAATGGAAACCTGTAAATTGTAATTTGTAGTTTTATAAAACAGGCCCAGGGAGGGTACAAAATGGTGTATGGGATTTTTACAAGGTCCTTTCGATTTTATATGCAATAGAGACCAATATTTTCCGAGCATGTATAGTACAAGAGTATTTTTATTGTGTTGGTTGTGCGAGCAGGTGCCTACGCCGACGGGCTTCCCCGCCTTCGTCCCGCGGGCCGCGCTCACCCTCCCCCGCGCGCTGCTGCACCTGGCGCGCTCTTCTATTCCAGGTATGACCTGCACAGACATTAAGGGACCGACAGTTTTATCGTTGGCAGACTGACGGGTCTAGCTGTTCACATTAGCGGCCTGCACACGTAGAGTTCGGACCGCAGGAAACGCCACGCGCCATTCCAATCTTCGCGCCGAACCGTACGTGTAAATGCAACTGTAACAGTAAAAAAATAAATTATTAAAAATAAACAAAAAACCCGAATGTAATGAAAAAAATAACTGAAAAGCGAAAAACAAGCTCTATAATCTATAGAAAATTGTAAAAGCATGTACTTATTGATATTTATAACAATTTAAATTTAACTTGAATATTGGAAATGGTGTCCCAGGCGGGGACAAGCTAGTCCAAATGTTAAATTTTTTCAAGAAATAGCTTTTGAAATTCATTGCTTGTCCCCGCCTGCAATACCTTTTCCAATATTCAAGTTAAATTTAAATTGTTATAAATATCAATAAGTACATGCTTTTACAATTTTCTATAGATTATAGAGCTTGTTTTTCGCTTTTCAGTTATTTTTTTCATTACAGTCGGGTTTTTTGTTTATTTTTAATAATTTAATTTATTTAACTCTTTTTAGTTTTTATTAATAAAATAGTGGTTTAATTAATTATTACTAAGCAATATATGAGCTCTGGAGCTTAAATTTTTTATGCCGCGAAGGTACAAGTGACAAATTACAAGCGAATCTCGTTTTCTAGCGAAAGGAGTTTATTACTTAACATTTACGTATTTTTTTTACTTTCCTGTCAAAATAGTAGCATAAAAGTATTATAATGTATATATATTTGGAATGAGCTATTTAATAGCTTTCATTTGATACCCACATTGTTATAATAAAAAATATACTTTTTTATTGCCCCTCCATATTTTTTTCCGCGGACGCCATATTGAAATATTATATACCCTATGTCACTTCGGCAATAGGCTATTTGACAACATTGAAAATATACTACAAATTGTGGTCAACCTATCAGATAATAGCGAAAAACAACATATTTCACTTTATTTTAAACTAAATTATGTTTTTTTTTTGGAAACTACACGAAAAAAATGTAATACTTTTTGAAATTTTATCTGTGGCAGAAACGCGATGTGTTGCTTTGCAGCTGTGGTTACTTACTGGTGACGTCAAATGCAAGTAACCACAGATCATAAGGGTATATCTCTTGAAATGATTGTTTATTGTTTACTTGCGTGTGACGTCACACTTGTCATATGGCCAGCGCCATGATAGAAACACCGTTTTTAGCGCGGTTTTGAAAATTTAAATTTTAACTTGGATTTTTATTGTTAATACAGTAGAATCTCAAGGAAATATCAATGTAGTGTGCTTGTTATGTAATAAAGAATCATTTAAAAAGGTTTTCTAAAATTAGTCAAATAGCCTATTAAAACGAATCGAATGACACCTCGTATGTTAAAATCCGTCAAGCCCTTAAGGCTGCAGAGCGTGCCCAGAAATAGACATACATACATACATACGCTCGAAAAACATAACCCTCCTTCTGACGCAGTCGGGTAAATAGTAAAAAACCTACGGTTCGGACTGGCGCGTGGAATGGCGCGTGGCGTTTCCCGCGGTCCGAACTGTGCCGTGTAAAGGCCGCTATTACAAGCTACCAGTCCGCCCTATACTCTGATTATCCTAATATGATGCCTGTGACAGCCGTATTTCGTAATGTCAATCACTATATACTCACAAGCCGGCCGGCTATCCTCGTAAGGCCCAGTGTACAATAGGATGTACATAATCAAGGCAATTTAATTTGAACTGTGTTGCAATAAGAATAAGGTTTATTTTCCTAAATTCATAAACTGAATATGGCATTATCGAACAATAGTAATTGAACTTTACTGCCTTGATGGTAGATTCAAAGTCCCACTCACAAAAAACTTCCTGTTTGAAGCATGGTGGGCCTTACGAGGCTATACTTATTATTGTAAAATGTTTATCTACTTATCGAGACCAAACTCCTGAGGCCTAACACGGTGGGTGTACGTTAAGTAAAGCGGAGACCCTGTCGCCACCTTCTGTCTCCATCATCAGATCACCTCTTTGATACCATAATATTGCATTGTCATCGGGATTACATGTGTTCCAAATTTCAGCCCATTCCGTTAACGGGAAGTGGGTCAAATTTAACTTGCAGGATTTGACCGGTACATACATACATTACCAGTTAAATAAAAGCTTGTAAAAAGGCGATTAATTATTCAAATTCCAGGGGCACGTTTTATAAAGCTACAAGTTACAATTTTACAGGTCTAAACCGGCAACACTGCTCAAATGGCTGTGGCCCGTTTCACGAAGCTACAAGTTACAAATAACAAGCGGAACTCCTTTTCTAGCAAAAGGAGTTAGAAAGAGACTTCCGCTTATAATTTGTAACTTGTAGCTTCGTGAAACGGGCCTCTGGTCGTCATTGGTCAAGGTTGTGTCAAATGGAAACTTGTAACCTGTAAATTGTAATTTGTAGCTTTATAAAACAGGCCCCAGGACGGCGTCGCTCGCTAGGTTTGTACCGATGTAGTATTTATGTAAAGTTAAAGAAAGTGTAATAAGTTTTTACATGAGCTGTCACAGGCATAATCTTAGAATAATCATAGTATAGTATGAATATCAGCTCTTTACTCATAGGTGCTGGTATCGGAGTATTTAGCTCTGTCACTCTTCCCTGCGGCGTGCGCTTCGGGCCATATCGCGGAGTGAAGAGGCAATATGCTGACTCCGCATACTGCTGGCAGGTGAGTCTAGTAGGTACTTAATGTAAACCGATTTCAAAAAAAGAAGAGGTTCTCAATTCGACTGTATTTTTTTTGTACTTATGTTTGTTACGCGATTATTCTGTCAACAGTGGACCTATTTTTTAAATGATCTTTTGTTTTGTTCTAACCGGTTCACTAATATGTTGCATAAAAATCCGCCTTCAAAAAGCAAAAAATAACTTCTTTAAAATGGTAGGTAAATAGGTCAGTCCAACTGAAGTCTGTTTTTTAACCGACTTCAAAAAAAGGAGGAGGTTCTCAATTTTTTTTTTTTTATGTTTGTTTCCTCATAACTTTCGACTGGGTGAACCGATTTTGATGATTCTTTTTTCATTTGAAAGCTGGTGCTTCCCGATTGGTCCCATTTTTATCAAAATGAATTATTGTCCGACTAAGGGTATGTTTCTACTGCCATATAAGAAATTGCACACGGATTAAAGTGACGAGGGACTGGAGCGCAACTATGTTTGTGACTTCGACTGGACCAAAATGGTCATATATTTAGTGCAAGTCTTTTTCCCTTCGGCCGCGTACGAAACCGCAAGTTCGTAACCAGTTACGATAGAAGAATTTTTATTCGTTGTACGAAACCAGTTGCGATCGATGATTTTTTATTCTGTGTACGAAACAAATTGCGATTTTTTTTTCGTAATTCAGCAGTTTCGACGGAGCCCCGCAACTGCGGGGCTCCTATTTCTGGTCTGTTTGCCCTACTAACGAACCTAACCTACCTAGAGTTTTGCGATCGTAACAGGTTTCCAACAAGGAAGATTAATTCTTCGATCGTAACTAGTTTCGTACAAAGAATAAAAATTCTTCTATCGTAACTGGTTACGAACTTGCGGTTTCGTACGCGGCCGAAGGAGTCTTTTTATAGTAATTATATTAGTAGTCACTACACGATGTATCATATTGTAAGAATCAATATGTTCTTTTTTCCTCAACTTTTTAGTTTATGTTTGTTAAATAGTAGGCTATAGCTGTCTTATCTATAACTAATTAAGGAAACTATAGGCTTAAGTTAACTCATATTTTGTGTAACATTAAATGTATACAACCGTTTGCTTCTTAATAAAAAAAAAAAAAAATGAAGATCTGATGATGGAGTCCAGGAATCGACGGAACTCTTCAAAATTTATAGGCACACCTATAGCGATTTTTGTATTTTTCATTGTAACTCATGTATTTGGTCTTGGAAAGCACTACTTGGTGAAATGGAACTGATGATGAAGACCACAGATGGCCACCGGAACTCCTAAACGTTATATATTTCAAGGGTGGCGACAAGATATTTCGATTAAGATAGTTGAGCGACTATGACGAAGCATATTTAGATTTAAATATATGACTATAACTTTCCCACGGCGTTGCTTGCGGTGAGATTGAAATATTCTATAGTTTCTTATTAAATGAGAATAGGGAAAATAACAGCATAATTATGATCACTAAAAAGTATAAAATAAAAAAAAGTTAAAAAAAAACCCCGCCTTCAAAAAGCAAAAAATAACTTCTTTAAAATGGTAGGTCAGACCAACTGAAGTCGGCGTCCTACAATATTTTAACCAAAAGCATACTTCAGTTGGTCTGACCTATTATTTGTTTTTTGTACTTACTTATGTTTGTTAAGCGATTATTCTGTCAACAGTGGACCTATTTTTTAAATGTTCTTTTGTTTTGTTCTAACCGGTTCACTAATATGTTGCATAAAATTTATTGGCATAATTTCGTTTCGTATAGCAACCCTTGGCAGAATCATCATTTCGCAGAATTATTTTTCGTATAAATTTCTTAGCATAGGTACTGTCGTTTCGCACATTACAAATGTATACTATTTAGTAGGCATAAAGTTATATAGCAGAATAATATTTTACTAATCCTTGATTGTAATTATGTTATAGCCATTATTTAGAAAGGATGAATAAGATTAAATCTCGGGCTTGGTGTTTCGACGTTCGCTGCCGCGGCACGCTCGCTTCGCTCGCTGAACTCGCGCGCTGATATTGCCGCAGTTCTAACCTAACCTAACCTACTTTACTGGTAGCAGTTCGTTACGAATATATATATATGGTACAATTATGCCAAATTAATGTCATGCGTATGTATCATTCGGCGAAAAAAAGATATGAGATAACTGTCTTCGAATCGCAATGTTTATGTGGTTAGATGTACGACCGGCAGCGCGCGCGCTCGCACGTGGTGGACGCGGGCGACGCGGCGCGCGCCAACTGGCTCCGCTACGTGCGCTGCGCGCGCACCGCTCCCAACCTCGCCGCCTTCCAGTACCGCGGACAGCCCTATTACAGGTGGGTGAACTACACTGGCGACCTCTCTCTCAGACTTGACAATTCCTGAGCGGTCGAACCGATAGACATCGGAAGTTTCTGTCAAAAAAAATGGGATGTGTTTTTTTTAATTGCCATCGACGGGCAAACAGCAAACATGCTTTTTTACTTCTCATACTCCAAAAGTCCGTCTTTATGTCGTGCGTAGGCTACATAAAGTCGCTTTTTATGCTCTAGTGCACAAAGTAAAATCTTCGTCGAAGTCCAGGGCAATCGGTCCAACAGCCACACGAACAACTTTAACTTCATAGAATAACCTCTTTATTTTATTTCGTTTCGTTAGTATTCTAAGACCAAGGCAAGGATACCAACAGCCAAAGTAAACAAAAAAACTTCATGAAAAAAACTTATGATTTTTATTTTGACGCATTTATTATTATTATATTTGAGTAAATCAATATATTTAAAGCATAACACTAAGTTATCATAGGTATAAAAAACAAAATGTAACTGAGCGGTATGTAACGACCTAAGTCAGATGTCACGTACCTAATGAAAAAAGAAAAAAAAGTTAATTGGCGGGAAACATACTTATTTTGTCATTATTAATATTTGTGTTACAATAATTTACATGTTGCTATTTCATTTCCTCGCAATCGAAGTGAAAATTAGAGTGTACAACTCGTCCATGAAACCCATTTAACACTCGACTTTATATCCACGGATAAACGTCTCGCGTAAAATGGTGCGTTTTATGCACTTGTTGTACAATCTACTATTATTGCCGACAGTACTTTTGTTTTGTAAAGTCATTACCTGTTTATCGAGATCAAACTAATGAGTCCCAACACGGTGGGTCTACTGTGCCTACCCAAAATATAGATTTTTGACAAAAAGTGCGTACTAGCGTATTTCGAAAACTGTCTTTTATGTCAATTCCATACATTTTATCCGTTTGGCTAACACATCTTTCCTGTCTCCAGAACGGTCCGCGTCATTCCCCCCTTCACGGAGCTGCTCGTGTTCTGCGGCAGCAACTGTGCGTGGGCGCACGGGGCAGACCCGCGGTACCATCCGTCCGCAAGCTCGGTAACAGGTGGGTTATCTACCATAATTATTTGAAGTCATAACTTGTTTTAGGTCATACTTATCGCAAGTAATAACGTATTTTTTTAAACTCTTTTAACTTATAAGAAATTCTGAAAAGTTTACCGTTCCAGCGATATTAAATATGACTTGCAATAATTATGTCAACAACATACTTAATGACCAAAAACAAAAGTGAGTCAGGCTGTACGAAGCTCTCGATGCGCTAGTCTGTAGAGGGCTCTGGAGCCCTCTTTCAAGATCATTGCATTTTTGTTTATTACTAGCTTCTGCCCGCGACTTCGTCCCCGTGAAATAGTTACTTTGGGCTCACGTCAACTTTAACCCGCGACTTTGTTAACGTAGAAGGTTGAAACATTCTTCATTGGTGCTCTGCTCCTATTGGTCTTAGCATGATGATATATAGCGCCTTAGCCTTCCTCGGTAAATGGGCTATCTAACACTGAAATAATTTTTCAAGTCGGACCAGTAGTTCCTGAGATTAGCGCGTTCAAGCAAACAAATATTAGTATAGGTAAGTTAACTTTAGCTACGTTGTTTTATTTTAGGACCTGAAGCTATTGAAGATCGAAAAACAAGTGATGATCCTGAAAAGTCAATCAATTCAACTGCTGACCAACCAAGTGACGATCCTACCAATGATTACTATAAAGAAGAAGAAAAAGAACAAGACAAACTAATTTCAAACGATTCTGAAGAAGCCAGTACTAAAGATGAATGTTCCAAAGTCAATGTTAATGTTCCGCAAAATGAATCTTACACTTGCGATGATTGTAATAAAGAGTTTCATGAAAAGGCGTTGCTTATATCTCACATAGCAGGCCACAATACCCTAAAAGATATTATTACAATAACTGATAATTTAAGATGGATTTGTGCTTCTTGCAACGCTAAATTTGCAACAAAATCGGAACTTATCAACCACGAAATCAAGGATCACGGTTCAAAAATCAAATACCATGCTTGTACGTTTTGCAATTACAAAACCGTTCAAAACTACAAATTACAAAGGCACATTAAAACGCATAGCAAAGAGAAATATGCATGTAACATTTGCGACACTAAATTGAGTTCAACTGATTCACTAAAAAAACATGTTAGAAATCACACAAGAGATCCTTATCGATGTAAAACATGTAATGCCGAATTCGGTAAAAGTAGCACGCTTAAAAGTCATATGAGTATTCATACAGGTGAAAAGCCGTATGCCTGTGAAATATGCCACTTGAAATTCAGTAGAAGCTACGGTTTAAAGAGACACGCGAAGACTCATAATGGGCTGCAACCCTATCAATGTGAATCACTTCATATGAGAACACAAGGAGCCAAACCGAAACCGTATGTATGTACCGTTTGCGACTCAAAGTTTACTTACCGTAGCCGACTGTTGAGACATACAAACATCCACACAGGAATAAAACCTTATAATTGTTCGATTTGTAGCTCAAAATTTGGAGACAGAAGCAAATTAAAACGTCATCTAAGAACACACATAGACAAAAACTGTATACCTGTGCTACCTATAACTCCAAATGTAACATAAAAATCATCCTTATAAGACATAAGGATACTATACTCTGTTTATTCTAGGATGAGTCATGTGACAGCTCATATAAACACGTATTACACTTGTTTCTTTAATTTTACATAAATACTACATTGGTACAAAGCTAGCGATGTCGTTCAAGAATTTAAATAATGGATCGCCGGTTTTTAAATACCTCACTTTTGATTACCTATAGTAATTGATTGCAAATACGAAACAAAGCTGTCACAGTGATTGTCCAAGATTAAACAGAGTATAGAACGCACACAGGCCTTGAATCTGATTTTTGTACAGTTTTGAACTCGAACTTGCCATATGAACTAATAAAATAGTAGATCAACGTAAGCTAAGAAAATAAACAATTAAATTTAAGACTTGTTAGTTTGCATCAATACTTATTAAAAAAATGCACGTTATATTTTGTTTTGCAGTAGCGATTCCATTTTTTTTCTTATATAATATATAAGCACGAATCATATAAATAATAATAATAATATATGATTATATTTAGTTTAAAAATGTAAAGACCTTGTGCATTTAAATCGAAAAGTTCTTTAAAAAATACAAAAGTGACTGCAGACAGTGATAGACTTTAATGGATTTGGCATTGGGATTTTTTTATATCAATAATAATACGTATTTGTTAAATTATCTAATTCTCCTAAATAAATAAATACTTGGAAAGTTCGCAAAGAGTCTGATTTCAATATTTGTTCGGTTCATTTTGTTATGTTGCAATTATAACTTTTAACTAAGTGATTCAATTGTAGTCATTTTCATTTATTGTTAAAGACTTTGTTGTTAATTAAAATAATTAATGTGTTAACATCTTTTTTTATTGCAACCCAGAGGACGGCTATACCCTTTTTTAGTTACTTCCCATCAGGTAACCCGCATTCGTGTTTGCCTCCCTCACTAATAAAAAAAAAACGTTAATTTCTGATTTTAATTAGAGTCTGTCTAATGAAAGCTGAACCTGACAAAGAGCGGCAAATTCAAAAAACCTTCATATTTTATTACCGATAAAAATAGGAATAAACGATTTTGATACTTTTTTTATTTTTTTTTATTTTGGTGGGCACTAAGGGAGAGAACACGCGTACTTCTATTCTATTCTTACTTTGATCTATAATAAAAAATGAAGGTTTTTTTTAATTTGCCGCTCTTTGTCAGATTCCTTTCATTAATTAGACATTCTATCGATTTAGGAGAATATTAATTTATTGTTTCGTAGGTAAACTTCCACAGTGATACTAAATCGAAAATCTAATTAAAGACCAAAATCTGACAGTTCCCATCTTGATTATTTCGTTATTTTAACTTTATTTCATAAAAATATGAATGTGGACTCATGTAACCAGTTATACCTATTAGGGTAGGTTTTATTGATAAGATAAATCAAAAGTAAAAGCCCGACATTTTTCATCCTTGTCGGTTTGTCGAATCCTTATATTCCTAGGTTATATTCAGAGATCGGACAAATGGGCGTCATTACTCGCTATAAAGACTCCAAAGATTTTAATTAACCTTTTGAACGCCATACGTCGAATACAAAATGTGCCACCCACACGCCAAACATGTTTGCAAATTACACCTTATTGCTACCAAACAACGTCTCTTTTAATCTTGAACTCTTGTCGGCTGTAGCCGACGTGGCGTCAGTGGCACGACTTTTAGTTGACGGCCAGAGCCGACTGTGGCGTTGAAAAGATTAAACAAATAAAATTACATTAATTGATTTCTTACCTGAACTTTAAACCTGATCCTTTGCAGGACAGTAATAAAGCAATATTACAAAGACGGAGTGGCCATTAATAATTAATCGACTTAAATTTCCTTCATTAACATCCCTGGATTGCGAAAGGAGCTTTTCACCTCATTAGTTTGTTTTAGCCGCGAAAAGGAATAAACTAACCACGGAAAAATATAAAAAATACTGTTTATAGGCTTTAATACATCTTGCAAAGGATCAAAATTAAAGTTCAGTTAAGAAATCAATTTATGTAATTTAATTTGTTTAATCAAAATATTTGGAGTCATGTCTACATTATGGCGAGTAATGACGCCCATTCGTCCGATCTCTGGTTATATTCCTTATATCGTCGATGAAACTGCAATACCGCGTAACCAACAATTGCTAATGCCGCGTAACTGACTTGTGGCAAATTTTACAGGAGAGCATTAAAATTGAATATCTTTGTGTTTATTGAGGTCAGACTTACCCAAACGCTAAATAACTTTGTTAACCCCATGATGTAGCTGTTTATTATATTAAGCATCCAAATTTACCAGTATGTATTTATATAAAGCACTTACGCGGTATTACACAATTGAATAATACGTCATCTCTGTACTTGTATGCACATTCGCGGAATTGTAAAAACGACATGCTCTCTCGCGATATCGACATGACGTGACTTTGGAGCTTTCTGATTGGTTATCGACACAGCTGTCAATGCCGTCTGGAGCCTATCACAGTGCTCTACCTACAGCCGCGAAAACTCAAATTTGACACATTTGTTAGTTACGCAGCATTAGATTTAGCCATTGTTGGTTACGCGGTATTGCAGTTTCATCGACGATATCCGACCAACGCTAACTTCACTCAGTTGCTTGACAGAACACCTGACGGAACATGTTATCATAGAGTACCTAGAATATTAGGAAACAATGTTATTAGAAGCCTTGGTCCTTGCGTGCGACGGGCGAGACTTAGTCACAGCACTTCTGTGTTGTTTAATATTATATTGGATAATGATGAAAACCAAGGAGAGGGAAACATATTAGAAGAGCGTTTTCAGAACATTTCTTCTATGGCTTCTATGTTGTAAGTTGCTTAATTTTATATTTTTATGGGCAAAGTTACTGTTGCGACTTTCCGATAAAATAAACAAGGGTTCCGTACAGTGCCAACAGGACCCTATTATTAATGGGTCGCTTTCCGTCTGTCTACCAGCGGCACGCACGTTTTGAACAGCCATAACAACAAATAATAAAAACAAAACAGTAGGTAAAAAGATTAAAGGGAAGAAACAATTTTAATACTGTAACCCGTTATTGTATCGAACTTCACTTCATCTAATGTATAATTACATCTAATTTCATTTCATTCAATGATATTTTCCGCTGAAACCAAAATTATTTTATTTCAGGACTTGACGTTACTATTGAAGATCATATAGCAAATGATGATCAAGAAAATCTATCATTCTAGCCGCTGAGCCAATGGATGATCTTAACCTTAATAATGCCAAAATTGAAGAGAAAACTTTATGGAAGAGATGTTCAAATAGATTTGGATGATTCTGCAGCAAGTGGTTCAAAAGATGATTGTGCCAATGTCAACGTAAATGTTACTCAAAATGAATCTTACATTTGTAATGATTGTGGACGATCGTTCACAAAAAAGGCTTTGCTATTACCTCACCTAGCCGTTCACCGTACCCTAGAAGATTATGGTCAATTTCAACTGAATGTTGATTTGAAATGGGTTTGTGAACATTGCAACGCTAAATTTAGTACAAGATCTAAACTTGTCAACCACAAAATCGAAGTTCATGATTTACAGGCAGAATACAAAGCCTGTAAGTTTTGCGATTACAAAACTACTGAAGGCTACCGATTGAAAAGGCACAATATAACGCATACCAAAGAAAAACGGTATACATGTACTGATTGTAACTCAAAATTGGGTTCACCGGAAGCATTAAAGAGACATAAGAGACTTCACACAGGAGACTGGCCTTACGTTTGTAAAGTTTGTAACTCCACATACAGTGACGGAAGCGCGCTTAAAACTCATATGAGATCTCATTCAGGAGAAAAGCCATTTGCCTGTGGAACGTGCAGCTTGAAATTTAACACAAGTTTCTGCCTTAAGAGACACCTGAGAATTCACAACGGGTTGAAACCCTATCAATGTACAGTTTGCAACGCTAAATTTAATACCAACGGTTCACTCACCAGACATTCCAGGATTCACACAAATAAAAGACCTTATATAATTATGTGCAACTTGCGATTCTGCTTTTAGGGACAGAAGCGCTCTGACAAGACATCTCCGCATCCACACTGGACTGAAACCTTATAAGTGTAAAAATTGCGACGCAAATTTTAATAATGCTAGCTCTTTAAAACGGCATCTTACCAAACATATATAATAGACATTGGTATCCGTGAGCGTTCTTCAATTTAAGATTAAACAGATTTGTCAGAGATGTATCTTATATACATACATACAGATTAGGGCATAATACCTGCTAAATATATATTTAATATATAATACATTTTTTTAAGACTGTTAGTGGCAGTGGGAGACTATTTTTAGTAGTTGGATATATCCATTCCACTATATTATATCTCTCTGTTTCTAAAATAATCAAAATGTTATAAATAATAATCTCTCTGTATGTCTCCGTGTCTAAAATAGCTCCAAACGTTGATGTAATGTAGCCTTATATTTAAAGGAAATAAAAGTAGAAATAGTACATTATTGCCTGGGCCTGGAAAGTAGGGGATTGCCCGACTGCTAAAATACGAGTCCGGCAATCCCGTTTCCGCCGAGGCATATAAATGTAATGCAATTCTCAAACAAGACTCATGCTTTCCGAGAATGTTTGAGAAAATAAGTATTGTATTGTGCAAACCAATGTTGCCAATTATCTCCAAAACTACTGGTCCGATTTTGATGCGGTTTTCAGTGATAGGTTCGGGATTGATTGGTGCATGTTGTTAGATAAGTGTTACGGTGACAACTCGCCAGGGGGCGGTGCAGTAAACATTTCGTCGCTTTACTTTCTCAACCTCGTATCTGATCGAATAGTTAGATAGGAATGTAGTCTGTATTATTTAAGGAACATGAGTGCTTTTCCCATCTAACTATCCGATCAGATACGAGGTTGAGAAAGTAAAGCGACGATTTGTTTGTGCAAACCACGTCGGCCTAAATTGCAAACCTGCTAAATCCATTTTTAGGATTTAGCAGCTTTGCACTTTATTTCATCTATTTAGAATGGTAAACTGCTAAATACTAAAAATGGATTTAGCAGGTTTGCAATTTAGGCCGACGCAATGTTGAAATTTACCTCCAAAACGCCTAGTCCGATTTTGATGCGGTTTTCAGTTATGGTTTTGCGTTTTTCACTTGGATCTCACATTCTGAACACGGAATATGAATGTATTTTTTAAATCGCATTTCTTAACAAAATACCGTAAAAGTGAAATTAAAATTAAAATCGGCCAAGAAATACGGATGATACAAGCATTTTAAACTGCTAATTAGACAGAGAGATCCGATATGCACTGTGACGTCATGTAACAGGTCGGCCATATAAACTTCATGTTCAATTCGGTTTTGTTGGCTTGTATCTTGGTTATTTTTATAGCTATTCAAAGAGTGATTTTTCTCAACTGTTTGATACATGAATCGGCTTTTATTGAAGCTGTCAAACAACTCTTGAATATTCCCTATTGTGATTTATTCTTCTATAAGTTAAACTTAGTTTAAATATAATATAAGTGTCATATTTTATTCTTCAGAAATGATGATATCCGCAGTAGAACTAAGGTTACCGACATAGCCCGAAGAATAGCCAAACTTAAGTGGCAGTGGGCGGGGCACATTGCTCGCAGGACTGATGGCCGATGGGGTCAAAAGGTTCTTGAGTGGCGTCCGCGGACCGGGAGACGAGCTGTAGGTAGGCCTCCAACAAGATGGAGTGACGACCTTGTAAAGATCGCGGGAACGCGGTGGATGCGAAAAGCACAAGATCGGTCTGAGTGGAGAGCCTTGGGGGAGGCCTATGTCCAGCAGTGGACGTCTTTCGGCTAACATGATGATGATGATGATGATGATTTTATTCTTCATAAATATATTTTAAATAGTAAGTAATTCAAGTCTGATCTCAATGTTAGTTGTCTATTTATTTTTAACCTCGAAGGCCCAGTGTGCAATAGGATGTAAAAAATCAAGGCATTTTAATTTGAACTGTGTTTCAATGGGTATAAGGTTTATTTTACTATGCCCATAAACTGAAAATTGCATTATCGAACAAACGTAATTGAACTTTATTACCTTGATGGTAGATTCAAAGTCGCACTCACAAAAAACTCCCTGTTTGCAGTATGGTGGCCTTACGAGGTTATATGTTAGCTAGTCATTTATTATTGATGGAATTATTTATTAAATGAATTTATTAACTTCTTATTTTATTGGAACCTAGAAAACTCATCCTTCTTTTAGCACCTGGGGCACGTTTTATAAAGCTACAAGTAACAATTTTACAGGTCTAAACTGGCAACACTGCTCAAATAGCTGGTCATTGGTCGAGGTTGTGTCAAATAGAAACTTGTAATGTAACCTGTAAATTGTAATTTGTAGCTTTATAAAACAGGCTCCTGGGGCACGTTTTATAAAGATACAAGTAACAATTTTACAGGTCTAAACTGGCAACACTGCTCAAATAGCTGGTCATTGGTCGAGGTTGTGTCAAATAGAAACTTGTAATGTAACCTGTAAATTGTAATTTGTAGCTTTATAAAACAGGCTCCTGGGGCACGTTTTATAAAGATACAAGTTACAATTTTACAGGTCTAAACTGGCAACACTGCTCAAATGGCTGGGGCACGTTTTATAAAGCTACAAGTTACAATTTTACAGGTCTAAACTGGCAACACTGCTCAAATGGCTGGGGCACGTTTTATAAAGCTACAAGTTACACATTTACAGGTCTAAACTGGCAACACTGCTCAAATAGCTGGTCGATAGTGTCCTCTTTCAGCTCGGGTGTTGTGAAACAAGATTTTTTTCCTTTAAACATGAATGGAGCTGGTACCCTGGTCCCCTCCCCTCCCTAGATCCATGGCTGCCTTCAGGTAAATAAAAATAAAAAACAGAATAGATTATGTACAGTCAAAAGCGCCAATATCGCCCCTATGCCACCTATAATAAGGTCTATGTGTGTGTACATATACTTGGCGCGATGGACTTTTCTACTGTTGTTTTTCTATATTAATACACGAGTGTGGTGTTATGAAACGAGCCGAAAGGATAGTTTCATAATAAGATCACACGAGTGTTTTAATGCCTAATTATGTGTACAGTCGCATACATAATTTTATCTACATGCATATTCTAAGTTTTCTACAATATGTGAGAAACCTTTATCTGTGGTTGCCCTGTATCTTAACCCTTTACCGGTTATTGACAACTGTCATATTAAGATGCAACCACATAGGTAGATAACCGATACTTTAATGACATGCAATACTTTAATGTTAACATTAAAATACCACTGATACAGGTTTCTTTATAATGTGCTTATCGTTTCGGAACATATTGTAGATGGGCCGACTAGTCGACGATTAGTCGGGAAAGCCGACTATTCGGCATCATTTCTAGTCGGTGATTATTCGGAGTAGTCGGAAAAAAATGCCTATAGGAAATATCGTCAAAAAATATCCACACACGTGATTTTCTTTTCGACATACTTATAAAAAGCATTAGGTAGTTTCGTTATAATACTATAATTAGGGTTCTAATTGGTTTTTTTTGTCGTGCAGAAAAAACGTAAACAAAACTGATCAAAGCGCGATGGACGAAGCGAAACGAACGTTTCCGAGTTCACCCGAACTTAGCAAAATCCTACGATCGGCATTGCCGACTAGTCGGCCGATTAATCGGCAAATTGAAAACCGATTAGTCGGCCGACTGGCCAGTCGACAAAGTCAGTAGTCGGCCCATCTCTAATAAATACCTATTTGGTCGGGGGTTGGAAATAACGCAAACTCATCGGTACTAATACATTTTATTACCATTAATGCTTTACAAAGTGCTACTTAAAGGCGTATACAAGTTAGAAAATATTCACAACTAAAACTAGGCATATATTACAAAGAGATCAAATTCATTGCTTGTTTACAAAAATCTTATATAAAAAAAGCTTAGACAAACTGGGAAAGACAACATACAACGCTCATACATTTTTCATTTTTTAGGCGTTCGATCCCAAATATGTCTAACGGGACTTCCAAACGCTCGGCAGTCTGTCAGTCTGATCTTTTGAACCGTAATAAACACTTGAAATGTATAGTGTGTTCTATGGGCACTATAACAACAATAATAATTAAAAAAAAAAAGGCATAGACAAGGCGAACGAGCAGACAGGCCAGCTGATGGTAAGTGGGATCTGAGACCCATAGACAATTAAAAATACTGCAAATGCATATAAAATAGGGTTAAAAAAATGAGTACATACAAGAAACTTTTGACGTGATAACGTCTTATAAATCGATGAACGCCGGCTGCTCGCACAAAAAAGTGTCACGTTCCGGCTCATTGTCACGTTCCACCTGAGCCGAGCATGCAAGCGAGAGCGCAGAACAAGCGATAGAGAGGCACGATCGGGCTAAGCGTTCGGCTTGTGCGTTTTCTAATGACGTTATCACGTAGAATTATCGTCCTAAACAGACATGACAGTTTTTTTTTCCCGGAGTTTTTGCTCGATCTTAATTACGGTGGTACGGAACCCTGCTTATGAGGGTCCGATTCGCAATTGACCGGTTTTTCATACAAACGTTTATCACTGCGTCTCTATATATCAATTCGTTTTTATTATTCATTTATTTAGTAGGTCACATTATTTTATTACCGAATTTATAAAAAAAACATGCTGAACAAACGAACTTTAATTATATTTGCGGTAGTAAATAGTAGTTTATGTGACTGGTTCATAATGAGAGGCATTAATAAACGAGTGTGGTTTTATAAAACGAGCCGAACGGCGAGTATTTTAAAAATCGGTCCACAATTGATGATAAAAAAAACAGTAACACACCTTTTTCAAAAATCGTGGAAATTGAAACTGATTTAACTAGGTGTTGAGAAACATTATCGCTCGGAGCTAAATTTGTATATAACAATTTTGATAGCTACGCCATTGAGGCGTCAGTCAGGAGTTATATCTATTATGAAACTCGCCTTTAAGACATCTCATTATGCACTTACTTATAGACACGTAATACAGCGAAAAACTTTTGTATGAAGACTGCAAGCGAAACGTTCCCCTAACATTTCAACCGAACCGTATTTCTAGATGTCAAATGACAATTCGATTTACATTGCGTAAATGCGTAGCAGTACAGTCAAGGACTTTAATTGTTATGCCAACATGGAACCCTGTCGCATAACGTGAATCATTCATTTAAGCGTAATTTCTGTCATGTGGTTTGACGCTGTCATTATGACAGGGTTCCATAGTGGCATAACAATTAAAGTCCTTGACTGTACAAGGAGCTTAAGGGGCTCAAAATTAGAACCTATAGTCCGTATCAATTTAAATAGGCAATGTACACAAATTTAACAAAACCTCAAATTTTCATTGAGCTAGTTTTTAATTAAATAAACATACAAATAAGGGCATAAATAAAAGGACCCGAAACCGACGCACGTGCATGAAAAGTTTGATGAATGTCTCCCATTGGGAGACAGGCGTTGAGGTATGTGTAAGTATGTAAACATATTATTAGTTATTCAACCTTACTTAATACGAAAGTAATTATTAAAATAACTAACAATACCTAACCACATCCTCAAAAGTACCTTTGGTTGTTTACATCTTTGCTCATTTCCATTGATATAGTTATACTAGTCTATTAGCATTCAAAATGAAGAATCGAATGATGTTTAGTGGGATCTGAGACTTATAGGTATCTGTAGTAAACGTTAATTTAATATCGATTCGAACTTATCCGGTAGCACCTCGGAATCCCTAGTATCGTTAGTCCTATTATATGTCCGAAATTGGTTTTCAGCTGAGTCAAAAATCTTTTAAAATTTTCCAAGAATACCTTACAATCGCTAAGGTTCACTTAGTCCATATTCCTATTTCGTCCACATTCTCATCTCGGCCACATTCCCAACTCGTCCACATACCAATCTCAAATTGTCCACTTCCTGTCTCGTCTATATTCCCGACTCGTCCTCATTCCCAACTCGTCTGCATTCCCAATTAGTCCACATTCCCAACTCGTCCTCGTTCCTAACTCGTCTCCAACCTAACTTAGGACTGTAGGGGGCTCAGGATGACTTCGGCCATAGTTCCATTGCGTCACCTTCTTAAGTCGTTCTCATTCGCATATGGTCTACTGTTTCGATTCGCCAGCATTCGTATATCGTCACTTCCCTATCTCGTCCGCTTTCTTACGTGGGCCACTGTACCAACTCGTTTACATTCGTAATTAGACTACAGTGCCAATTCGTCAACATCCCTTATAAGTCTACAATGTCAACTCGTCAACATTCTTATTTAGACCACAGTGCCAACTCGTCAACTATATAGTAAAAATATTGAACACCCAGACTCGAGTACAAATATGCGGACGAGTTGACACTGAGGTCGATACAGGAATGCGGACGAGTTAGCACTGCTGACCAAGGAGTACTGAGGTCGATAAAAGAAAGTGGACGAGTTGGCACTGTGGTCAAAGTAGGAATGTAGACAAAATGGGGTATTGACGATATCAGAAAGTGGACGAGTTAGGAAGGTGACGATTTAGGAATTACATGCTGACGACATGGCATTGTGGACGAGTTAAGAAGATGACGAAATAGGACTGTGGACAAAGTCGCCCTGAGCCCTGTAGGGCTGTTCAATATCAATTCGATCACTCGGTTGTTCATTAGTTGTTGGGAATGTGAACGAAATGGGAATGTGGACGAGATAAGAATGTGGACGAGATGGGAATGTAAAGGAGATGAAAATGTGGACGAGATGGAAATGTGAACGAAATGGGAATGTGGACGAAATGGAAATGTGGACGACATGGGAATGTGGCCGAGATGGGAATGTGGATGAGATGGGAATGTGGACGAGATGGAAATGTGGACGAGATGGGAATGTGGAGATGGAAATCTGGACGAGATGGAAATGTGAACGAAACGGGAATGTAGACGAAATGGAAATTTGGACGAGATGAGAATGTGGACGAGATGGGAATATGGACCAAGTGAACCTGAGCGCTTACAACAACACTAAAAAGTTTGTGGCTTCACCGTAGCCTTCTTAAGTTTTTCACGTATCTTGCTGAGGAGTTCCAAAAAGCTATCCCATATCTAGGACTACAACAATTTTTACCTTTACAAAGATCTCCTTGACTATCATATATGTTCCATAGTTTCTCTACGGTATGACGAGATTCTAAACTATATATTACATAGTTTTTAATGTGTCATGGACTCGTGGGGACTATTGAATACCTCTATGCCAGTGTTTGACCTTTACAAATCGTATCGTATCGTAACGAAGAAGACAAATAAAGATTCCAAACCTGCAGAATCAGCTCCATTATCTTCTAGAACGTTCTAACTTTCATCTTCCTTAGATGGTTCATCCCACACAGCCTCAGCGACTACATACTCATCCCCACCTTCAGCGTACATGGTAACATCCTGTGCTATTTCAACTTCTACCACCTCTCTATCACTAACATAGTATTCTTTATCACTCAAATTAGCATTATGAGCTCTTAAATGATAATTCAGATGACTCGATTGTTTAAATCTCTTCTGGCACAGCGCACATTGGAACGGCGCTACATGTGTATGGGTCCTCATATGTTGTTTCAAATGAACGGATTGGCAGAATTTCTTGTCGCAGATCACACAACGGTAAGGTTTCACTTTTGTGTGTATTCTTAAGTGCTGGTCTAATCCACTTTTTTGTGTGAAAGCTTTTGGGCAGAAAGTGCATGGAAATGGACGGTCGCCTGTGTGCATTCTCATATGCTGTTGCACGCCGCCTTGCTGTGTGAATCGTTTGTGGCACACGCTACATTCAAACGGCTTGAGTTTCACGTGCGCGTGGTTCGTGTGGTCTGTTAGCTCGTCTATGGTTTCGAAACCTAAGCCGCATACCTGGAAATAAATTAGGATGCTTAATTTGAAAGTGAACAAGAACGTAGAACAAAAAGTCAGTGGGGTTTCAAATTATGGGATTTTACTTTGAGGAATACTGATTATTGTCTCTGAAATAAAGAGATACAATAAGTAGATAATTTAGGAAGTTGACGATGTAGAAAAGTGGGCCATGGGAAAACCTTATTGCTGACGACAGCTCTTATTTACTAGAGAGTAATGGCGACCGAATTAAAACCATTACGATAACATGTAAAAAGCAATATGGTTTTGCCAAGTATAATAGAGCCTCTTATCCAACAAGAGGTATATACAGTGGTGGTCACATAATTAGGGACACTTGTTTTTTTCCCATACAATTGCCTACAAATATGACTTAAATTTTGACCACCATTGAAAAAGTTCTTGAACAATTTTATTGCTAAATACAATTTACTTTAGATCATTAACAAAGGTTTAAATTTATGTACAATGAACTACTGTTAAAAACGAACCTTATATTTTATAGGGATTTAAAAACTTAGTGCTGACCCGTCCATACAAAGTTTTACAATTTTTTATGAACGCGAGGTATTTATTTTTCCAAATCCTTATAAAATGAAAGATCCGTTTTCAACAGAGATGAATTGTACATACATTTAAACCTTAGTTCATTAATGAACGATGAGTGTAACCAAATATTAAATTAGTTTAGAACTTTTTGAATGGTGGTCAAAATTGAAAAGTCATATTTGTAGGCAATTGTATGGGAAAAAAACAAGTGTCCCTAATTATGTGACCACCACTGTATATCCAGTATACCTTAAAATACGAACACTAAATAAATTCGTCTCAAAATAGATTCTTTCAAGGTCTCTGCACCAGGCGAGTAGAATCCAGCAAGAGGTTTCTCTATCCAATCCTTAAAACACTTTGCTTAAAACACAAGGTTTTTAAAGAGTATTAACTAGGCGAGCCGAATCCATCTAGAAGGAAGTCCTATTTGGTAGACGTGCGGCGCGTGCAAAGGCAGAGGAAATCCTAGGAAACGTTAAACACCAGGCGTCCAGAATCCAGCGAGAGGTCTTTGTGAATCCCTAACAGGCTTGAAAAGCGAGGTCTTCCACACCAGGCGACCAGAGTACTAGACTCCAGAAAGAGTTCTCTATCAAAACTTAAAAAAAAACTTGACCAGATACCAGGCAAGCAGAATCTAGTAAGAGGTTTCTCTATTTCTAAGAATCCTTGAAAAAAAAAGCTTAAATCGCAAGGTTTTCAAATCGTAATGTACCAGGCTCGCAGAAGCTATTGAGAGTGTCACCTGGTAGACGTGCGGCGCGTGCGCGGCGGGCGTGAGCGGCGCCTCGCACACGGCAGCGCACGCCGAGAGGTCTCTATGAAAATCCTATGAAACTTGCTATAAAAAGGCCTAGCGTAAACACCAGGGGGTCCAGAATCCGGCAAGAGGTTCTATAACTCTTCAAAAAACCCACTAAAAACGAGTTTTCCAAGTGTCAGATATCAGGCGAGCAGAATGCAGGAAGACGTTTCTCTATCTCTAGCCCTTACCTTAAGACAAAACGTGGTACCTCAGACAAAACTCCTGTAACAAATGCAACCTTATTACTAACGGGAGAGGATTGAGTCTGCTTTGGTTATTGAATTTGAGACACTTAGGTGAGGGCAAGGTTTTCAAAATTCAAAATATTTATTCAGCAAATATGCCACATGAGGGCTCTTTTACACGTCGGTAATATAGAGTGAATCTACCAGCGCTGCGGACAAGACCATCATTGCGGAGAAGAAGCGCCGCAAGAAACTCCAGCAGAAGGTTTTCAATCATAAAAAAACGTAACGTACCAGGTGACCAGAATCCATCAAGAGATCCCTACCATATTATCAATTCTTAAAGAAAAGAGGCTAAAAAAAAACGAGTGTTCTCAGCGTATTGTACCAGGCTCGCAGAATCGACCTGTTGGCTCACCTGGCAGACGTGCGGCGCGTGCGCGGCGGGCGTGAGCGGCGCCTCGCAGACCTGGCAGCGCACGCCCTTGCGGCGGCGCGTGTGCTCGTCGCGGTGGTGCGCCGAGTACTCGCAGCATCGACCTGTTGGCTCACCTGGCAGACGTGCGGCGCGTGCGCGGCGGGCGTGAGCGGCGCCTCGCAGACCTGGCAGCGCACGCCCTTGCGGCGGCGCGTGTGCTCGTCGCGGTGGTGCGCCGAGTACTCGCAGCATCGACCTGTTGGCTCACCTGGCAGACGTGCGGCGCGTGCGCGGCGGGCGTGAGCGGCGCCTCGCAGACCTGGCAGCGCACGCCCTTGCGGCGGCGCGTGTGCTCGTCGCGGTGGTGCGCCGAGTACTCGCAGCATCGACCTGTTGGCTCACCTGGCAGACGTGCGGCGCGTGCGCGGCGGGCGTGAGCGGCGCCTCGCAGACCTGGCAGCGCACGCCCTTGCGGCGGCGCGTGTGCTCGTCGCGGTGGTGCGCCGAGTACTCGCAGCATCGACCTGTTGGCTCACCTGGCAGACGTGCGGCGCGTGCGCGGCGGGCGTGAGCGGCGCCTCGCAGACCTGGCAGCGCACGCCCTTGCGGCGGCGCGTGTGCTCGTCGCGGTGGTGCGCCGAGTACTCGCAGCATCGACCTGTTGGCTCACCTGGCAGACGTGCGGCGCGTGCGCGGCGGGCGTGAGCGGCGCCTCGCAGACCTGGCAGCGCACGCCCTTGCGGCGGCGCGTGTGCTCGTCGCGGTGGTGCGCCGAGTACTCGCAGCATCGACCTGTTGGCTCACCTGGCAGACGTGCGGCGCGTGCGCGGCGGGCGTGAGCGGCGCCTCGCAGACCTGGCAGCGCACGCCCTTGCGGCGGCGCGTGTGCTCGTCGCGGTGGTGCGCCGAGTACTCGCAGCATCGACCTGTTGGCTCACCTGGCAGACGTGCGGCGCGTGCGCGGCGGGCGTGAGCGGCGCCTCGCAGACCTGGCAGCGCACGCCCTTGCGGCGGCGCGTGTGCTCGTCGCGGTGGTGCGCCGAGTACTCGCAGCATCGACCTGTTGGCTCACCTGGCAGACGTGCGGCGCGTGCGCGGCGGGCGTGAGCGGCGCCTCGCAGACCTGGCAGCGCACGCCCTTGCGGCGGCGCGTGTGCTCGTCGCGGTGGTGCGCCGAGTACTCGCAGCATCGACCTGTTGGCTCACCTGGCAGACGTGCGGCGCGTGCGCGGCGGGCGTGAGCGGCGCCTCGCAGACCTGGCAGCGCACGCCCTTGCGGCGGCGCGTGTGCTCGTCGCGGTGGTGCGCCGAGTACTCGCAGCATCGACCTGTTGGCTCACCTGGCAGACGTGCGGCGCGTGCGCGGCGGGCGTGAGCGGCGCCTCGCAGACCTGGCAGCGCACGCCCTTGCGGCGGCGCGTGTGCTCGTCGCGGTGGTGCGCCGAGTACTCGCAGCATCGACCTGTTGGCTCACCTGGCAGACGTGCGGCGCGTGCGCGGCGGGCGTGAGCGGCGCCTCGCAGACCTGGCAGCGCACGCCCTTGCGGCGGCGCGTGTGCTCGTCGCGGTGGTGCGCCGAGTACTCGCAGCACGAGAAGAAGATCTGGTGGCACGTGCCGCCCGCGATGCTGGCCGACGGCTGCAGGCACTCGAACGGCCCGCTGGAAACGAAAAATAGTACATTATTGCCTAGGCAGGGAAGTAGGCAATTGCGGGCCGAGTATTGGTTACTTGGGGCGTCCGTTTAAAAATACGAAGCCCGCATTGCCGTTCCTACCGAGGCAAATATAGTGCTTTTCTCAAAAATCGCAATAAAAGAATTGCGTTAGAGCAAAATTAGCTTCCTTTTTCAGTTCTTTTGGCGTACATTATAATATTCATCGCTTAAACTCATTTTTGAAATTGCATACAAACAAAAACTTCACGTGAAAAAATCATCACTCATTACCGCCTTTTTTGTTTATGACAGGAGAAACGAAAAAACACATATTATTTAATTGTTTGTATATTCAATTTGATCTGTATTACAATAATTGTATATAATAATATTAATAATAAATTGATTGCTAATTAAAAAACACATGCTATTCCAGATACAGATAAAAAAGTTATGTTTCGAATAAAATATGGATTTATAGGACTTGTGCCCTCATTTTATTATGGCCCTTTTGCACGTTTTTAAAAAGTTACAAACTAGACGGTAATGAAATTTGTATGCAACGTAACTATGTATGCTCGCTACACAAGCCCGCAATAGTACATTATTGCCTAGGCATGGAAGTAGGCAATTGCGGGCCGAGTATTGTTTTAAACGGACGAGCTTGCGAGTCCGTTTAAAAATACGAAGCCCGCAATTGCTGTTCCTGCCGAGGCAAATATAGTGCTTTTCTCAAAAATCGCAAGTTTTTTTTTGTGTTGGAGTAAAATCTTCATCGCTCGAACTTATTTTTCTAATTGCATACAAACAAACTTCATGTGAAAAAACTATCACTCTTCACCGCCTTTTTGTTTATGAAAAGGAGAACCGCAAGCTTTGTCTTTTAAAAAAACATAAGCTATTCCAGACACAGATAAAAAAGTTATGTTTCGAATAAAATTTGGATGTATAAGACTTGTGCCCTCATTTTATTATGGGCTGTTTCACTTTTTAAAAAGTTACAAGCTAGATAGTAATGGAATTTGTATGCAACATTGCGGGCTTGTTTAGCAAGCACGCAATGTGTTTTTTTTTTTAATTTGAGATCTGTCAGTAAACTATGTCCTTCGCGTCTCAATATGTAGATAGTAGTGTCAACATTTCCAGTCATTTTTGAGAAATATTTATTTATTTATTTGAGAACTGTCAGTAAACTAATTACTTCGCATCCAAATATGTAGATAGTAATGTCAACTTTCGCAGTCATTTTTTTTTTGTGAGAAGCTTCTGTTGCGGTATTTTTTTTTGCAAAATCTTTATTTGCTTATTAGGAACAAACTATTCGAGTCCCAACTACTCCCAACACGGTGGGTGTACGTCAAGTATAGCGGAGATCCTGTCCTTGACCGTGACCGTGACCTTCCAACTCCATCATCAGATCAGACGTAACCGTAGATGTAACCTCCACTTATTCCAAAGCTTTAACAGTTTACGACATAGGAAAAAAATTGGAGTAGTGCCTTCTAAAACTGCTTTACTGCGGAAGAGCATACTCGGAATGGCCCCTAGAATATATAATAAAGTGCCTGATGAGTTAATGGAAATAGAAAATGTATCCGAGTTCAAAAATCTATTATTGTTAATGAATTTATATCTAGTAATTACAATTAGTTAATAAGAACTGCATGTGTACCTTATTTAACTGAACTACAATTTGTATGCCTTGCGGCTCAGCATAGTGATACAATATTTGCTGCTAACAACCTCATGTATCTACCTGTGTTGGAACAAATAAATTATTTTGAATTTTGAATTTTTGAGATCACCTCTTAGATACCATATTGCATTGTCATCCGGCGGACCGGGTGGTTTGCGAGATCTGCGAGAAGAAATGTGTTGTAAGTAGAGATGGGCCAACGACGGATTTTGCCGACTGGCCAGTCGGCCGACTAATCGGTTTTCAATTTGCCGATTAATCGACCGACTAGTCGGCAATGCCGATCGTAGCATTTTGCTAAGTTCCGGTGAATTCGAAACGTTCGTTTCGCTTCGTCCATCGCGCTTTGTTACCTACCCCTACCATGTTTTGGCCAGTTTTGTTTACGTTATTTCCGCACGACAAAAAAAACAATTAGAATCCTAATTATAGTATTAAAACGAACTACCTAGTGCTTTTTATAACTATGTCGACAAGAAAATCGCGTGTGTGAACATTTTTTGATGATATTTTCCTATAGGCAATAAAATGCCGAATATTCGACATTTTTACCGACTAGTCGCCGACTAATCACCGACTAGAAATGATGCCGAATAGTCAGCTTTCCCGACTAATCGTCGACTAGTCGGCCCATCTCTAATTGTAAGTATAACAGAGGAATCCCTCGGAATCCCTAATAAAATAACATTTGTCCTAAGGCTTCGTTTGTCCGAATTATTGATTGTCCTAAATGTGGTAGGACAAGTGACAATTACGGATGCCAATAACCCCCATATAACTCACGTGATAGGCTGTGCCTCTTTCTCCTTCCGCACTGGCAACACCTTTTCTTTGGTCTTCTCGATCTTCCTCTTCTTAACGGTTCCGTTGACCATCCCGGTGGCTGTGGGCGCTTCCGCGGAAGGGTCTTGGTCTTCCGCTGAAAAAGAAACCGGTTGGTAAGATCTGGACTCGAGAACCGAGGGTTCCGCACCTACATACCTATAGTCTGTAGGAATTGAAAGTGGCAAAGTTGTAAACAAATTATTAGCACCATTTGACACATAACCTCAAATATTGATCAAGTGGGTTTTTGTTTAAAATAACGTATAATTAATAGATAGTTCATTCTAAACTTAAAAGATAAGGTCATCCCTGTGCAAATAAAGTAGAGAATCTTTATTACGACACACACAAAACAAAAACACAGAAAATATAAAAACATAAACTAAAATAAATTAACTTATTCTAAATAACTAAAATATGTACAGATGTCCCCTAGGCCACTGCCATTGGGAATAAAATAAATATCAGAAGACAATCTCACACACATTGACCTAGTCCCAAACTAATCTCTAGGCTTGTGCTATGGGTACTAAATAACGATAGGTGCATTTTGCCTCGCTTCTGTTTTGAGATTGTTAAAAGTAAAAAACCGCCGCATCTCTACCGAAGACTGACATTTTCGCGGAGACCTGAGAGACAGGTTCCCAAACTAATATGTAACACTAATATGTGGCAGCTTCCAGTATACAGCCACGAAATGCTGGAACAATCTCCCTCATCCTATTATAAGTACAAATTCATTATTTTCCTTTAAGCGACTTTTAAAAGCGCATTTACTATCTGTCAAGTTTAATGAAAACGGTTTCGTGTTGAGGCACAAACACAAATATAAATACAGGTATGAAAATATTGGCAGGTTAAGTTAATTACTGTATCATACTTTTAAAAAACAGAATTAATACTGACATTAAAATACAAAATTAATTTTGAGGATACAGTTCAAGCCACGTAACATTTTTGTTTTTATCAAAATTTACCGAAGTTTATTTTTCATACTTTCCGTGCGGTGTCCTTTCAACTCGATACCTACACGCGTTCCTAATATAAAGGGTCTTGACAGACAGACAGACTGACTGACGGACAGACGGACAACAAAGTGATCCTATAAGGGTTCCGTTTTTTCCTTTTGAAGTACGGAACCCTAAAAAGACTCGACGAATGTCGATCCTGCAGGTGACAGGTGCGGATCCAGCTTTCAGATTAGGGGGTGGTCATTAACTGCTGAACGCAATGTTCGGTCAAGTGTGAGATAAAGCCAGACGACTATTTACTTTCTGACCCGTATCTACGAGTGCCGAAGGGGGTGGTCATGACGTACTTGACCACCCCCGTGGATCCGCCACTGGCAGGTGATCGACCCAGTTTTGATGTGACCACTGAAAATTCGATACACCACTGATCGAAACTATACAATTTTAGATTACGTTTTGTCGATTGTACATGTTTCGGCCACAAGTATTTCGATCCAGCGACTATTCATTATAATAACAGTCGACCCAACGAACATTCGATAACATGATATTCGGAGAGTATCAGAGTACGTAGTCGAAACTATGATATACACTCATCATTAAAAGGTACGTGATTATCGAGGATAATTGACAACAATTCATATGTGCTAAGGTAGTAAAATAAAAATACCGTTTGTAGATTTTACTCTGCTGATTACAGTAAAAATATTATTGGATTTTTTTATGCAGTAGTTTTTTTTATATTTAGGAAAAACAGTAAAAAAAAGTTGGATTGAGAATGTTAGGAATACACTTATAGTGCCCTTAGTCCATTTATTACCATAGGAATTGAAAAATATATACAACTGTCATGTCCATTTTTCATTGGTCTGACGGATTACTTGATTCTAACGACACGCTTTCAATTCTTGTAATACTATTTTTTTGATATACGCTATTTAAAATTAAAGTGACTAACGGATTTGTAAAAGCGGATAGCCGCAATCTGCCCAAAGTCGACGAATTCATGTTGTTACAGTTGTTATGGTTGACAAGTGACATGACATGACAGTCAGTTCTGTTTCTGTTTAAAGTTACTTTTTTTTATTGTATATCATGCTAAGATCACGACATCAGTATTCCTAACTTTGTATATACGGTCTTTTTAATGACTATATCTTTAATAAATTATTAACGACGAATTTAAGTTATTAAAGAAAAACCGAGAAACACGGGTAGGCTAATTTTTAACGAGCTATTATAAACGCGAAAAAACAGAAATACTTGTTTTTTTGAAATGTTGTCAATTGATTTGTTTGGTTTTGATTACATCTTTGTCAAATGCAATAGACAAAGGCTATACCTATAGGGGGCACGGTTTATGTATAGGGTTCCAGATGTCAGGATTTTTTCTGAAATGTCACGAATTTTCAGACAAGTCGGGAATTTTGGCCATTTGTCAGGAATGCGGCCGCAAAACGAAAATGTCAGGAACATTTAATAATATTATTACTTTTTTACTTACATTGATACTAAACAAACCAAAATTAATTAAATCAACTAATAAAACAGTAAACAATTTACAACAATATAAAGGGCATTGGGTAAATTTGTTTGAAGAATATTGTCATAATTTTTTTCAGCGGCCACGGATGATTTGTACATAGTTATTTAGAGGACCTCTAAATACACATAGATATATATAATTTATGGCGTTAAATAATATCGGAGCGGAGATTTTAAAGATTTAAGTATTCAGTTTTTAGTACAAAGGTACGCCCAAGTATGAATATTTAAATATCTCGGCTCCGATGCACTTAAGAGTATTACATTGCATAACAAAATATGTTTATTTTTAATAATGCTATCATAATTTACCACTTTTACGAATGGCCGCTCACCTTGAAAATGTATGAATTTTACAAATGACAACACTTTTACCCAAACCCTTTTAAGATTTTAGTTAATAGAGACACAAAAAAAAGATTTGTCGATGACATCGATAGACAGCGGTGTTGGGTTCCCTCTATGTGGCATAAAATGTATTGTCCGAAACTGTTCTAGCATAACAGACTTGGCATAATCGGTTTTCGCCGAATGCTAATGCGGCAGAAACCTTATTTAGCATAATTTGTAACATCCCGAAAATGAGTTAGTCCGAAACTTTTTACGCCGAATGTATAGTTACCCCGAGTTTTGTTTTCGCATAATTTTTCTCCAGATTAAACGGACAATATTTTTTAAAATGTTTTGTGTAATCCTGGTAGAATAGAGTAGGTTAGGTTAGGTTTATTTTATAACTTTTCAAAAAAGTCAAAGGTATCAGTAGAATAACAATTATGCGAAATTAGTATTCTGCGAAATCATACATTCGGACAATTTATGTATTCGGACTAACGAAGTTCTGCGTAATCAAACTATGCGAATGTAGATTCTGCGACACCAGATTATGCGTAAAGCCTAATATGGCTATATAGATTATGCCACAAAGAATTATTACTTACAAAATTATGCCACAACAGGGTGAACCCAGCGGTGTTCTCTCCCTACAACTTGTCAAAAGCCGCCCCCAATATTCCGGGCCCTTATAATAACAGGTACCCGTTAAACTATGACCTCCTTTAGATAAACTTACCCTTAGAGCTGTCGGGAGGCGGCTTCAACTTCGTTATGCTCGCGCCCCGGCCTCGAGATAAATATCCTGAAATAAATGCTTTATAGCAACGTGTAGTACCTCGTTAGGTACCACTTAGGCACTTTTTAAGGTTCCGTACGCAACAGGACCCTATTACTAAAGCTCCGCTGTACGTCTGTCTGTCTATCTATCTGTCTGTAATAGGTAGACATTGTTTTTTTTTTAATTGAGTTAACTATTGCCGCTGTAGCAAAAAATGGGGGCCCCATACAATAATGGTACGGAACCTTTCGTGTGCTGTCATATACTTATTAAGAGCGAGTGAGAGAGAAGTACAAACCAAAGTGCTCACAGACTGTACGTGCATACAGGACAAAAACATTACTCTCCTTCGACAGTCGAATAACATAAACAACAACAACAATGCTGAAACGAGAATATGCCTCTAATGAAAATAATTATGCAAAAAAAAAAGAAAAATGCCGAAGCTATCTTCTATGGCGACTACGACTATAGTCCATTCGCTTAGATAGTGCGGGTGTTACGCCGTAAGTGAATATGGCAGTTTACTTCGAATTATATTAGTATTTTATTACAATAACCACAAGTACTTGCGAGTCTAGCGACACTATCTAAGCGAATGGACTATAAACAAGCTACAAAAAAAGAAATTATAGAAAACGGTAAATCAAATTAGGGGTGCAGATTCGTTGTCAACGACTAGTGATACCTCGTATATCCTTCAGGTATTAAAACAACAACATTATCAATAAATAACAACCGCTAACAACAAAAACAACAACAAAGAACCACAACAACAATGCCGAAACGTACCTAAACATTATTTGAGCGACTACGATGATATAAATTAATAAAAAGAAATCAAAAAAATGTAAAATCAATTTAGCCACGGTAAAGCCATACTGCTGACACGTTATCGTATTGTCAACCTTCTGATAAATCTTATTTACTTGACACAATACGACAACATGTCAAAAGCAATAATTGGTCTTACATTGTAGAATAAAGACCTTTTGATATAACATAACTAAACAGTCAAGCTCCAAAATATACCGAAGCTTTGTATCTAGTACTGGTAGCAAGCAGTTATACCAAAATAAAAAGAAAAACAATTCAAACAATACTTAAAATATATACATAGTGCATAGTGGTAGTGCAGTCGGGTAAAAGTGTGGTCTACCACCCTACGGTTGAAATTCATTTGGACGTCATGATACAACAAGGTCGATTCTCCCTAGCAATAATATGACAGACAAAGACAAAGACATTTATTGCCAGAACATAGTAAATAAACAGATCTTCGTGGAACAGGATGAGCTTATGTTCTACCTTAATTAGGCATGCAATGTTATAATACAGATCGTTTTTCATCAAGGAACTCCCGAACCGAGTAAAAACATTTTCCCAATAGCCACCTTGTGATTAAATGGTCAAATTTATTCAAGGGACATTTCTGTATTACAATTGGTACATGATTGTAAATTTTAATTGCCATAAAGTAAGAATTAACTTTAAAAATATTACATTTAGACCGAGGCAAGTACAGTTTATCCTTGTATCTAGTAGATCTTGTGAAAACTTCAGCACGAGTTGCGAACATATTAGGGTTTTTCCTAGCAAATAATGCAATCTGCTTAATATACATGCACGGCAGAGGCAGTAAACCCATGGCTTGAAATAAAGGTTTACATGGAGTTAGAAAATGAGTATTGCATACAGCTCTTATACACCTCTTTTGGGCTACAAATGCTGCTTTTGGCATACAGCTCTTATACGCCTCTTTTGGGCTACAGTGACAAGTGTCAACCTTAGCGATGATTAGATCTCACAGAAACTTTTGTCAAAACTGGTAGACCACTTTCTTGGCCGACCGTACCTAATAATGCGGTACTACATGTTGTTATAGCATTTATATTTACAAAGGATGAGCTCGCTTCATCGTCGACATAATCTTCGTCCATTATCAATAAAAAAAACCGGGCAAGAGCATGACTGACCATGCTCAGTGTAGAGTTCCGAAGCCGTTGATACACAAAAACTATGTCAAAAAACCACAAGTATGAAGTAATTCTCTATTTAAAGTTATTTGGTCATTTTTAACCGACTTCAAAAAAGGAGGAGGTTATACCCCAACAAGCAAAGTAGCGATAACAGCGTCTAAACTTAGAGCCTTAAGTGATATAGTTGCTATATAAGACATAAAATAATGGTTTTAGGTCATACTACGGACATAAGATGATATGTTAAATCACTGGCGATAGTAAGGTGATATAATAGATATATAAAAATATGTTACAGCTTAAAGCTGTATAAAGGTGCTTTAAACGACCACTTTACATTTTATGGTTGCAGCTTTAGGTTGATTTTAACACTAAAGGTTCTTTAGGAGTGCCTATTAGCACTTGCTCGCACTATTGCTCTATAAAAGTATTATTTTGACCTTTTAGTGCTTAGCCTCGCTTACAGTGTTAGAGTGGCTATAAGAAACCCTTAAAGCTATTTAAGGGTTATCAAACTAATTCTTATAACTCTTAATAGTGCAGTAATATAAGGGAGATAAGGTTCTCTGTTAAATCACTATATAGCTATTTTAGCTCTTGAGGTGCTATAAAAGCAGAATGAAGCTAGCTCTTTAAGAGCGCTTGTGTGTATATCATTAACTCTTAAAGTGATTTTAAAATGTTCTAGATATATGACAAACAAAGGTGCTAACAAATCATTTTATAACTCCGTTTAAAATTTATCAGTTCTACAGATGTGATAATTATCACTTTTGAAGATAGCCTTATGTTTAAACGAAAACGCCATATTTGTTTACAAATATAACCTTAAAATGCTTGAAATTATATCTGTTAATAAAGTTACTTTTAATGTTTTATTTTCCCACAGTCCAAAATCAATCAACTTTAGCAAAACCATTTACAAAACGAATTAGTATTATTAACAAAATTACAAAAAATAAATAAAACCGCAACATTTTTGCAATTTAAATTTCTCAAAACGCCTTATTTTTAAGGGGCTTGAAAATTGAGATGAAAAATAGTATGCATAATAACAGAAAACTTACATCCGCAATAGTATTTCACTGTATTATTACTTAAAAAGGTATATTTAAAGTCCTTACAGTCATTTCTGAATCCATACATCACAAAAACAATTTAACAACCCTTACGCGCTATGAGAGACAAAAAACATTACACTGCTGCAACGCTAAGAGTTATTTTCACTACTCCAGTGTTTTTGTAACACAATAAGTGATATAAGGTAACATTTTATAACTTTAATAGAACCTTTGGTAATAAAAACCGCTTCTGCAACACTTTAAGCGATATAAGGTGACACTTTATATCTTTAATAGAACCTTTGGTAATAAAAACCTCTTTTACAACACTTTAAGCGATATAAGGTGACGCTTTATATCTTTATTAGGGCCATTGGTAAGAATAATCTATATTGTAGCACTATTATATCACTCATTTACCACTATTGCAGTTAATACGAGCTGCTGTAGAACTTTTAAGTGCTAACGCCGGTGCCTAATTCGGACTATAAGAGAGTTATAGCGTGCTCTTTCACTAATATTTAGGACGTGCTATCGCTATTGGTGTTTAATTGAACTAATAACCGGCTATTATAGAACTTATTTTATCGCTAAAATGTTAGTTGGGACGTTCCACTGTATGTATTTTTTTTTTTTTTTATGTATGTTCACCGATTACTCCGTCAATTGTCGACCGATTTCAAATTTTTTTTTTGGTTTGATAGAGTATACTTTCGAGGTGGTCCCATTGTCACCAAATCTGTATCTGATGAGGGGATCAGTGAGGAATTGAGAGAACTCCTCAAATATTGTAGGAAAACATATAGCGATTTTAGTATTTTTAGTAACAACAAAAGCATTTGCATTCAGAAAGTATCATTTGGTGTAGTGGAACTGATGATGAAGACCACAGATGGCCACCGGAACTCCTCAATGGTACCGATTTCAAGGGTGGCGATAAGATATCTCGATTAAGATAGTTGAGCGACTACCTACAACGAATAATATTTACTTGTTGAAATATGACTATGACTTTCCCGCGGCGTTGCTTGCGGCGCCCTTGATATAAGTTAAAGTTTCATTTCAACTAAGAAGTGGAACTACGTAACAGCGTATTATGATCACTAAAAAGTATAAAATAAAATAAATGTTTTAAAAAACAAAAAACCGCCTTCAAAAACGCAAAAAATAACTTCTTTAAAATTGTAGGCACCTAATAGGTTAGTCCAACTGAAGTCGGCGACCACAACATTTTCAACAAAAAGCCGACATCAGTTGGACTAACCTATTAGGTGCCTACAATTTTAAAGAAGTAATTTTTTGCGTTTTTGAAGGCGGTTTTTTGTTTTTTAAAACATTTTAGTAGGTATAAACACTATAGTCGCCTGTATCTCAGGAACCAATCAAGTCTACTTAGTCGTCATAGTTTTCCTTTAAAAGTCGTTATATGTGCTTTCATTTAAGATATTTTTCAGATTTTTAGTATTTTTAGTTTTGGCTGTAGGGGGGGGGGGGACACTTGATTCTAACAAAAATTAGCGCTTCATAAACGGATCCCTTAATCGAAAAATTGTTTGCACAAACCCGTAATATTTTTAAAAGACCTATCCAACGACACATGGGCTACGAGAAAAAAAAACCATCCCCACGTCACGGGTAGGGGAGGAAACAAAAAAAAATTTCTTCAAGTTTTTATTTTACAACTTTGACGTGACTAATATGTATATTCATGCCAAATTACAGCTTTCTAGGACTAAGAGTCTCAGCTAGGCTGCGGACGGACGGACGTACATGGCGAAACTACAAGGGTTCCTAGTTTGACTACGGAACCCTAAAAAACAGACCAATGTCTGTCTTATCTGCCATATCGCTACATAGTATAAAACAAAGTCGCTTCCCGCCGTCTGTCCGTCTGTATGTACGCTTAGATCTCTCAAACTACGCGACGGATTTTAATGCAGTTCACTTCACCATCAGTTAGATCATTTTCCACTAAAGGTTTTTATGCATACATCACAACTCACATAAACCGAAGCGAAGCGAGGGCGGGTCGCTAGTCTAAAATATTTTAGTATCTAAATTATTTCCTTGTTGTAATTCGGCTTCCGACAGAATTTCCTCAGAAGGTGCTGTGGAAGTGACTTCTTCAATAACTGAGAATATTGATCGAGAAAGAAGTGAGTATTTTCTTGGACTTATAAAAAGCCTTTGACACCATTTCCTTCCGATCTTAATACAGAAACTGAAACGAATAAGGATCAGGCAAAAGCTCTCAAATTGCTGGGTGGTTACTTGCAGGATCGCACACAACGGGCGAGAGAGAGGAAAGCTGTTAGTTGTGATGCACAAGTCTTGTTTGGGATGCCACAAGGAAGTGTTTTAGGACCTACACTTTTCCTTATTGACTTTAATAAGTTCAGTAAGTAGGCCGCACGGGCAATTTTACACGTCAAACATCTACCCGCGCTTCCCAAAAGGAGTCCACTGCTGGGAAGAAACGCCGCAAGAAACTCAACAGTCTTTTTAAATATTACTTACGACAATGATAATGCTTAACCTAGTATTATATAAAACAATGAATATTAAATGAAAATATCAAATATATATATATATGAAGGTGGAAAGATAGGCGAAAGGAGAGGTAGTAGTAGAATGAATCTGTCGTAAAATTACCTTTTTTTTTATGGTAAGGTGAAGGCACGCGAGCACTCAGGCCACCTGATGGTAAGTGGGATCTGAGACCCATAGACATTTGAAACCTCAAGACTACAATCTCTAAACTGCAATCTTAAGACTTCAAATGCGTTGCCAACCCTGAGGACTAAGATGGAATGCCTCTATGCTAGTAATTTCACCGGTTGTCTTATCCACACACCGGAACACAGCAATGCAAACACTACTGCTTGGCGGTGGTTTAATGGATAAGATAAGATGGTGGTAGCGATCCGGACGGACCCTGCACAAGGTCCTACCACCACTACCATCGCTTGTAGAATAAAACTCAAAATGTGTTGCAAAATGACCACATCGTTTGAGTCACTAGGTAGATCAGGTTCGTTAGGTAACTTTAAACGACCGGAGGGTAAATTGCTCAGGAATAGGAGCTCCGCCATGCGGGGCTAGGTCAACTTTGCTAAGACAGACCTAAAATGAAAATAGCAATGTGTTCATTATGCGACTCTGACATTTTGAGCCTACATGGCTACAAGCGGTATGGTCATTTTGCGACCTAGTCATTCTAGTACTTACCCGCCTTACCTTTTCATACGTGGACGAGACTACCATCGTTTGTGATGGAACAACTTAGCTCTCGTGCCGAGGAAGGTCTAAAGGACGTGTCTACTTTGCTGCAGGATAACCTACTCACACGTGATCAAAAGTTAACGCACACACAACAACTACGTGTGAGCTGAACTTACCTTTAATAATGATGTAGCTCACATCGGTGGAAGCAAAGCTAGTGAGGCTGGTAGGCTCCATCGCTGACAACATCTGCTGAGTGCGTTTCTTGATCATGTGATTCTCGGCGTCCAAGCGTGCTTTCTTGCCCTGTAAATTGAATTAATAAATTATCAGCAAGCCAAGTAACGTTCGCATTGGGAATGCCTAATAACGTTTGTCCTATTGCATCGTTTGTCCGAATTATTGTTTGTCATAAAATGGTTTTCAGCTGATTCACTGGACTTTTTGAGTTTTCTAAAAATACATAATAAAGGTTGGGTTAGCTCTTGATCTTTTTGCCGCCATTAACTTGATACAAAAGTCGTCACACGAGAATGACAGCTGAAAACCACAGGTAATTTCAACCTTACTTATTATTATCCATTAGGCAGTGTAGGCAACAGCCTAGGCGCCGCACCGGCTCGGGGCCCCGCACACCAGAGAAATAGTACATTGTTGGAGAGGATAGAAAGTACGAAATTTTTGGACGAGTCACATAGAGGGCCGAAACGTAGTTGAGGCCCTCTAGTGTACGAGTCCATAAATTGCACTTTCTACCGAGGCAGACATAGTGCTTTTCACAACTACTGAGAGGAAATAAAATAAAAAATCATATTCAAAACTCAAATTTTAATTCATGTTAAAGTGACATCACCGCCAATTTTACCATAGATCACTTTTTTTAAATCTGTACCCCTATTCCCGTGGCACTCGAGATTAATAAACTAACATGCGAGATGAAAATGTCAGCTCCATATAAAATTGTATTTATTTCGCCATATCTCCCATGTAATTTCATCTCTAGTGGTTCGAGATCAGGGGCCAACATAGAATTAAATTTAAAAAAAAAAACAGTGACATAGTTTTTAGTCTGTGTATCTTTTAGCAAAATACACCTAATATTTTACGACACCAAATGGTGTGTTCTGATTGGTCGATTTCAATTTTTCATTTTAAGGAGCTATGACACAAAAATTGTTTGATTGATTTTGATTGGTTCTTAAAGTTGGACAATAATGTTCTCGACCAATCAGCAAACACGCCGACGAAAACATTCTTGGTCTATCCTTATAAGTGACGTTTTGTGACCCCAAACAAGACCATCTATGGCCATATTTCCGAGCAGTGTTGTGAAAAGTGTATTTTAGGAAACAAGAAAAAGGGGCCCCGACATGTTTAATCTGGCACTGTTTAAATACTTAGAAAATATCCAAGACTCAGAAACAAATACTCGTGCTCATCACACAAACATCTGTCCTTACTAGAGATGGGCCGACTAGTCGACGATTAGTAGGAAAGGCGACTACTCGGCTTCATGGTACGGGCGCATAACGTCCCACTCGCAAAACGTTCCTCCACCAATTACGTCCCATTCGCAAAACGTCTTCTCTGCAAATGGTCCCTTATACCCCATTCGCAAAACGTCCCTTTCTCAAACCACCCCTCCACCCCTTTCGCTGAAAGTCCCTACTGCATAACGCCCCTTTCGCTAAAAGTCCCTACTGCATAACACCCCTTTCGCTAAAAGTCCCTACTGCATAACGCCCCTTTCGCTAAAAGTCCCTACTGCATAACGCCCCTTTCGCTAAAAGTCCCTACTGCATAACGCCCCTTTCGCTAAAAGTCCCTACTGCATAACGCCCCTTTCGCTAAAAGTCCATACTGCATAACGCCCCTTTCGCTAAAAGTCCCTACTGCGTAACACCCCTTTCGCTGAAAGTCCCTCCTGCATAACGCCCCTTTCGCAAAACGTCCCGTCTGCGAAATGACCCATTCGCAAAATGTCCCGTCTGGAAAAAGCTTGTTTAATTAGAGACTAGGAGTCTTCTCATGGGATAAGAGATGGCCAATAATAATCCCTAGTCTGGAATAATAATTCCTAACATAACCGAATTTTACGAAAGCTACGTTTTGCGACCGGGTCATTTTGCGAAAGGGACGTTTTGCAAACGGGTCATTTTGCGAAAGGGACGTTTTACGAACGGGTCATTTTGCGAAAGAGACATTTTGCGAACGGGACTTTATTTATGTAAAGGGACGTTTTGCGAACGGGACCTTTTGCAGAAGGGTCTTTTTGCGTAAGTGACATTTAGGAAAGGGACATTTCGCGAAAGGGACAACGGGACATTCTGCGAGTGGGACGTTATGCGCCCAAACCGGGTTCATTTCTAGCCGGTGATTAGTCGGCGACTAGTCGGTAAAAAATGCCGAATATTCGGCACTTTATTGCCTATACGTAATAGAAATGAAACCATTTTTTAATCTATGAAATTTAATATTCTTATGAAACAATTAACATATAGGAACTCAAAACAAAATTCAGTTACATCCACATACCGAGGTAGGTAGAACTAGAAAATTGGTTTATGTTTATATTATTATAACGCACGTTAGGAGTAGGTAACAGATAGCGCGACGGACGTTTCCGAGTTCAACCGAACTTAGCAAATCCTAAGATCGGCATTGCCGATTAATCGGCAAATTGAAAACCGATTAGTCGGCCGACTGGCCAGTCGGCAATATCTGTAGTCGGCCCATCTTTAAAGCCGGGGTCAATAGAAGTGTCAAAAGATGTAAAAAAATCAGTACTGTTTGACAAATAACCTCAATATTTCTGCAAACGAGTTTTGATTTTAAGAACGTATAATTAATAGTTATTTAATCTTAAACAGAATGTAAAAGTAACAATCAAGCGTGTACGTCATTAAAAATACCTCACGCGATGCCCAAAAGTACGTGATTATGGTGTAATAATGGTAAATAGGTCCATTTGGTTTTGTTTACATCATTTATCATTTCTATTGACCCCGAATTTAGTCCTTACCATTATTTGAACATGGGACCGCTAGCTTGGAAAGTAGATCACTACCAACTCCAACCAGGCTAACGTGGCGACAGAAAACAACAACAGAGTAATAACAGCAGTACTTACAGCAAACAGCTCCTGTGTCCACACAGACGGGTCTCCACTAGCGTAAGCATCAATATGCTCCATCCGAGCATGATTGCTGAGAGCCCGTTCATTGCTGAACGTCTTCCCACAGAGACGGCAGCACACAGTGTCTTCATCGTCCACTATTTCTTTCTGTGAAGATAAAATTAAACGAAATTGTAAAATTGTGACTTTTGCCAATATTGCCCCGTAACTGACCAATATTCTACGACAAAAGTACCCTATGTCCATTTACGCCTACGGGGTCTAAGCTGCCATAGCCCGAAGAATAGCCAAACTTAAGTGGCAGTGGGCGGGGCACATTGCTCGTAGGACTGATGGCTGATGGGGCAGAAGGTTCTTGAGTGGCGTCCGCGGACCGGGAAACGAGCTGTATGTAGGCCTCCAACAAGATGGAGTGACGACCTTGTAAAGATCGCGGGAACGCGGTGGATGCGAAAAGCACAAGACCGGTCTGAGTGGAGAGCCTTAGGGGAGGCCTATGTCCAGCACTGGACGTCTTTCGGCTGACATGATGATGATGATGATGATGGTCTAAGCTGGCTCTGTACCAAATTTCACATTGTATTTATGTACAGTCAACAGCATAAATATGTAAGTGATCATGTATGTAATATTTATTTATGTACTATAAATGATCACTTATTTATGCTGTTGACTGTACCATAAAAGGGGTTGAATAGAATGACATATGTTTCATTAAAAAAAATAGTAGACTTGTGATTCAACACTTGCTCTTACTAGCGGGTCCACACAGAACGAGCAGCCTTGCCAAAGCGGCTACCTATTGGTTAAAAAAAAATAGGAAACTATCTCACACAAATCTTGACCTAGTCCCAAACAACGCTCTAGGCTTGTACTATGGGTACTAAACAAGGGAAAACATACCTTTACGAAGAAATACGTACTTAAACACATGGACATCTCAAACTAGTGAGCAAATACAGGTAGATTCATTAAAGCTGGCACGAATGGAATGAACAAAAGTAATGTCACCTATCACTGTGTGAGCGCCGCCCTTTGAACCAACGTTCAAATTTCAAACCAAAACCCTGTTATTATTTTACACACTTGTATACTTTCGTACACTCATTCAATCCATTCGTGCCAAGTCTTGTGAATCGACCTGTACTCACAGTTATTATATAAATATTTGCCCATACCGAGAATAGAACCCAGGACTGCTAGCTTTGTAGGCACAGTCATTTCCAATTAGGCTAGCCGAGGCCTAGGTCAGTAACAGTTAAATACTTCTTTTAGATTCAATTTATATGGTGACCAAATAGGTCTTCTGGTAACCTGGTTGATTTATTCTGTTTACTGATTTACTTTACTCTCTTGATATTGAGGAAATCACTGCGGAACATCGCTGTGGACAGCCATTAATAAAAAAGAAGAAGAAGATGACTAAATATAATCCATTGTGATAGTGAAAGTGAAGTTACTTGAAAGATTATCAAATAATCTGATGATAGTTAGGTATAGCCAAATTTATGAACTATAATATAGCAGATTATGATATTTCATTGCATTAGCTACTTACTATTGTTGCTTTCATTAATGCTAACTATTTTTTTAGGTTATATACTATATTACTATACAGGTGTACTAACAATTACGCATCATAAACGCTACAGAACGAAAAAAACATGCTAAAATATAACTACATATCAAATTAACTATACATGAAAGGAAAACCTGGTAATCGTTTGGGTAAGGGATTTTATACACTTCAAATACCTTGACTTTAGACATTTTGGGAGCTGGAACCACGTTGACGAGCCTCACGGCCTTTTCAGGCTTTTCTTCGTTAGCCATGGCAAAGAAAGACTGAAATGTAAAAATATAGTATTAATTTACGCAAAAGACAAACACTTAATATACAATTGTGATAAAAGATATTAAACAGTTTACACATCGTATTCGGGGGGATCGTGAGCAATGTATAGGATACATTTCACATGATAAAGACTTCGCTTTGTGTAAATAACTATAACAAATAAATATCTTCAAAAAAGCAGCGGGAACGTACTATTGACAAATAGGTATTACTTTTTATAAATTCATAGGCGTTGGAGTCAAAGATACTGCAAAAAAAAGTTTAAGGTATCATCGATTTGCAGATGTAACCTAACAAATTATTCACGTATTTGCGTAGTAATATTAAAAGAAGAACGATTTGTACTCAATTTATGATAGAAAACATAATATTTACCTCACAAGTGCTCAAATCCACAGCTTCTTGGAATAGATTGGCGTTTGTTTTTTTTTAATTAAAAAAAATCGAAAAGAGAAAAAGTAAAAATTAAAAAAAAACTATAATGGCGATCACAAAAATGTCAAAATACACTGACGTTTTGCGGCTAACACTATTTTTATATGAAAATACTTGGTAATTCCAGGAAATAAAATGGAAAAGCTGATAAATCAAGAGCGTGGCGTGGTTCAATGAGCGAAATGAGACGCCATTTCATGACTGGGCGACGCTGTTACGTCAGCGTCTGTTCGCACTGCAAACCTACTTTGACTATTTTTAAAACAATCTACTTCTTTGCGTAGCAGAACTATACAATCAATTAAATTAGAATGAGCAACTTTAATAACAATTATATGATTTTTTATTAAGAAAGTTTTAAATAAAGTCGAATTAAAAAAAATGGTAGAGTGAGATGGAAAATATTAGACAAAGCAAGCAACCTCACGTTGAGGATTTTTGTTTTATCGATAAATCGTTGCGAAGGGTTATCGCAAAGAGTATTATTCTGAAATATACAAACTTGAAAAAATGGCTGCAAAGGCTACAACTATAAAAGAAGCGATAAAACGATGGGAAGAAAAATCTGGTCAGCAAGCAGCAACAGCGACAGAAGTTAGTTTAATTTTTCAATGGCCACCTATAGAAAAGATGGATAATACTCTTGCTTGTCTTACTAATTGCGAGTAAGTTTACACATAATTTAGCTCAATATGCTTAAACTCTACTTATTTCGCTTTTAGGTAGATTTTATGTCAGAGAAATGCAGTAAACTCATTTTTTCAGGAAATTAAGCTTATCGACAAATATGTTAGAGAAAGCAGCAGGACTTAATAGTTTAAAGAAACTACGCGTATTATCCTTAGGAAGAAATTATATAAAGTCATTCGCCGGAATGGTAAGCGAAATAAAAGCATTAATCAATTTCAAGTTTTCGGCTGAAGATGATCCCGCGTTTCCCACGTTTTTTTTTTTTATACAACTGACAAGGTACCTTTGCTTTTAAAAAATGTAACTGTCAGACGTTTTGACAGCTGCAAAGAATGCAGTTTGAAATTGAAACACAAGAAAAACATTTGAAACCATGTCGATGCTGTCGAAGCACATTTGCAATGATTGCTTTAAGGCTGTGCTTAAGGTGGATTCACAATGAGATTTATAATAGCTATCACTAAATCTAGTTTATATCACGAGAAGTTATTTTAAATCCACCTTGAGTCATACACTTTCTTGCAGGAATGTGTCGGTGACACGCTAGAGGAACTATGGGTATCTTATAATTTAATTGAAAAGTTAAAAGGTATCAATGTTCTGAAAAATTTGAAGGTCCTTTATATGAGTAACAACTTGGTAAAAGATTGGAGCGAGTTTAACAAACTTCAGGTAAGAATTGTGTTAAAACTTTTTAGTCTAAAAATCGAAGTTTGATGTATAATTCCTTTACATTCTCTCGATTTGGCACAAGTATCTATTATCTTGCACGATGCGCGTGTGAGAGATAGTCAGTCTGAGGCCCTATTTTGAAAATCGAAGTTACGTTAGCTCCATCCCTGTCACTCGTCATTCGAGACTAAATCGAGCGAAAGGGATGGAGCTAGCCTAACTTCGAACTTCGGTTCAAGTAGGGCCTCTGACTAGTGGGTGGTGACACAAACAAAGGCGGTAAATTCAAAATATTACTAACTGGGGCCTGTTTTATAAAGCTACAAATTACAATTTACAGGTTACAAGTTTCCATTTGACACAACCTCGACCAATGACGACCAGCCATTTGGGCAGTGTTGCCAGTTTAGACCTGTAAAATTGTAACTTGTAGCTTTATACAACGTGCCCCTGTGGCCGGTTTCACGAAGCTACAAGTTACAAATTACAAGCGGAAGTCTCTTTCTAGAAAAAGGAGTTAGAAAGAGGAGTTAGAAAGAGACTTCTGCTTGTAATTTGTAACTTGTAGCTACGTGAAACGGGCCTCTGGTATCACAAAATGCTTAGAGGTACCTATTTATAATGTGTCAGCTTGTTTCATAGGTAAAATTATTGCCATATGAAGAATTTGAGAAAAATGCTTGTATCACGACTCGCCGGTCAGACTCTAACTGGAGGATTATTTTCAGGAACTCCCCCACCTGGATGACTTACTTTTTGTCGGTAATCCTCTATATGACGCGTGCGAGTTGGACGCGTGGCGCGCTGAGGCCGCTAGGAGGCTGCCAAACTTAAAGAAACTTGACGGAGAAACTGTTTTGAGAGAGGATGACCCTCCTCTCACTGTTGCTGATATGCAGGTATATACAAAGAAGAACTATTTATATATTTTTTGAACAAGAACAGTTTACACCAATTACACCTGCTATTTTTTTAAATATAATTATGCTATCGGTTAAATACGAAAATACAGCTGTTATTTTAGTACATATTAAAAGTGTTATTTTCATGCGAGAAAGTGAAGTTTTTAGCTGCTGATGTCGACGACTTACATCCTGTGGCCCGCTTCACGAAGCTACAAGTTACAATTTACAAGCGGAACTCCTTTTCTAGCAAAAGTAGTTAGAAAGAGACTTCCGCTTGTAATTTGTAACTTGTAGCTTCGTGAAACGGGCCTCTGGTTTTATAAAGCTACAAGTAACAATTTTACAGGTCTAAACTGGCAACACTGCTCAAATGGATTGGGCACGTTTTATAAAGTTAAAATTTTACAGGTCTAAACTGGCAACACTTCTCAAATTGGCTGGTCTTCATTGGTCGAGGTTGTGTCAAATGGAAACTTGTATCCTGTAAATTGTAATAATTTGTAGCTTTATAAAACAGACCCCTGCATTGTGAATTTACCCTCAGTTTTTTAAGCGGAAAGCTCATAGATGTATAATAACGTAGATGTTTTTATACATCTATTGAAAAGCTAAAGGTCATGAAGCCATTTTGAAATGCAAATTGCCGCTTGCGTATATTATTTTTCCCGCGCAAAAGTTGTAAGTTAAAATAAATATATAATAGTAAGTTTCTGATTACTTTATTTTTTGTTTACAGCCTGACGGCGGGGACGCAGTAGAAACACTAGTTAGTGCGGAAACTAATGACTAAGAAGTTTTAAACAGTCCAGATATCAATCGGAATAAATTAACATAGGTATTACTATTTACGTAGAAACTAGAAGAATTCTAAGCCTAAGCTGGTTAACACTTAATCGCAATATCTTTTTGTTATTTTAATGATTAGGCTGGAAAAATCCGGAAGCGGACTGAGATCGCGTATCGACTTTTCTCGCCTCGCAGAATATAGAGGTATTTATTTATATAGGTTCCAGGAACTTTACCTACTTATGTACCTTCCCTTTAAAGTAATAACTCAACGATTTAAAATAATCTCCGAATAAGAATGTTCCCATGCAAAAATCGACTTGTCAATGTCACGACGTAGGCTATAAAGCTTTTTAGCACAATTTAAATCACAATTATTGGTGGTACGGCCTTGTGGTGGGTCCGTACGATACTAGCATAGAAGTATTCCACCTTAATCCTGAGGGTCGACAATGCATTTGGCATTTGCCATCTTGAGACTGCCATGTCTATTGGGTCTGAAGAACCACTTTCCATGAGGTAGCACGTGCTCTAGGCTTGTACAGTCATACTTAATTAGAAGTAGCTGTACATTTAAGACCAAAGAAAAAGTGCTACGGACTGTACTATCGCGATCGTTAATTTGTGACCCATTTCAACAAAAATAGGCTTGCAGTCGTCAATGTCATTAGCAGAGGTCGGAATAGGTAGTGCTTATTAACCTAAACTTGATGCATCTTCATTCAATAACGTATTCCCATCTCACTCACGTATGACTATTGACTCATTAGAGATGCCAAATCATTTGTAACTTATAGGAGATTCAACCTTATTGTTGTAGAATGTCAGAATGACTTTGGACCTAAGGTGGGTCCCAAATTTAAGTTCGTGACTGTACTAGGGTGACAGCACCGTCCGCAGTAATAGACACTTCACTCTTAGTCCCCTGCCTCACCGGGACGCCATGGCGACGTCGTTGGCCACGTATCCCATACAAATTAACGTAGTCAAATCGTCGCCAAGTGAGTGAGGCTGTCTACTTTTCAATATGAATTGTTTGGCTACGGTGGCCGGCGACGTCGCCATGGCGTCCCGGTGAGGCAGGGGACTAAATTCAAATTTCATACGGTCCTCAATTGATTGTCGCAAAACAAATGAATAACCCTTATCTTCTGTAAAATATGAATCAAGTGGCCATCATTGATCCTTGTCCATAACTGGTTCCGTAACCCTTCGTGGCATAAAAATCTTCCTTTTTCCACTAAGGCATAAAATACTACTTTAGATTGTTAAGATAAGATAATACGATAAAGAAATAAAACGTCTTCATAAAAAATACTTTTATTTACATTTTTCCCTACTTTATACTTAATATTTATTGTACATATCTTCACAGAAGGCTTCGTATATCTTATACAATACAATATAATTTAGATTGACAATAACAAGTGAAATTAGGAAATATTTGACATGCATAATGAGAATTTATTTATTATACAGTGGCCACATAATTAGGAAGGCTTGCGTTTTTTGCATACAATCGAATACAAAATATGACTTAATAAAGGACAATAGGCATTTTGGTATCCGCTGTTATAATACAATCAATCATAAGGTCTGTTCATTACTTGTCTTACATAGTAAACAATTTTCTAACCTCAAAATGACCCATTTTCGGCTAAAACAGCTCTTTTATCGTAAATAAAGTAAACTGAATAAATATTATGGACATCACTTGGCCAATGTATTGTCTGTGATTGCTTTATTTTGTTTAAAATAGCTGTTTTAGCCAAATAAGGTTCATTTTGAGGTTAGAAAGTTGTTTACTATATAAAACAAGTAAGAATTAACAGACCTTATAGTTGAATAGATCATATAATAGAAACAGTAAATGAACACAATCATCCTAGTTATTTTTGCTCTAAATAAAAAAAGTGTATGCTAAGATGGTTTGGTCATTTAGAAAGGGTGGATGAAAGAAGTTACGAAAGAGCTATGGCGAGCGAGAGTGGAGATGTCGGGCGTCCCCACGCCCTCGACGGACATACAGTGATCAGATTGGCGATGTACTGAATAAGGGCCAAATCAAAAGCACCCGAAACCGACGTACGAGCATGAAGAGGTTGATGAATGTAGAGGAAGCGAACGTTGTGTTTAGACCGGTGCACCTGGCGTTCCATAGTCTTTGCCTACCCCATTGGGAGACAGGCGTGAAGGTGACATCATCATCATCATCATCATCATCAGCCCGTTGCAGTCCACTGCTGGACATAGGCCTCTCCCAAGGAACGCCACAGAGCCCGGTCTAATGCTTTATGCATCCAGTTGCTGCCGGCCCTCTTATGTAAGTCATCCCGTCATCTGGCCAGAGGGCGTCCCACGCTAAACTCGGATTCATAATTAGATTCCATCAAATCTACCAAGAAATGTCACTGTCACAATAACATCTGTCAATGTCAGTATGACGGTCCAGATGGCACCAACCCTTTCTTAATAGTCAAAAATATAATTATCTTACTGCAGGTGAAAAACTCAACGAAAGTCTTTGTAGTGGTTTAGGGAATTAAGGGAATTTACGTCCAAATTCAAATATAGTCTCCATTTTCTGTACACAGGCACTATACAATTACATAAACATAGGGTTTCGTTAAGTTTGTCGCCTATACTACTTTGATTTTTAGACGTTTGTTATGTATCGAAGTAAACATTTATATTCATATATTCCTAAATTCTAAGTAAAAAGGATCCTAATTGTTTCGGTCTAATTAGTGAGATAGTTTAACGCCCCTCCTGATGCTACAGTCAGGATAATGTAATACGCCTTAAAAATAGCCAACACAACTAGGTCGTTTTTTTTTAATTGACTTATTTTAGGTATAAGAATTAATAATATACGCACATCTTCAAACGATAATATTATTGCATCAAAACGGATACCAAATGTTATAGAGACCTGAAGTTTTACCATTGCAATATGAATATTTCTACCACAATATTACTTCAATTAAATATTTATTTATACAACAGGTTTTTATATAAGCATTTTTATTTAAACAAAGCATTTAAATGTTATTCTTGAAATTACCAAGTATTTGATTACTTGCGTGCATCCTTTCGTTTCATTTCAATGGCAACACCGTGGTAGATTAGATGGAATCTAATTATGAATCCGAGTTTACGTTTGCAAAGACGCGGTCTCCACTCCAGAACACGCTTACTCCAGCGGTTATCTGATCTGCGGCATACGTGACCAGCCCATTTCCACTTCAACCTACTAACTTTCAGAGCTATGTCGGTCACCTTGGTTCTCTGACGGATCACTTCGTTCCGAATTTTGTCCTTCAGAGAGACTCCGAGCATAGCTCTTTCCATAGCACGTTGAGCTACTTTAAGCTTATGGACCTGCCCCACAGTCAGTGTCCACGTCTCGGCTCCGTACGTCATTACAGGTAGGACGCACAAGATTGGTCACTGGCACTGGTCGTGAAGGTATGTGTACACCGTGCCCGGGACGTACCCGAAGGATTTTAACCATCGATTCTAGACCCTATTTGGAGTATATAATGTGGCATAACATGTAGTCCAATAACGAATACTTTCCGAGATTTTTAATATTTAAAAAACAATTCCATAGTTAATTTAATTTGAACTCTGTCACCTTAACTTAAAGCATTATTTACTAAGAAACTGATTAAATTAATTTATGTTGTACGTTGATGATATTGCTACTTACAACATGAATCTTTCTTAGTAAATAATGCTTTAGGTTAAGGCGACAGAGTTCAAATAAAATAAAATATGGAATTGTTTTTTAAATAATAAAAATCTGGGGCATGGTGTATAATATACTTTTTTTTTGATATAAATTATGTCCTTTGGGCGTGTACCACAATCTATATATTTTTGCCTATTGTCCTTTTTCCAATCAAAAAGTGCATGACCAAGTAAATTACTGGTAACAAAAAATTGGCCAAGCATTTTCGATCGCCGGCCAAATTAGAAATTAGTTGAGAAAACCTAAATACAATGTTTTAAAAACCTGATTCATTGAGAAAAATAATTATAATGTGAAAAGAATTTACGTTTACATGCTATCTGATAAAGATTTCTTCTAATTGTAAAAACCGTATACGTCTGAGGAACGCACATATTTTGAAATCTATTTACAATGGAATTTAACATTCATTTAGTACAGTCACGAGATTAAATTTGGTACCCACCTTAGGCCCAAAGTCAATCTGACATTCTACAACAATAAGGTTGAGTTTCCTAAAAGTTACAAATGACTTGACATCTCCATTAACATTGACAACTACAAGCATATTTTTCTTGAAATTGGTCCCAAATTAACGCTCGTGACCGTACTATAGGTAGACCATATATTTGTTACAGCAGATTGACATATACAAACGTCAACAAACGTTTTGAATTAAAACTAAAAACAGGGCAGGGCAAAAAGATTAAATACTCATAATTTAGGCAATAAACTGAACGATAGTCCTGTGATCATTTGCGTCACAAAAATTGTGTTAATTCTCAATCAGTTTTAAATAATACGTTATTGAGCAAACATTATTATGTTGTGCAAAGTAATAATAATTCGTCATATAATTTACTTAGTTTTAACCAAATACAGATGTAGTGAAAAATGCTTTCCCATAGTGACGACACGTTGCCCTAGTTGGTAGTGACCCTGCCTACGAAGCTAGCGGTCCTGGGTTCGAATCCCGGTAAGGGCAGATATTTGTGTGATGAACGCAAATATTTGTTTCTGAGTCATGGATGTTTTCTATGTATTTAAGTATATATTTCTCTATATAAGTATTTATATCGTTGTCTAGTACCCATAGTACAAGCCTAGAGCTTAGTTTGGGACTAGGGCAATTGGTGTGACATTGTCCCCTGATATTTATTGTTCAATATCAAAAATCAAAATCAAAATAAAATATTTAAAATATTTTTATTTTTTATTTATAGTATTTTCTTGGAAATGTTCGTATTTGTCATGCTACTTCATTCTGACTCAGTACCCGTCAAGACAACGTGGGGGAACGTCGCATCGCGAGATTAACAATCGATATAGAGTGGTTAATACCAGAGTAATTTTTTGTTTGTTTTCATACATGCGGAAAGCAATAACACCTGGGAAACGTTTAGATCGACAAGCCTGTCAAATTATTTTCAACATTTATTTATATTTCTTCTTGTTTACCTACACCTAATTTCAATATATTTGATCGTGGTGGTTTTAAGATCTCGGTGTGATATACTTCAAACTTGTGGTTTGACATTTGACACTGATAACTAAAGTCTATTTATTTAATACAAACATGTCACTTAATAATTCAATAATTCATAGACACGTCGGCATCATTCGGAAGTAGACGTGAGTTCCGAGTTTTCACGATGTGAAAGGATTATTCACTAGATCTGTACTCTATTTATTGAATACAGTCACGTCGTCGGCATCATTCAGCAGCATTCAAGCTTTCACGATGGGAAAGGATTATTCACTATGTCTACACTAACAAGGAAAGGTACCGAACTGTCCGGCTCCGATTTGGTTTATTTTGATGTATGTTAGAGAGTAGTCTAAAATAATAGACACGTATTTTTTTTTAGCGGCCCAGACTCACCCGGTTCGGAGAAATTGACCTCCAAAGTACTGAAAAGTGACTAAATGAGCACGTACACATACATAATCTCACGCCTTCGTTCCCAGAGTGGGGTAGGCAGAGCTACAGAATTACAAACATCTCTATAAACTTGTTGATAATTCTATAACCGCAATTTGCACAATTAGGCTAAGATGTTTACCAGCGTATTAGTGACAGGTTGCAAGCCCATCGCCTAACAGTACTACAAGCCTTTATTCCCTTAGTCGTCTCTTACGACATCCACGGGAAGACATGGAGTGGCACTATTCTAACTCGGCAACCACACGAGGAAAGCCCTTCAAAGTTATATACTTCTTATCGAAGATACACTTTGTTTGGTATTTTTTTAAATATGAGTTTTGCCGATATAACAAAACACGTGCTCATTATTTTTTCATATTCCTAAACATATAATCAAAAATGGTAAGAAAATAGCATTTTATTTTTTTAAATTCTCTATAGAAGTTAGAGGGTTTAGTCACTTTTCAGTACTGTGGAGGTCAATTTCTCCGAACCGGGTGAGTTTGGGCCGCTAAAAAAAAATACGTGTCTATTATTTTAGACTACTCTCTAACATACATCAAAATAAACCAAATCGGAGCCGGACAGATCGGTACCTTTCCTTGTAAGTTTAATCGATTCACATGTAGATCCTTCGGAGATGCTGCGCCGTTGTGATGGCGTTACACTGCGGACATATCTTCTTCGCTCTTAAAGATTCTAACCAGCATACCTGAAAAAAAAAAAGGTAAAAATTGAATAGATATCCAGACATGAGAGGCTTACTTTGGATATGTTCATTCACGCTTGAGCTAAGGAATCATATTCTGGGGTAACTCTACCGATTGGTTAATAGTACATTATTGCCTAGGCATGGAAGTAGGCAATTGCGGACGAGCTTGCGAGTCCGTTTAAAAATACGAAGCCCGCAATTGCTGTTCCTGCCGAGGCAAATATAGAGCTTTTCTCAAAAATCGCAAGAAAAATTTGTGTTGGAGTCAAATCTTCATTGCTTGAACTCACGTTTTGGATTGCATACAAACAGAAACTACATGTGAAAAAACCATCACTCCTTACCGCCTTTTCGTTTATGACGAGAACGCAAATTTTGTTAAAAAAAAAAACATAAGCTATTCCAGGCACAGATAAAAAAGTTATGTTTCGAGTAAAATTTGGATGTATAAGACTTGTGCCCTCATTTTATTATGGCCCTTCTCACTTTTCAAAGTTACGAGCTAGATAGTAATGGAATTTGTATGCAACATTGCGGGCTTGTGTAGCGAGCACGCAATGTTTTTTTATTTTATTTGGGATCTGTCAGTAAACTATGTCCTTCGCGTCTCAATATGTAGATAGTAATGTCAACATTTCCGGACATTTTTGAGAAAAGGCATTTAGAATGCAAAAACGTTGCGTAAGAGCACTTTGTGGTGCACATCAGAGGGAATCATGCCAGCCCCTCTTTATTAAATACGGAATACTTCCACTTCCCTATATATATTAAAGAAATAGCTGTATTTACAAAGAAACATATAGAATTGTTTGGGAAAAAAAGTGGATATAACAGAAATTTGCGAAATAACTCCAGATTGCCTGTTACGTTCCGTTCGCAGTAAATTTTTTACAAAAAAAGTGTTTATAATATCACGCCTAATCTCACGCCTTCGTTCCCAGAGTGGGGTAGACAGAGCTACAGAATTACAAACATCTCTAAAAACTTGTTGATAATTCTATAACCACAATTTGCACAATTAGGCTAAGATGTTTCCCAGCGTATTAGTGACAGGTTGCAAGCCCATCGCCTAACAGTACTACAAGCCTTTATTCCCTTAGTCGCCTCTTACGACATCCACGGGAAGACATGGAGTGGCACTATTCTAACTCGGCAACATATTTAATAATATTCCAGACATGTTTCAGAGTTTTGACAATGATACTTTTAAAAAAGCTATTAATAAGTGGTTATTGAGAAAAGTGTTTTACTCTGTTGAAGAATTTTTGAATAATAATGGTAAATTATAAATTCAGTACAATTTTACGAAATAAAGTGTTATGTAGAACATTAGGTTAAGTCATACATAAATTATTATACACCACAAATATGGTAGATTATAGTAGGAAACGATTATTACTGTATCACCTTATGTACCTATAATCATACAATATTTTTTTTTGACATGGTTTTACTGTTGAGCCTGACTGTCCTAAATACTATCAACAGGGATCCCTTATTGTTTCACCCTGTCTGTCTGTCTGTGGTTAACTCAAAGACTTTGTACGGTCAAGAACGTAATATGGATAATAATTTAAAAAAATGAGCTTGAAGTGGCCAACGTCATGAGAGATGCCATAGTACATTGTTGCAGAGGATAGAAAGTATACGAGATTTTTGGACGAGTCATATAGAGGGCCGAAACGTAGTTGAGGCCCTCTAGTGCACGAGTCCATAAATTGCACTTTCTACCGAGGCAGACATAGTGCTTTTCACAACTACTGAGAGGAAATAAAATAAAAATTCATATTCAAAACTCAAATTTTAATTCATGTTAATGTGACATCACCGCCAATTTTACGATAGATAACTTTTTTTTAAATCTGGACCCCTATTCTCGTGTCACTCGAGATTAATAAACTAACTGATGAAGATGTCAACTCCATATAAAATTGTATTTGTTTCGCCATATCTCCCATGTAATTTCATCTCTAGCGGTTTGAGATTAGGGGCCAAGTTTGAATTACATTAAAAAAAAGCAGTGACATAGTTTTTAGTCTGTGTATCTGGTACAAAATGGTGTGTTCTGATTGGTCGATTTCAATTTTTCATTTTAAGGAGCTAACACAAAATTGTGTCATAACACAAAAATTGATTAATTGATTTTCATTGGTTCTTAAAGTTGGACAACAATGTTCTCGACCAATCAGGAAACACGCCGACAAAAACATTCTTGGTCTGTCCTTATAAGTGACGTTTTGTGACCCCAAACGAGACCATCTATGGCCATATTTCCGAGCAGTGTTGTGAAAAGTAATTTATCTCTAAGTAACCTTATTGCTGTAGAATGTCAGTTTGACTTTTGACCTAACGTGGTCGAGTTCATAAATATTTGTACACTTTAGTACCTTGTCTAATTCATGTCATGTTTGAACTGTCATAATTATATGAATTGTCACAGCGATTAAAGTGACAAGGTTCTGAAGTGTACACAAATTTATGAACTTGACTTATGTACTACAAAGCTGTAATTTGGCATAGAACATTTAAATTACGCCGACAAAGTTATTAAATAAAATCTCGTTTTTTTCCCGTCAAGTACATGCAAAGCAGTTTTTTTACATTATAACATACAAAGGGGGCAAAGGGCAGATATTTGTGTGATGAGCGCGAATATTTGTTCCTGAGTCATGGATGTTTCCTATGTATTTCTTTATATAAGTATTTATATCGTTGTCTAGTACCCATAGTTCACGCCTGGAGCTTAAATAGTTTGGGACTAGGGCAATTGGTGTGACATTGTCCCCTGGTATTATTACTTATTATTGTGTATGAAGCCACAGAGAATATAGTAGGTTACCTACCTCGCAGTAGACATGCCAGCACTGTATGGAGACTGTGGGAGACGTATAGCCGCCAAGGCAAATCAGACATTTGGCCTGAAACAAAAAAGAGTTACACTTACAGTACAGTATGTGCGGTCGCGAGCGTTAATTTGGGACACATTTCAAGAAAAATATGCTTGAAGTCGTCAATGTCATTAGAGATGTCAAGTCATTTGTAACTTTTAGGAAACTCAACCTTATTGTTGTAGAATGTCAGGTTGACTTTGGACCTAAGGTGGGTACCAAATTTAATCTCGTGACTGTACTACCAGGGGCACGTTTTATAAAGCTACAAGTTAACAATATTACGGGTCTAAACTGGCAACACTGCTCAAATGGCTGGTCGTCATTGGTCGAGGTTGTGTGGAATATAAATATGGAAACTTGTAACCTGTAAATTGTAATTTGTAGCTTTATAAAACAGGCCACAGTAGTAGGAGACCAGCCCCCTATTTCTCCATCTTGACAATGACACGTGACAATTCGGTATACATTGCAAAGTTAACACGCTGATACATCACTGGGTTTCATATATGCTGCGCCATATACAATCAAATGTCACCTGTCACCTGTCATTGTCAGAACAGTGAAATATGGGGCTGGACAACATTTATGCGTAGGTGTTCGACGCTTGCACAGTACTTCTTTTGTGATATTTGGGGGAAGTGGGGATAAAATGGGCCTCGAATTTTTAGTGCTATTTTTTCGTAAAATATGATATTGAGGCATACTTAAAAACAGTTGTGGTGTGTTAACGTTTATCGAGTGTATGTATGTCTATTTCTTTGGCACGCTCTGCAGCCTAAACGCTGCGATTTTATATGAGGTGTCGTTGCATTCGTCTTGGTTGTTGGAGGGCGTCTTCACTAAAAAGTGTTCCCAATCAAGGACTGAAATTAAGGAACTTTAACTTTGTCAGTTTTGTGACGAAAATTAGCTATACATTGACGGCTGCAATGTATGGCTAATTTTCGTCACAAAACTGACAAAGTTAAAGTTCCTTAATTTCAGTCCTTGATTGGGAACACTTTTTAGTGAAAACGCCCTGGAGTGACATAAGACTATATTAAACAGGAGGGTGATGGAACCAGTAACGGACAAGTACCAATGATGGACTTGATTCTTATTTTACAGAAGATAAGGGTTATTCATTTGTTTTGCTACAATCAATTTAGGACCGTATGAAATTTGAATTAAGAGTGAAGTGTCCATTACTGGTGCCTGTCAGCTGAAAGTGTCCATGGGTCAATCAACTATTCTTTGTACAGTAATATTTTTCAAGTTTGTAAGACTTTTAAGTATAAAGAAAAACTAAATAGGTTTTCTTTAAAATATTGCGTGTTTTAATTACACAGATAAACAGTGAATTCTAAGACCCAGTAGATATATGTATATATTAAAAAAAAACTGCCTTCACTGGTAACTTAGTGGACCATGTTGTCCCCAGTTTTGTATGAAAATAGAGGTTTGTCCCCTAAGTTACCAGTATGTTTGGCAAAAATGTTAATTCTGATTTGGATAGCTAATTTTCACTTGTACTGGTAATGCATCTATTGATTAAAAGATAAAAGAAATTTATTCAGTAAGTAGGCCGCACGGGCACTTTTACACGTCAAGAATTTACCAGCGCTTCCCAAGAGAAGACCACTGCTGAGAAGAAACGCCGCAAGAAACTCAGTAGTCAGTCATTTTTTAAACATATTTCTTATTACAATGGTACTACTTAGTCTAGCATTATATAAAGCTATAAATATTAAATTAAATATAGTATCAAATAACATGCGTAGTTCAGCAGGAAAACATGCCAATTAAGAATGTTACGGGAGAGATAGAGAGAAAAAAAAAGCACATACTTATGTGTATATAAGATGGTGCGAGACGACCACATAAAAGTTTCGATATGTTTTCCTACATCAACGGTGTCCCCTAGACAAGATAAAGATTTTGCATTTGAATAAATTATTATTGACTAAGTTTCGGGTTTAGGCCATGCATTTTTGTCTGTTAGATAGTCCTCGATCCTATAATACGCTTTAGACATTAACGACCGTTTCAAGTAATTTTTAAGTGCTGGAAAGGGTAACTTTAAGACTTCGTCAGGTAATTTATTATAGAAATGAATGCATTGACCAACAAATGATTTATATACTTTACGGACGTGGAATTTTCGTATAGCGATTTTATTTTTATTTCTGGTATTTAAATTATGTATATCAGAATTTTTGGTGAAAGAATCTAAATTTCTAATAACGTAAATAATATTCTCATAAATAAATTGAGACGCTACAGTCAAGATATTAATTTCTTTAAAAAGTTCTCTTAAAGAGTATTAAAAAATATAGTTTATACCGGGCTTTGGTTTAACAGTGTTGTATAAGTAAGACATAATTTAATGTACAAAGAATGGTTGATTGACCCCCGTCATTGGTGACGTCACCGTAATAAGAAGATTTTTTACATAATACATATAATATGGTATTTATATACTCACTTCGGAAGCGCTGTTTCGTTTCTTTTCCAAGTCTCTTATTCTCGCCTTCAATGCTTGTATTCTAGTCTGGAAATAAATAAAACATTATCATCAACAAGTCTCTTATCCATCCAAGTTATTAATGTTATTGGTTCCCCTCTGGAATCCCTAATCGTCATGTGTCCTAATGCATCGTTTGTCCGAATTTTCGTTTATCCTAAAGCCATTTCCGCTTAAATTTTAAAACTTTTTAGTGTTGTTATAATACAACCCTAACCTAACCGAGCCGCAGATATAATTAGAAAACTTAAAAAGTTGCCCCACTCAGCTGAAAACCAGTTTAGGGCAAATGAAAATTAGGACAAACGTTGTTAGGGGTTCCGAGGGACACCCAATGTTATTATACTTATTATTTAACCTCGTAAGGGCCAGTGTGCAATAGGATGTAAATAATCAAGGCAATTTAATTTGAACTGTGTTGCAATAAAAATAAGGTTTATTTTCCTATGTTGATAAACTGAAAATGGCATTATCGAACAAACGTAATTGATCTTTATTGCCTTGCTGGTAGATTTAAAGTCCCACTCACAAAAAACTCCCTGTTTGCAGTATGGTGGCCTTACGAAGATAATAAACCGCAAAGCGATCGCACAAAGCGATGTAGTCAGATCGAGATGTAGTTGCAAAGCGATCTTGTCATAATTGATACCTAGTCCTATCGAGTTGTGGACCTAAAGTTTTGATCCCCTAAATTTCAACCCATTCCATTAAATTAAACAGAACTGGTTAAAAACTAGCATAGAGGCATTTCTCAGTTCTCAGGAAGTATTTGAAGTCTTTAGATTGCAGTCGTGAGATTGCAAATGTGGGTCTCCGGTGCCACTTACCATCTGGTAGCTTGTGCGCTCGAATGCCTTCCCCATGTAATAAAAAAAATACAATCATACATATAAGTACAGTCGCCATCAGATATATTGTAACGGGCGAGGTACTCAAATATTTCGGAGCAGCATTACTTTTCAATAAATTCGTTACACTAGTATTGGTCAATAACACCAGAACATGCAATTTGTCATAAATATAAGAGCAGCGACTTTTCAATAAATTCGGAACATTATAACGAGGTAAAAATATCAGAAAGCACAGAACGTCAAAGGTATCTACGCAGTCAGGGTGATCATAAAGATCGGAACATTTATGGAAAATATACCTTAAGTCTGTATCACACAGTTTAAATTCGTTACTATAATTATTATGCATGTCGATCTTTGGCATGACGTATTTATCTTTTGTTTGAAATTCGAATCTACTCGTGATGTGTACACGTCACGAGTAGATTCGACATGCATAATAATTATAGTAACGAATTTAAACTGTGTGATATGGACTTAAGGTATATTTTCCATAAATGTTCCGATCTTTATGATCACCCTGACTGCGTAGATACCTTTGAAGTTCTGTGCTTTCTGATATTTTTACCTCGTTATATGTTCCGAATTTATTGAAAAGTCGCTGCTCTTATATTTATGACAAATTGCATGTTCTGGTGTTATTGACCATAACTAGTGTAACGAATTTATTGAAAAGTAATGCTGCTCCGAAATATTTGAGTACCTCGCCCGCTACAATATATCTGATGGCGACTGTACATACATAGCTAAAACTACAACCCAGCTAGTCGAGTAATATATTAGATAGAAAAAAACCTTTGATATAATGGCGTCCCCTTTCAGAGCTGATATCTCTAAAACGGCCTAACCGATTTTGATGAAACCTAGCTAAGGGTGGTATTCCGCTTGTCCAAGATCTTTGTCCAATGTGTATTTGCGTCTCACACTTTGCTTTCAAAAATGTGAGACGCAATGCACATTGGACAAAGATATTGGAAAGGTGGAATACCACCCTATGAACCATTATCCCGATTAAACTAGCTATATCTTACTAATATTATACATGCGAAAGTCTCTCTCTCGCTCTCTCTCTCTCTCTCTCTGTGTGTGTGCGTGTGCGTGTGTGTGTGTGTGTGCGCGTGTGTGTGTGTATGTGTACATATGTATGTGTGCGTGTGTGTATGCGTGAGTGCGCGTGTGTGTATGCGTGCCAGCGCGCGTGTGTATGCGTGTGCGTGTGCGTGTGTGTTTGTGTGTGTGTGTGTGTGTGTGTGTGTGTGTGTGTGTGTGTGTGTGTTAGTTTGTAACTCCTTCACGCTCATTAACATATAGGCTACTTATCATCCCGGAAAATTTAAAAATTCCCGAGGGAATAACGGTAATCGAAATCTACGCGGACGAAGTCGAGGGCAGAAGCTAGTTATAAATAAGTTGGTGTGTGATAGTTTAGTACTACTCTCCTTCACCCTGCAACTGCTGGACGGATAAAAATACGGATCCCTGTCGGACCGCATAATTTTTTAACGCATAACGTATCTTTACGCATAAAATCGTTTGTACTAAAACGTAGTTTTATTTTAATTATTATACATAGCTAACCTACCGTAACCTAACCTAATCTACAATAAAAGACGTTTATTAAATTGTGCAATGTACGCCTAGAAGAGCGAAAAAAAATGCGAAAGTAAATATGCGTTCCAAGGGATCCCTAAAAATACAACTTGTGCTACCCGTGCAGAAAAGGCGGTTGCTAGACTCGTATATAGCTCCGGCTTTGACTGCATCTCGGCCACGGTAATTCATACTCATCCCGCAACGGCCTTTTTCCCGGTCTCTGTAGTAATATACTAATGAAGTTTAGTCGTATTAACTTTTTGTTAACACGTGGTTGAGGGAGGCGATGGCTGAGATACGCGTCATACTCGTGAACGGGTTTGTGGGGTCCGGTCTGTTCACGTCTGCAAGGACTTGTTGCTCAGTTAATTATTCTAGTTATAGCTTTTGTTGTAAAGACCTCGTCGTGTTGTTCTCCTAGTCATTATTTTTAATTTAATATTATTTATATATATATATATATATAACTTTATTACCTACAAATGTAACTTACTTTGTCTACATCCATATCATAACTTCCCTACAATATGTTCAGAAGCGATAAGCAAATCGCCTATATTAAGAAACCGGTATCTGGTTGCATCTTAATGTTTACATTAAAGTATAGTGCATCGTAATGTTTACATTAAAGTGTCGGTACCTAAACATTAAAGTATCGGTAATACTGTCCCACTAACTTGAAAATGCAAGCCATATCTGTACATTATAAATAAATATTGTTTTTTAATATTTGTTTTTTTAATATTATTCTTTTTTTTTTAAGCTTTGGTACTACAACCAATTTAACAGTAACACTAATTTAATAAAAATACAGGCCATATCTGAACATATTATAGAAAACTTATAATATGCATGTAAATAAAGTTGTGTATGCGGCTATACTAGGCTATACTCGCCTTCGGCTCGTTTCATAAAACCATACTCGTGCTTTAATGCCTATTATTATGCACCAGCCACATAAACTACTATTTAAGTATTATTGTGTTATGATTGAAAACATGACCTTCTGCTGGAGTTTCTCGCGGCGCTTCTCCGCAATGGTCTTGTCCGAAGCGCTGGTAGATTCACTCCATAGTACCGACGTGTAAAAGAGCCCTCATATGGGCAATTTACTGAATAAATATTTTGAATTTTGAAACTCACCTCAGCGCTGGCCTCAACCAAGCCGTTATGTTTGTTCGGTAATGGGTCGGTGAAGTTGAAGTGTAGGTCAGCCACCACGCCGTCATTCTCCGGGTCTTCCGAGTCGTCTGTCTGTCTATCTTCCCTGTCCACCGGTGTTATTACTGCCTGAAATGTTAATATATGTATGTTGGATAAAATACACATACAGATGTAGTGAAATATCCTTTCACATCGTATTTTCTCGGAAATGTTCGTATTTGTCATGCTACTTCAGTCTGACTCAGTACCCATCAAGACAACGTGGGGGAACGTCGCATAGAGCATCGATATAGAGTGGTTAATGCCAGAGTATTTTTTTAATAATCAAGATTAAGTTTGTTTTCAGTTCTTTTTAATAGTCATGCCAAAAGCATTAAGACCTGGGAAACGTTTAGATCGACAAGCCTGTGAAATCATTTTCAATATTGGTGAAATTATTTTTTTGATTGTGGTGGTTTTAACGTCTCGGCGTGATATACTTCAAACTCGTGGTTTGACATTTGACACTGACAACTAAAGTACTCTATTTATTTAATACAAACATGTCACTTAATAATTCAATAATTCATAGACACGTCGGCATCATTCGGCAGTAGACGTGAGTTCCGAGTTTTCACGATGTGAAAGGATTATTCACTAGATCTGTACATACATAAACTCACGCCTTCTTTCCCAGAGTGGGGTAGGCAGAGCTACAGAATTACCAACTCTAAAAATTTGTTGATAACTCTGTAACCACATTTTGCATAATTAGGCTAAGATGTTTACCAGCGTATTAGTGACAGGTTGCAAGCCCATCGCCTAACAGTACTACAAGCCTTTATTCCCTTAGTCGCCTCTTACAACATCCACGGGAAGACACGGAGTGGCACTATTCTAATTCGGCAACCAGACGACACGTATATCAATGTATGTTGCATAAAATAAACATTAAAAAAAATCAATTTCCTTTTTAATTGGATAAAAAAGACTTGATTATGATGCTTATTGGTGTAATTGTAACATCCTGATCTATGTGGTGACACCTCACTCTATACAAGCTTTTTCATCACACTTGCTCGTAAATAGTGTCCTAACATGCTAGAAAAATCGACCGTAAATACAAAATAATACCCACGGGCCTTTTTTTTACCATTACGCCCTGCGGGCGAAATAGCTTTTTTTTAAATATTATACGTAGACTCAAACTATCATAATACGCCAGGACCCCAATTCTTGTGCCATTCGATATGAAGTTTCATTCGAGATGAAATGTCTGTTGCATAATATTTTCTAAAAATCTCGCATATAAACTATTGATCTCGACTGTCACTCGAATCGGACTCCTGAACACGTTTGACATTATCTGTGGTAAGTCATAGATAATGATGTAGTCTGCCGCAAATTTATAAATAATGATTATAAACTGTGTGATTCCAAAATAATAATTAAAAGGGTGTCTTTGGGCAAATATTAAAATTTATATATCAATAAAAACATGTCGTCATCCGAAGAAATGGATAATGCGGCTACGCCGGACATCGCCAACGCGGCTAAAACTATTAGTGAGAATCGTAAGTTAAAAATATGATCTTTTGTCTGATTTTATTTCATTTCCTCGCAATTGTGATGAAAAACATTGTATGTTACACGGGTGGTAAAGGAAATACAAAGCTCGAGTCATTAAAGCCCTCAGCCTTCGGCTTCGGGCTTCTAACAGACTCTCGTTTGTAATTCTGTCTTTACCACCCTCAATACACCATGTACTATTATTTAACTCTCACTGTACGTATATGTATGTTTGTAACACCACACCACATAACTATTGATGAAGAGTCCGGGAGAAAGGAGGAGGAGAGGGGGGCAGAAGTGGGAGGAAGGCCGAGCACCAACAAGACGGTGCAAGGGGGACCCCCACGGATGTCGGGAGAGGAGAAAGATAAGGAGAAGAGAGTAGAAGGTGGGGCAGAAGTGGGAGGAAGGCCGAGCACCAACAAGACGGTGCAAGGGGGACCCCCGCCGATGCCGTGGAGTATAGACCTAGGGAATCTGTCCTTGGGAGATGAGGAACATCTGCTGAACCCGCCGCAGACTTCGAAGGAGGAAACCGCCACGGCGGCAACCCCGACGGAGGGCGACGGCTTCACCAGACAGCCCACCAAGGCAGAGAAGAAGAGAGCGAGGCTGGCCCGCAGAAAAGAAAGAATGAGGGAGAAGGCGGCGGGAGAAAACCCTAGCCACAGCCTGGCGAAGGGGAGGCCCCAGCCGCGGGAGAGGCCGCCGAAAGTGAAACGGCAGGCAACAGACCCGGACGAAGGTACCTCGATACGGCCTCCAGCGAAGCGACCGAACCGCGGCGATTCGCTGACGAGCAACCGTGCGACCGCAAGGGAAGCACGGGAGTTCGCAGTGGCGATCAGCCGCGCGGATGGTGTACCGCTGGATGAGTCGCTAGGAACCGAAGTCAGGAGAATTGTTAGCCGGTTCATTACGGAGGCCATAAAAGAGCAGGGCATCCGTGGGAAGCCGCTTCAATTTGCAATGTCGGGGCTGGTGTCAGAAGGATTCTTCCTTGTGACACCATCCACGGCAGAAGCGAGGGAGTGGCTTCTCGGGAAGGACCTGGGTGAGCCAAAGGGGCACAAATTGCTGGCCCGAATGCTTAACAGCACGAGGGTCAACATTTGGATCCCGGGCCCGCCGGATGAATTGAAGGAGGATCCGCTCCTCTACCTGAGAGCCCAAAACTGGGACAGGGAAGGGGAGCTGAAACTCCAGGAGTGGATGCAGGTGAGCAGGGAGGATCTCGTCACGGGCATACGGGTTTGCTACTCGGTGCCTAAGAGCGTAGAGGATGCTTGGGGTGAGGAGGCCAGCCAATGGCTGTTCTTCCAAGCCACACGCATCCGGGCGCGGCTGGCGAGGTCCCCCCCTCACAGAGTGAAAGAGGCGGCGGAGACCCCGGTAGGGAAGGAGAACTGCAGCTGCAAGTGCAGCTGCGGTGGCTCAGTGCTGCAGCCCGGGAACCAGGCTGAGGCAGCCCAGGTCGGTGACCATCCACCACAGATGGTAACCGAAGGGGGCTCCTCGGACTAGGAAGTCGGGAGGCGGCTTACACTGCACAAATACACAACCAGCAATGGACAACACAGACAAGCAACACACACAACACAGCAACACAAACAGATACAAAAAAATAAGAATATGTCAAGTAAACCTCCAGCACTGCAAGGATGCAATGTCCGAACTGTGCCAATACATAGTGAGGGGAAAGATTGACATTGTCCTGATGCAAGAGCCGTACGCATGGAAAAACCAGGTAACAGGACTGGGTAGCCTGGGGGGCGATCTCCACTTCGAAAGAAATGGTGAGCTGCCTCCTAGGGCATGCATATACGCAAGTAGAGACCTAAGAAATATGGGATGCCTAATGACCATATGTTTCAGAGACCTAGTGGTGGTAGAATTCAGCCTCGTGACAAGGAACGGAGAGGGAGTCAAGGTAGCGTTGGCATCTTGCTACATACCAGGTGAAAGCAACGCGCCAACCAGAGAACTGGAGGAAGCGGTCAGCAAATACAAAGGTAAGAGAACACCCATTCTTGTGGGTTGCGATGCGAACTCACACCATGAGGTGTGGGGAAGCAGCGACACCAACAAGAAGGGGGAAGCACTTCTAGAATTCATTGTAAGTAATGACCTGGATATACACAACACAGGTACAACCCCAACCTTTGTAACCAGGGCAAGAGAGGAGGTATTAGATATAACGATAACCTCAGGGGAGATAGGCAAACATGTGAAAGACTGGAGAGTAGACCAGGAAGACAGCATGTCGGACCACAGGAGACTACTGTATGGCCTGGACTACTACACGGAAAGAACAAAAATTAGAAACCCAAGGAAAACAGACTGGGAGAAATATAACAGCATACTAAGTGAGTGGACACCGAGCCACAGAAGCCCAAGAACTAGCAAGGAACTGGACAGGGCCGCTGAGGATCTGAACAGAGCCATATCGAGAGCCTACCAGACAGCGTGTCCAGAAAGAACGTGCAACGGAGATAAAGGACAGCCATGGTGGAATAAAGAGATACAGAAACTACGGAAAAGAACTCGTAAGGCGTTAAGACTGGCTCTAAAAAAGGGCAACGATCAAGGCTGGAACGAATATAGGGTTATTAGGAACAAATATACTAATAAAAGAGAGAGACTAAGAGCACAAGGATGGAGGACCTTTACGGGAGAGATACAACGCTACTCAGAGGCGGCAAGAATAGTAAGGGTACTGGCGAACGAGAGATCCTGCCAATTAGGTAGCCTAATGGTAGGCTCGAACGAACTAACAGACCCCAAAAAAGTACTGCAGCACATGGTAAGCATACATTTCCCCGACTGCAGGGAATACTGCATACATGAGACTGCAAAGGATAACAGCAATGAGACAATAGGAGCAGGTGAAGCACGAAACCTAAGAATCAGCAAAGACGTAGGGGAATGGGCCATAAATTCCTTCGCCCCCTACAAAGCGGCAGGCCCAGATGGAGTGATACCCATACTACTACAAAAGGGACTGAAACACATCTGGAATAGCCTAAAAGAAATCTACGAAAAGAGTCTGGAACTAGGTCACATCCCGACCATCTGGAATGAGGTAAAGGTAATATTCCTACCTAAACCAGGAAAGAAAAACTACAAAGACGCATAATCGTTCAGAAGCATCAGTCTTTCATCATTTGCACTGAAGGCACTGGAGAAGATCATAGATGTGCAGATAAGGACAAGCATGCAAGTAGGCAGATTGCCCCTGCACGGGCATCAGCACGCTTACATAGAAGGGAAATCAACAGAAACAGCCCTTCACAACCTGACCACAAGAATAGAAAGAGCAATAGAAGATAAAGAACTGGCATTAGGCTGCTTCTTCGATGTGGAGGGCGCATTCGATAGAGCTACCTTTGCTGCAATAGAGAAATGCTTAGGGAGAGACGACATAGACCCAGCAGTTAGAAAGTGGATAATGGCCATGTTAACAGGAAGAGCGATCACGGCACAACTAGGGGGAGACTCGATAAGGATAAAGACGAGCAGGGGCTTCCCGCAAGGGGGCTGTCTCTCACCACTCCTGTGGTGTCTCCTACTAGACTCGCTCATTAGAGAAACAAACAGAGGGGGTATACATATGCAAGCGTACTCGGATGATGGGGTACTCCTAGTAAGGGGTAAAACCCTCAGCGTAATGAGAGAAGTCATGATTAGAGGGATAAAGCAGGTACTAAACTGGTGTCAAAGCAAAGGGCTAGACCTGAACCCGACCAAGACGAAAATAGTACTCTTCACCAATAAAAGGAAGCTGCCGACTCTGACACCCATCAAAATCAAAGGTGAAGAGATAGAAACACTCAAGGAAATAAAATACCTGGGTGTAGTACTAGACAGCAAACTGCTATACAAGACACATGTAAAGGAGCAATGCAGAAAAGCCATAATAGCCCTATGGCAATGCAGGAAAGCCATAGGAAGAAGATGGGGTCTAAAACCACTGATAACACAATGGATCTACACAGCAGTGGTCTTACCCAGATTGCTGTATGGAGCCATAGTGTGGTGGCATAGAGCGAAAATAAAAGACATAGACAAGGAGCTGACGAAGGTCCAGAGACTAGCATGCCTAATGACAACCGGGGCAATGAGGACAGCTCCCACACAAGCCCTGGAGATAATGCTAGGACTGAACCCTGTACACCTCGAAGTGGAGAAGAGAGCCACAGAACAGTGGTATAGAATAAAAATGAGCAGAGAGTGGATCGGATCCGAGATGGACAAGAGACACGCAAGCATACAAAGGGAGTCAATGGTGGGCATGAATATGCTCATGATTAACAACGACCTAATAAAGAAAAGGAAGATTTTCGACAAGAAATATAGAATCCATATAGGAGAGAGAGATAGTTGGGAGACAGAGATACCGGAACCCAGAGTGACATGCTTCACGGACGGTTCATGGAAGTCCTCAACAAAAAGAGCGGGGGCAGGCATTTATTACCAAGAAGCGAATGAGCACACAACGATACCACTAGGAGGCTTCACCAGTGTATTCCAGGCAGAAGTGTATGCCATCATGAAGTGTGCGCAGAGACTCAAGGAAAGAAGTAATATAACGGGGAGTCACGTTATAATCTACTCAGACAGCCAAGCAGCACTAAAAGCGTTAGATAATCCAGTAATCAAATCCTCCCTGGTGCAGGAATGCAGAGATGAACTGAATAATCTAGGCATAGCATCCAAAGTGACACTGGCTTGGGTACCAGGACACAGTGGAGCAATAGGAAACGAGAAGGCAGATGAGCTGGCCAGAGCAGGGGCGGACCGACAATATCTGGGCCCGGAACCAGCACTTCCGATATCTGCAACGGTAACGAAAGGAGTCATCGCCAGAAGAATAGAGACAAAGACAAATGAGGCGTGGATAACAACACAAGGGTGCAGACAATCCAAACTCATGATAGGAAGGGTAAATAGGAACAGAACAAGGTATCTACTAAACCTTGGTAAGTACAATCTAAGTATACTGACAGGGATCTTGACTGGACACTGTCCACTCAACAGACATTTGACGGTAATAGGAGCCAAACAGGATCCTCGATGCCCACATTGTGGCAAAGAGGAAACTAGTCAACACGTTCTGGCCGAGTGTGTGATGTACTCGTCACTGAGATATCGCACATTCGGGGAGGACGCACTGACAGCAGAGACACTTAAAAGCATTAACCTTCAGGACGCACTATTGTTCTGTAGGAAAACAAGAAGATGGGATCAGTGCTGGATGGGAGCGCCGCAGAGCCAGTAACCTGAGACTGGATCAAGGGGAACAGGGCGGAATGAATGGAGAGCCACTCGACCGCCCGCCTGCCTCGGCGGCGTCCCCACTCATCATCATCATCATCATCATCATGTTTGTAAGCTGTCCGTCAAAATGTGCAAGTGGTAATGGAATGGGCTGAAATATACCCATGACAATGTAATATCATGATATCTAAGAGGTGATCTGATGATGGAGTCGGAAGGTGGTGACAGGATCTCCGCTATTCTTAACGTGGACCCGCCGTGTTGGGACTCATTAGTTTGGTCTTGATAAGCGGATAAAGATTTTGCAACACAAGCTTATACCAATTATGGCCACTGGCCACTGCAAATTGAACAAACACTTGTTTCTAATGGGTATGAAACAAGAAGCGGCATGCAGGTTCTGTCAAGAAACAGAGGAGGCAGCTATGCACATCCTCTGTTCTTGTGGACCACTAATGCGTAATAGAAGTATCTACCTAGGGCGACATATCATGGACCCACAAGAGATACAACTCCTCACTGCCCAAAGCATCTGGAAATTCCTAGACGCAACGGGCCTTTGCGGTGAACTTTAAATTAAGGGCTGCCACAAAAGATCAGCAATGGTCGAAGTGGCTCACAAGGCCCATCTCAACCCCCCCCCAATAATAATATACCAATTATTATTTTTGACAGGAACTTTTCATTTTTTCATTTCATTTTTAACCGGGGACAATGACACCAATCGACCTAGTCCCAAACTAAGCTCTAGGCTTGTACTATGGGTACTTGACAACGATATACATACTCATATAGAGAAATATATACTTATATACATAGAAAACATCCAATAATGATAAATCATGACCTAAAACACATTTATGACTAAAATAATTATGGCAGGCATTACAGACCCGTTTCAATACTTACATCTAATGCTATTCTAGAAGGTGAGTACTGAGGGGGTCCATACAATTCCGCGTCTTCGTCGCCATCTACCACCTGCAAAAAATAATGGTACAATTTAGATATTTTTTTGTCAAGGAGGTGGCACACGGGCGCACACGCCCCCTGATGGTAAGTGGGACCTCAATGGGTGATTTGAATTCTCAAGACTACAATCCTAAGACTCCTAAATTTCAAATGCGTTGCCAACCTTCTATGTAAGTTCACTGGTCGTTTTATCCCCACATCGGAACATAATGCGAACACTGCTGCTTGGCGGTAGGTTAATGGATAAAATGGTGTTAGCGATGCGGCCGGACCCTGCACAAGGTCCTACTACGATGTACGTATGTATGTATGTATGTATGTAAGCTTTTTATTGCACAAACGGTAAACAACAAAGTTAAAAAACGTTAGGTTTGTTAGGTAAATTCAAATGCCCGAAGGGTAAACGGACCGAGAATAGGAGCCCCGCCATGCGGGGCTCTAACGCCTTTGCTAAGACGAACATAAAATGAAAATATGTCAAAATCATATTTAGGTTTCTTTCATAATTTTTAATTTTGAATGATCATTCAGGATTATAACGATTTAAACCTTGGTTTTGTTAGAGGGTACGTTACCAGCGCCTGGTCGTTGGAGGCGCGGCGCACGCAGACGGCGGCGCGCGCGGCGGCGTCCTGCAGCGCGGTCGCGCGCACGCGCCACTCGCCGCACCACTGGTACTCCGCGCCGAACCCGCCCGGCTCGTCGTTCTGACGATACGACACATATAATATAAATATCAAGGAACAATCTGACACATATTGACCTAGTCCCGAACTTACCTTTGGGCTTCTGTACTATAAAAACGGACAACGATAATAGGAGTGTGCCGATAACTTTCCGAAAATCTAATTTTAAGCAAGCGATATTTCCTTTCGCAAAATTTAACAGTATATATTTTTTTCAGTAGCTAATTTTGTCGTAGATTTTTATCTCAGTAGAAATCTGTATTTATCTGAATAGTTATATCATTTTCACAGAGTCGACGGAGCTCCGCGTTTGGCCCTTCGGGCCTGCTGCAAAACTAACATAACCTAAGCCTACCTATACTCGAAAATCTAATTTAAGACCAAAATCCTAACCTCAACGGGCACACATTCGCTGTGGTTACAGCATTTTGGTGATGCAAAAATACATTCAGTAAAATCACCAATCCGAAAAATTGCCACCAAGATGGACCGCCTCTATGCTAGTAATTTCACCGGTTGTGTTATTCCCAGACCGGAACACAATGCGAATGCTTTGTGGTAGTTTAATGAATAATATGATGAACAAGGTCCTACAGCCACTAAATACACTAAATATACCAAATGAACGAATCGCAATGAAAATGAACTCTTGTACAGGAACAAGGAACTTATTAACACTGTAGCAATATGTTGTGTAATTGTCTGTAATATCACTAACCTCAACATCAATGCTGCCTTCCTCCGAGCTGGTATCAGGGACATCTTCGTCCATAGCAGCCCCGGTCCGCTTCAGGCATCTAAAAACACAATAAATCGTTTTTTTATGACAAGGAGATAAAGAAGTATAGCCAGGGTCACTACCGACTTGGCTAACGCATCGTCACCAACCCTGAGGACTAAGATGGAATGCCTGAATCAGCACAGTAGGTGTCGGACACCTCAGCATTTTGCTTAACCAGTGTCCGTTTCACACATTTCCTGTTGCATTCATAGTTTTATTTCTGTGTATAAATAAATTATGTCATGGGACAATTTCACACAAATTGACCTAGTCCCTAACTAAACTCTAGGCTTGTACACTTGTACAGTGAAGTGCAAAAATATGTATTGAAAGAATCCTCTAATAAATATGTTATGAAGTTTTTATTACACTGGAATAAGGTGTATTTTTTAAGGGAGATATTTTTGAGATGTTGCGTTATCCCATATTTTTACACTTGGGTGTACTAGACAACAATATAAATACTTACATAAAGAAATAAATACTTAAATTCGCAGAAAACCATCCAAGACTCGGAAACAAATACTTGTGCTCATCACACAAATATGTGCCCTTACACTGGACCACTAGCTTCATAGGCAGGGTCACTACCAACTAGGCTATCGCGTCGTCTGAATAATAAGTGTGTTATCCTGGCTTTACACGGATGACTTTTGCCGTGCGTACCGTAGTGTCTTCTTCTTCGCTGTGTCTTACCTGAGTGCATGTCTCTGCAGCCGCGACGTGGGCAGCGTGAGACTGCAGACAGGGCACTCGCCCTGCGCGGGGGGCGGGGAGCCACGGCGACGCGCGCGTAGCCGGCGCAGGCGGTTGGAGTGGACACGCTGGGAATGAAAAAAAAATTTCTCTATAATTTTATGGAATTTATACTTTCTCCAATTAGGTGGACCAACAGTGTGGTTATGAAAGCACAAGCGGTGCAACACTGGTCCTTGTGGCAAACCTGTGGGAGGCCTATGTCCAGCAGTGAATGTGAAATTTTATGGAGGTTTTAGTACACATATGTGACTACGTCTGCGTCACAAGGAGACTCTATGTAAAAACAAATTACGGCCCTCTCTCCATAGCAAGAATCTAACGTACTAAACTTTATTTACACATTTTTTTAAAAGTGATATAAAACTTTTTTGTTGTCATAGAAAAACAGTAAAACATACAAGCCTCAAATTTCAACAATCCTGAAGGAAAACTACAAATACTAAAAAATTGTCAAGTGTGAGTTGGGCTCGCGCTGATTCGCTTTGAAATCAAATTCAAATATATTATTATAATGATGCCTACTGTGCAGCGGTTTGCAACCCTTGGTGCGCGAGTCCGTCTACTTTTTAAATAGAAAGCTAGTTTCATCAGGAGGCATTATTAGCTCTGAAAGTAGGGGTCACCATTGTTTTGAATGTGTTTATCTATTTAATAGTTATTCCAGTGCACATTAGTATAGATAGATAATACGTTTATTTGATGCTTCAATCACACACATACAATGGTCATATTTAGTGGAAAAAGAAAGAACACAGTAGTATGTATTAACCTTTTGAACACCATATGTCGAATACAAAATGTGCCACCCACACACCAAACATGTTTGCTATGCTATGCAAATTACACCTTATTGCTACCAAACAAAGTCTCTTTTAAACTTGAACTCTTGTCAGCTGTAGCCGACGTGGCGTCAGTGGCACGACTTTTAGTTGACGGCCAGAGCCGACTGTGGCGTTGGAAAGGTTAATATTGGATTGTTTGACACCTGTAGGCTAAACAGCATTAAGTGCGAGTTATTGTTGCATTGATAGGTCTTTATCCGTGCCTAGGCCCAGAATATTCACAATTCAAAATATTGATTGGACTAAATCATTTTGATTTCTATGGAAGTTGACCATTTAGCCAACTTGAACGTAATTATGTAGTTCTGTGGGATAAGTACGGCAGCGCATCTATTATGGTTGCGTTTATTTATATGGGTAAACATGGTAAAACCACTGTGGACTTTCTGACAGGTTTGTAAGTGAGAGAATGACAGATTCGGGCCCAGGAAGACCACGTATCTATTAATAAACTAATTTGTTACCGACTGACTGACATACAAAACACAGCTCAAACTGCTGGAACTAAAGACTTTAAATTTAGAAGAAATATTTCTTGGGTATCCTAGGGGTGCACTAGGACAGGATTTTTCTAAAAATCGTGCCAGCAACGGAAAGAAACGAGGGAAATAACGGTTAACTAATTTTGCGCGTACGTTGCGAGCGTCCGTACGATATAAACTTAATAAAACAGGCAGTCTGGCTTTCTTTTAGTAAATATTCTAGAAAGTAGACCATGTTCTACATTTCAAATAATAAATACCTGATATACGTCGCTTCCAGGGCAGCCAGTAACATCGACAACTTGGTCGTCCGGTATTTCTTCAGTGCTTGATCCAGGCACAGGATTCAAACTTGTACTGCCACTGGCACTGCCACTGGTACTACCACTGTTAACGCTCAGTTTTCTTTTAGAACCACAGTTAGATAACTTATACAGCCTGTCCAATTCCAAATTCAAATGCGACTCTAACTCGCCCTGGCGTATTGTACAACTACAGACCGGGCAACTAGCCGATTCCGACACTTTTTTTCGGCTCCTAACAGAATTTAAAATAACATTTTCATCGTATAAATTGCCGAAACTAGCGTTACCATTGTCACTTAACGAATTAGAACTCCCTTCCATGGTATTAAAAAGTAAAACAGGTAACATTTCAATTGTGACTTTTGTTATTAGTACTGCGTACACTTTAATCTAAATGCATCACTGATTACGACCGACGAAAGTTGAATTAAATGGCATTACGGGGTTCAAGGAACTTCAATTTAGCCGAGACAACTCTTCTTGTAGTCATTTTTGGCGTAATTATTGTAATTTGAGTACGTAATAGATATCAACAACAACAAATAAATAGTTCGTTTACTATTTTCATTGAAGAGACTCCGAATAGACGTTTTTAATGAGATGTCTTAACTCAAAGAAGCTTGGCTTTAATGACACTAAATGTTTTTTTAAATAAATTAGTCAAAGATTAATCTTGTCGATGTAATTTTTAAATTGTCCCTTATTTTAAACTATATTTTTGTGTTTAGTAAATATTGAATAATAACTTTGGGTAAAAAACCGTTAAAAAGTTTTTTTTTGAGAAAAATATTAAGTCCCGCAAATCCCGCAAACAGGAAATAGCTTGAATCTAGTTAAATACACCTCATACTATGTCAACTTGACTTAAAATATTGGTATCCGGGTCATACACCTAATAAAAAATTAATGACAGTTCTTACACCGTTTAGATACTGCAAGAAGAACTACCTAAATAATAACATTGTTATAACCTTCGATTTTTACTATTTAATTGTTATATATTTTTCATCAATATGAATAATAGTTGTAATGTTTGCTGGTCTTATTTTTTTCCTTGTAACTATCCACTTTAACGCGGTGTTATTTTATCGCGCATTGATTGATGCGTTGATTGATTTACGATGAGCGATTTTTATGAAAGTCCAATAGACTTGTTTAGGTACATCATTTATTCTTATATGGTTTAAAGGTGCAAAAAATTGCTTTAATAGACCCATGAAATATCTTTCCCTCAAATAAGCAGGAACCTAATATTTAATCTGATTTAAGATCAAAATCCTAACCTCAACCGGCGCACATTCACTATGATTACTGCATTTTGGCTTAAGTGTAGGTATTTTTATCAATAAAACTTACCCTATTATTACTGGTTACAAGAGTTCTCATTCATATTTTTATGAAATAATGTTCGAAATAATCAAGATGAGAACTGTCAAATTTTGGTCTTTAATTAGATTTTCGAGTATATATTTTTTCGTTTTGTAAAACGGCAATGGCTAAAGCCACATCCACATGCTGGGATTTGCCACTTTAACAATACATCGTGCTCACTTTAACATACCTATAGTTGCGTCCCGCAGTGTTTGTGGCAAGCACCGAGCATGTTGTGCGGCATAAGATATAATTACTAATGGTACGGCTATATTATAGACCGATAATTTCAAAGTGCGTTGATTTAACGCGGATTTAAAGTAGGTAAATATCCAGTACCCATAGTTTTGGGCAACGGGGCATCGGTATCGGTAACATAGACAAGAGGTGCACTAGGTTCCAGCTTCACAAAAACCAAGACATAAGAAAACACACAAGCCGAACCGAACGCTTAGGCCGATCGTGCCTCTCTATCGCTTGTTCCGCGCTCTCGCTTGCACGCTCGGCTCAGGCGGAACGTGACAATTATTTGTGCGTGCAACCGGCGTTCATCGATTTATAAGACGTTATCACGTCAAAAACAACAAGTATGAACTAATTCTCTATTGAAAGTTATTTGGTGCCGTCTTAGGTAATTTTAGTAGGTATAAACACTTTAGTCGCCTGTATCTCAGGATCCAATCAAGTCTACTTATTGTCAGTTGTGAAAGTTCTCCTTTAAAATTCGTTATGGGCTTTCATTTAAAATATTGTTTGTTTTTTAGCATGGTACTTTTTTGGGTTTGGTGGTGGTATATACTTCGCCTGGTATTCTCTTCCGAGAAGCAGTGGTAACGTGAGTGGACACGTACTACGTCATATCCGTCAACCGAAGATTAGACCATGTTTTTTAGTATTTGTAGTTTTGGCTGTAGGGTGGGGGAACTTGACTCTAACAAAAATGAACACTTTAAATCTTAATATTTCACAAACCCTTAATCGAAAATTTATTTTCACAAACATAATTTACCATCTGTAAAAAAACAACCGGCTATCTAAGGTCTGTTCATCCTTACTCGTCTTATATAGTAAACAACTGTTTAACCTCAAAATGAACCTTTTTTGGCTAAAACAGCTCTTTTATCGTAAATAAAGTAAACAGAGTTAACATTTTGGACATCACTTGACTAATGTATTGTCTGTGATTGCTTTTTGTTTAAAAGAGCTGTTTTAGCCAAAAAAGGTTCATTTTGAGGTTAGAAAGTTGTTTACCTGTATAAGACAAGGATGAACAGACCTTATAAAGCGGTATGACAGACGAACGGACGAACGGACAGTGTAGGCTGCACAGTATTATACTCTTAAACTGTCACAAGCATCGTCCTAGAGTGAACAGAGTATAGTAACAGGGGTTTGACACCCTTTGGGGTCCGGAACGGAGTGGGCGAGGAGAATAATCAATTAAAAACAAATTATACGTCAATAATTTTAATGTAAAACAATTATTCAATCTTTTCTTCTTTCTTCTCAACCTCCTGTGCGTTTCGTTTCTTGTTATTCGGCAGTTTGAGATGCACGGTCCGAACATGTAGCTTTAAAGAGTTGGATTGGCTGAAATTTTTCGCGCAGTATTGGCAGGAATACGGCTTCGCTCCGGTGTGGACCTGGAACGGAGAATTAAATATATTCAATAAATTACTAATAATCAATACTAATATTATAAAGAGAGAGCGTGGATTTTGTAAGTTTGTTTATAAGTTTTTTGCGGTATGGAGAAGAATAAGAAAAATTAGTACACAGGCCGCCGATCTGTGAGCCATAGGACATGCATTCTCAAGACTACCATCTTTAGACTGCAATCTTCAGATCGTAAATTCGTTGTCAACCCTGAAGACTAAGATGGAATATGCCACTATGCTATTCAACACCGGTTGTCTTACCCCACCAGACCTTTATAACGTTATGAATAATATCGTTATCATAACGTTATATTTCGTTAGTGCTCAAAATTTTCTTTTAAATATATCGATATTTTTTCATAACGTTACGCCACACCGTAACGAAATCGTAATAACGTTACACTTAAATAACGTTATAATAACGATATATATAGCGAAAATACTTTGCTTTATCACAAAAAAATGCAAATAACAAAAGCAGATTTAAAAATTACGTTCACGAAAATAACGGTTATTAACGTTATTATAGCGTTTACCGAAGTATCGTTATACGTATAGCGTTTTGTTTGATAACGTTATAATGGATACCGCTACAGGTAAGGCGTCAAATAACGTTAAAGTATAATAGATAACGTTACACGAAAATAATGGTTATTAAAGGTCTGATCCCCACAACACAACAATGCGAACACGCTGCTTGGTAGTAGGTTAATGGTGGTAGCGGATGGACCTTCCACAAGATCCCACTAAATAAATAGAAGACGCCGATTGTTTGACTACATCCCTCAGACTTTATACACTTTGTTGGTCCAAAAGATGCGGTGCGGTTTATGTTGCGTTCCTATATTCAAAACCTTGGATAGAGTTGTGACGTATAGTTCCAATTTGACACCTTTTGTACGTAGCAAATGTCCACTCTATCTATCTACGGACTCGACAGCGTGGAGTTAATCCCATGTGCTTCTGTTTTGTCCATTAGAGAAAATACTCTTTTACCGAAAAATAAAATTATCTCCGCGAGTGATATCGATGGAGTTATTTCTTTAATAAGTCCTTGGGACTGTCTATAAATAACTTGACATTGGCGAAATACACCTCGACAGGAGTGAAAGCCATTAATTAAAATTAGAATTAGAACTCTATCCTCGGTTTTGAACATAGGAACGGACCATTAATCTGTGTTTTGAAAGTTCTAACAGGTTTATCAACTTACCCTATAATGTCTATTGAGCGCTGGTTTCTGCGTGAAGGACCGACGGCAGTGCCGGCAGCAGTACGGCCGCTCCCCCGTGTGACGCCGCGTGTGGATCCGCAGCTGGTTACTATCCGCGAACCGTTTGTCACAAGTTTCGCACTTGTGAGGCTTTTCTCCTGTGTGAGTTCGTTGGTGGTACTTGAGGGAAGCGTTGGACTGGAAATAACAAACTCTAATGTAACCAGTGTTACAACTTATAATGCGTAAATCAGTATATTGATCTGTTTCCCAAACTCGATGAGTCCTCGTAGTATTTTTTCCAGCCGCGTTTTTCCCCTTTTATGATTTTACCCGGTTGCATATTTTCCGCTATGAATTTCTCTTAGTCACTTTTTGTTTATTACAGCTGAACAGGTAGGTTTAGGTTATGTTCAGTGATCGGGATAGGTAGAGTACATATATATATATATATATATCGCACCTTTAGAACAATAGTGACCTAATTCAAAATTTGTGCTTTCAAACTTCGAGTCATAAATTTATTATCATAGAGACCTAACTCGAAATTTAAATTTTCTCAATTAGGTCACTATTGTTCTGAAGGTGCGATATATCTAAAGTTCGCAAAAGGACATAATATAGTGTGGTTACAACCGGGTGAAATATTAATATAATTTTATTGAATTCCGGATTTCCGGTATTTTTAATGCTAAATGTGGTTTACCCCTGTTTTATAGACACTCATTTCATAGAACGTATCACTTCGCAGAATTTTCGTTTCATAGAAAACTATTTTCTGCTGAACCCGTGTTGATTTCAGTTTATCTTGCGATGGTTGTAAGTCTAATCTAACCTAACCTACGTGAATCATATTTAAGATAACCTGAAATCAACATAGGCTCAGCAGAAAATAGTTTTCTATGTGTTGCATCAGGCCCGAAGGGCCAAAGCACCTAGAAATAGGAGCTCCGCGAAAGCGGACCATTGTCGACTCTGTAAAATTGATAAAATAGGCAATCGCAAGCAAGGCAAGCTCGGAAATTTAATAAATGAGTGTGGTTATAATGCGGAGAAATGTGATCGAGTAAAATCACGAATGGGGAATTTACATGCAACCTAGCTAAGAACCATCACGATTACCTAGCTTTCTTTTAATGAAAACCGCCTATTTTTTTGTGACAATGATATTGCACTTACGGTACATTTCTTTCCACACACTTCGCAGACGACGTTCTTGTTGTACTTGACACCCAAATGGACGCGTTTCACGTGCGCTTGGAGTTTGGAACTGGTTGCAAAGCTCGAACCGCACTGGAACGAGAACAAGAAAAATTACATACATTAGACGCTTGTCTATGCTAAAATAATCTTTTCACTTCTCATGCTCATGCTCCAAAAGTCCGTCTTTATGTCGTTCGTAGGCGACATAAAATCGCGTTTTATGCTCTAGTGCATAAAGTAAAATCTTCGTCGAAGGCCAAGGCAATCGACCCAACAGCCACAGGACCAACTTTAACTTCATAGAATAACCTCTTTATTTTATTTCGTTTCGTTAGTATTCTAAGACCAAGGCAAGGATACCAACAGCCAAAGTACACAATAAAACTTCATGAATAAAAACTTATAATTTTTATTTTGTCGCATATATTATTATTATTATTATTATATTTGAGTAAATCAATATATTTAAAGCATGACAATAAGTTATCATATATATAAAAAACAAAATGTTTACATATTTTAATGTACGACTGTATACATATTTTAATGTACTACTGTATGTGTTCTTAAATAAATAAATAAGAATAAATAAAATAAATAAAAATGTTTTTATAACTGAGCGGTATGTAACGACCTAAGTCAGATGTCACGTACCTAATGAAAAAAAAAGAAAAAAAAGTTAATTGGCGGGAACTATACCTACTTATTTTGTCATTGTAAATATTTGTGTTACAATAATTTGCACATGTTGCTGTTTCATTTCCTCGCAATCGAAGTGAAAATTAGAGTGTACAACTCGTCCATAAAACCCATTTAACACCTCGACTTTATATCCATCCTCGCTTGCAAGCTCGCTTGGATGGATAAACGTCTCGCGTAAAATTCTGCGTTTTATGCACTTGTTGTACAATCTATTATTCTGTGTACACTCTGTAAAATTGTGGAATGGGCCGTTGAGTTAGAGACAGTCCCCTTCTGTTGGTTTACTTGTAATATTGAGCATTTTGAAATTGTCAGGAATTGTTTTTTCATAGGTTTATTTTACTCCTAGGTATTAATGCTCTTTCCGTCTTCATTAGGGTTCCGTACTCAAAGGGTAAAAACGAACGGGACCCTATTACTAAGACTTCACTGTCCGTCTGTCTGTCACCAGGCTATATCTCATGAACCGTGATAGCTAGACAATTGAAATTTTCACAGATGATGTATTTCTGTTGCCGCTATAACAACAAATACTTAAAACAGAATAAAATAAATATTTAAGGGGGGCTCCCATACATCAAACGTGATTTTTTTGCCGTTTTTTGCTAATGTTTTATAGATAATGGTACGGAACCCTTCGTGCACAAGTCCGACTCGCACTTGGCCGGTTTTTTTTCAAATGAAAACCCTTTCCGAGCATGTTTGAGAAAACTGATGACGGTATATAGATGTAGTGAAATATCCTTTCACATCGTATTTTCTCGGAATTGTTCGTATTTGTCATGCTACTTCAGCCTGACTCAGTACCCATCAAGACAACGTGGGGGAACGTCGCATCGCGAGAGTGATAATCGATATAGAGTGGTTAATACCAGAGTATTTTTTTGGTAATTAAGATTAAGTTTGTTTTCAGTTCTTTTTAATAGTCATTCCGAAAGCATTAAGACCTGGGAAACGTTTAGATCGACAAGCCTGTGAAATTATTTTCAACATATATTTATATTTCTTCTTGTTTACCTACACCTAATTTCTATATATTTGATCGTGGTGGTTTTAACATCTCGGTGTGATATACTTCAAACTCGTGGTTTGACATTTGACACTGATAACTAAAGTACTCTATTTATTTAATACAAACATGTCACTTAATAATTCAATAATTCATAGACACGTCGGCATCATTCGGAAGTAGACGTGAGTTCCGAGTTTTCACGATGTGAAAGGATTATTCACTTAGATCTGTACCTGTTCGCAAGCCAGCGAGGTCGTTCGCAGCGCGGGCGCCCTGGTCGCCGGCCGCAGAGCTTTGACACTCTCCTTGAGGTGCACCCCGTTGCCGGGACACGCGGGCCCGCATATCACACACACACCACTAGAAATAAAAAAGATCATGATTTTAATTTTGCTAACCCATATTTTCATCTAATTTCTGCTGAAACGATGAAGTTTTCACGATATATTAAACATTAATTACGTAGGTAAGGTTAGGTGGGATTAGTGACTACAAAAAAACCGACCTAAGGTCGGATTTTTATTCCCACAGAAAAAATGTAAACAAAGTTACGTCACTGTCAAAGTGACATTTCAGGGGATCTCAAAGTTCGGGCCAGCAAGAAATATAATATTAAGTTATCATTTCGCTTGTATCGTGATATAAAAATAAATTTAAGAAATAATTAAATTAAAATCGCGCAATTGAGTCACTGGAAAGCGATTACGACGAGAGCACGAATTGTGAAGCGAAGCGAGTGAAGTGACGTCTCACATCAATCGAGCGGCCCTCAACTTGTTGGCAGGGGTGTATCGAGCCAATGATACCAGTGCAATAAATAAATTATGCATACAAAAACAGTTTTCTCGTTTTAAATTAATACAACAAAGAATTTATATCAAAATTAAGTTTGCCATCAACAAATTAAATTCTTCTATCTTGATAACAATATATAGTTTTTTTATAGAAAGTCTTTTCTTATAAATTTGGAAACTTTAAATATTTTGAAAATTCCAAATGTTTTTCGTTAACACCTTTGCTCACATCACGGCAACACCTTTGTTTACATTTTTTCTGTGGGAATAAAAATCAGACCTTAGTGCGTGTCGGACTTAGAGAACATTTAGGCTACCGTTGCTTACGAAAAAAAATATTAATATTTTTTAATAAAATATACAAAATTTTGTAAAAAAACTCACTTTGGTGGTTTCTCTTTCATTTGTTTTCAATATTAAAAAAGTAACCACGATATTTATCCACGAACTTGGGGTAAAGCCAACATTTTAAACATAAACACTCGCTATTTTATTCTACTAAACAATAGGATAATTGTCCAGGATTAAATCTCTCTAATAAACATTTGGTCTTAGAAATGAAAAAGATCGTGAAATCTAACATAAATATAGCGAGTGTTGATTTTCCTAATTTTTAGCTGGTTCGATTACGAGACAAGCGAATTTTAGAAAACCTTTGAATGCAGTTTTGTTTCTTTTTTTGATGAAATGATCTAACTTAAGGATTTGAGGCGGTTCCCCTCCAGGACACATATTTATTTTAAATCTGTGTACAGATCTAGTGAATGGGTCATTATTTGGGCGTTTGTTCCGAATCACTTTCGTGGTCACATTTTTGTGGAAGTGGCTGCAGATTTCGATTTCGTTTCTGGTTAGGTATTTAAGTTTACCGGACATCTAACAAATATCCAAAAATGGCATCAAAATATACGCCCAATTCTTCGAAAATATGTCCACAAAAGTGAGGCGGTTGAAACGCTCGAATAATGACCCGAATAATCCTTTCACATCGGAAACTCGGCACTCACGTCTACTTCCGAATGATGCCGACGTGTCTATGAATTATTGAATTATTAAGTGACATGTTAATTAAATAAATAGAGTACTTTAGTTATCAGTGTCAAATGTCAAACAACGAGTTTGAAGTATATCACACGGAGATGTTAAAACCACCACGATCAAATATATAGAAATTAGGTGTAGGTAAACAAGAAGAAATATAAATAAATGTTGAAAGTAATTTCATATTCTTGTCGACCTAAACGTTTCCCGGGTCTTAATGCTTTCGGCATGACTATTAAAAAGAACTGAAAACAAACTTAATCTTAATTAACAAAAAAATACTCTGGTATATGGATTATCACTCTCGCGATGCGACGTTCCCCCCCGTTGTCTTGATGGGTACTGAGTCAGACTGAAGTAGCATGACAAATACGAACATTTCCGAGAAAATACGATGTGAAAGGATGTTTCACTACATCTGTACATTAATTTATATGTCACAAAAAATCTGATCGATTAGCAGTTTAATAAAAGGCATCTGGCTACTTACTTGTTCCCCTTGCCAAACGCGTGATTGACCGAGCTGAGTATGTGCCTCTTCCACGCCAGCAGCGACTCGAACTGTATGTCGCATTCGGGGCAGTATCTTTCTTCGGCGGGACTCTCTTCGCTAGGCTGTAGACGAACGTCATATAATAATAATATTACTTCAAATAGCTAATGTCACGTCATATCGCTAACGTTACGTCATATCGCGAATGTTACGTTAACTCACGGTTGTCACGTCATATTTTGACTGATATATGAGTATATAAAGTTGCGAATGTCACGTCGTATCACTAATGTCACGTCATATCTTGAATGAGATGTAATATTATAGTTGCGCATGTCACCCAAAGGCACAAATGTCACATTATGTCACGTCATATCGCAAATATCGTGTTAAGTCACTAATGTCGCGTCAAGTCAATCATGTCACATCACGTTAGTTCGCGAATATCACGTCATATCATGGATGTAACACCATATCTCTAATGTCACGTCAAGCCACGGTTGTCACATCATATCTTGAATGAGATATAATATATAGTTGCGACCACCTGATTATTTATATACCCTTCACCTGTAAACTTAAAGTGACATGCAATAAACGGGTCCATATTGGCTCACCTAATTATTTTTACTCATAACGACTCATAAGTCCTAATCATCGCAACTCCTAACGTATTTTTTTCAGCAACTGTTACTTTTTCAGGATTTTTATCAATAAAACCTAACCTAACCTAGTCTTATCTACACATTGAATATTTCAGAACTTCTGAACAGTTTACTGTTCCAGCGGTATAAAAAATTCATTTTCGGAGTTCCGATAATAGGAGTTGCAATTTTAGTTGAACTTTGGCGCTCCCGCAATAAACTACGTCTATCACTCAAAGGCACGAATGTTACATTATGTCACGTCATATCGCTAATATCATGTCGAGTCACTAATGTCGCGTCAAGACAATCATGTCACGTCACGTCAGTTCGCGAATATCACGAACGTGACGTCATATTGCGAATGTCACGTCAATTCGCAGAGGTGACGTGATGTTTGGTCGTGTCCTGCACGTCACCTGGTCGGCGCGGTGCGCCTTGCTGGCGTGCATGCGCAGGCCGTGCGCGCCGACGAAGCTGTCGCCGCAGCGCGCGCACACGTGCGCCGTGCGGTGCCGCGCGCGCAGGTGCGTCAGGTGCGACGTCGACTTGCGCGACTTGTGCCCGCACAGCGTGCACTCGTACGTGTGCCCGCGGTGCCATTTCTCGTGCTCACGCGCTTGGCTCCTAAATATAGTAGATTATTCAAACGTTTTTTATTAGGGGAATATGGTGGAATCTAAAAGTTGTCTGTCTATTTTGGATTTATTGAATGTTGTTTACATTGTGGTGTTAAAAATAAATGTTTAAAAAAACAAAAACCCGCCTTCTAAAATGCAAAAAATAACTTCTGGTATAAATGGTAGGTCAGTCCAACTGCATTCGGCTTTTGGTTTAAAATATTGTGGGACGCCGACTTCAGTTGGACTGACCTACCATTTATACCAGAAAAAGAAGTTATTTTTTGCATTTTAGAAGGCGGGTTTTTGTTTTTTTAAACATTTATTTTATTTTATATTTTTTAGTGATCCTATTTATACTGTTACGTAGCTCAAGTTCTAAATATTAATGAGAAACTATAGAACATTTCAAGGTCGCCGCAGACATCGCCGCGGGAATGTCATAGTCATATTTAAACCTAAATGTGCTTCGTCATAGTCGCTCAACTACCTTAAACGAAATATCTTATCGCCACCCTTGAAATAGGTACCGTTAAGGAGTTCCGGTGGCCATCTGTGGTCTTCATCATCAGTTCCACTTCACCATATAGTACTTTTCAAAAGCAAATGCATGAGTTACAGTGAAAAATACCAAAATCGCTATAGGTGTGCCTATAAATTTTGAAGAGTTCCGTCGATTCCTCATGGATTCCACCATCAGATCTTCATTTTGACCAATCTGGAAGCACCAGCTTTCAAATAAAAAAAGAATCTTCAAAATCGGTTCACCCAGTCGAAAGTTCTGAGGTAACAAACATTTTTAAAAAAAACAGACGAATTGAGAACCTCCTCCTTTTTTTGAAGTCGGTTAAAAATAAAGAATAACCAGAATTATGTTGCTACTTTGGTTCATTTGCATACTTTTAATAAAATGTTTTTTTGACAAACAAAACTTGGAGCAATCACTAGTATATGCGAAAAGCATCGATAATTGGGTTTATCGATATAGGCAATCCCTAGCTGTCATCTAATTTTGCCCCGTATATTCCTAGGTCTGTTAATAAATAATACTTCACTGTGAGTTTGATTTAGTAAATTGGTCCGTAGACAAAGTTACAATTACTCTCATACTCATACTCTCATACTCATTTATTTATTGCATTGTGTGTATACATGATCTTAAAAATATATTTAGTCCAAACATAAACCCTGCAAGGGCGCTGCAATTGAATCAAAGAAACGACGTTATTAACTAATTCAATTCAAACATGTCATCATAATTACAACTAACTATCTACAAAGAAAAAAAAAAAAATTAAATATAAATGCTGATTATTTTAAATCAATAGTAAAAATATTGGAATTCGGATGTTAAAAGTTATTTATAATTATGATGTCAGTCGATTACATTAGTCAAAGATAAGATTTATTATTAAAATTAGGTAATTGCCAATTTGTAAACATTTAAACATAATCAAAAATTTAAATAAAAAGTAATTTGTCAATAACTACATTTACTAGGTGTAATAAATAAAATAAAGAAAGAGAGGAAATGTCAGAGAGGTTGTCATTTATTGAATATTATTTGAATCATTAAAGTATTCATCAACCGTATAGTATGCTTTATGAATTAAAAATGTTTTGAGGCTTTTTTAAAATATTATATCCTTTTCCACGTTCTTTATGTTTGAAGGCAATTTATTAAAGATTTTAACTGACATAGAATTGGGTCCAGAGCTATGTAACACTAAATGGGATACTGGTTCAGCTAAATTGTTCTTAGCCTTAGCACGCAGTCCATAGCGACGAGGCCTATCGTCTTGACGCGAATAACAACTCGGGTGGCTTTTTATGAATTTACACGATTCAAAAATGTAAATAGAAGGCAGTGTTAAAATGTTCAATGCCTTAAAATGGTGCCTGCAGCTGTCGGATTTCCTAATATTGGTGAGTATTCGCACACATTTTTTCTGCAGTAGGAACAGATCATTCGCACTCGTGCCATTGCCCCACAGGGTGACGCCGTAGCTCAGCCTCGCGTGCGCGTATGCGTAATACGCAGCCATAGCGGCTTACTAGTACAAATGTTAAGATTTGCGAATAAGGGGGTTGTCTACGCACAGAGGGCTCAGACAAGATGCACCACGCTAACTAACGTTTCTATTCGATTCGTTTTTAAACCAATCGCGTCACTGGTAGACCACGTGACTTTTCGTATCACGTCATCTCCCAGTGACGCGATTGGTTTAAAAACGAATCGAATAGAAACGTTAGTTAGCGTAGTACATCTTTGCAGGGCCCTCAGTTCTGTATGTGCGGTGGCGGTGCTTATTACCAACGTTACGATAACACTCATGTACAATCGAGTTTATGTGTGTACACTTTAGTACCTTGTCTATTTAATGTCACGTTAAGACTGCCATATATGATTATCACAGCGATTAAAGTGACAAGGTACTAAAGTGTACACATATCCGCTGGGCAATTTCAAAACCCAGCAAGGCGCATTGAGCTAATTTTACAGGAGAGCGAAAAAACATGTTTTGTCTCAGCCGTACAAAAATTTGCAAAATATTTGTGCAAGAAGTTATACTCTCGATTAATTAGATTAAGACGAATACATTGGTATATATATCTTTTCTTAATTTACAATATTACATGTTATATGTGCCATACTAGCTTTTTAACCTCGTAAGGCCCATCATACTAAAATCAGACAGTTTTTTGTCAGTAAGACTTTAAATCTACCATCAACGCAACAAAGTTCAATTTCGATCGATCGACAATGCCATTTTCAATTTATGAAGAAAGGAAAAAAAACTTTATTCTTATTGCAATACAGTTCAAATTAAATTGCCTTGGTAATGTACATCCTATTTCACACTGGGCCTTACGAGGTTAAATGAAATGCAAATAAAGAGTCAGTGAGCCCGATGATGTTCAAGCCTCTCTGTTTTTTTCAAAAGCTAGTAAGTGCATGTCACATACTAGGTTTTTGAAATGGTTTTGTGACATACTAGGTTTTGAAATGGTCAAGCCCGTTTTTTGTGTGCTTACTAGGATTTGGGGTGTGGGTAAATGTGAAACCGAGAGAGATAGGGCTCTGAATGATTTTGCATCCGGTAGGGACTTGCTAGAAACCGCGTTTTATGCAAAAATCGCAAAATTGAGTTTTTGAGACTTACTAGATTTTGAAATTGCGCAGCCGATATTTATGAATTGCACTGTACTTGACAGTAATGGCGGCCGAATTAAAAACAATGTGTGGACACGTATTTAATAATAAAATATTTATTGCATTCCACAATTATACTTTCAGGTGTTTGTGTGTATGTGTGTTTCTGAGTCTCTCTCACTCTTGTACATTTGTAGTGTGTAAGTTTGTGTGTGCGAGTATGTGTGTGTGTGAGAGTCTGCCGTCTCTCTCTCTCTCTCTTTCCATATTCCTAGTGTGAGTGCGTGTGTTACTCACGCGGTGTGCGCCCGGTGCGCGCAGCTGAGGCACTGGTAGCGGCGCTCGTGCGCGGTGACGGCGTGCGCGCGCAGCTTGCGCACCGTCTTGTAGCGCATGCTGCACACGTCGCACACGTGCGCGCCGCTCTTCTGAAAAAACAATAAGATTCCGACATTTTTAGGGTGTCAAATGAAACCGTTTTAAGACGATTGCACGCGTAGCGTTGTTTTTTTTTCAAAATGTGTTCTCACGGCGGATTTCTTGACAAAAAATGATAATGAAAAAAGAGGGAGTTTCCATAGAAGAAACTTTATTTGAACGTCAAATTCATCCACCGCGTGTGTGTCTGCGCGAATGAGTGTCTGTGAGTGGGTTTCTCTCTCTCTCTCTCTGCCTGTCTGTCTCAGTATGTGTGTGTGCCTATGTTATTGCCACGTAGTGTACCGACCTTCCCACGACACGTGTATGTGTCTCTATCTCTCTCTCGCCTTGTGTCTTGTCGTGTTTCTCCCGGCGCGTTGTGATCGAGTGTCTGTGGGTGTTTTTGACTCACTCACTCTCCTGTGTGTGTGTGTGTGTGTGTGTGTGTGTGTGTGTGTGTGTGTGTGCGTGCGTGCGTGCGTGCGTGCGTGCGTGCGTGCGTGCGTGCGTGCGTGCGTGCGTGCGTGCGTGTGTGTGTGTGTGTGTCGTTACCGCGTCGTGTTTCTCCCGGTGGTTGCGGAAGGCGCCCGCGTCGATGTACCCGCGGCAGCACAGTTCGCACTTGAACGGCGCGTTGAGGTAGTTGGCGGAGGCGGCGCGCTCCTTCAGCTCCTCGAGCTGCTGCTCTTTGGTGAGGAGCAGCTCGCGGGCGTATCCAGATTTAAAACCTGATAGAACATCGAAAAATTATGCCGAACACCAAAATAATGTGTTTAAATTTTTGTAAATTCCTGATAATTCCTCAAATTACTTAAAATTATGCCCATTATCTTTCATTAAAAAACAGAATTATCTACGTGTCTAATGCAAACGCGACATGAGCATTTGATGAGCAGTCAAAGATGTTGTGTCGTTTAATATAAATAAATAAATAAATATCAGGGGCAATGTCACACCAATTGCCCTAGTCCCAAATTAAGCTCGAGCTTGTACTGTGGGTACTAGACAACGATATAAATACTTATATAGAGAAATATATACTTAAATACATAGAAAACATCCATGACTCGGGAACAAATATTCGCGCTCATCACACAAATATCTGCCCTTACCGAGATTTGAACCCAGGACCGCTAGCTTCGTAGGCAGGGTCACCACCAACTAGGCCAACTCGTCGTCAATAGTGTGTCAAACCTATATTTTTGTATGGCGTATATTTTACGATTATTTTTTATTTGTTTGCCTCACGAAAGGCTCTGGGATTAAAAAACCGACTATTTCATCTCGATAGATCTTTGCTTTGTTCCGACAGAATTCACATAGAGCAATCAACGAATTATTTTTTTTGTTGGTGAAAAAAAATCATATACATTATGTTTTCACAACACTGCTCGGAAATATGGCCATAGATGGTCTTGTTTGCGGTCACAAAACGTCACTTATAAGGACAGACCAAGAATGTTTTTGTCGGCGTGTTTGCTGATTGGTCGAGAACATTGTTGTCCAACTTTAAGAACCAATGAAAATCAATCAATCAATTTTTGTGTCATAGCTCCTTAAACTGAAAAATTGAAATGGACCAATCAGAACACACCATTTTGGTGTCGTAAAATATTAGGTGTATTTTTGCTAAAAGATACACAGACTAAAAACTATGTCACTGCTTTTTTTAAATGTAATTCAAACTTGGCCCCTAATCTCGAACCACTAGAGATGGAATTACATGGGAGATATGGCGAAACAAATGCTATTTTATATGGAGTTGACATCTTCATCTCGCATGTTAGTTTATTAATCTCGAGTGCCACGAGAATAGGTTCTCAGATTAAAAAAAAAATGTAATCTATGGTAAAATTGGCGGTGATGTCATCTTAACACGAATTAAATTTGAATTTTGAATATGAATTTATATTTTATTTCCTCTCAGTAGTTGTGAAAAGCACTATGTCTGCCTCGGTAGAAAGTGCATTTTATGGACTCGTACACTAGAGGGCCTCAACTACGTTTCGGCCCTCTATATGACTCGTCCAAAAATCGCGTACTTTCTATCCTCTGCAACAATGTACTAATTCATTTGTGCAACAAAAAACCACCCTTCCATTTCAAGATGATACCTTAGTTTATTAGAAAACACGATAATAGTAATGAGGGCGCCATTGGACGCTCAGTCTCCTCTATTTCACCATCTTGATTATGACAGGGGACAGGTGACAATTCGGTATACATTGCAGAGTTAACCGATTTTCGCATCACTGAGATTCATATAAGCTACGCCGTGTACACTGAAATGTCACCTGTCACCTGTCATTGTCAGGGTGGTGAAATAGGGGGGGCTCAGGGCGACTTTGTCCACAGTCCTATTCACCTTCTTAACTCGTCCGCAATGCCATGTCGTCAGCATGTAATTCCTAAATCGTCACCTTGGACGAGTTAGTCCACTTTCTGATATCGTCAATACCCCATTTTGTCTACATTCCTATTTTGACCACAGTGTCAACTTGTCCACTTGCTTTTATCGACCTCAGTACTCCTTGGTCAGCAGTGCCAACTCGTCCGCATTCCTGTATCGCCCTCAGTGTCAACTCGTCCGCATATTTGTACTCGAGTCTGGGTGTTCAATTTTTTTCTGTATAGTTGACGAGTTGGCACTGTGGTCTAAATAAGAATGTTGACGAGTTGACATTGTAGACTAATTAGGGATGTTGACGAATTGGCACTGTATTCTAATTACGAATGTAAACGAGTTGGTACAGTGGCCCACGTAAGAAAGCGGACGAGATAGGGAAGTGACGATATAGGAATGCTGGCGAATCGAAACAGTAGACCATATGCGAATGAGAACGACTTAAGAAGGTGACGAAATGGAACTATAGCCGAAGTCATCCTGAGCCATAGGGGGCAGGTCACTCAGAGTAGTCTTAATCACCAATATGAATGTACCTTTCAAGAACTCCTCATCTTTGGCTCCCTTTTTCTCCGCACTTAGCTTGTTCTGAACGCTGATGGTCTGCAACGGGACGTCATCTTCCGAGTCCGTCTGGGAGTCATCCTTATTGGATCCACGGGTATCAGCATCCGAGAAGCCTGGAAGTATTCAATGATGCATTAGCTAAGCACGATGCAGTTTTTAATAATTTGTCAATGTTTATTTGATTTACTTTAATAAATAATAATAATAATTTCCGGTTGTTCGCATTTGGCCAACGGCGAGTACTTGCACAGACATAACTTCGTAGCCAGGATCATCCATCAGCAACTTGCTCTTCAATATGGTCTTGTTGAGTCTGAAGTGCCGTACTATAAGTACGCACCGGCGCCAGTTCTCGAAAATGGTCGTGCTACGCTCTATTGGGATCGATCTGTCATCACGGACAGGACTATTGTTGCCAATAAGCCTGATATTGTGTTGACAGATCGATCTCAACGCCGGGCAGTGCTCGTCGACATCACCATCCCGCATGACGAGAACCTTGTGAAGGCCGAGAAGGACAAACTCAGCAAGTACCTTGACTTGGCTCACGAGGTGACCGCCATGTGGGATGTTGACTCGACTATCATTGTCCCGATAGTTGTTTCGGCAAACGGTCTCATAGCGAAGAGTCTCGACCAACACCTCAAGAGACTCTCGCTAGATGGCTGGATCAAGGGCCAGATATAGAAGGCAGTACTCCTCGACACGGCACGTATTGTGAGGAGGTTCCTCTCTCTGCAGCCCTAACCACCGGTAGCTTGAGCCCTGCCCCGCTGCCGGCGGCACTCGTAGGTTAGGTTTTTTATAATGTCTATTTTTTTGTATTAGTATTGTTATTTTACACTGTATATTTGAATATTTGTTATAAAAAACCTAATGTACAGAAAATTAAATAAATATCTAAAATAATAATAAACCTTTTTTCGGTCCCAGTCATCTTCAGTTTTTAAAAAAAAAAAATTATGGCTTTCACATTAGCCAATTATTGGCACGACGTATTTTGCCAACGTCAGAGTAGACATCGGTCACGTCCAGAGAATGTTGGGTGGATAGAATTTGGATGCTTAAGGGAGAATCGGGTGATTTATAGATAAACGACAAACAGACAGTAAATTAAGGTCAGTTATTTATTTAGAGACCTTACACAAAATTATCGTAGACCCTAATTAATACCGCACCAACCGTCCAGCGGCGTCCTCATTACTATTATTACATAAAACTCACGCCTTTATTCCCAGTTTGGGTAGGCAGAGCTACAGAATTGCCAACAACTCTAAAAGCTTGTTGTTAATTCTGTAACCACATTTTGCATAATCAGGCTAAGATGTTTATCAGTGTATTAGAGACAGGTTGCAAGCCCATCGCCTAACAATACTACAGGCCTTTATTCCCTTAGTCGACTCTTACGACATCCAAGGGAAGGCATGGAGTGGTACTATTCTAAGCCGGCAACCACACAGCTACTACTATTATTGTTTTCTAATAAATTAAAATATAGTCTTGAAATCATAGAATGGTTTTTTGGAACCCTTATAGGATCACTCGTGCGTCTGTCTGTCACAGCCAATTTGCTCCGAAACTACTAGACCGATTGCTTTGAACTTTGGTACACATGTGTAAATTGATGAACCAAACACAGATGTGCAAAGTAAATAAATATGTTTTTTAAAATAAGGGTAATTTTTGGGGGACAAATTAGGGAATAATATAAAAGTTTTGCAAACTTTACTGTGTCATATATCAAATGAAAGGGCTCGTTATGAGGCTCTCGAATATATTTTTGTTATTATTGTAAAATAAATAGTTTTGATTTTATTCATGAAAGAGGACGGAAATTTACCATTCCCCCTGATCTCCGAAACTACTGAGCCTAAAATTTTGAAAAAAAAATGCAAAATATAGTTCATTGCTTGTAGATTACAGGAAAACCTATAAGAATTCTATCAAAAAAAAAGTGATGTACGGAACCCTCTCCACGCGAGTTCAACTCGCACTTGGCCGGTTTTTTGTTGTGCAAATGAATATATAATTTAAAGGGTGTGACATAACAACTATGAGTGAGTAAATTAGTCATCTTTTTTACCCGACTGCGTCAGAATGGAGTCCCCCTCCATATTTTTTTCCGCGGACGTAATAATTTTTTATTTTTTTATTATAACAATATGGGTATCAAATGAAAGCTATTAAATAGCCCATTCTAAATATATATACATTATAGCACTTTTATGCTACTATTTTGACAGGAAAGTCAAAAAAGTACGTAAATGTTAAGTAATAAACTCCTTTCGCTAGAAAGAGAGTTTCGCTTCAAATTACGAGCGAAATCACTTGTAGCTTCGCGACATTAAAAATTTAAGCTCCAGAGCTCATATATTGCTTGGTAATAATTAATAAAACCATTATTTTATTAATAAAAACTTTTTAGAGTTAAATAAATTAAATTATAAAAAATAAACAAAAAACCCGACTGCAAAATAAAAACAACTGAAAAGCGAAAAACAAGCTATAAAATCTATAGAAAATTGTAAGAGCATGTACTTAGTGATATTTATAATTATAACAATTTAAATTTAACTTCAATATTGGTAAAGGTATTGCAGGCGGGGACAAGCAATGAATTTCAAAACTAATTTTTGAAAAAAATTAACATTTGGACTAGCTTGTCCCCGCCTGGAACACCTTTACCAATATTCAAGTTAAATTTAAATTGTTATAAATATCAATAAGTACATGCTCTTACAATTTTCTATAGATTTTATAGCTTGTTTTTCGCTTTTCAGTTGTTTTTTTTATGCAATCGGGTTTTTTGTTTTTCCATTAAGTTGACTTCACAAAGGTTGAAAGATTAATATTGTGTGTAGAGGTGAGCAACTGAGCACCACGTCATAGACTAGTAAGCCCCCTCGCCCCCGCGCGGTAATGGGAGTGTCACAAAAGAATTTGCCAAGGCCCGCGACTTTGTAACGTAGAATCAGTTTCCAGCTACTCCCCGTGTTAACCCATTAGCGGATGAATTTCAAAGAATCCTTCTTAGAGCTATACTAGGATATCCATGAAACAATCCTTTTGGGTGATTCCACGGGCGTTTCAACCGCCGTCAGTCCGCTGTCCTCTAAGTATTTAAGAAATAGGCGATAATATACTTAAAATTCGATGAATTGTGGCAAGAATTGTCACGCAACCGGTGTGGCTGGGCCTTTACGATAACAGTATAGCTCTGTGTGAATGTTAGCTGCTTGGTGTAGCTTATTCTTTCAGTATTTATGACAGCGGACTGACGGCGGTTGAAACGCCCGTGTAATCACCCTTTTATATGAATATAGTAGAAGATTACAATATCCTCGTGTGGTTGCCGAGTTAGAATAGTGCCACTCCATGTCTTCCCGTGGATGTCGTAAGAGACGACTAAGGGAATAAAGGCTTGTAGTACTGTTAGGCGATGGGCTTGCAACCTGTCACTAATACGAGGGGCGGCTGATAAGTAATCTCCTTGGTCAGAAATATATACAAAAATAATGCTGGCTGGTATGGATTTATATTCGTTTGTTATTCTATTTTCAAAATGTATTACATTCATTTGTTTATTGCATCACGTTTATTTGTCTCCTACAATTGTTTCAAACATGTCGGTAGAAAAAGTGAAAATGGATAAAATCGAGCAGCGTGCGGTGATTAAGTTTTTGACTAAAGAAGGGAATACGCCTTCGGAGATCAGACAGCGTATGTTACGTGTGTTTGGCAGTTTGTGTTCTTCCGAATTTGTTATAAAGTTTTGGTCAAAGCAGTTTAAGTTAGGTCGTGAGAGTCTGGAAGATGATCCTCGTAGCGGAAGACCAGTTTCGGCCGTCACCGATGAAAATGTAGCCAGGGTGAAAAAAATTATATTAGAGGACCGACGAGTGAAGCAGTGGGAGATAGCTAGAGATGTGGGCGTCAGTAAAGAGCGAGTCAATGAAATAATTCATGAGCATTTGAACATGTCCAAGGTTAGTGCACGTTGGGTCCCCAGAATGTTGACTGCATTTGACATGGAGAGTCGTGTCAAATGTTGCGAAGAGTTTTTGGAGATGAGTCGAGGGAAAGAGGAAGAAATAATTTCTAGAATTGTAACATGTGATGAGACTTGGATTCGACAATGGGACCCGGAAAGTAAGCAAGAGTCGTTACAGTGGAAATTTAAGGATGAGAAGCCGCCTCGGAAATTCAAGGTCTGTCCATCGGCAGGTAAACTTATGGCTACAATCTTTTGGGACACAGAAGGGATTTTGCTCATAGATTATTTACCGAAGAAAACTACAATGAATGCTGATTATTACTCAAACTTACTATACCAACTAAGAGAGACAATAAAAGAAAAACGGCGAGGTAAACTAAACAAAGGTATTCTGATTTTGCACGATAACGCACCAGTGCATACCGCCCGCACAACGAAGCTAGCAATTAAAGACAATGGCTTCGAAACCATTGACCACCCCCCTTATAGTCCAGATTTAGCCCCCTGTGACTATTTTCTGTTTAGACTTCTCAAGAAAGACCTCAGGGGACGAAGGTTTATGACCGATGACGAAATGAAGGCTGCGGTTACTGACTTTTTTGACGACAAACCGAAAGATTTTTTTTTTAATGGTTTAAATTCAATATTTGAAAAATTTAATAAGTGCATTTTACTAGCAGGGGACTATATAGAAAAATAAAAAAAAATTAGCCACGACAGTCTTTTGTTTCATTGTTAGGTAGATTACTTTTCAGCCGCCCCTCGTACGCTGGTAAACATCTTTGGCCTAATTGTGCAAATTGTAGTTATAGAATTATCAACAAGTTTTTAGAGATGTTTGTAATTCTGTAGCTCTGCCTACCCCACTCTGGGAACGAAGGCGTGAGATTATGTATGTATGTATTACAATATATTATTATGTCAAGATAATTACCTTGATATTCCACCTTGACCTCTTCCGACTCCACCTTCACTGGCACCTCATATTCCTCGCTCTTTATATCCACGTGGTGTTGGGCTGCGATAGTCAGGACCACAGCTAACTTGTGTTCTTCACGGTTGATATGCTTGATCGAGTCCAGTGACAACTGAGCAAATTATAACTAATAAGAAAAACAACATACATACAATCATGTCTCTTTCCCGTAGGGATAGGCATAGACCACTTCCTTCCACTTGCTACGATCCAGACTTGTCTGAGTCTTGGTATGCGTCTCACTGGTTGGACCGTTTAAGATATATTTTGTCTATTTACGTATAATGCAATAATTCTCATATTCTTAGTAGTATACTGATGTACGGTCGACCAAGGAAGTGGTCTATCAGTTTTAACAAAAGTTTCTGTGACATCTAATTATCGCTAAGGTTGACACTTGTCACTGTCATAATATTATTGCAAGGGAAAATCGAACTTGTTGTATCATGACGTGCAAATGACCTTCAACCCTAAGGTTAGACCACATTTTTGGCCGACTTTACTACTACTCATAGAATCGAGAGCTCGCACCTCATTTCCTCTGGCCAGAAGCCGAGTGAGCAGCCGGTCTGCCGTCACCGACTTAACCCAGAGAGTGTAGCTGTTCCGCAGGAGACTGAGGCACAGGCAGCACACCGTGTGAGGCTTGCCATCATCAGCATGGAGCTAGAAAGAGGATAAGTACATCAAGCACATGGCAAACCTTGGGAGAGGCATATGTCTAGCAGAGGCCGTCTTTCAGCTGAAATGAGGATATATTAACATACACAAATTGACAGAGTCCCAAGCTAAGCTCTAGGCTTGTACTATGGGCTCTAGATAATTATAAACATACTTACCTTTAGCCTCGTAAGGCCCACATCAAATCTCGATAGTTCAAAAACGAATCTTGTGTCAGTCAAGTTACGTTAGATGTAATTTTGACATAAGTCCTAAAGGCCTTTGGGCCTTACGAGGATATAAAGAAATACATAGAAATCATATCAGACTCAGGGAACATACGACACCCTGTTGGCGTTGGCATAGTAGTCGTAGTTGTTGTAGGTAGTGACCCTGCCAACGAAGCTATCGGTTCTGGGTTCAAATCCCGGGAAGGATAGAGATTTATCTCTGAGTCAGGGATGTTTTCTATGTATTTAAGTACATATTTCTTTTTAAAGTATTTATATTGTTGTCTAGTACAAGCCTAGAGCTTAGTTTGGGACTAGGTCAATTGGTGTGACATTGTCCCCTGATATTTATTATTATTATTTACCTAAATACTTAAACGCATCACAAAAATATTTGCCCTAAAGTAACCCCAAGCTTATGATTTAATGGGTAAGAAAAGGGGAGACATTAGCATTTTGTTTTATCACTATCAGACTCGGTGCAGCGGTCGAGCGTTTCCCTGCCGCCCAGCAGCACTACTCGCTTATATTGTGTTCCAATTTGGGAAGTAAGACTAGTATAAAGGCATGTTTTTAACCTTTTGAATGCCATACGTCGAATACAAAATGTGCCACCCACACGCCAAACATGTTTGCTATGCTATGCAAATTACACCTTATTGCTACCAAACAAAGTCTTTTTTAATCTTGAACTCTTGTCGGCTGTAGCCGACGTGGCGTCAGAGGCACGACTTTTAGTTGACGGCCAGAGCCGACTGTGGCGTTGAAAAGGTTAACTGGCTCGCAATTTAGACTTTTGATTTGGAAGATGAGACCTAGTATTACTGGCATTTTACATGATAGTTTTCAGGGTAGGCAATTGTTGGTAATTTTAAGAGTTTGAGAATGCTGGGGTTCTTAAATAAATTAAAATAAATACCGGTAGACGCGTCAGTTTCTCGTACATCTCTTGGAGACAGGAATTTAAAATATTGTATACTGTCACATCACTAGCTAGACACACTCTACACAATGAAAAGCGGGGCATCTTTGTTGATCACAATAAATACATCCACAAAAATCTATCTAAAAATACATTTTTTATTAAATAGCGACGCTGACTCTATTGTTCTAATAGTAAAGGGTATTTAAAATCACTAACGAGAGTTTTAATTTGTCTTTTTCTTATTAATAAATATGAAATGATTCTACTTATTTAAGTTATAAATAAATAAACAAAAATCGAAATGTGTAGCGTCTATTTATAAATTATGGTTGATACGTTGGCATAATTTTTGACTTAGTTTTTTCATTATGAACACTAATACAAATTACAATTTTAGACTTTATCCCCCTGATTTAAAGTAGCTTCTCTAGTTTATCTATTAATATTTTATGAAGAAATATGGAAAACAGTCTCATACTAAACGTAGCTAATTTGACATCTCTAGTGATGTCAACACACACCGGGATTCACGGGATTGAGATTGTAACGCCATATAGCGAACGGTTTTAGCATAGGCTTAAATGGCTTGGAATGAAATATTTCCGATAGACGCTCGAGAGCTCGAGATCAGACCGAGCTGTCAATTGATTGACCGATGTTCACAAACATTTTCAGTTGTAAATTTTATTTTCTAGTCGAAAAACTTGTTGTTATGCATTGTTTTAACATAAAAATGTATGTTCTACATTACTGTGCTTTGTAGTTCTAGCTTTACTGTGTATTTGTGCTCATGCAAGCTACATATTGTAGAAGACCTCCGGAAATATAAATGTATATATTCGTAAGTAAAATAATTTTACATACCGCTATTTTGGTCATTATACGAATGTATTTAGGTTTAATCTGGCCTGACCACATTAAAGACTTGATACTGCACTACGATTGTCCTTTGGATATACTATCGAGGAAGAACAAAGGTTTTAATATCCCAAAAAATATTTACGGCTTGGATTAATTTTATACGTCTAATATTTACGACTTTTAACATTTCCTGTCTGAATTTTCCATTTGTGTTGTGTTATATTTGTTAGTTACGGATACATTTGGTAGAAAACGCGATATTTATATTTAAAACCGAGCCAAAGTAAAAGTAGCATAAAAATATATTTTATCTAATAAAAGATATTACAAATAAAGAAAGCTTTTATTTGCTCTGTTCATACGTATACAGTGTGTCCGGTATATAGTGGACTACCTTATATGTAAAAAACTTAAGTAAAGCTCCTCTTGCACGTAGTCGTAACACATCTGTATAGACCGTTTGACATTATATATTTAAAATTTGACATAAATTCCATATTAGTTTTGTACACAACTACATGCAAGAGGAGCTTTACTTGAAGCTTTTTACCTATACAGGGCTGGATAGCTCAGCTAAGGAGATATCTCAACTTTTCAAAATTTTGGAAATGCTGCACCCTGGTTCACCATTTTCAATGCCACAACCGCAGTTATTAGAATGTTTCAGTTTCGTTTGCTGTGATAGAAAGCTGATTAAATTTGCTTTAAGACCCTTATAACAAAATGAATAAATAACTAGGAGTTTTTAAAATTTTCCAAGCCAAATTTAAAGTTTAAGAATCTGAGTCTTTCTTCCGGCAAGTTTGACATCGCACTGTGTAAAAAAAATGTATGACAACCTGTAGTGCTGCTTTGTTAAAAATTTGCCTATTTAATGGTTTCAGAATTGAGATTATTAATTATAGCAGCGAAGTTATTATTAAGTATATTTAACAAAGACTGAATTCTATCAAACTATCGAATTTAATAAACAACCTTTGCTTGCGTTTAAAATTAAGTTGACTAGTTTTAAATGTTTTAAAAGCCAATTTACGAGAAAATGAAAAAGAATAGCAACTAATTTCTGCCATAACGATTGTAATCCTAAATTCCTTTTCCATAATTGTTTGTTCCATATTGATGATGTGGTATATTTTCTATCGACCTAATAGGCTATTGTCGTAGTATTACCTTTTATCTTAGTGTTGTAGCATTCCACATTCAGGCAAACTGTCTTTTAAAACATTTAACAGGTTATCTTCATTTTAAACGGAAGCAAAATTTGTTTTTTAAATTCAATAATTTGATAGAATTTAGTCTTTCTTGGACAAACTTAGTACTGGACACCCTGTATAAGTTGTCCCCTTCAAATCTAGCAAGTCAATTTTGAACCAGTTTCTGTTAATCGAATGAGCTGAAATTTGGATCACATAAATAAACCCGATGACAATGCAATATTATGGTATCTAAGAACTGATCTGACAATGGTGTCGGAAGGTAATGACAGGATCTCTCTACTTAACATAGACCCACTCATTACTTTGGTCTTGAAAAGCAGATAATGACTTTCCAAAAAAAAGTACAGTTGGCAAAAAAAGCTTGTCCCAACAATGTATTTTTTAACAGAAACTTAACTTGTGTTACTTGTATGTACACAATGAGATTATACTTAAGTACAGTATGTCACCTGTTTTAAGGTAACTAAATCAAATAAATATCAGCAGACAATCTCACACAACTTGACCTAGTCCCAAACTAAGCTCTAGGCTTGTACTATGGATACTTGAACATGATAAACATACTTATATAGAGAAATACATAGTTAAATACGTAGAAAACATACAACTTAATGAATGTTAAACCAACAACAAATGTAATTTGGAGAAATGGTGCGTTAGGTCAAACTTTATTAGGGATTCCGAGGGACACCCAGTATACAAATATGCAAAAGACACTAAGAATTCAATTTTACTTTTCAGGTAATTCGGAGGAGCGGTTCTCCATGACACCATAGGTAACATGAAATATCACTATTAACCGTCTACCATGTGTACTTAACAGGGAAAAACTTGAAAAGCTATAACCCCCATTTTTTCGCGTGGGTTATCAAAAATGGCGTCCTACGAGTACGTCTGCGACTACTGTAGCCGAACCTTCACACGTAAATACAACTTGCGAACACATATAGAGAATTGCCATGTGAACTCCTCTTGCAGCTGTGAGATATGTGGCCAGAGATTCGGGAGCCCTGCTGGCTTACAATTACATTACAGCAGGGGTCACAATAGATTTGCACAACCCTTCCCCGAGTGCGATATTTGCGGTCGCATTTTTACTCGAAAGCAAAATGTTATGTCGCATATGGTGACAGTGCATTTACAAGGATGTGGGCCGCAGATTCAATGTTACATTTGCTATAAGACTTTTACTACGGAAAGGAACTTGAAAAGGCATGTCAGTCAACTACATAATCCAGATGTCGAGTATCCTACGTGCGATTATTGCAAAAAAGTTTTCAAAGGGAAACATTCCTTGATAGCTCATATACAAGCCACGCATAATGTTTTCAAAGGCATTATAAAGTGTCACTTGTGTGACAAAGTTTACACTAACAACAGAAACTTGAAGCGACACATTGAGATGTATCACGGAGAGAAAGAAGAATTCAAGTGTGATTTGTGTCCTAAAGTATACACGTCTAATCAAAGTTTAAGACGCCACGCTCGAACGCGGCATAACACTGAGGATTACAAATCTGATTTAAATATGGACCAAGATACAAACGAATATTACCCTTATGAGTACAATACTCAACTTGAATTCCCTTGTTCATATTGCGAAAAACATTTCTCTGAAGAGCCAATGCTACGGCATCATGTCAAAACCGAGCATTCGTTTCAAATATTCTATGAATATTGCAGGAATTCTCTATTGAAACAGAGTAAGAAGGAAAAGACTGTCTACTACAAATGCGAGAGCTGCATCAATGTTTTCAATTCTGTATACGATTTGAAAGATCACATGAGAACAAGTCATGACAGAGAGTATTCGCTATGCACGTGCAACGTGTGCTTCACAAAATTCTTCAGCAAGGAAACTATAAAAGAACACAAGAAAATATGCCTCCCACCTCCGAATGTCAACTCTTGCAACTACTGTGACAAACTATTCACAGATATATCAAGTTTAGAGTTTCATGTAAGAATATTCCATCCACAAGCACAAATCGCTGAGAATGACGTCACTTCGACTAACTTAGAAGACGTGACTGCCGATGCTGGTGCTTTTAAATGCGTACATTGCGACCGGATGTATTATAGCGACAGATCGTTGAAGCACCACATCAAATTGAAACATACTACAGACGAAGCTGTTGACTGCGGAATCTGCGGTAAACTCTGCAACAACAAATACTACCTAGCGTCTCACATCAAAATCGTGCATAACAACGACTCCTGGTCGAAATGTGACTATTGCGACAAGCAATTCAAATCGAAGCGAAACATTCGCCGGCATATCGAGTACACTCACTTGGGCATGCAAAGATACAAATGCATCGAGTGTGAAACGCTTTTCAAGGAGAAACGGAGTCTCAGAAAGCATGTTAGAACAAAACATCCGAACTCTACAATATTTCCCCAATGCCATATATGCTACAAACGATTCGAATCGGCCAAGTCGTGCAAGATACATCTCAAACTCCTGCATTCTTTTAACATGAATACATACCCCTGTGATCTCTGCTCGGTCTCCTTCAGTTCCAACGAAGCTTTGAACATTCATCTTCAGACTAAGCATCTAGCTGAAGACCAGATCTTCAAATGTGAACAATGTAACCTGGTCTTTACTGGACAAGAGAAATTTGAACACCATAACGAAATCTGCCACGTGAACTTAGTTCCTATTATCAAACAGAAGGTTCTGCCTCGCTGCATTATATGCATGAAAGACTTCAGCACGCGAAAGACTTTGAAGCGTCATATTAAGAAGTTTCACAATAACTTTGACCCCGAAGAGCTAGCTACTTACGGCTCTAAGAATCGTATGTCGCTTGTAGAATGCGAAGAATGCATACATAATTTCAACGACGATTTCTATTTTGATGTCTATCAGAAGTTAAAGCATTTGCGGGACTCGATCATCTTCAAATGTGATAGTTGTTCCACTTCTTACGATTGCTTGGAGTATTCCATACAGAGATATAAAGCGGCCAATTTCGAGGTGTCGAAAAGCAAAATGATATTGAGCGAACTGTGTACTGCTGAAATGAGTGACGAGACTTCAAATAACAGCGGGTTCGGTTTCATGGAACCTGAGAGCACGACTGGTGATATTGTCAAAACGGAAAATATGGATGTGGATCTTGAAATCAAACCTGAGGCTATGTCACCGTAAACAAAGTAGTATGGTCAGAACCTGTACCGTATCATGAAATCTCAATTTTATATATTTATGTTAGTTTTGAGCTTAGGGAATCGACGAGAGAGACTACGTATTTGACTCATCGTGGGGCGAAGTCACGGACTTATACTTACTTAACTTAACATCCCATCCTCGTCGCCACTGTTAGTTTTGAGGTTAGGTAAGCGGCGAGAGAGACACACGTGCGTTCAAGGAACTGTATTCGACTGACTCACAGTGGGGCAAAGCCATGGTCTTATACTAACTTTACTTAACAATTTATCTATATATACACATAAAACTGACCAACTAACAACGCTCGGCATAAACTGCTGAACCTAGGTTCTGGAAATTTGGAGCGTATTTGGATTCGTGCGCGTAGAAATACTTTCCCACTACTCCCCCTACATTAACTCCTTAGGGGAAAAATCCCTTAGGATATCTAAGTAGTATTCCCCCAAATTTCAAGCCCAGCGGTTTCGGATGTGCGTTGATCAATCAGTCAGTCAGTTTCTTCTTTTATGCGAGTATATATAGATGTAATAAACTTATAGTATACGTATACATATAATCAAATTGAACTATTACTATTAATTGATGTTGACTTAGCGTGACACCCTAGCACTAAACTTACCATGTGCTAAATAATAAGAGTTATACGGTAGACAAGCATAAAATAGGTACCTTCGCTTCTTACACCTAAACGCCGTTTTAAAAAGCAACACTTCAGCATGGTTACCACAAACCACTAAATTTGAAGTTTCGAGTGCCAAGTCCCTGTCACTCATCACTCGAGGTTAAATTGAGAGAAAGGAATGGAGCTAACATAACATAGGATTTCGATTTTCAAAGTGTTTTACTTTTGCTGTTATTTACTCTGTGGTAAAATTATCACAGCCTTAATAAGTTTGTTCTGTTTTGAACCACCGCGTGTCTTACTTGCACGCGTTGGTACGCTCTAATAATTAGTTAATCTATGCACATATATAATCTAATGCATAATGTAGAAAATAGTCCTGTTTATTACTAAACATAATATTTTGAAAGTGTACAGGCTGTTCGATAGGCGAGTGGAACGTAGGGCAGTAACCGGTAACCGGTTTCATTTAGATTAGACCGGTTTCGTTCAAACAAGTTGTTTTTTTTGCGATATTTATTGATTTGTTCACAATTGCATAATTTGCCCCACCCGTAAATTGTGTATTCATTTGTACAACAAAAATCCATCCTTTTATTTCAAGACGCTATTGCAAAGTATGACTAAGGGGCGGGAGAGATACAGCATACGTGACGTCACTTCAAAAAAAAAGTAAACATGTAAAGAATTAATTATGAAAAAGAGATTTTTTTCTACTAAGTACGCTTGTGCGAAATATTATATTATACTTAATTAATAATTTATTATTAACTAGTTATTGTTGTGTTGTTAATATTCTAAAGCACATTAAGTTGATTTTATTTTAAAAAAGGATATTAAAATTTTAGAACAGCGGTTTTAATTTTATAATTTCCACATTTTAAGTTGCTTTAATTGCATAATATGTTTATGTGACGTCACATCAGGGGGGAGGGGGTTTCACTTACACAAATCTGGCCACCTGTGATATAAAAGAGGGGGGGGGGGGGGGTCCGTAAACTCTTGAAATCCGTGTGACCATACCTTAAAGATATAATATAACATACTTACCATTTTAATGCATTTTTTGTCGTGTTTACTTTGAAATATTGGACTATTTAGTGGAATTAAGCACATACATACATACAGAGGTGGTCACATAGTTAGAAACACTTGCATTTTTCCCATAAAATTGCCTACAAATATAACTTATCGAATCAAAAAATGCTTGACCAATTTTATTGATAGTTACAATTTATTTTAGATTATTAATTTATATTTTATAGTAATTTAAAAACTAACCCTTTACCTTTGGTTCTTAACCTTTTAGTCCTGGGTAGCGTTGAAAATTGCGGGAAAAATCAAATGTTTTTTTCAGAAGTTAATGAATTTTTCGTTTTTTTTTCCGTTTTTTTCGGGTTTTTTAGGAAAAATAACAATTGAATATGACAATTTATTCATAGTTAATCACTGTCGCTCTCGCCACCTATTTCAATTGCTTCTGCCTCCATATCGTCGATGTCGCCATATAGGTGCAAATAAGATCGAATATAGATTAAGATAAGAGCAGAAAATTTCATTGTATTTTTCCATAAAAATCCGAAAAAAACGAGTTATTTGGAAAAAAACGGGATTTTTTTCCGGACTTTTTCAACGCTAGCCCTGGGGGACCATTTGACAAAATTTCCGTTATGCCGTGAACCACCCAGTTTGTTTATTGATTTGGAGGTAATATTCAGAAAATAATTGTAAGTAAATGAAGGGTTCTTTTAGACTCTTGTCACTTATTTATTGGCATAGCTCGCGGACCACTAGAGATGCTTCCAAGGACCACCGGTTAAGAACCACTGTTCTAGACAAAAATTACATTCATACATTTTCAGTTTTTTTTGGTAGCTCCCTTCAGTGACGGCTATGAAACTATAATAAACCCATAACCACGATTTATTTATGACAATGTAAGCGTATAGACATATTATAATTTAAGTTGGAAATAATCAATAAAATAATAAGATTTAAGTAGTTTTTTATTTAACGTAAAAATACACAACCTAAATGTTTATTAAAAAACCGGTCAAGTGCGAGTCGTACTCGCGCACCGAGGGTCCCGTATTTAAGATAATATGCTTGGTAACCGCAAAAGAAAGTACTAATTTTGTTATTAACTTTATTTTATATGTCATAAGGTCCATTTTGACTAGCCAAAATTTCAATACAGATGTTCATTTATTTTTTTGTTATTTCTCAATATGTTGTCCACCTATGCGAATTACGGAGAGTAGACTGGACAAAATCAACAGGTAGGTGTAGGTTATGTTAGTACTTCAGAGGGCCCGAAGGGCCAAAATAATTCAGAAGTAGGACGTCCGCGAAAGCGGAGCTCCTTCGACTTCGTTAAGGTCTGCTTAAATGCCCAGATGGACAACATAGGTGGACCACGAGCAATACAGGGTCCGCCCGAGGGCGGGGCTCCTTTTACTGGATGGTTTGCCCTTCGGGCATCTGAAGAAACCTAACGAACCTATCCTACCTACTTTAACAACCACAATTAGTATTTGGTGATTAAATCTAGGTGCACTTTTTGTGTAATAGGACAAATATAGTAGGACCAGGAGGAAGTAAGTCTTTATAGCAGCGGAACCACGAGTCTCTGGAACCAACAACCCCACTAGTTCCATTAACAGAACTAACAGAACTATGGGAATAGACAAACGGACATTCAGTCATTCTTGTACAAAGTGAACGTCACGCTCTTTTAGTCAATTCTGGGTGCTCCCTGCATAGGGATACTTTCTTCGCAACTTCCTGCACTTCTTTGGAATTTCTTCAAGCTGTTTGTGAGAATATTTGGGTGCTTTTTAACTGTTTAAGTGTTGAACATTGTATTTCTTTAAAATAGTCCTTACTCACCCACGGGAAACATCATATTTTACAGCTAACTTATCTGGGACTCACCCACTTCCTTTTGTGCAAAATTTGCCACTTTCCTCTGATCTCGATCATTAAGAATGGGTGGTCTTCCCGTTTTTGGTAAATCTTTAGTCCTAATATCAAGTGCCCACCGCTGGATCAAACATTAAATTGTAGATGGAGGTACATTTTCAGCTTTGTATTGAGAGACCACTTCAGATTTTTCACGCTGTCCAAACCGGCGCTAGACACGTTTACGTAACTTCCTCGCGGTCATTTTTTATTAAACCAGCTACTTAATCTTTTTTTGCCTTTTTAACAACTTTCGCGTCGAACGCGAAAATGGTGGTTTGGACGCGATGTGAGCGGCGTGTGAGCAGATCGCCGATATTCCGCGAGAAAGAGATAGAAGCATGGCCAATTTAACGCGGTAGAACAGGCATTCGCTAATGTTTCGCCCGTCATATAACGGACGAACGCTGGCGGAACGTCAGCGGTTTCGCTGCATCGATTTCGCGGCGGAGGTGTGCTATAAGAAGCTTGCGATGTGTATTCAAAGTCTATTAATAAGACAGCTTTGCATCGCTCTGCCTCTTACAAGGTCGCTTTCGCTATTGTTCGACGCTACCATCTCATCATCAGCATGAAAGGGTACCGTCGAAACAATATCGTCATTCGCGACAAGGTCATTAGGTGGCGGTAGGCGCGCATCCAACGCCATGTTGTGCAGTACGCTGCACGCGACGGTGATGTACCCGACAACCAGAGGCGCGTATTCCAAAGTATGGGCCCTGAGTAAGCACCTCCACCGGGACTTCAGCAGGCCGAAGCAACGTTCGATGCAGGTCCTGGCCTGCTCGTGCCTTCTGGTGTATATTTCCTCCCGAGACCCTGGTGCGGCATCCAGAATAGGCGTCATCAACCACGGTCGCAGTGGATACCCCGAGTCGCCTTAAACAAATACACAACAATTTTAAAATAAAAAACAAAAAACCCGACTGCAATAAAAAACAACTCAAAAGCGAAAAAAAAGCTCTATATCTATAGACATTTGTAAGAGCAATGTACTTATTGATACCTTATTGATTAATACCTTTTCCAATATTCAAGTTAAAGTACATTGCTCTTACAATTGTCTATAGATATAGAGCTTGTTTTTCGCTTTTCAGTTGATTTTTTTTATTGCAGTCGGGTTTCTTGTTTTTTAAATAATTTAATTTATTTCGCTCTTTAGTTTTTATCAATTAATAATGCATTGTTTTGTTCAAGGTTTATTTGTAACTTTTGTATATGCCCAATTGTTTAAGTTTCGACACTTTAAAGGTTAAAGTACCTTTCATCATGACTGCTGGCAAGAAGTGGACACCAATAAACAAAAATCATTATTGGAGAACATTGATTAAACTTATAAAAAGTAATGAGAAATTAATTCACATTAATTCTGTTGCCCCAATGCATATTAAATTAATATTTTGATTGTTTTGTATGAAAAATGTACAATTTATTTATTTTAATTATAATATGTATGTAGTTAGATGAGTTTTATTTCACCAAATCTTAACATTCAATCTACTTTACTTGCAATTAATAAACTATTACATTTTTTTACACACTGTTGAGCTTAGAATCATTCATACATATACCTTCTTTTCATATAACTTATAACAAGTAACTTATTCTTATAATGGTGTTCAACTTGCAGAATTAGCTCTGCCAGACTAATCATTTAGTACATTTCTTGTTCAATATACAAAATCACTTCAAATTGTTTGTTTTTATTTGGATTGTAATGAGAAAACAACACAAGCAAGAATTCTTACCTAGAAGCCATACTTGTTCACCATTCTGGTGAAGTGCCCTCATGCATGGCTCTGCTTGACTTGAGGACCATATGAAGGCGTTGTGGGTAGCCCCTCCAAATTTGGCAAGAACATTCAGTATTTTTAAGTCCGAGTCACACACCTGTAAATAAAATAGGTACATTATACTCAAAACATATAAATATAATATCATTTGAATAAAGGTTATGCTAGTAGTTCTGAGTATAGTACATTGTTGCAGAGGATAGAAAGTACGCGATTTTTGGAAGAGTCATATAGAGGGCCGAAACGTAGTTAAGGCCCTCTAGTATACGAGTCCATAAATTGCACTTTCTACCGAGGCAGACAAAATGCTTTTCACAACTACCGAGAGGAAATAAAATAAAAAATCATATTCAAACCTCAAATTTTAATTCATGTTATCGTGACATCACCGCCAATTTTACCATAGATAACTTTTTTTAATCTGGACCCCTATTCTCATGGCACTCGAGATTAATAAACTAACATGCGAGATGAAGATGTCAACTCCATATAAAATTGTATTTGTTTCGCCATATCTCCCATATAATTTCATCTCTAGTGGTTCGAGATTAGGGGCCAAGTTTGAATTACATTAAAAAAAAAAAGCAGTGACGTTTTCAGTCTGTGTATCTTTTACCAAAATTACACCTAATGATTTACGACACAAAATAGTGCGTTCTCATTGGTCGATTTCAATTTTTCATTTTAAGGAGCTATGACACAAAAATTTATTGATTGATTTTCATTGGTTCTTAAAGTTGGACAACAATGTTCTCGACCAATCAGCAAACACGCCAACAAAAACATTCTTGGTCTGTCCTTATAAGTGACGTTTTGTGACCCCAAACAAGACTATCTATGGCCATATTTCCGAGCAGTGTTGTGAAAAATATATTTAAAAACCTTTAAAACAAAATTGTTTTTTGGATTGAATGGAAAAATTAATACGATGATTCCATTAAATTTTCAGCAATAACTCGAAATAGAAAGTAAAGTACCTATTCATAGGATCTTTATTATAGTGTACTATCGCGATCGTTAATTTGTGACCCGTTTCAAGAAAAATTGGCTTGAAGTCGTCAATGTCATTAGAGATGCCAAATCATTTGTAACTTATAGGAGACTCAACCTTATTTTTATAGAATGTCAGAATGACTTTGGACCTAAGGTGGGTCCCAAATTTAAGTTCGTGACAGTACATTGTCTGAACTTACCATTTGAACATTTAACGAATGGTATCCGTTTCTGTTGTAATACTGATGCTCATCCACGCCTGGCCTCACCAGTGCAATGTGGGTGCAGTCTATGCACCCAATTACCCCTGGCAGGTTGAACTTTCTTTGGAACCTGAACATATTTTTGATAGTTACAATGGCTTTAACCTTTTCAACGCCACAGTCGGCTCTGGCCGTCAACTAAAAGTCGTGCCACTGACGCCACGTCGGCTACAGCCGACAAGAGTTCAAGATTAAATGAGACTTTGTTTGGTAGCAATAAGGTGTAATTTGCATAGCATTGCAAACATGTTTGGCGTGTGGGTGGCACATTTTGTATTCGACATATGGCGTTCAAAAGGTTAAATTATAATAGGTGATTAATTATCATTATCATATTATCAAAGGGATAGGGCTCCAGTCTAGAATATAGGTACTTCTTACTTTTGCTTGCAGGCCGACCTCGTTAGTTGTGTTTGTGGAAATACTATCCACTTCCCCACAACACTAGGATGGTTGAGGGCTTGCACCACTTGCCTGATGCAGCGACTTGTTGTCTGCTGCGTCAAGTGCTGCGAAACCCCCATCACCCTTTGGTCGGACCCCGTCGCAAAGAACGTGAGAGCACATAGAACCTGAAAAAATACTATGAAATAAGCATCCACATCAACATACCGTATATATTTACCGTTACCTATGCATGATATAGTCACTTATAAAACACCATTCCCACCTTAACGTCGAGAGGAATCTCCCTGGTTCCACTCAACGAGGTTTGTGCTCTCAGTTCGTCGCAAAGCCGCCGAAATGTGCCCTTATCAAGTCGGAAGCGTTCCACAAATAGAGCTTCGGGCATTTCATCTATTTGTTCCAAATTGTATCTAGATTGGTTTCTTCGCCGGCGCCTCAACCTCCGAACTTCGTTGCGTGCAGCCCACAGTAACCGCATAGAATGCATTTCGATAATTATCAGACGTAATAAACACTCAACCAACTCAACTAAGGTAGGATTTTTATTCCCACAGAAAACATGTAAACAAAGTTACGTCACTGTCAAAGTGACATTTCAGGGGATGTCAAAGTTCGGGCCAGCAAGAAATATTAAGTTATCATTTCGCCCGTCCCGTGATATATAAATAAATTTGAGAGATAATTGAAATTAAAATCGCACAAATGAGTCACTGGAAAGTGATTACGACGGGAGCACGAATTGTGAAGCGAAGCGAGTGAAGTGACGTCTCACATCAATCAAGCGGCCCTCAACTTGTTAACACAGGTGTATCGACTCAATGATACCAGTGCAATAAATAAATTATGCATTCAAAAACACGCTGCTTGAATCCCTCGCTGCACTCCGGACTCCGTTTTAATTCCCTCGCTTGGCTCAGAAATGAACTCTTAACACTCTCGCTACTCTCGGGAGTTAAATCTGGAGTCCCTCATTTGCTCAGGATTCGATATCGCGCCCGTGACATAAAACAGTGCTTTATCCCCTCGGTGTATAATCTACTATTATAAAATAAGAATATAGGAACACTTTTATAAATATTCATATTTTAATCAACAAAAATTTAACAACTTAACAACAAATATTCACTACATCATAAGTATCATAACAACATACAACAATAATATATCTTATGTGGTAATTATTAGATTACCTAACACTTAACAATAAGGGCTTGGTTACGTAGACACGGGCCGTCGCGTGTGGGGTGCGGATTGACGTCGCGCGGCGCGTCAAGCGTTTTTTCCGTTTACAGAGAAGCGGCGCGTGCAGCGGCCAGCGTCATGACACGCAAACACAAACAGCAATGTACGATGTTGTTTATGAAGATGCGGGACGTGACGCGCGCGTGGTAGGGGGCGTAGAGAGCAGCGGTGGCGCAGGCGCAAAGGCGGGTACCGCCATTATTGATGCGTGCGACGCGGCGAAGCTATCTGCAGGCTCCGCCGCAAGCAACGCTGTATTTGAAGAAGACACGTGTAGAGTAGAACGTTTCTCCGTAAACGCTTTCATACAACGCCATTGTGTTTGAATTAAATGCAGAGTGCAGCGCCCAACGCTATGTGCGACGCCCCGCGTCTCCGTAAACAAGAGTGTCATATTAAGCGGCCTAAGTGGATTTACAATGAAATGGGTACACATCCAATAGAATTACATTCAATCAATGTAGGTACCTAGGATTATCCCTAAACACAGCCATAATTTGTAACATCAAACACTTTACTCGTAAGCATATAATATAAAGTTTACCAACACACGTATCATAAGTCCTCTATTATGCGTTCAAAACCCCTAGGCAATGACCAGCATTATCTGTGGTAGTAGGTGACAGCGATGACAGTTGTTAATTTTGGAATATGTTCCAAATTTGGATCTCATTACCTTACAATATTCGATAACGTAATGAAATTATGTTACAGCTGTCATCGCTGTCACCTACTACCACAGGTAATGCTGGTCATTTGCCTTTCGGCTTCTGAACCCATCTTAGAGTACTTATAATATGTGTGTAGATAAAGTATTGTACGTCACTCTGTGTAATTGGCGTTACAACACTCGTGTGATCTATTATGAAACTCTTGTTGTAATGCCTGTCATTACGCAACCGTCACGTAAACTAGATACTATAAGAGTATAAAGATGTGCATAATTATTTAAACTATTCGGACGTTATTGCAAGGCTTTTGTCAATGTAAACTATCACAGGGATCACACTAGATTGATCCAATTACTTATAGTAGCTACAAATATTATCGTGAAAAAATGGCCATTGTGAATCCGCCTTTAACCACTCGGCAACAACACTGCAGCATGATACAGTACAGTGTTTTATATTGCATTCGCAAAATTACTCTTATAAGGCCTGCCGCGAAGATAAACCGCGAAATATAAAAGCTCAAGAAATCAACTGTTTTCTTCGAACGAAACGTACATTTAAATCATCAACAACTCTTTATGCGACTCTTTAATATGTCTATAAAGCCTTAACTTCCCTGTAAAGACCTGATCACACACGCGGCACGGCCGCTTCATGTCTCGATGTGTCGCTAAATGATCCAACAGAGTCTTCTTAGAGTTGAATCCTTGCCCACAAGCATTACATATTATTCTTTCTCGACGTTTATGAGTGTTTTTGTGCATTATAGACTCGTTTAAAGTGACAAATTCCAAATTACACGAGCTACAGCCGTAAATTACAATGCCAGTGTGCTGAACCATGTGTTCAACAATACTTTGTTTTCTTCTGTAGACTCTTTTACATAGACCACATGCATACGGTTTTGCGTTGGTATGGATACGCTCGTGATTAACAAGTGTGTTATGAGCGGCAAAGCCGGTTCCACACGTCTTACAGACATAAGTTTTAATACCATTGTGGGTACGCTTATGCGTATTCAGGGAAGCACTGTAAACGAACCGTTTGTTACAAACATTGCATCGGAACCGTTTTTCTTTCGTGTGAACGGCCGCGTGAATCCGCAAACTACTCTTAGTTTTAAAGCGGTTGTGACATATGTGGCACTCAAATAGTTTGAACTGCATACCGTGGCTTCCCTTATGTTTGTTCAGGCTGTTTTTATGCTTGAAGGCTTTGTTGCAAACGTCACAGAAATGGGTTTCATTTGAGTGTACAAGCATATGTGAGCGTAAGTTGCGCTTGGTGACCTCTTTCCTGCAGATTTTACAAAATACATAGGGATTGTAATCAACACGATGCGTCAACAAATGTCTATTCAAAGTACCCTGTCGTTTATAGCTCTTATTACAATGGTTACAGTGATACAGTTTTTCAGACTTGTGTGTTACCAAGTGTAACTCAATCCTGTATTTTGAAGCAAACTTTTTGCCACATATATCGCAAGAGAACTCCTTTACAGTAGCATGAACGTGAATATTATGCCGTTTCAAGCTATTGCGGGTTTTGAACTCTTTGTTACATCGGTCGCAAGTTGGTTTTGGAGAAGGTTTCTTAGTTCTCATTTCTTTTATCGTTTCCTTATCAATATGTTGCAACAGGTGCCTCCATAGAGAGTGCTTTGATTTGTAGTAATTTGGGCAATGCTTACAGTGGTACAGTTTTGAGCTGTGGACGCCCATGTGTGTGTATATGTTCAGCTTAGTATGAAAGCTCTGCTGGCAAATGTCGCAGATGTATTTTCTCTTACCCGTATGTGTTTCTTCGTGGTGTCGTTTAAGTATTCCGACGCTTCGGAAATGTCTGCCGCATACTTCACATTTAATCTGAGCTTTTGTATTTTTTGTCGTTTTAGACACGTCCGTTTCTTTTGTAATGGAATTTTCGTGCGTGTTATAAGGGAATGCTGTAACAAAATTCAAAATTCACTTTTTAGGGTTCCGTAGTTAAACTAGGATATAATATATAGTTGGATAGGTCTTCCAAAAATATTGCGGGTTTGTAAAAAACAATTTTTCGAACCTCTCCTCGTGCGTCAGCCATTCTAATTAAGATTTTGAATTTAATTTTTACTGACAAAAGGTTAATAATTCGAACTTTAATGTTGCAATTAAAATCTGTCTGACAAACGACAGGTTAAGGGATCCATTTATGAAATATTAAGCTTTAAAGCGCTAATTTTTGTTAGAATCATGTGCCCCCCCCCCCCTACAGCCAAAACTACAAATACTAAAATTCTGAAAAATATTTTAAATGAACGCACATATAATGAATTGAATAGGAAAACTATCACGACTAAGTAGACTTCATTGGTTCTTGAGTTACAAACGGTTTAAATGTTATAGGTACCTACCGAAAACTTATTTGCGGTGTTGGTAAACTGACCGCGACCTATGTCGATGTATGGGGATAACAGCACGGCTAGCACAAGTTGCCCGCGACTTCTTTGTCGCTCGGATCTCCCTTTCTATCTAGTCAGTAACGATAGAGACGCGCTGAGCGACAAGCGAGAAAATACAACTTGTGCTACCCGTGCAGATCTCCAATGGCAAACTTAAGTTTGTCGCGAGGTCTAATTTGTTTGTAGTAACGGCTTTGAAACCCTACACTGAGCATGGTCCGACATGCTCATGCCCGGTTTTTTAAATATTTATTCAGTAAATTAGCCACACGAGGCCTATTTTACATCTCGGTAATATGGAGTGAATTTAGCGCTTCAAAAAAATCAAAGTGACTACCTAACTGTCGAAAAATACATATTTCGACACATGCAAGGAACAACATTGTATCTCAAATTTTATGTTAGCTTGAGATACAATTTTGTTCAAGCTCAAATACGTTTTTTTTTAGATACGTTATATTTCATTTAGTCAGGGTATGTTTATTCTTAGGTACTTGTCTTATATAGTAAACAACTTTCTAACCTCAAAATAAACCTTTTTTGGCTAAGCTCTTTTATCGTAAATAAAGTGAACTGAATAAACATTATGGACATCACTTGGCTAATGTATTGTCTGTGATTGCTTTATTTTGTTTAAAATAGCTGTTTTAGCCTAAAAAGGTTCATTTTAGACAAGTAAGAATGGACAGACCTTACACCTAAATCAACACACTCGCTTTGCAGTACCAAGTAGATAGCCTGGCGCAACTCACGTTGGATCGTGTGGGCTATATCTTGAGGCTGCAGCCGCTCTGGGCCGAGCACTAGCTCGTGCTTGACCTCGTGCTTGGCGTACAAAGCCGCAGCATCGCTCGCGCACTCGCCCGAGTGGTCCCACTCCCACTCCTCCTTCACGCGCACCGCCGCCGGCGACGCGCTCATGCTGCGCCAGCACGGTCCAACAAACTTTATGTTCTCTTGTGGCAATGATCGTGATAATGCAATGTCCCAATAACAGTTCAACGAAACCTAATCTTTAAATCATTAATCCTTCCAGACTGTTGAGCATCCATCAGGATACCTACTTTAGATTGATTGATTGATTATTAGCTATTATCCTGTAAATTATATCAACGCAAACGAAAGTTCAAGACGGTCACAAACTTCAAATCGTTCAAATCGAACAAACGCATAATAAGTAATGACATGATAGAAGTGACAGTAAGTTTTTTTTCATTAGGTAGGTAGGTATTCATCCTTTTTGACAATGATATAATATAGTAAAAAGAGGTAGATAATATATGTTATACGCACTTCGATAGTGGCATCCAACCAAGCCAATTGGTACACCTTTACTTAGTCTTGCGCCGTCAACGGAACCGTGAACTAGTCTTCAGAGCAACATACACTCGTCTCTGTTTCGCTCCCGGAAATTAGCATACCATCCTGTTTACACTTGTCATTTATGAATTAGTATGTAATTGAAATATTTACTGATTATGTGTACGTAAGCCGGGCCATTTTACACGCGGAATACCGTATAGGTAACATATCTATATTTACCCCTTTTCATATAGATATCATTGCTTTTTGAACATTTCTTTAAAAGCATCGAAATATAATAAGTATGGAACAGTAACTGACGCTCAAAATCTGCCCCACTGACCTAGTGCCAGCGGGGTGGAGCTAATACTGAGTGCCAAACAGTCTATCAGTCGACTTTCTGACGTAGTGTCAAACAGTTGTTTATAAATTTATAATACAGGGTGTTATGCAGAAGGTTGGACAAACTTCTGGGACTAACTCTGTAGGTCATACTCATCAACTTTTATTATTGGACCAACATCTAAATCGCAAAAAAAAACAGCTGTTCCATGCAAACTTTGAGGGCTAAACAGCCGAAATGTATGGAACAGCTGTTTTTTTTCGCGATTTGGATGTTGGTCCCGTAATAAAAGTTGATGAGCATACACCGGATTGACAGGGGCAAAAATGTACCAGTGCTAGTGATTAATTAAATATCGACTAAGTATATCGACATCTTTTTGTCGTGACATTATGGATCTTACATTTCTTGCAAAAGTAAATCGTCCCTTTAACTTCTATATCTGAATGATCAGCTTTCCGTGAAGATAAACGATCTTTTTTCTTCCGACGCATTTTTAACCGACTTAAAAAACAAATTCTCAATTCGTCGGAATGCTAAAGAATATTGTTGTACTGAATGAATTTGTTATTCAATGTAATTTCAATAGTTGTCAAAAGTGACTCGAGTCCAGAGTCAATGTCAGATACCGGTGGTTGTTTATAGTTGCGATAAGTATAAATAAAAGAGGTTTGCACATAATTAAAAGGTATTCAAACTTGGCCATTATTTATGATAATGATGATGAAAAATTGTTTTTTATCGATGTCGATAAACGTAGTCGACATTTAATGAATCACTAGCACTGGTACATTTTTGCCCCCGTCAATCCGGTGTTTGTTGATGAGTATGACCTACAGATTTAGTCCCTGAAGTTTGTCCAACCTTCTGCATAACACCCTGTATAACTCCACCACAAAGAAAACATTTTAATAATTAGCTTTAAATAATGCTGCAAAAATGCCAAATGGCATTGTAAATTGGTGCAGGGCCCACACAGATGCAAAGCAAACCGATATTCGTGTCAATCAGAAAGCCTTAAGTGTGGAGGGAAAAACAAAGGGTGATTAAAAATTCAAAATAAAAATAATATATTTAATGTACAATTTTATTGCAACGTACTTATAATTCATAATGTCACTCCTATGGAGTCATAGACTCCGTAAACAATAATTTTAATGTGTATATAGTACAGTGAACTAATTGAAAAATAATTAATAATTACATCAAGGGCTATTCAACCTAAAAACTCTAGGCGCTAATAACTATTCTACCAAAGCGAAGTACTCCTGCAAATTACGAATTGTGACGATTTTAGTTTTTAAAAAGTTTTAATAATCAACAAATCAGTTTTCAACCCCTGACCAAAAAGTGTATTGTAAATGTGTGGTATCGTAGCTTCTAAACGAGGCCAAATTTGACGTGTTTTTTTTTAATCTAGTTGAATCTGGATAATTTTTAGGTTGTTTTCACGACAATCTATTGAGAAGTTGAGACATCAGTACTGAATAGAGTTGCTATTATATCGGTTTTTATTTATAGTTATAACGAATTTAATTACCGTGACTATTGACAGTCTAGGCATAGACAAGATGCACTTGTGACGTAAGCTGCCGAAGCGCTTAATTCTATAAATTATGACAGTTTTCGGGAATCGTCTTACTAGCATTATGCATCTTGTCCAGCGTCACAGTAAATTACAGCGTTTCACTGACAGTATCCATGTGAAATAATTTATATAGCGTCCACGAAGAATTTCGGACAATGACCTTTACTGTAGGGTGCCGTTATTACTATAAGTGTACTCTGAAGATAGACATTTGTCTTACGGTGACAATCTCAACACTGCGAATGCTTAGCCAACCCGGAAGATGAAATGCCTCTGGAATTTCATACTAATCTGATTAATTTGGTTGCTGTTTCGATTATTATAGAAAAAAAATGATCCATCCAGAAATCATTCAAATTGACATGTATTAGATAGAAATCAAAAGAAAAAAATGCATGACGCATACCAGAGCGATCGTTAAATCCAACAGTGACACTAAACCACAATAACTATTTGAATATTTTGAATAGTGACGTTATTACACTTATTACGTTTAAAATAATTAAGGTAAATTGACAGACTGCTGAGTTTTTTCTCAGCAGTGGTCTCTTGTGAAGCGCTGGTAGATTCTTGACGTGTAAAAGTGCCCGTGCGGCCTACTCACTGAATAAATGTCTTTACTTTTGCATAAATTCCTTTTTAGCATAGTGTCACTATTCGATTAACGTTACTATCCATTATTTACATTGCGTGAAACTTGTCAGGCACTTGATAATTCCGTCTCAGATCTACAAACATAATTGACATCAGCATATTTTTATCTATTTATTAATATACTCCTTTTGTTTAGATACTCAAAAATATGTAAACAAATCAAACCACGTGGTTTGTTAAGCAGCCAATAAGTTTTGACGTATCAACGTTCTGCTCTCATTGGCTGAACTATACCACGTGGTATTTTTGTTTATATCTAGTAATCGAAGCAAGTGGATTATAGTATACAGATAACGCGCAAGTTGAATGCCTTCCGGGCCTGAAGTGAAGAGCGGTAGCCTCCCCCCGCCCCGCACACCCCCCCTCACGCGTCTACAGCGTAGTGACGTCCTTCACAGCTGTCATACGCTTATCGATGTCGTTAATACTCAAGTTGCGGGTCACAGCCGTACCGCATGTATTACGGCATTCAGCTCTCGCGCATTTGTGTCTACTTTAAATCGTCACAATTAGTGAAAAGCATGAATTTATCATATTTATCTAAATATCAGTCGTTAGGATGACCAAAATTTTCCAATAATCCAAAAGTTTTTCTAGAATTCTATTAACAAATGCTTTATAAATAGACCAATATAATATGTTTCGCGTGTCATAAGAATCGATAAAGATCTTATTACACCATGGGTAGTAAAAAGAAGTATTTACGCATAGCACAACAAGAGACGCACCTATATGTTAGAGGGAGAAGTTCTAACTACTTTTCTCCAGACATAACCCAGATATATTAAAGTAAAGCATGCATATGACCTCATACCATTAGGCAAATATTTGGTCAAACGTTTGCCTACTTGAAAAAGTTCGACAAAATACGTGGATCCCAATAACAAATGTCATTCAGAATGAACAAGAGCATAGTCATGTGAAGACTGCTTCAAATAATATAAATAGCCTATTGGCATTTGTCAAATGGACAAAACAATGCCAATCTTTTGACAACTATGCTGTTTACCCATTGGGATCATCTGTCAAACATTCCAAATACTCGAATACCTGGAAAAATACCCAATAAAGAGTATTTATCGGGTATCTAGTATCCCTAGACTAGGTATTAGATAGGACTAGTACACCCATCTCTACTAAGAATACATACGCTGCTTTAGCCATACTTCCTAAGGCATCGTTTGTCCGAATTATTGATTGTCATAAATTAGTTTTAAGCTTTCCTAAAATACGTTACGTTAGGTTAGGGTTGTATTATAACACAAAAAAAATGGCTTTAGGATAAACAAATATTAGGACAACGATGCATTAGGAGAAATGACGATTAGAGATTCCAATATGCAGACTGCAACTACTCGACTACCCATGGTATTAGGTCCTCTATGATCCAATGTCAAAATACATACGAAACATGTCCAAAGGGCAATCTATGAAATTGTGACAATAATATTAAATATTAGAACATGAAAAACGTGTCGTTGTGATACAAAAATGCTTTCCAACATATATGAAAATTGACCATTATCTAATACGATTTATTATAATAATTTCACTAGATTTAAAGAACACTTGATGGTATTAAAATTGTGGCAGTTTTGAGTAGGTAGGTATTTACATGAAAAATGCTTCTACTGGTTACAATGTCTGTGCGTCTGGCGTAGAATATAAGGGTTTATTTATTATTAACTGTCAAATTCGGTTGTTGCATTAAAAAATAGTAGACACGTAAAGATAATGTCTACCAACATTTCAGACAAATACTAACTTAGAAGCTAGATTATAAAATGAACAAAAGACGTATCTTTCTTGCTTGCTTTTACTTATGGCATTGGTAATGAGTTAGAAAGAGTCCTTATTGATTTTCTTTAGTTATTTGTTAGGTTGTCACACCGATTGAATAGATTCTGTCTTTGTCTGTAAAGCCCAAAGGTCCAAGAGAAGTCCATTCTGAAAGTCGGCGTTGTGACGTGAAATTTGAAGGAGAAAAAAAATCTAGTTTATAAGAACATGATTTTTAAACCAAACGACAGAAACTATATAACAATAAAGTTTGTCCGAATTATCGTTTGTCATAAATTAGTTTTCAGCTAAGACAGATAACTTTTAACCTGCAGTTAGGTTAGGGTTGTATTATTAATTATTATTATTACAACACTAAAAAAAAAGCAGGCGGAAATGGCTGTAGGATAAACGTAAATTCGGACAAACCATGCATTAGGACAAATGAAGATTAGGAATTTTAATATAGATAAGACAGAAACATATGGTAGCAGCCAAAAGTATCAAGACTTTAATCCCCTACAGTTTTTTTTAGAGAATGTAGATGAGCACAGGCTATTTCATCATCCTAACAATGACAGGTGACAAGTGACATGCCATTATACATGAATCTGACATGTGAAAATTTGTCAACTATGATATGAATCTTACTGATGTGAAAACTTGTCAACTTTACGATGACCGAATTGTCACCTGCCACCAATCATGTCAGGATGATGAAATAGGTGGCTGATGGTATGGAATCTGATACTCGTAGACATTTGCAATCCCAAGACTGTAATCTGAAGACTGCAACGCTACCAACCACGAGGACTAAGATGGAATGCCTCTATGCTAGTAATTTCACCGGTTTGCCTGTCTGTCCGTCTGTCATCAGCTATAGTTTAAAAGAGTGAATTTTAAAGCACTTTCCCACACATATGTATCACAACACACGTTCACATAGCCTTTTAAATCTAAACAAAACTATATGATTTAAATTCTATCAACTTAAGAGTAAGAATTACCAATGAACTAAGTAAAGGAATATATCAGATTGTAACGTTGGAGTTATATAGACAGCATTCATCGATTTGGATCCAAAAGTTTCCGTCGATCGATTGATTGTTTTAGCAAATCATCGATCACAAATATCCTGCAACTTTAGTCTCATTTATCGTTATATACTTGGTAACTATCTTGTTTTATATACGGATTAAACTATATGCGTTCCAAATTTAATTTAAAATATAGATTATACGGTTAAGCTGTAAAGGATAATTTATAATATTAAGTGGACTTAGTTGTGACTTTTATATATTAAATGATTTCACTATTAAATAAAGGCTTGTATACTTTAGCATATTAAATCGATTCGTTGGACTTTTTTTTACGTTTAACAACATACATAGTTACATACCTAGGTAAATACCCAAGTTTTAGGTAAATATCTGGGTATATAAACAATATATTGGATAAAATACTTACCCAGCACCTATCTAGACTAACTTAGTCTAAAAAAAAATTTTTGAATACATGTTCCTTTAGTGTAAGGTGTCCTAAAAAAAAGAAATTTGAACAAGTCTACGAATTCAAAGTCGTACGTTTTCCAATCTGTCTATATTACTCCAAAATATATTTTTTTAAACCACAAATTTTCGCCCATACCCAACCCTGTCTTTTTTAAAATAACTCTACCGTAAAGGTACAATTGTAAACAACATTGCTATTAATTTATGAGGTCTTCGCACATGGTATAAGATTAACATTTCAAAATATATATAGTAGTTTACGTGACGGTTGCGTAATGACAGGCATTACAAAATGAGTGTGGTTTATGAATCTACACACATATTATAAGTTCTCTAAGATGGGTTCAGAAGCCGAAAGGCAAACGACCAGCATTACATTACCTGTGGTAGTAGGTGACAGCGATGACAGCTGGAACGTAATTTTGAAATTACGTTATCGGATATTGTAACGTAATGAGATCCAAATTTGGAACACCTTCCAACATTAACAGCTGTCATCGCTGTCACCTACTACCACAGGTAATGCTGGTCATTGCCTACGGGTTTTGAACGCATAATAGAGGACTTACGATATGAGTGTAGATAAAGTAATTTTCACCACCGCCGTCGCAGGAAGGGGTGTTCTGAATTTAAAGTGCGTGACCGGTTTTCTTTAAATGGTAGTTAAATTGTAGTAGTTTAATCATACATCAGGGGATTTTACTACACGAAAAATTTTATTATACGAAACAATTTTAAAGTAAAATGACTCCAAAACTCATGAAAGAAAGATTACCCACTACAGACTAATTTTGCTATGTATTAAAAAAGAGATATGTCATTACAATTCTAGAATTAAGACATATCTCAAATTGTCTACATAAATTTTAATATACAATATGTGTATAATTATTGAGGTTCTAACTTTTAAATTTTAAAAATCTTTCTTTCATTCCAAAAAAAAAGGTGGATCCAAACAATACCCTTTAGTGCTTCATAATTTGCTAAAGGGGCTATGTTCTTTAATATAATATACTTAAATAGTGCGGTGCCATTTGCAAGCGGTTTCATAAGACATATTTTATAATAAACGTTGCTGATACAATAAAAATACGAGTCACTTTATATCAAATATATTACGAATTAATTATTTAAACATTATATGTTTCTGGCAAACTGATAAATGTAATTAAAGTCAACAACAATTATTTTCTTAAAATATGAACCGCATTAGATATTTTCCGTAACTCGGACAGAGAAAAAATCCGGGCGTATGCCAAGTCGGTACAAGCAATTCTGATGTAAACTAGGCCAATTTATATTAAACTCACTATAAGCGTTAAGACATTATCAACAGAAGAATTCCATAAAACTTTCTCAGAATCATAAAGTTTCAGGTTATTTCTGCTAAGAATCAAGAATACTATACACCTATATAAATACAAGCTCGTAAAAAAAAAACTTTAACTTTCCATACAAATTTGCATGTCCTATTTTGTTACTCACAATTTGTGTCAGTAACGGAACCGGAATGGAAAAAATCTGAGCCTTTTTTATTTAAATAAATAGTATTTCTGATTAAAATTACTTATAGAAACGCCTTGTTGAATAACACTTGTTTTTTAAAATAAAATAAAATAAAACAACGAGTAGGTTGCCATGGTTATAGACACAAATAATTGTCAGTTACATTGTGACTACTGTATCACCTTATATCATGTGTAGACCCCTTATTTAAAACGCGGTGGTTTTTTTGTTAATTATACAATATACACGAATTTTTATATCACTTTACATACTATTATATGGACAGCCTTAGTTTTCTAGGCTATTGTTTTTTATTAGAGGAAATATGCTTTCCAAAAGTTTAGTTTCCCTACGAAAGCTCTTAAAGCTGAGCTTTTCAAACTTAACCGAAACCATTCCAACGTTTATACATGAACAGGCTATTCTACTTTTTTATGTTTAAAACAAAAAAACACTCACCCAAAAACACATTTCCTCAAATAAAAACGTACACTAAAATTATATTTTTTTAATCTAATAATTATATTCACATATCGTTTGCTATTTGCTATTTATTTTATAGTTTATTAATTAACAAGGACTTTTATACAGTATTTTTTTTTCACTCTCCCTCAAAGCAAAAATGCAAATGGTATGACTGCTCTATTTTGCACACTTAATAAAATATTCTGCCATTCGATTTTTCATGATAAACATTAAATAATAACATGAATTTGGTCATCTGTACGTAATACATACTTAATAACCGGTGTCAATGGTGTCATAGATAATAAAATGTTTTTTCATATGGTAACCATCATTTACAACTGGTTTCGAAATGGGTTACGATATCCCATTTCAAACCGGTTACCTAACTGTTGCCAGTTCCGCGCCCAGGTTTGAAATGGGAACGCGTCCCAGTTACGAAACTAGCTACAAATTTAAAGTTTAAATACCATGTTGTAACCAGCTTTCCGGTGGGTTACAAATCACTTTATGCCACTCTACCTGAAACAAATAAAAATTACTTTTCACTTCTCATAATACGCTCATAAAGTTCTTGTTTATGCTGGGTATATGCGGACTAAAACGTCGTTTTACGCTCTAGTGCATAAGTCTAAAACAAATATCACGGGATGATCTCACACAAATTGACCTAGTCCCCAGACTTAAGCTCTAGGCTTGAGGTAATAGACAACGATAAATATGGCGAATGTAACGTAAACAATATAACTGCGATATAGAAACAAACTTTTAATCGGTTTAGAAGTTCCATAGATTACCTACAACATACAATTCTATCTCTTTATAATATGTTATTTATTTTTGACGATGCGGTGGCCTAGTTGCTAGTGACCCTGCCTACGAGGCTAGCGCTCCTGGGTTCAAATCCCGGTAAGGGCAGATATTTGTGTGATGAGCGCGAATATTTATTCCTGAGTCTTGGATGTTTTCTATGTATTTAAGTATATATTTCTCTATATAAGTATTTAAATCGTTGTCTGGTACCCATAGTACAAGCCTAGAGCTTAGTTTGGGACTGGGTCAATTGGTGTGACATTGTCTCCTGACTGATATTTGTTTATTTATTTAATTTATTAATATTAGTATTTATAGAAAACTATACTTTGAACTATTATGAAGGGCCCTATTTTCCGGCCTACGTTTTCGACGAATTATATGACACCCGATTTATTTAAATCGGACCAATAGTTCAGGAGCTAGAACGGAACTTGTGATTTTTATTGCATACTCCTTGTAGGGCTCGATGTCCTAAATTAAGGACATCTGTCAAAGTGACTTGTGACTTTAGTGGACTGACATAAGATTCTTTTCCGAACTAACGAAATTTGATGTGGGCCTTACGAGGTTATCCAAAAATTTGCACTGTTTTTTTTACACATTTAGAAATATAACAATTCTGAACAATACAATAACGCATTCCCGATACGTCCCTAAAAATGTATGACGACGTCCGTTTTGTTACCGAAACGTATTGGATTTTGGTAACAAAATACGTCCATAAATTTTTTGGTACCATATCAGATTGTTTTTCAAGAACCTTGCTCCCAATCAATATTTTTATCTTAAACTGAAGAATAAAAATAAAACAACCAGTCAGCATGCTAATGATGTTTTGATACAAAAATCCAATAGTTACTATAACGAAAAGTGGTTTAAAAACTGAAACTAGACAACTGACGAAGCATATTAAATTAAAGCTTGAAACAAGTTTCTTTTTTAATTTAATTTATCTTCCTAAGGCCCAACGAAAAATTCAGCATGTAGTCACTACAGCCCGTAGTCCTACCAGTAGTACTATTGTCTTATACTCATTCAGACCCAAGTACTAAAAAGGCCAAATGGCGGGTTTTCTATTGAATCCTACTGGTAGGTCATCCATCATCATCATTACTGGTAGGACCGTGGTACGCTATGACTACACAACTGTCGAAGGAGCTGGGTCTGAATGACAAAGTCAATAAGTACTATGGGTAGGACCTTGGGCCTTAGGAGGACATAATAATAACAAACTTTATAGCTGTCGTCTATACTTCTAACATTTAAAAAAAACTCGATATCAGAAGAAGAGCCAAATGTGTCTCGCAAGTGCACCTCGCAAGCTCGTCCGTTTTAACCAATACTTGGTCCGCAATTGTTTACTTCCCTGCCTAGGCAATAATGTACTATTTTCAACAGAGATAAATTGTAAATACATTTAAACCTTGGTTTAAAAGTTGAACGGAAATAGTAAAATAAAATTGTTTAAGATTTTTTTAATTGGCTGTCAAAATTGAAAAGTGATATTTGTCGGCAATAGGCTAGTGTCCTAAAAAAATCTAATAAGTCCGTTATTTACATTATAAAAAAATACCTATTGAACACATATTTTTTCTTTTGTCGATTAAACAAAAAATTTACGAACATAAAGCGCGTTGAAGTTTCGTGAGACGTCACACCGTAGCACACTTTATACCACGTTGTGACGTCACGAACTTTGATGCGCGTTATATTTGTCAATTTTGATCGATTCGAAAAAGCAAAAAATACGTGTTTAATATTTTTTGATAATCTTACTGACGGACTATTTACATATTTTTTTTACCCAGGACACTCCCCTATCGTATAGGAAAAAAAGCGAGCGTCCGTAAGTAGTGACTCGCGCTGTATGTGTGTTACTGACTTGGCGGAGTTCTTCCTGGCGACGGGCTTCTTGTCCTTGAGCTTGTCGCGGGCTCCGGCGGGCGCGGGCTCGGCGCGGCGCGGGGCGGCGCGCGCGGCGGCGGCGTAGTTCACCGGCTTGAGCGGCGCCGGCTCCTCCGCCAGCGCCTGACGGGGGACTGGGTTAATCTACTTGTTTTAATGAAAACCTACTCCAGGAGAGATATAGTACATTGTTGCAGAGGATAGAAAGTACGCGATTTTTGGACGAGTCATATAGAGGGCCGAAACGTAGTTGAGGCCCTCTAGTGTACGAGTCCATAAATTGCACTTTCTACCGAGGCAGACATAGTGCTTTTCACAACCAGGTACTGAGAGGAAATAAAATAAAAATTCATATTCAAAACTCAAATTTTAATTGTGTGTTAATGTGACATCACCGCAAGTTTTACCATAGATAACATTTTTTTTAATCTGGACCCTTATTCTCGTGGCACTCGAGATTGAGATCATGTCAACTCCATATAAAATTGTAGTTGTTTCGCCATATCTCCCATGTAATTTCATCTCTAGTGGTTCGAGATTAGGAGCAAAGTTTGAATTACATAAAAAAAAAGCAGTGACATAGTTTTACAACAAAGCTACTAACTGGGAAATGTATCAGGAAATCGTGACAATAGAAACTAAGCTCATGAATCCAATACAAACATCAGAAGATATAGAAAACGCTATAGAGAGCCTCAATAAGATCATACATAAAGCAGCTACAACCTCCACAAAAGCGAAGAAAAAATTGCCTCCAATGTTAAATGAATACCCGAAAACGATCAAGGAAAAAATAATTGAACGCCGTAACCTAAGGAAAGTATGGCACGGAACTAGATATCCTGCAGACAAAGCTGCGTTCAACCGAGCCTCTAATGAACTGAAAACATTGATTAAAACGTTCAACAACCATAATCTCCAAATGTTTCTTTCTAACCTGACTCCTGGTTTGGACACAAACCACTCACTCTGGAAGGCAACACAAAAATTAAAACGTCCAAATAACCATGTACCTCCTATTAGAAAAAACAACGGAGACTGGGCCCGATCAGACACTGAGAAGGCTAAAGTTTTCGCAGAACACCTTAGTAAAGTGTTTCAACCACTTCCTGATCTGAAACCCGAACAAGGCACTGCAATCAAAAGCTACCTAGAACGTGCACTACAACTGTGCCTACCAATAAAGTATGTAAGTCCCACCGAAGTAGCCTGCGAAATGAAACACCTAAAGGACGGAAAATCACCGGGGTATGACTTTATAGACAGCACTCTTTTGAAAAATCTTCCAAAAAAAGGAATTGTTGCAATAGCCAGGATCTTCAATGCCTGCTTACGACTTTGCCACTTCCCAGGACAGTGGAAGATAGCACAGGTGATAATGTTACCCAAACCCGGTAAGCCACCTAATGATGTTGACTCATACCGACCTATTAGTCTTCTGCCCGTAATAGGTAAACTCTTCGAAAAAATATTGCTGAAGAGGATGAAGGTGCACATAAATGATGTAATTCCAAATCATCAATTTGGCTTTAGGGAAAACCACGGAACAATCGAGCAAGTTCACCGTATCGTTGACGTAATAAGCAGATCGCTCGAAGAAAAGAAGTATTGTTCAGCAGTCTTTTTGGACATTAGCCAGGCCTTTGACAAAGTCTGGCACGAGGGCCTGTTATATAAAATTAAAAAGATGCTCCCACACTCATTTTACCACATACTGCATTCATATCTAAACAGGCGATGCTTCGAAGTTAAGATCCACGACGAAGTTTCAGACTTGTACGAGATTAAATCAGGAGTGCCACAGGGAAGTATACGGGGACCAGTCCTTTACACCATATTTACGGCTGACCTACCCACAACAGACAGCACAATTATTGCAACATATGCAGACGACACGGCTCTACTCTCCACACATATGAATCCAATTACTGCATCTGAACACCTGCAACACCACATTGACAAAATTGAGGAATGGCTTAAAATCTGGAGAATGCACGCAAATCCAAGCAAGTCTACTCACATAACATTTACACTCAGGAGAGACACCTGTCCCCCTGTGACAATAAACAACGACGAAATTCCGCAGGACGATCATGCAAAATATCTGGGCATGCACTTAGACAGAAGACTAAAATGGCAAAAACACATTTGGGCCAAGAGAAAACAACTTGACATAAAACTGCGCAGTATGTACTGGTTAATAGGACGCCACTCGCAAATGAGCACTCACAGCAAGATGACAGTTTATAAAGCCATTTTAAAACCAATTTGGACTTATGGTATCCAGCTCTGGGGCACAGCCAGCAATAGCAATATTGAGATACTGGAACGTTTCCAAACCAAAACACTTAGGTCCATATTCGACATCCCACAGTACATCAGCAATAAAATTATATATCTTGACCTGAAACTACCAACTGTCAAACAGGAGATCATGAAATATAGCATTAATGTGCGGAACGCCCCAAAACACCGCACACGGCGACCAAAATCGTGTAGACTGACTGACTTTGTTTATACATGAACGTGCAGTTAGTTTTTATAGTAGGGCTTTGTATATACGCGAACAGATGGTTAGGTTTAGTAATAGATTTCTCGTATTTGTGTTAGCGTATAAGTAGTTTTTAAGTATGTAAATAGGTAGATAGATTAATAAAGACTCTTTTAATTGTGTTATCTTTATTCAGACCCCCTGCCGGGTAGGTTTTGCCGTAGTTTACAGAACGTAAACAAACCTACCCGGCAGTACGCATGCGCCGTGGCTCCCCTCCACCAGGGAGGGCCACCATGCGGAGTGGGGGTAGTCACGCCTGCGCAGTAGGTGTTTTCCCGACCGGATGGAAATGGCGGGAAAATACCTACTGGCGCGAAAACTGTTTTTTGTAGATATTTTCCTAGTTTGTAAGCAAATAGATAAGTTTTATATACCGAATCATAGCGCCGATAGTTCGTAAGGTTTTCCGTTGTATAAGATATCCCAAATGTATTAGATAATAAGGAAAACTGTGAAAATAAAGAAAAGTGGAGGGGGGGACGGAGGCTCGGAAAATTTGTATAAAATGGGGACCCTCGGCCATAGACTTCGCACTCAAGAGCCACTCCCAGCCAGGGCAACATAGAAGAGCCTCCGCCCTCTCCGAAACGTCTGATCAATCCACCGAGCATTTTCTTCACCGAACCTGCCCTGCCAACCCCTCATGAACCAGTCATAGGTGCGAGTCCGCACATGTTGGTCAACTTCGAACCGGATTTCTGCGATATATTGGTCCTTCACAACTGAACAAAGAAAAGGAAGAAAATGCCGCCGGTAACCAGAAACGCTTCAGGAAGCCAGACATTAGGCCAATTAATGTTTGGTGGCGCCGGGGACCCATCCTCGTCGGACGAAGCAACCATCCCGTCTACGGAAACAACGGAGACTACAGACACTTCTACGCCCAAGGAGTCAACGACGACGTCACAATCACAGGGAATCGCCGAACCGCCACGCCGCCCTGCAATTTCGACGTCAAAATCAATCCGTACAACGTCAAGCCGCCGTGCGCTTCGCCTAGCGCAGGCACGGGAAGAAGCCTTGAAAATAAAACTGGAACTCGCTCAAGCCCGAATCGCAACATTAGAAGCCGAAGAGAGCGAAGAGGACGACAAGACAGTGATGTCGACCTACGAAACGGAGCAGCGAGTCGACGAGTGGCTCGCGTCTAACCGAAGACACGTGCTAGCCATCGCCAATGAACCGCACCATGAAGAGGATCCCCAGCTGGCAACCCCACAGAACCAGCCGCCGCCGCGGCCGCCAGCTGATGCCAGGGATACGCAACCCGCCGCCGCCGGACCCAGCCACGCCACTGCCGAGCGTCATGGGCCCGGGGCCCGCCCCGCCGCCGCCACTGCCGAGCACGACGGGGCCACCGCACCTCTCAACGCCGAAGCTCCCGCCTACGTTCCAGTCTATGTTCCCGCGCCACCACAACGACGTTGCTACGAAGAAACAGGCCGCCAGCCGCCTCCGATATATGCCAAGGAGGAAGAACCGAAGAATAACTCGATGATCGCCCTCAGCCAACAGAACATCAGCATCACCGAGTTAGCTTCAGCCATCGCGATCGCCGCCCAGTCCGGTCATAGAAATTCATCGCGATACAACATCGACCTGCCTCAATTCAACGGGTCGTCTCAAGAATGGCTGTCATTCAAGGCAGCCTACGCCGGGTCCGCCACGACCTACTCCGATGCCGATAACGTAGCAAGATTAAGAAAAAGCCTGAAAGGAAGAGCAAAAGAAGCCGTTGAAAATCTCCTCATCTACAACGTCAACTCCGAAGAAATCATGAAAGCCCTCGAATCCCGATTTGGAAGAACAGACTCAATTGCACGCGCCGAGTTGGAACGCCTCAGAACACTGCCCCGACTCACCGACGCGCCGCAAGACATATGCATCTTCGCCTGCAGATTGAACAACACGATGGCCACATTGAAAGCGCTAGATCGCATACACTACCTACATAGCCCCGAGACTACGAAAGCCATGATGGATAAGCTCACAGCCGCCCTACGCTACAGATGGTTCGACTACGCCGCAACGCAGCGAAATGAAGAACCCGAACTCGTCAAACTGGCAGCGTTCCTGCAGCGGGAAGCCGACAATTGTGCCGCCTATGCACAACCCGAGAACATCGACATCCACGGGACACCACATGCGAGACGAATACAGAAAGCTTTCACAACCACAGAGAGGCCAACGTACAAATGCGCAGTATGCAACGAAGCGGGACACGAAATAGAAAAATGCAAGAAATTTCTTCAAGAAGACATCAACGCGCGTTGGGAGACCGCCAAGAAACAACGACTATGCTTCCGATGCCTACGTTACCGGAGCAAGACGCACAATTGCCGACGCGTCAAGTGCGAGCAGGACAGCTGCGAACACTTTCACCACAAGCTACTTCATTATAAGAAGCCTCAAGAACGAAGCACCGAGTCCGTCGCCTCGACATGGGCCCCGGCCGAGTCACGAGCCTATTTGAAGATACTGCCCATAGAAATCTCGGGACCGGCGGGAGTATTGCATACATATGCACTACTGGACGACGGATCGACGGTGACGCTTATACATGAAGACATAGCGAAAGAAGCGGGCCTAGACGGGCCCACGGAGCCACTACGCATAGAAGCCATCACGAACGAGACTATTGACGCATCAAGATCTCGCCGTGTCACGCTCCACATCCGCGGGGTAAATCAAGAACATAGGATTTACGCCCGCACGATCAACGACCTTCACCTGTCGCCACAGTCGATCAAACAAGAAGATCTACACGCCTGCGAACATCTACAAGACATAGAAGGATATTTGAAGTACAACTCAGCGAAGCCCAAGATGATCATCGGTCAAGACAACTGGCACCTACTCGTGAGCAGCGAGACACGCCGGGGTCAACGACACCAACCGGTGGCATCCCTAACGCCACTGGGTTGGGTACTACACGGCGCACACACGCGCACCATCGGGAAGCGAGTACACACTATGAACTGTGTCATCAACCAAAGCGACGACGACATGAACAAACAACTCGCCGAGTACTTCGCACTGGAGTCACTACTCGTCGAGCCGAAGCGACCGCAATCCGACCCGGAAGAGCGAGCCTTAACTACACTCGCAAACTTCACTACGATCAACAAAGATGGCCGCTACGAAGTCCCGCTACTATGGCAAGATGAAAATGTACTACTTCCAGACAACTACGACAACACGCTGAAACGACTTCATAATGTAGAAAAGAAACTCGACAGGAACGAAGAGCTCAAGAAACGATACCATGAAGAAATGGACGCCTTACTGAAAAAGGGCTATGCCGAGCCCGCACCGCCACACAAAGAAAATAGAGTGTGGTACCTGCCACATTTCGCCGTGATCAATCCAATGAAGCCTGAGAAAGTACGAATAGTACACGACGCGGCAGCCAGAACGAGAGGAGTTTGCCTCAACGATCGCCTACTCACCGGGCCCGACCTACTTCAATCGCTACCAGGGGTACTGATGCGATTTCGACAACACCCGGTGGCCGTAGGAGCAGACATTAAAGAAATGTTCATGCAAGTAAAGATACGAGAGTGCGACAGAGACGCACTGAGATATTTATGGAGGGGAGCCGACCGCGACTCATCCCCACCACAAGAATACCGGATGACGTCATTGATATTCGGAGCGACGTGTTCACCGTCGATCGCCATATACATCAAGAACACGAACGCACAGAAGTTTGAAAAAACGCATCCGGAAGCCGTGAAGTCGATAATACGTCATCATTACGTAGACGACTATCTACAGAGTTTCAAGACAGAAGCGGAAGCGATCCAGACAGCGAGCGACGTCCGCTACATACACAAGCAAGCCTGCTACGAGCTACGACAATGGACGTCGAACTCTACGGAAGTATTAGCCGCCGTCGCCGAGAAGCCCACGCAACCCGTACACATCGACTTGAACAAGACAGAGATGAAAAACGAACGTGTACTGGGTCAAATCTGGAAGCCCGCAACCGACGAAATCGCCTTCAACCTGGACCTCACCCGATTGCCGCCCGACGCCCTCGACTCGAAGACACCGACCAAGCGCCACGTATTGAAGATAATGATGTCGGTATTCGACCCGCTGGGCCTAGCCACGCCCGTCACCATCAACGCGAAGAAGCTACTCCAAGAAGTATGGAGGCGCGGAACGGACTGGGACGAGCAGCTAGATAAAGATCTAACGCAACAATGGACCGAATGGACACAGCACTTGAAAGCTCTACGAGAAGTCGCTATCCCACGTTGCTACACACACTACAGCTACGCCGTAGCACGGGAGCTACACATCTTCGTAGACGCCAGCGAGACCGCCTACACAAGCGCCCTCTACTGGCGATTGATAACCGCCGACAACGAAGTGCACGTGTCGCTGATAGCGGCCAAAGCGAAGGTCGCGCCGCTGAAAATCACGTCGATTCCACGCCTGGAATTGCAAGCCGCCGTCCTAGGAAGCAGGATGGCCGCCTCCGTCGTCGACGAACACGACGACAAGCCAACGAAAAGGACATTCTGGACCGACAGCCGCACAGTACTAGCGTGGCTACGGGCGGGAGCGCGCACTTATCGCCCATTTGTCGCGCACCGCATAGCCGCCATTGAAGAGAATAGTACGGTACAAGAATGGCGCTGGGTACCTACCAAGCTGAATGTCGCAGACGAGGCGACCCGAGAAGTACCGAAGGATTTCGACAGCAAACATCGGTGGTTCACGGGACCGGAGTTTCTACGCGACGACCCGTCAACATGGCCGACGGAACCGTCGCAGCTGCATAGCGAGAACACCGGGGAAGAAAAAGTCCATTTGATCGCCGAACACTGCAAACACAGCTGGCTCCCGGCCCCCGAACGTTTCTCACGCTGGGAACGCCTACTACGTACAGTCGCCAGAGTACTACAGTTCGTCGACCTGTGTCGACCCCAGCGAGCGAAGTCGTACTACAAACGTACAGCGAAGAACGAAAAAACCGATCCAGAATGGTCCCGCAACGAACGAAAACAGAAAAAGAAAACATCGTCAAGACACCTGCACGAAGCCGGAAATTACAAGAAGCTCGACGCAACTTATCTACACAAGGCGGAGCAACTGATCGTGCGAGCGAGTCAGCACGATGTTTTCACCGAAGAACTACGATGCCTACAGAACAACAAAGCCCCGCCCACAAGCAGCCGGCTACGCCCCCTGGCGGTCGAACTCGTCAACGGGACGATAACTCTGAAGACACGGATTGCCGCCGCCGACGGAATCACCGAGTCACAGAAACGCCCTCCGGTGCTTGACGGCAATCACACAGCCGTAAAATTGTACATAGACTATGTACATAGACAGCTACAACACGGCGGGGTAGAAGCGACGATCAATGAATGTAAGCAACACTACTGTATATTGCGACTACGCCCGGTCGCAAGAATGGTGCTGCACCGATGTCTGCCATGCCGGATCAAGAAATCACAGCCTGCGGTCCCGCCCACTGGGAATCACCCGCGGAGCAGATTGGCGCATCACGAGCGGCCATTCACCTATACAGGAGTGGATTACTTTGGCCCGCTAACTGTCACAGTGGGCCGGGGTACTCAGAAGAGATACGTCGCATTATTCACATGCCTCACAGTACGAGCCGTGCACCTTGAAGTGGTGCCCAGCCTCAGCGGGGACTCGGCGGTGATGGCGCTCCGACGGATGATCGCGCGGCGCGGCTGCCCTACGGAAATTTGGTCGGACAACGGCACAAACTTCCACGCCGCGGACAAGGAGCTGCGCCACGCCTTCGACGAGGCGACGCAAGAAGAGGCCGCGAAGCACCTCATCAAGTGGCGCTTCATCCCCCCCAGCGCCCCATTTATGGGCGGGGCCTGGGAACGCATGGTGAAGGCGGTCAAAAACTCCCTCTACGCCGTGTTAGAAGAGCGCCACCCGAACGACGAAACCCTCAGCACGCTACTAGCCGAAGCGGAGTACACAGTCAACAGCCGCCCGCTCACACACGTGTCGGTGGACCCCTGCGAGCCCGAGTCCATCACGCCGAACCACTTCCTGCTGGGAGGTACCGCCAGGGTACCCGTGCCGGGTACCTTCGACGACTCAACATTGGTCGGCCGCGCGACGTGGCGAACATCGCAGCGTCTAGCCGACCACTTTTGGAGCCGCTGGGTACGGGAGTACCTACCCACACTGCAAGACCGGCGGGAGCCCCACGGCCGCGGGCCTCCAATCGAGGTCGGCAACATAGTCCTCATCGCCGACGGGACACTCCCGCGCAACACATGGCCGCGCGGACGAGTAGTCGCCGTATACCCGGGACCCGACGGCGTGACACGCGCCGTGGATGTCCGGACCAAAGGAGGAGTGCTGCGCAGACCGACCAAGAAACTCGTCGTGCTACCTACCGAGCCAGGCGACCCGCACCACGAAGATATGCAACGCTCCGACGGCGAGCGATGCACGGCGGGAGAGATGTGCGGAACGCCCCAAAACACCGCACACGGCGACCAAAATCGTGTAGACTGACTGACTTTGTTTATACATGAACGTGCAGTTAGTTTTTATAGTAGGGCTTTGTATATACGCGAACAGATGGTTAGGTTTAGTAATAGATTTCTCGTATTTGTGTTAGCGTATAAGTAGTTTTTAAGTATGTAAATAGGTAGATAGATTAATAAAGACTCTTTTAATTGTGTTATCTTTATTCAGACCCCCTGCCGGGTAGGTTTTGCCGTAGTTTACAGAACGTAAACAAACCTACCCGGCAGTACGCATGCGCCGTGGCTCCCCTCCACCAGGGAGGGCCACCATGCGGAGTGGGGGTAGTCACGCCTGCGCAGTAGGTGTTTTCCCGACCGGATGGAAATGGCGGGAAAATACCTACTGGCGCGAAAACTGTTTTTTGTAGATATTTTCCTAGTTTGTAAGCAAATAGATAAGTTTTATATACCGAATCATAGCGCCGATAGTTCGTAAGGTTTTCCGTTGTATAAGATATCCCAAATGTATTAGATAATAAGGAAAACTGTGAAAATAAAGAAAAGTGGAGGGGGGGACGGAGGCTCGGAAAATTTGTATAAAATGGGGACCCTCGGCCATAGACTTCGCACTCAAGAGCCACTCCCAGCCAGGGCAACATAGAAGAGCCTCCGCCCTCTCCGAAACGTCTGATCAATCCACCGAGCATTTTCTTCACCGAACCTGCCCTGCCAACCCCTCATGAACCAGTCATAGGTGCGAGTCCGCACAATTAACTACCAGAAAAGACTTGCGAATCATAAAAATGAACTTGCTCTTCGACTGTGGGGAGATAAAAGTATACGCTATAGGAGATTGAAAAGACATAGTGTTCCAAGTCTAATAGATAGATTTATCAGGTTGGAATGAGACACCCAACTGAGCAGTGTCTCACCAAGCTAAAGAACCCAATCAGATACCATATATCAAACATCGAAATTGCTTATTGTTGTGTTCAACAGATTGCCATGAAGCAGAAAAGAGAAAAAAAAAAAAAAAAAACAGTTTTTAGTCTGTGTATCTTTTAGCAAAAATACACCTAATATTTTACGACACAAAATGGTGTGTTCTGATTGGTCGATTTCAATTTTTCATTTTAAGGAGCTATGACACAAAAATTGATTGATTGATTTTCATTAGTTCTTAAAGTTGGACAACAATGTTCTCGACCAATCAGCAAACACGCCGACAAAAACATTCTTCGTCTGTCCTTATAAGTGACGTTTTGTGACCCCAAACAAGACCATCTATGGCCATATTTTCGAGCAGTGTTGTGAAAAAATGATTTTCTACTCGCGTCCTATAAACCGCTAATATTGACATATAGCATAACCGAAGTGTGAAAACAATTATATAATGAGCGGTCCAACGGTAATATCAGTTCTATTATAATTATAGCATTGTTTTAACCATGGTTACGCGCATAAACAATTTCAATGATGGTGCTTGGCGATCGACTGATCTCAATTTTTATATTACTTGTCAAAAATTTAATATGTGTAAAAATAAGATAAATATTCAATTGTTTGAAGTATTAAAAGTCAATTTTTTTTTATCAAAAATCTCCAAAGTACAAAATTAATAAACTTAACAAACACATTATATTAAATAATCACAAAGAAACGATAAATAACATAAATCAACTAAACTGCACAAGTCGCTCAAAATATAATTAATTTGTTAATTTATTATTAAATATATAACAAACAACATGACTCACACTGGTAATAAGTTAATTATCATGTGTATTTTTTCGTAATATTTGTATGAAATTCCTTTTTCGTTACCAAAATTCATATGTATATGGTAACAAAATGGAACTTTTCATACAAATATTTTAGTACACCACTTTTCATACAAAATTCGCTCACCAAGGCAAAAACAATTTAAAAAATGTTTTTTACCCTAGCATCACTCCAGCTAAGACAAATAAAAAAAAATTACCTTAGGTATCTCCGCTACGATAACCGGCGCATCGTCCTTCTCTCTCTCATCCACCTTCGCTTCACTCTTCACAGCTTTAACCTCCTTTTTCTTCGGTTGAACTTTAGTTTCAGATTTGACCGCCACCGGTTTGATTTTCTTAGGCTCAATTTTGACTACTTTTCTGGGCTCAGTTTTCGTTTTTGTGTCCTTTTTTATGTCTTTCTTTTTGTCTATTGGCTGGACGTCTGCTGCGCTCACTTCCGGCGGGTCGACCGGTGGTATAGGATCTGAAATGTAATCATTATAAAGTTATTTTCGTAGCAATTTTGAGCTGTCATAGGGACTTCTCGTCTATCGACTTCCGATATACATGTGTATATCGATAAATACAGTTTTTTTTTAATATGATCACGAGTAGAAGTATACAACATGCAGTCTTATCGCGAATGAGCGATCTCTTCGATATAACCTTTGGATACCTAATTTTAGGAAATTATGACTATCTCCTCGTGTAGTTGCCGAGTTAGAATAGTGCCACTCCATGTCTTCCCGTGGATGTCGTAAGAGGCGACTAAGGGAATAAAGGCTTGTAGTACTGTTAGGCGATGGGCTTGCAACCTGTCACTAATACGCTAGTAAACATCTTAGCCTAATTGTGCAAATGGTGGTTATAGAATTATCAACAAGTTTTTAGAGATGTTTTGTAATTCTGTAGCTCTGCCTACCCCACTCTGGGAACGAAGGCGTGAGATTATGTATGTATTAGGGCATGAATTCCGAGATCTCGGAATCTCGAAATCTCGGAATCTCGGACCAATTGTTCAGATATTACAATTCCGAGATTAGACGGAGCAATACCGGAGCACTTTCAATATCGAAATTGAATTCCGATATTGGGCCTATCAATATCGTCAATCCGATATTCATTACCTTTTAATTCCGGTATAGTAATATCGAAAAAACGTAGTATTTCAAAGTTATCTGTGGAGTTGCCTGGTATAATTTCAAATTCTTACACATAGAAGACATCACCTTCTATGCATTACATGTAGGACATGCAGTATCGGACGATTTCTAGTATCGAAATTGAAAGTCGGTATTGAATATTGAATAAAAAGTGTGTTTTTCTAATAGATCCCCAATTCCGATACTAGTATCGGGATTCCGATATTGAGATACAATACCGAATTTTAATTCCGGTATTGGAAATAGTCGATATTGTATGCCCTGCGTAATTCCGAGATTCCGATATTGAGGTTCAATACCGATTTTAAATTCCGATACTGGAAATTTCCCGATACTGCATGCCCTAGTATGTATGTATGACTATCTATTTCTTTTAGTGAGAAACAAATGATGAAACACTTGGTAGCACTAAAACTGTCTTTGAACATGAAATTGATAAATGTTAAAACACTGAAATGATCTACATACATACATACATAATATCACGCCTTCGTTCCCAGAGTGGGGTAGGCAGAGCTACAGAATTACAAACATCTCTAAAAACTTTTTGATAATTCTATAACCACAATTTGCACAATTAGGCTAAGATGAAATGATCTAATTAAATGTAAAATTGTTAATTAACTTTTCATTGCAAATCTCTATTTAACATTTTCAGCCACTCAAAAGTTATCTAAAAGAGATCGCTCTTTAGCGATAAGACCGCCTGTGGTTTACCTTTACTTTTAATCTTCATTGATATGTTGTGCTCTATAATGTATCGATAAAATATATATATCGAAAGTCGATAAACGAGAAGTCCCTATGACAGCTCATAATCGCTACGAAAATTCCGGGATCTGGTTATAAGAGTACCAATTTTTTTCTAAAAAAAAAAACCATGGCATGGAGATGCAAATGAGCAGACAGGGCTCCTGATGGTGAGTGGGATATGGGACCCTATACTCGAAAATGTAATTAAAGACCAACGTGGGTTGCCACTAAAAAAATATATATACATACATACATAATCTCACGCCTTCGTTCCCAGAGTGGGGTAGGCAGAGCTACAGAATTACAAACATCTCTAAAAACTTGTTGATAATTCTATAACCACAATTTGCACAATTAGGCTAAGATGTTTACCAGCGTATTAGTGACAGGTTGCAAGCCCATCGCCTAACAGTACTACAAGCCTTTATTCCCTTAGTCGCCTCTTACGACATCCACGGGAAGACATGGAGTGGCACTATTCTAACTCGGCAACCACACGAGGCACTCGGCAACCACACGAGGCCTATATATATTTGCCTTAGTATATTTCCACTTTTTAAAAGACCGCACTAAGTATATTTATTTGTAGGTAGTTTTAAACCTTCGATTTAAATAAACAAGTTAATTTAAGTTACTTACACAAATACAAGATGGCCTATTAAATATTTAACCATAGAAGATTTTTGGTAGCAAAACTGTTATTGCACTTGTAATACTTCAGGTATTAATAACATTTGGTACGATAAATAAACAATAGTGGTAAACAACGTTAGATGCAATTTAAATATTACATACGTTTAGCTATTCGACAAAATAACAGGCCAGAAGTGTGTAGCTCACTTTATAATGACAATCATCGGGCATTTTACCAGCCATGACACCATGGGGTCCATGGGTAACTGTCAAGTTTAAATCAAGCATAAGTTTAAGGCATCCGAATTTAGCTTGTCATTTTGTTTTAGCTGATAAAAAAATCGCCATTGAACACACACACCCGCCATTTAATGACTTAACACACTATATGAGAAAATATTTGTTTTGGGATATTTTAATGTTTTGAATATCGGGTAGATAAAACATTGAATGCATATTCCCTATTGTTAAATATAACTTTTGATATTGAAAATGTTAGAATTATCTACAAATATTTACAACAATTTGATTATCAATGCAAAACGGTTGGCTAACTCTGGAATGTTCGATTGACACTGACATAAGTGACTTTGACACTTTAACTTATGACAGTGACGTATCTGTCGTAGTTTTTTTGGTCTTAAATTAGATTTTCGAGTATACACATTTGCATGCTCAGGACTACAACAATACACAAAACACTTTATAGAAACACCACATACACCAAGTAACGAATATGCAAGAAACTAAAATACAGATTACATAGCGAGTCAACAGGCGGTCTTATCGCTAAATAGCGATCTCTTCCAGACGACCTTACAAAGAGATGGTTAAGTATAAACAATAGAAATAGGCTGGCGGTGCAAACAGAATGAAACAATTTAAAAATACATATAAATATCCCTTAAATTAATACATATAGGTCCGTAAATAGGAATTATATAAGTAAATACTTACCAATAAAAGGTAAGGTTAGGTTAGGTTAGGTTAGGTTAGGTTAGGTTAGAATAAAAATAGTAAATTTATGAGGTAGAACTGTATGCCTTTCCGTGTTTATCGCGTGGCAGAGCTGGGTCATTATTCGAGCGTTTCAACCGCCTCACTTTTGTGGACCTATTTTTGAAGAATTCGCCTTATATTTTGATGCCGCTTTTGGATATTTGTTAGATGTCCGGTAAACTTAGATACCTAACCAGAAACGAAAACGAAATCTGCAGCCACTTCTACAAAAATGTGACCACGAAAGTGATTCGGAACAAACGCCCAAATAATGACCCAGCTATATCGCGTGTCAAAACGTGGATAAAATATTCGTCACTTTCTGACAAGTATATAAGTGCGAGAGTGACGGATGTTTTATCCACGTTTAGTCACGCGATAAACACGGCCATAATAACCCCTCTGAAATTAAGACAAAACCTACAGATAGGTATTAATTCACATAAAATTGTACGTAATTTTAGGCGAGAAAATACGGAGACATTATAAATGTCATCTTCGCGACAAGATAGAGAACAATTTCGTAGAAGATGCAACCAAGGAGGTCGCATATCACGGCAAGAAAAAAAATAGTTTGTTGTTTTCGATGTTTTATCTTATTTTATATTGTTTATAGGGGCGAGCAATACTGCCCTCCTAAGCAAAAATGCAATAACTAAATACAATAGCCAAAGCAGATTCAACTCTCTTCTGTTTGTAACTAGGTTGCAATTTCTACAGATGTTTTGTCTGAGATATCGCCATTATGCTTAGTAGGGCAGAATAATGGTCGCCAAAGTTTTCCCTATGTTCAAGAATAATATAATTTTCTCTTTATTTTGTATGCGTACCATACCCACTTTCGCTGTCACGCACACTTTGACACGTATACAGATATGTGTTTACCACAAGTAAGGCCCACTCGCCATCGTAAATTGCAAGAGCTACCAGAGTATTTTTTTGTTTATTAAGATTTAGTTTGTTTTCAGTTCTTTTTAATAGTCATGCCGAAAGCATTAAGACCTGGGAAACGTTTAGATCGACAAGCCTGTGAAATTATTTTCAACATTTATTTATATTTCTTCTTGTTTACCTACACCTAATTTCTATAAATTTGATCGTGGTGGTTTTAACATCTCGGTGTGATTTTTTTTTTCCTTTATTAATGGCTTTCACTCCTTGTGTTCAACAAGGTGTATTTCGCCAGTATCGAGTTTTAGACAATCACCATGGACTTATTAGAGAAACAAGTCCATGGATATCACACGCGAAGACAATTGTTCGGTTAAAGAGATTTACTCTGGTGGACTAAACAGAAGCACATGGGGTTAGCTCCACGCGCTTCTGTCAAGTCCTCGGTGTGATATACTTCAAACTCGTGGTATGACATTTGACACTGAGAACTAAAGTACTCTATTTATTTAATTCAAACATGTCACTTAATAATTCAATAATTCATAGACACGTAGGCATCATTCGGAAGTAGACGTGAGTTCCGAGTTTTCACGACGTGAAAGGATTATTCACTAGATCTGTACGTGGTCATACTACAATCCCAAGATTGGAAATGCTTAGCCAATCCTGAGGAGTGAGGACTAAGATGGAATGCCTCTATGCTAGTAATGTCGCCGGTTGTGTATGATGGTGGTAGCGATTCTAACGGGCAAGGTCCTACCACCACTAAACAAGTTATTTACTAACATTCTTAATTTACCCATTTATACCCCTTACCTTCTGTTTTAACTTCCTCCGAGGCGGGCGGCGCCTCCGCGGCCCCCTCACTCGGTTCCTTCTGCGGCTCTTCTGTGCTTTTTACTTCTGCCACCTTCTTGTCTTCTGGAAGAGAACATCGGTGATTTAACGTTGACTTAGGGTAAAATTAGAGGACTAGCACAAGCGGTCCGCGACTTGTTTATCGGTCGGATGTCCCGTTCTTCCTAGTCTGTAACGATAGAGACGTACTGAGCGATAAGCGAGAAATAAAACTTGTGCTAGCCGTACTGACACCAGTACAGTTTACACAGTATAAAATGGAGTCGCTTCCGCTGTCTGTTCGCTTCGATCTTTTAAACTACATTATCATTGCCGGACCTAGGAATATACGGGGCATAAATAAATGACAGCTAGGGATTGCCTATATCGATAAACTCAATTATCGATGCTTTTCCCATATACTAGTGATCGCCCCAAGTTTTGTTTGTAAAAATATTTTTTTATTGAAAGTATGCAAATTTAACAAAATAGCAACATAATTCTAGTTATTCTTTATTTTAAAATGACTTTTTAACCTTCGCTCATCATATCATTATCATTTTCTTTACTTCTAACAAATTCTGATCGTTTTTTTTAACAATAGTATACACAATAAGGGAAAAATATGATGATGATGATCCTTTTAAAATTAAGAATAACCAGAATTATGTTGCTATTTTGTTAAATTTGCATACTTTCAATAAAAAAATATTTTTACAAACAAAACTTGGCTCGATCATTGGTATATGGCAAAAGCATCGATAATTGAGTTTATCGATATACGCAATCCGTAGCTGTCATTTAATTTTGCCCCGTATATCCTAGGTCTGATCATTGCCATAAGCAATATTTAAAAAAACCGGCCAAGTGCGAGTCGGACTCGCGCACGAAGGGTTCCGTACCATTATCTATACAACATTAGCAAAAAAAAGGCAAAAAATTGTTGTATGGGAGTCCCCGTTAAATATTCTATTATTCTATTTTTAGTATTTGTTGTTATAGCGGCAACAGAAATACATCTTCTGTGAATATTTCAACTGTATAGCTATCACGGTTCATGAGATACAGCCTGGTGACAGACAGACGGCCAAACGGACAGACAGACGGACAGCGGAGTCTTAGTAATAGGGTCCCGTTTTTATCTTTTGATTACAGAACCCTAAAAATGACTGACTGTTTGAGTTTCTTGCGGCGCTACTTCTCAGGCAGCAGTGGTCTCCTCTTGGAAAGCGCTGGTAGATTTTTGACGTCTAAAAGTGCCCGTGCGGCCTACTTACTGAATAAACATCTTTTATCTTTATGTATTTTCATACCTAACAACTTGTTAATGTCAATGAGAAAAAGTGTAGGGCCTAACACACTTCCTTGTGGCACCCCAAACAAGACTTGTGCAGGGATCGGATATTCGGATAGATATTTACCTAAACTTTGGCGGCGGCGTTGTTGTTCAGTTGTATGGAAGCGGACTCAACTTTAGTTTATTAATAAAATTTCCGGGATTTACTTATTAATAAACAAATTACGTAAATTCATATTTAAGTATTTCCATTAACAATTTGAAGTTATTTTCCATATATAAATATACTAATGTTATTTACTTTTTACTTGTAACTCATTAAACTAATGAAGTTTCAAGAGCTAATTGACGTAAAATTTAATCCTAATGGCCTGGCCACGACATTGCGCGAATTGAGGCGCGGCGAGCGATTTCCTAATACATTGCGTGTGATGCCAACTAACCGCAGAACGATGCGCGTCTCGACCGTGCAATGTATTATGAAAACGCTCGCCGCGCCGCAATTCGCGCAATGTCGTGGCCAGGCCGTAAGTGTAAAGTAATACATTAAACGTTTTATACAACACACGAATCCCGTAACATATATTATTAAATTAATATTTTTAAGAAGCCGACGCCATATCGTCGCTGTACTTTCTCAACCTCGTATCTGATCGGATAGTTAGATGGGAAAAGCACTCATGTTCCTTAAATAATACAGACTACATTCCTATCTAACTATTCGATCAGATACGAGGTTGAGAAAGTAAAGCGACGATATTTGCTTAACTTTTTCCGATCCCTGGTGATTAACATAACTAACTTTTCTCTTCTCCTCTTCTTACTGAATAACATCTTTTATCTTATAAGACGCATACCTGTCGTCGACTTGACGCCCGTAGGCACGAACTCGGCCGCGAGCGGGTTGAGCGTGGAGCGCGACACCGCCTCCTCGAGGGACAGGGACGGGTTGCCGTTGCTGGTGCTGCGAACAGGAGCACGGGGTTGAAATAATTTAAAATTATTTATTACCACATTTACCACGGTTACCTATCTTATGTTAGAATAGTACACTACTATAGAGGTCGGGAAGTAGGGGGTTGCCGGCCGAGTTCATATAGACTATAGACTATAGATAGTTACGAGGCTGGCAACCCCACTTCACGCCGAGGTTTGTTTAGTGCTTTTCTTAAACATATAAATAATTCATTAAAAAAATTAAAACAAAAATGACAATGTCAAATACTAGGAGTGCATAAACATTAAAAGTAACCTACAGTGCTCAGTCATCCGCGCTGTGCCGGGTGCGCCCCGCCGGTGCCCCGCAGCGCATCGCCTGCGATCTAAGAGCCCTTACACACTGCGACTTTTAGTAGCGATGCAGTCGCGCGTTTCGTATCGCTGTCACTTTTGCTCTCTAATGTGTGAAAGTGACAGCGATACGAAACGCGCGACTGCATCGCTACTAAAAGTCGCAGAGTGTAAGGGCTCTTAGTTGCGCTACGCACCCCTAATAACCCCCCCTTTGTTGTTCTAGTACTTTAAATACACATGCAAACGCTTTGGTTGGATGCACGACTTAGTATATTAAAAAAAAACAGCTATTTGGCCTGTTCATAAACACAGCCGCCATGATACACTAAAATTTAAAAAAAATACTTCCCGGCCTAACCCTTCAATTTTGAATGAAATTCCTTTACAGTTCTCTCGAGTTGATCCGCCAGAAACGTGATACTTTGAAGCCTAAAGTAACTAACATAACGCCAACATTCCATTGCATGTTTGAGAAAAAACTTTTATCAGCTGTTTCGTGTCTGAAATTATCATTTGTAAGTTTTTTTTTCTCAGAAACCGTTTTATTTTTCTGGATTGTTCTAAAACTAAACTAACCTAACCAACAGGTTCTGTAGATATGTCTTTAAAGATTTTAAAACGACAAATGAAAATTTCGGACTAACAAAACTATAGATAAAAAACTTAAGTAAAGCTCCTCTTGCATGTAGTTGATACACATCTGTATAGACCGTTTGACATTCTATATTTGAAACTTGACGTAAATTCCATATTAGTTTTGTTCACAACTACATGCAAGAGGAGCTTTACTTAAGTTTTTCACCTATACCGTTGAAAGTTGTTCGAAACATCGATAGGTTACCATTTAGCACATAATGCAAAAAAAACCGGGCAAGAGCATGCCGGACCATGCTCAGTGTAGAGTTCCGACGCGTTACTACAAACACAAAAAAAAACACGTATGAATTAATTTTCTATTTAGTTATTTGGCCGTCTTAGATGATTTTTAGGCTTAGGTAGGTACAACTATATCTATATTTAATAAAAGGTATTTCGTACCGGCCTGCCTATAGTATACCTAGGTGAAATAAATACGTATTAAGTAGGTAATTTAAGTTATTGAGTGTGACGTGACAGGTAACATGTGACGACGTGGATGGCCTAGGTAGTTGGTAGTGACTAAGTAAGTAGTGACCTTGCTTACGAAGCTAGCGGTCCTGGGTTCGATTCCCGGTCAGGGCAAATATTCGTGTGATGAGTGCGAGTAGGTATTTTTTGTTTCTGAGTCTTGGGCGTTTTATATGTACCTATGTAGTCATATTAAGTGTGTATTTTTCACTACATAAGTATGCTTATCGTTGCCTAGTACCCAAAGCACAAGCCTAGAACCAAAGCGAGCGGCCAATGCTTTAAGGAAGCCGCGTGGCGGCGGCGCGTGCCGCCTATAATAGGTACCTAAGTAGTCAAAGGAAGCCGCCTTGCGCGAAAGCGGCATTATCAAAAGGTCGAAAAGGAATTTACATATCACATCACATACCTATAAACATAATTATTATTTAGTGTCAACAGATAAAAAGTATGTAAGTAAAATAATTTAAATTTGGTACTTAGGTACCTAACAATATTTATACTTACTTTAGGTTTGTGTAATTTATGAAAATTAACATGATTATAAATCACAGTATGGCCAAGTAGGTGACTAAAATTGAAAAACAAGTTTGGACGACCCTGACGCCCGAGCGGCAATAGGTATCAGAATCTCCTAAAGGGCCGGAGTCGAGCTACTTTTCTATTTATACTATGACAATACCATGTCGTCAGCATGTAATTCCTAAATCGTCACCTTCCTAACTCGTCCACTTTCTGATATCTTCAACACCCCATTTTTTCTACATTCCTATTTTGACCACAGTGCCAACTCGTCCACTTTCTTATATCGACCTCAGTACTCCATGGTCAGCAGTGCCAACTCGTCCGCATTCCTGTATCGACCTCAGTGTCAACTCGTCCGCATATTTGTACTCGAGTCTGGGTGTTCAATATTTTTACTATATATTTGACGAGTTGGCACTGTGGTCTAAATAAGAATGTTGACGAGTTGACATTGTAGACTAATTAGGGATGTTGACGAATTGGCACTGTATTCTAATTACGAATGTAAACGAGTTGGTACAGTGGCCCACGTAAGAAAGGGGACGAGATAGGGAAGTGACGAAATAGGAATAGTGGCGAATCGAAACAGTAGACCATAATGCGAATAAGAACGACTTAAGAAGGTGACGAAATGGGACTATGGCCGAAGTCATTCTGAGCCTTACAAATGACTTGAGATCTCTAATGACATTGACGACTTTAAGCATATTTTTCTTGAAATGGGTCCCAAATTAAAGAACGTAACCGTACCTTAAAAAAAAATACCACTATGTCGGCTTGACTAATATGTATAGTCAAGCCAAATAACAGCTTTCTAGTACTAAGAGTCTCTGAGCTAGGCTGCGGATGGACGGACGGACATGGCGAAACTGTAAGGGTTCCTACTTTGACTACGGAACCCTAAAAAGCAGAAGCATTAATAGTATCGCAAGTGTTTACTGTTGCTTAAATTATTATACTTTTAAATTATTTATAAAAAAAACGTGTACGTGTCGGGACGCCCGACAGAAGTGATAACTTAACCTTTTCAACGCCACAGTCGGCTCTGGCCGTCAACTAAAAGTCGTGCCACTGACGCCACGTCGGCTACAGCCGACAAAAGCTCAACATTAAAAGAGACTTTGTTTGGCAGCAATAAGGTGTAATTTGCATAGCATAGCAAACATGTTTGGCGTGACATACTGCCTTTTTTATAAAGAGTGCAGAACTGCACTTACGTGGGGCAGTGTCCGTTGTGCGGCCGCTGTCGCTCCCGCTGCTCGTCCTCCAGCATCGCCTCGATGCACTGCTCCATGAGGGCCTCTTCTTCTAGCTGCTGCATCACCTGAAACACCAACCAGCCGGTGTTCACATACGGAGGATTGCCAAATAGAGAAGCCGGACTCAGATCCACTTAGCCGGTCATGCATGCAAGTCATATCCCTAATTGGCCGGAAACGGACCGGCAACTCTTCTTGAGTTGCTGGTGGTTACGGGCAGTGGCCCTCCGTCCAATAGAATCCATTAGCGAGTATGACGGCGGAGGAAACCGCGGCCCACGTCATCATGGAATGCCCTGACGTGGCAACATACCAGGCACGTCACCTCGGAACACCGAGGTCGCTACCGGAAGCCGTCGGCAACATCAAGGGTTTGCTAGGCTTCCTGGTAGAACTGGGTTGGCAAGAGTAGTGCCAAAACTCAGCACGCAGAAAAGCCGCATACATTAAGTCGTCGAGTTGCGGAAACCAGCCCGCTCTAACCTATAAGGGTCCATATTGGCTCATATAAAATTGGTCTTTAGATTTTTTATACAAATAACGATTTGTGTCTATACTCATCATTTCTTCGAAAATTTTTGCTTATACTTTTTTGTTCATACTTTTTTAAGTCATGATCACCGCAACTCATAATGCATTTTTTTTAAACTGTTACTTTTTTTAGATTGTTATAAATCTAACCTAACCTAACCTAAATTTACCTACACGTAAGATATTTAAGAAATTCTGAAAAGTGTACGGTTCCATGAATATTGGCGTTATAAGTTCAGATGGTTATAAGTTCCGATCATTAGTATTAAAAAATATTACGAAGATTATGAAGAGTGATCATTAGGTTGTAAAATTATATGAGATACATTTTCGGAGTTCCAATAATCTAATTTGCAATTTTATATGAACTTTGGCGCACCCAACCTATAACCTATAGGATCCATTAAAGGGGTCAAGTGGACTTTTTGTACAATCCATTAATGGAGTAGAGTGGACTTTAATGTATACTTGAATCCATTTGGAGTATCATATTTGCTGGCCGCTACGCACTGCTACAAGACAGTAATGACTTTTTTTTAATTTCACATGGTCCTGCAACCAATAAACTTGGCGGACTGCTTTTGCAACAGTAAGGTGGACATTTCCGAGAATATTGGAGAAAAGAGTACATTCACGAACTTAAATTTGGGGCCCACCTTAGGTCCAAAGTCATTCTGACATTCTACAACAATAAGGTTGAGTCTCCTATAGATTACAAATGGTTTGGCATCTCTAATGACATTGACGACTTCAAACCTATTTTTCTTGAAATGGGTCACAAATGAACGACCGCGATAGTACATATACATATTTGTATTGTATTGTTGTATTGATGAATTGACGGGCTCACCTGCTTGTCAAATTCTTCCTCGTTTTCCATCCACATATAGTCAGCAAAGTCATCGGGTTGCGCCGGATAGCCAGTTCCGTAGTACGCGCCGGCCATGACGTAACCTGCAAATAACATCGTCATCATCAGCAAACGGAGATAAATAAATAATACTGAATACCAGGACATCTTTACATAAATCGACCTGGTCCCTAACTAAGCTCAGTGCTCTGTTAAGGCGTTGAAGAGAGCATTATTTTCTATGAACGGTCCGTCGTCCAAGTATTACGTACGCATTATAGAGGGGCGGGCGGGTCTATACTTTGCTTATTTTTGATGACATGAGTGGTGGGGGGGGTCTAAATGGTGATTACTAAGGTCCGACCGAGATCTCGGTCTCGGCAAATTTCGGCCAAAAATCGTGCGGAGATCTCGGTCTCGGTCTCGGCCCAAAACGGCCGAGATTCTCGGCCGCGGCCGAGTCACAGCGGCAATCGATTTAAAAAAGAATACAGGGTACAATGCCGAAAAATTGCTTTGTTTTGTCTTACAATAAGTATTGTTCTTTTCAATTTTGAGTATTAAGTTTGTTAAAACCATAATATAACCTTTTTCATTATTGACGGGTTTTTTAAAGTTAAAAAAACGCAAATGGGCCATTCTACTTTTCAGTGTACATTTTTGCTATCGTCCGATAAAAAGTATTCCAAATTATGAATCCGCGAATAAAGAAATAACATGAACTTAGAATGTTTAAGTTTAACTGTTTTCAAAAAAACAACTCTTAAATTACTCACTTATCGTTGAAGAATCTTGGTAACTCAGTGGTAAATTGCACTTTTTCCATTGAAAGGGCGGGGACATCATTGTCCACTGCGTTACTCACTTTATAGTTATTACAAATAACTTTTTATGAATTAGGATAATTCTAAATAGAAGCTTATTTACGTCCCTTTTCGAGTTTCAAGTTAGAAAACGCAGCACTTTACCGTTTTTTGAAATAAAAATAGTTTAGTGAGAACGTCCCTATAACTTATGTACAACGAAAAGTAGAATGGCCCAAATATAGAAAATATATCCCTTTTTCCGTGTCTCGGTCTCGGCCGAGATTGAAAATGCGGTCTCGGTCGGACCTTAGTGATTACGTTAGCAGTAGTTAATTACTTTTTTACACTGGCAACCCATACATTGTCTATGCTTGAAAACGAAACGCAGATTCGGGGCTTCCCACAAATAATGAATACGTTTAGGTATTCGCTTAGAACCGAGTAGGGGAAATTTTATACCAATGTTTACGTAAGCATGGGAGGGCGGGGGGAGCTAAGAGCTTTGATTATTTTTGCTGACAAGGGGGAGGGGGGGTAAAATAATTGATTTAAATCAGCTTACGTAATACTTGAACGCCCCCGAGCTCTTTCGTACCAGTGTGAATTCAAGGAGAGAGGATCTAGTACACATTGGTCAGATTCCTTTTTCGTCAGAATAAATTATAGCCTGTTTTTTTTCGGACGAAAACGGAATTACTTTTTGGACAGAAAAAACTTTGGTTAATTTTTATAATTTATTTATTTGTTACATTATATTATTTAATATTAGGCAGTGTCGACGGAGCTCCGCTTACGCGGAGCTCCTATTTCTGGATGGTTTGGCCCTCCGGGCCTGCTGCAAAACTAACATAACCTAAACCTACCTACGTATTCTATGGTCATCCGCGTATCAGGTAATATGTGTTTATTCTGACGATAGCGGAATCTGCTCGAAAGTCCGTTTTCGTCCGAAAAAAAACAGGCTATAATTTATTCTGACGAAAAAGGAATCTGACGAATGTGATCTATATCAAGGAGAGGAGAGATTCACATTGGTGCCGCACAGCAAGGTACGTAGGAAGCCTCATAAAGGTTGTTTTTGCTCTTTCCTAATTAGAATGTAGGTACTAAACTCATTCTTGATTGTGTTAATCAAATGTACTTTAAAAAAATTAGTTTTAGTTTAATTTAGTTTTCTCTGAGCTACTCTGTTTTTTTTTTCATTAGTGGAAACTGTTTTGGCTCATGTATTGAGCAAATTTGTATTTTTATCCTGTATTTTAATTTTAAGCTGTTTGTTTCCCAATAAATAAATAAAATAAAAATAAAGGTGGGTCTACATTTGTGACATTTCATCGGAACATGGTTCAGTGACTGTCGTCACCGGTAAAGTGGACCGTATTAGTCATGTGACGCATCCTGAGCGCATCATTTACACTGTCCACATTTAGCGTAACAAGTTCTGTAGATTTGCCACACAGTCTGATCCAATGGAGCCCTATAGTGTGACCCACCTTAAGATTACTGCAGTATCTTAAGGTCAGCTGCGGGCAGCTATAGCGAACACAGTGCTCTATGTGTCCTGCCTGCACCACTGCTACGGTAGGCGACCTGATAACGTATCTCCGTTAGAAGGTCGGATGCAGTCTCACGGTGTTCCAGCTGTGGTAGCTTAGCTCCGTTGTTTAGTGTTAATTCATACACAACATCTTACCTACACAATTTATTTATTTATTGATAAAAACGTTTACATGACATTACTTGTTATTGTGAAATTTAATCTTTAATTGTTAATTTAATTCTAGTGACGCATTGGTTATTACTGTAAAGATCATATTGGAATAGTTGAATACCTAGCATCCATTGCCTCACAGAATCTCAAGCATTCACTGCATACTGCCGCCCATCGCCACGCAAACAAGTCGCACTCGGGTGTCGATGCCAGGAGCGCATTAAGCTGTGCGCAGGCGCTGGGCAGTGGCGAGTTCCTGTATGACACGGTGCGCGCCGGCGGCACGGCCAAGAGGTCACGTCGTCGTGGTCTGCGGGCGATCCTCGGGACATCCGGGACAAGCAGTCGCAAGAGATGCTCTACAAGTTCGGGGCAGTCCGACTCACCACGCAAGGCTCGACATGCCGTGGTCATAAGTCGACAACTCCGCCTTACCTCCAAGGAGTTGTACCCAAGGGAGCCAAGAAGATACTTTGTTGGATACAAATACGGGTAGAATCCCCCAGTACCGACTGGCATATAAAAAGAATGTAAGCCTCTCCGCCTCTACGACTCCAGCGTATGACTGATTGATTGATTGATCACTCACCGGGAATGTGGGAGCGCGGTATATGCACCGGGTACACGGGAGCAGGGTGTAGACCGTCCCCACTGCCAACAACACCGCCGGCCACGCCGCTGTCAATGATCACACCGTTTGGCTGAAACATCAATTTGAACCATCAATATTTATTGATAAGGACAAAATGATTGCGGAACAGGAAAATACTACACGAAAGTTTATCAAAAATTTGTTTAAATAAAAAACCATTTTAACCAGGGATGTTGCGAATATTCGCATCCGCATCCGCAAATTGGACATCTGCATCCGCATCCGCATCCGCAGTAATCCATGCGGATGTAATAGAAGTTGCGACAAGAAGGAAATTGGGCGGGGCGGTGAATGGCGCGTGCCGCTCGCACGTGACAATGACCAATGGGAGCGAAAAAATTGGTGACAATATCCGACGCGTCGTGATGCATCATTTGTTTCTTGTAAATAAGTCATTACGTGTTTGCTTGTGCTGTGGATTACTTATCGTATAGATTAATTGCTTTGTTTTAATTCTTGATTCATATACTATATTGATATAAGATCTTACACATCCGCATCCGCATCCGCAGATGTGAGCCTTCAAAAATCCGCATCGGCATCCACAACATCCCTGATTTTAACATCGAATTTTAATTTTAAGGGTTTTATTAAGTCCAACCTCAGAATAAGAACATATAGCATAGAAGCCGGGATGAACTTTGCACCAGCTATCCTTCTCTACTTTTTAGAATACGTATTTCCTAAGAGGAAATAAAACAAAAACTAGGCTTTCTCCTTCAACTGTCAAGGTCACAATGTTAAATTCAAAGTTGAATGGACTTCTCGTCTTGGGGCCTTACAGACACAGATTAGAGAGAGAATAAAAATAACCCCCCCTCAAATTACCAAGTCGAATCTAACGACACGACATATCAAGATGTTTAGGCTATAGCCACAAATACATAACCCTCCTTCAGGTGCAGTCCGGTAAAAACAAAGATTAGAGTTGAATTTCAACCAGCAAAATTTTGGATTGCTTAAACCTGTGGCACGTCCTGTGGACTGACGGTGTTAATATATGAATTTGGAACTCAGTGTGTTTCTTGCGACCGTTTGCCATTAAATAAATAAATACTAAGATTGATATTGTATGAGATGTACGTTCCACAGGTTAAACAAATACAGATATTGTAGGACCGTACCTGCCACTGTCCGTTTTCTTCATTTCCATAATAAGCACCAACATTGGCAGAGGTCTCCGGAATTTTCATATTGTATTGTCAAATACTAAAAAAACTTCACACAACTGTCTATAACTAGAAAAAACTCCTTAACTGTAGAAAACTTAGTTAATACTGTCACAATATCTTCTTAACGTTTAAAATAATTCTTAATATCTTTTTAAATTTAGAGTAAAAGGTTTTGCTTTTTAAAATATGTTTGAGGCACTGCTTTCATAAGGTATTCAATATAATTTGTGAGTGTGTGGCCGTCTATCTTCATTTCTGGGGTTCTCTGCAACTGAAATTAAAAAACACAACTGTCAGAAACAGGGATGAAACAATCCCTTGACTATAGCCGGTAGCCGGGAGGGCAGATTGAAAGACGTCCTGGTTTTACTTTTGATTTATTCTGCTTACTTGTCTACTACCCACAGCACAGTCAACAGCATAAATAAGTGATCATTTATATATTCTATTCTATTTTTTTGTTTTTGGCAACCGGTCGCTTTTAGATTAGCAACCGTTACTGCCAATGACACCTGACAGCAGCTTGGTGTGAAGCGTGCTTGACCAGTTTTTATTTTTAAAATGTTGGTCCTAAATGGAGGTTGTAGTTACGTGTGTTTGTTGTGTACCTGGAATAGACATACACAAGACATATAGACAAAACAAAACACTTAAGACAATACAGATCGAATGAACAGATGGAAATTGGGGAGAGACAAAAGCGGGTCAAAGCAACTAGAGTTTAATTTTTTCTTATACCTTGTAACTTTAACATCGTGTTGTGTTTGAAATGTCATACAAAATTGTGAAACAATTTAAAGCGACAAGGTACAGTCAAGGACTTTAATTGTTATGCCACTATGGAACCCTGTCGCATAACGCTAATCATTCATTTAAGCCTAATTTCTGTCATGTGGTTTGACGCTGTCATTATGACAGGGTTCCATAGTGGCATAACAATTAAAGTCCTTGACTGTACATAAATGACTTACTTATGCTGTTGACTGTACAAGCTCAGAGGTTATGAAACTAAGTCACGTTGTGTGAGATTATCCCCAATATTTATTTACAAACAATTCCAATAATAAACACGAAGAATATCTAATGCTAGAAACATTTTGTAAATTATGTTATTGATTTCAATAATGTGAAAGACATTATCATTTTCAATTAGGTTTCCCCTGTATTTAATGCCTAAAGATCATAAGTTATAAGTGTGGTTTTATCAAAACAACCCTGTAGCTTCCTCATTTGGATTTGAAATCGAATAGCTGTTCAAAGGATAATTAGTATCTATTATTGTTTGTAAATAATTACTCATGGTTTATCAGCAAAGATAAGATGGGTTGTTACAATATGTTTGTATAATGTAGTTGTTACAAAGTCTGCATGACTATTAATGAGCCACTTTCATTACCTAATGGAATTTATACCAATTACAAGTATTACATGGGTATTACGTAGATAAGCTGCTCACATATACAGCAATACAGACAACCCGACCAAATAACATATCACCCTTAATAGACAAAGGTTGTACATTAAGTGCCTACATTATTAAGGCGGTTTATCATGAAAAATTATTACTGGTGAAAGGTTATGTTTTCATCTGTTCGAGCAATCTGGCTATGAATACAACAATTCAGATCACAGATGTTTACAAAAACACAGACAACACACAATAAAATTGTAAAAAGCAACAATTCACTCCATTGTTTGGCACCAGGTAACAGTGGTACATGGTCAGAACAACCACCCATCAGATAAAAAAAATAAGCAAATAATTGACCGTTCTCACTTATCTCTGAAAGTACTGGGCCTAAATTAAAAAAAAAACAGTAATGGAAAATTTCATCAATAAATTACAGGAAGACCTATAATAAGTCTATGGTATTTAACATACCATAGGAAATTTCTCAAAACATGCAACACCCTCTCCAGTCCAGTTTTTTTTTTAGACTAACTTGTTTTGGGCCTTAGTTATGGCCAAAATTTATTTATTTCAATTTATAACTCAAATACCTTACAAATCAGTCACAATTCAATGAAAATCTCCTCAAATGATTAAAACATAATAACAACAGTTTATGCTAACCATGAAATTGATTTCATTTTGCAACAAAAACTGTGCATTTACAGATTAAACATCCAAGGTCACAAAGATAGCATTGGGAGGTTATTAAATCTGTAACTTAGATAAAAAATTGTTTACTTGTTCAATAGTACGTAAATTATGTTGCACAACATAATTTTCATTAAAAAAAATATACAAACTTATCTATAGTTTATGTGTGCAAAAGCCAGCTTTTTACGGTGCGAAAAAGTAATAACACATTCTCTATGCGTTCAGACGAAACAAAAACGTAATTGTTGTCGACGTAAACGATGATAATGTTATGAAACTGGATGTCAACAAATGAAAGGTGCCCTGAATTGAATTTATAATATTCTGCTTTCAACTCGATGCTCGGAATGCAGAGTAATCGCATACGGCCAAGCCTTAACAGTAGACGAGAATGCATATTAAAAAACTAAACATTTTTTGAAATTCGAACTAGGAACTCCGCAGAACGGCCAAGCCTAAAATAGATCACCTAGAAACTAAAATAATAATAAACTGACCGAGTTTGCATATACACGACGTAATGGAATCAATGCAACGCAAATTGAGGTACAAAGTCGACAGTAAACAGCGCGCTGGCACCGTGTAAAAGCAATTTAACTGGAGAAAAATTGAACTATAATTTAGCACGTGTTTCTATCCTACATGCTACGTAACATTGCAAAAAACACCATACTTACTCAATCAAAGCACTTTCCGTGCTCACGAGACATTGAACACTCAATTATTGTGCTCCGAGACGGTTTTGATAATTTTAGCGCACTTATAACTAGTAAATTAGCACTATAACCTCCAATTTCACAACTTTACACACAAGACAATCTACCAGCGTTCGTGGCGCAAATGGCGACCGCAGTTAAGTTCGCCACCGACGAAACCGTTTTTGAGCAAATAAGAATATTGGTCTAACTTCGTGGCAATTAGAAAGCCGGCTATATTTGAAAATGTGGGTAGTTATGGAGGTAAAAAGAGGGGATTAAATTGAATAAAATTACCTTTCTAGGCGACAATCATACTCTTGTAAATTTAGATTAGCCAAAATGGTTGTCAAATACCTGAAAAATAAATTATGTCATTTGATGTTTATTTGTATAAAAAGTTTTAATACCTGACATTTACGGTCATTTTTCTGTCAGAGAGTATCTAATATCAATAAATCTGCTTTACTTTTTAAATAAACTCTTTTTATTTATATAAAATTGTATATCCTCATTCCTTAATTTAAATAAATAAAACAAAAAAGGAATACAAGTGAGAAATTAATAGTTAACGTTCAAGTAGATTTCTGAACGAATATGAGTAAGTTACGATACAATCTCCACAGTTACCGTTTTAAAATAATCACGGAAATAAATATTGCTGACATTTTATAAATAGTGTAAAAAGTTTGATGTTGATTTTTTATTACTTGTTATAAAATACAACGTACGATTCTTAACATATATTTTACAACAACATTACCTCACATACGCTCTTATCATCCGATTTCAACTTGAAACGAAACGTTAAACGTCAAAATACAATATAAATAAATAATTCGTAAATTTTCATTTGAGTTGATTTTATTTCCTCTTCAATTTCTTGTAAATAAAAATAATGTCGACGCCTTTTGTTAAGTTAGATAAAGCGTTGAGCGATTACGCATTACTGTGCCGTGGCTGCTTGGCCGAGTCAGGGGAAATGAAGAATATGCAAGAGTGGGGCCTTGCAGAGGATTTTTACAGAATGGCAGTGGTTAGTTTGTTTTTCACTTTATCTTTAGGTTTCCTCTTAACTGAGCAGGTTTGGCTTTAATACTCAGCTTATACAGGGTGGAAAAAGAAGGCCACACAATCCATAAATGCAGTATTTATTGTTATCTTATCAATAAAAATAAGTCTTTTCTTTTTTGTGTAGAATTTGCTTTTTCCTATAATTCTGGTGGTTGCCGTCCATGTGGCGTTCTATTAATCCTCACTGTTTATACATAGTAATCATAATCATATACATCTTCATATAATTTCATGTTATATCCTTGAAGGGAACAAGCTATTCAAGCTGACCTAATCTGACAAAAAACTCATATGAGGCTGTTCTGGTACCCTATGAGCATTCTCACGTAAAATGAGTCTCTCCAGTAGTTTGTTTGTTTGTGCCATACCTTTTTTCTCAGGAATGTGTGGAGGTATAGTTGAAATTAATATCAAATACTTAAGTCTACAGTTCCTTGGAGATCTAAAAAAATCTGAGCTTTAAGTTAGTACATAAAACTTTCCCACAGAAAAAGGGTCTTGACAGACACAGATGGACACACGGACACCAAAGTCTTACCATAAGGGTTCCTCTTTCACCTTTTTAGTACAAAAGTCTGATAAAAAGAACCTTCCAGGTACCAAAACGGGAGGATGTGACGGAGCTCCTGTGTACATCATGCGAAGACAGCCTGATGCGGTGCCGGGCCTTCCAGCAGCGGTGCCAGGACTCTGATGCATTCTTAAAAGACACAGCTAAGGTAAATAATTCTTAGCCCTACTTCCTTATCATTATCCCAACTTCCTTATACTGCCGTAATACCAAAAAAAGGTTAACTGCATAGTTATAGTTTAAGCATTTTAAATTGAATGTGGTTACCCATAAAGTATAGAATGCTTCGACTACTGCATTGAAGTTAGGCGACGTCATAAGAATAAATACTATTAGAAGGGCATCTTCGGTGTCGTTGTATGGATTAGACAGCAAAGCCATCAAATAATTACCTACAGCGCCCCACGCCCCGTCTCTCGCCTGTCGCAAAATTAGGGTTGTCACAAGTATATAATACTAACAGCCCGCAACCTCGTTCACATAGAACTAGTTTATTTACCTCTAAAACTATATGATAAAATAAAATATACTTAATAAAACTAAAATTTCCATACAATTTCAAATCTTCCAATAGACTTTCCAATAGTTCCACTGACGTATGAGTGTGACAGCGGATGACAGCAGCACAAGTTTGCGCTAACTAGTCTATGTAAAAATTAAAGTACTTTTGTTACAATTAAATCAGATATAAAGTTGTAAGAACAAACGCAAAGCCAATAAAACTAATTTATATAATTATGTAGGACGTATTCGTCACTTTTATTAATTAATTTATTAACTCCTTCTTTTATAACATAGGTAACCACTGAAATACTATCTTAGACTTACTTAATTACGATTAATATTGGATAAAACATAAAGTGCTTAGGTAAATAATGTATTTATTTAATTCTTTCATTTTAACGCTCTTTACTTAATGTGTTTATGTTACAAATAATAAATAAACATTCAAACTTCGTTGATATCGTCCTTCAATTATTATCGTAAAGCACGTGGTCAAATACGGAACTAACAATTTCGTATGGTAAAACCACAGTTTGCGTAGACAGTGGCGCCTTAGAGAGCTTCATTTGAAATATTGTTGCACGTTTACTCCAAGCGCCGATTCCGTGTGGCAACCCGCTAGTGTTTGTTGCGATAAGTAGTCCTGGACTGTTGACAGGCCAAGCGAGAGCGCGCGTGGTGGGGATGAAGTTACCCTTCTAATAGTATTTATTCTTATGGTGACGTATTTGGTATTACCGCAGTATAATTATTCTAACTAACTTATCATTATCCTAACTTCATTATCATTATACTAACTCCGTTATCATTATTTATACTAACTTAGTTATCATTATCCTAACTTATCACTATCCTAACTTCATTATCATTATACTAACTCCGTTATCATTATTTATTCAAAATCAAAATAAAAATCAAAATCAAAATATTTATTCATGAAATTGGCCACATACGGGCTCTTTTACACGTCGGTAATATAAAGTTAATCTACTAGGGCTTCGGACAAGACCATCATTGCGGAGAAGAAGCGCCGCAAGAAACTCCAGCAGAAGGTCATTTTTTCAAACATATAATACAATAATACTTAAAAGTAAGTTACATTACAAGGTAATAAAGCAACAAATATAAATTATTAGAACTATCACAAATAAAAACATTACAAATTCAAAAATTAAAAACATTGCAAATAAATGTAAAAATTAAAAATATGACATGTCAAATAACTAAAAACAAAGACAAGGAGAACAACACGACGAGGTCTCTACGTCAAAAGCCAACTAAGCTATCATTATCATAACTATCATTATCTAACTAAGCTATAATTATCATAACTAACTTATCATTCTCCTAACTTCATTATCATTATACTAACTCCGTTATCATTATTTATACTAACTTAGTTATCATTAGCCTAACTAACTTATCACTATCCTAACTTCATATATCATTATACTAACTCCTTTATCATTATTTATAATACCTTAGTTATCATTATCCTAACTTCATTATCATTATACTAACTCCGTTATCATTATTTATACTAACTTAGTTATCATTATCCTAACTAACTTAGCAGTATCCTAAGTTCATTATCATTATACTAATTCCTTTATCATTATTTATACTAACTTAGTCATCATTATCCTAACTAACTTATCATTATCATAACTTCATTATCAATATCCTAATTTCGTCATCATTCTCCTAACCTCATTATCATTATCCTAACTTCCTTATTATCATAACTTCATTATCAGTATCCTGACTTTGTTATCATTACCCTAACTTCGTTATCATTATCCTAACTTCCTTATCATTATCGTACCTTTGTTATTATTATGCTTACTTCATTCATCATCATGTCAGAAAGATTTTATTGTAAAGATCGCGGGAACGCGGTGGATGCGAAAAGCACAAGACCGGTCTGAGTGGAGAGCCTTGGGGGAGGCCTATGTCCAGCAGTGGACGTCTTTCGGCTGACATGCTTACTTCATTATCAATTATCATTATCCTATCTTCCTTATTATTATGCTAACTTCATTATCCTTTTCTTCCTTATTATTATGCTTACTTCATTATCATGTTGCTAACTTCCTTATCCATACATATCTTTATTATCGTGCGTAATAGTTTTTTTTTTAATATAATACTTGGACTCAAACTATCATAATACGCCAGAACCCCAATTCTTGTGCTATTCGATATGAAGTTTCATTCGAGATGAAATGTCAGTAGCATACAATTTTCTAAAAATCTCGCATATAAACTATTGATCTCGACTGTCACTAGAATCGGACTCCTGAACACGTTGGCATTATCTGTGGTAAGTCATAGGCAATGATGTAATCTGCCGCTAATTTATAAATACTAAATTATTAGTGACAATCATAAGTTAAAAATATGATCTTTTGTCTGATTTTATTTCATTTCCTCGCAATTGTGATGAAAAACATTGTATGTTACACGGGTGGTAAATGAAATACAAAGCTCGAGTCATTAAAGCCAGACACAGACTCTGTAACAGACTCTCGTTTGTAATTCTGTCTTTACCACCCTTGATACACAATGTACTATTAAGACAGTGCTTTAGTTTAATAGAAAACAAAATAATAGTAATGAGGATGCCACTGGACGCTCGGCGCAGTCTTAACTAGGGTCCCTTCGTCCACTAGGATCCATTGATAGAATCCATTGATAGGTTCCGTTAAAGGGGTCAAGGGGACTTTTTGTAAATTCAAATCCATTAATGTATGTGGGCTTTTATGTACACTTAAATCCATTTGGAGTCCTTTACACTTTTTAATACGCTGGGATCCATTAATGGATTTAAATATACTATGAAGTCTACAAAGAACCATGAATGGATTCTATTGAACTTTTTATACATCGGGATCCATCAATGGATTTTAGTACACTTCAATGTCGACGAGTATCAATTGATAGATCTAAGTGTATTAAAAGTTTAATTAAATCCATTGTTGGAAACTCATATATGGTCCACACTTGGTAAACACTTTTATAACCTCAAATATCAGTTTTGTCGTAAAAAAAACTATCCATGATGTAAAACCAGGAAAATGGTGTGCAAAATGTGGTCTCTAGTTGCTTTATTCAGCTGAAAATGGGCATTTTATCCAAAAATGATGCATTTTGAGGTTATAATAGTGTTTACTAAATAAGACAAGTCTGTTGGAATGGACCATTAGTGTACTAAGATCCACTTATGGATCGAGAGAAGTGTGCATCAGAATCCATTGATGGACCTCAGTGTATTAAAAAGTGTAAACGACTCCGAATGGATTGAAGTGTACATTAAAGTCTAATCTACTCCATTAATGGATTGACCCCTTTAATGGATCCTAATGGAAATAGAAATAGAAATAGAAATAGAAATGTTTATTTGCTAGAATACGTTACAATAAGATCATAAAATAAATAACAGAATCAGTATTCAGCCGACATTAAAATCGACATGCAAAATATTAGATTGGTCACAATAATTTAAAAATAACTGGCAACAATAAATTAGCTCGCAATACATCAGCGTTGTTATGCTCTATTAAAGTTAACAAAATCTTTAACGCTATAAAAACAGTGTTCCCTTAGCCATGCAGTCAACTTAGTCTTGAGCACGCTACCATGTAACACCCTCAATTCATTGGGAAGGTTATTAAATAATACCAAGCACATGTTACAGGCGTTTCTTTTAAAGATGTCAGACCTACAACATGGTTGATGGAGCAGATATTGATACTGACTTCTTGATTTTCCAGCGAACAGTTTTTCACGTTTTTTAAAATATTCTGGATGGCTATCAGTGAAGAGACATGCTTTCAATATATACATAGAAGCCAAGGGGAGAACTTTAAACTTATGGAAAAGTGGTCTACAGCTTTCATCAAACCGAGTACAACCTACTGCACGCAGATATTTTTTCTGCATTATAAATGCCCTCTCTACATCAACAGAGTTGCCCCATAGCAAAAGTCCGTAATTAAGGGTAGATGCCACATAGCCGTGGTAGGCAGTTAGCGATGCCGCAGTAGAAACTGATTTGGACGGAGGGGCTAGGTTTCATCAAAATTGGTTGCGCCGTTTAAAGAGATCAACTGTGAAGAAAGGGGTGGCCATTATATTTGGGAATGTTATCTAAGGTCGTTTTATGATATCTACAACATATTCAAAAATCGTAAAAATCGGACGAGGTTTAAGGGGAGAAAAACGTTTTCGCATTTTGTATGGAGATTTTTAGCTTCACAATCCTCTTAAATACATATATAAACTGGGTCCGTAGCGTATCGAAAATCAAATTTCATAAGTACGAAATTCCTAACAGAAAACTTCGAATATTAAAATGTCTAATGTACGAAATCCCTAAAGATGCATTTCCTAGTGCACTTTTAATCGACAGATCTCATTTTCGAAAATCAATATTCCTTTGTACAAAATGTCTAATGACAATACTTGAAACTCAATATTTCTAGTGCTCAAAATCGCTACGTACTAAAAGCTTAGTGACAATTCTCCGAAAATCAATACATTTAATGCCGAAAACTCCACCCCTAATGAACTAATCCCAGCTATGATTTAGATTGAAATAAAATAATCAGTTTCGTACCCTTTAAACTAAGGTCAGCTGAACGTAGGACAAATGTCGTTCGAAATTTCGCCATTTATACATTTTAAACTTAGGTCAACTGGGCGTAGGAAAAATGTCGTTACTATTTTCGTGCACTAGTGATATTGTACCTTACCCATTTTAAAACAGGCTAATTAAGCATAGAACATGCCTCTTTAAGAATTTCGTACATTATACAGTTTGATATTAGAAAGTTTTGTTTTTAGGAATTTCGTACTTATGAAATTTGTTTTTCGATATTATGCTACGGACCCCATAAACTCACGCGTTCGTTCCCAGAGACGGGTAGGCAGGGCTACAGAATTACCAACAACTCTAAAAACATGTTGATAATTTTGTAACCACATTTTGCACAATAAGGCTAAGATGTTTACAAGCGTCTCTTAATTATTAATATATTTATCATAATCTTCAAGTTTCCTTTGTTTCAGAAAAAACCTAATCATATCGACGTCGACGAAAACTCGGTCACATGCATCTTAAACGAGAATACACTTACGGTCATAATTACGGCTACCGATATGGATTCAAAAATACTTCTCCCATGCCCTTTTGCAACGAGCAATACTTGCCAAGAAAAATACTTAAAGAGATACCTTAATAGCCACCTGGCTAAGAACCATGGCTTAAAAAACTTAACGATTGAAACTAAATATTACTGCACCTATGAAAATTGTTCATATTCCGTTAAGAATAATAAAAAACATTTTACAGAAAGAAAGTATCTCAATCAACATTACAATAAAGTTCACAGTGAGAAGATAACTTGTGAACATTGCGGAGTGAATATGGCTAGTGTGGAATTCGAAAGGCATATCAAAGATTGTAATGTCAAATATGTTTGTCAGATTTGTAATGTGGAATATAAGAGTAATGAGAGGTTACTCGTTCATCTAATGCGACGACATCCTGATTTACACAAGCAGTACAAGGAGGAAAGGAAATCTAAACGCAAAGCGGAGACCTTGACCGAGTGTAAGAAAATCAAAATTGAGGATAAAGATTATATGTGTGATAGTCCAAAACGAACGTTAGCAACGCAGACAAGGCCTGAAGATAATATTAAAAATGATGTAGCCCTTCCTTCGTGGAAAGATAGCGAAGCTAAAACCGATGAGATTTCAACGCAAACCGTGTTCGAAGATTTGCTATCGCTCAAATCACAAACCAGCGAAGATGATTCCATATTCTTTTCCGAAACTGTATCGCTATCTGATATTCAAACTCAGACCTTCCCCGTGGAATTTGGATTGAGTCGTTCTAACAAGCAGACAAAAACTTGTGAGACACAGTCTCCAGATTTAAGCATTAAAGAGACGCAGACTTGTGTCTGTTTGTATGAACCGAAACTCAATTTCAAGTTTGACAGTGTGTCATCGAGCCCTTCAAGCAATCTAACTTCAACAGAAACACAGACCGGGGAGTTTAAAGGAGTTAGGTCTGAGGATTTGCTGAGTTTTCATTCTACGGAGACTCAGACTTGCTTTGAAGAGGAGTTGAACAATTCTTGACATTGGCCATATTTTGACTAACCAGTCTAATAAGGCGAGGATCGATGTTGGCCATATTTTACCTAACCACTCTAGTAAGCCGAGAATCGCTGTTGGTCATGTTTCGACCAACTTTTTGGTCACCAATAAGTCAGGATCACATGTGAGAAAGGATCCATTTAACGGACGAGTTTGACAGTTGTAAAATTTAATAGTGATGAGAAAATGTCGATATTTGAGTATCGAGTCGACCCGAGTTATAAAAACAATATACTTACCTTAATTTTCATAGCAAAAAATACGATAATAATATCAATAATATCAAGTCATAGCTAGAATTTATATCACCTAGTCCGACTCGCACTTGACCGGATTTAAGAGCAATGGTGGAGACGCTGGGATAGTAATAACATACCTAATCGTAATATTTTTTACTGGTAATATTAACAGTCATTAACATTTCATTCTTAATGTTATAATAATAAAATAAGTAACTTAAGCGGCTCAGGATGACTTCGGCCATAGTTCCGTTTCGTCACTTTCTTAAGTCGTTCTTATTCGCATATGGTCTACTGTTTCGATTCGCCAGCATTCCTATATCGTCACTTCCCTATTTCGTCCGCTTTCTTACGTGGGCCACTGCACCAACTCGTTTACATTCGTAATTAGACTACAGTGCCAATTCGTCAACATCCCTAATTAGTCTAAGTACGTACAATGTCAACACGTCAACATTCTTATTTAGACCACAGTGCCAACTCGTCAACTATACAGTAAAAATATTGAACACCCAGACTCGAGTACAAATATGCAGACGAGCTGACACTGAGGTCAATACAGGAATGCGGACGAATTGGCACTGCTGACTTAGGAGTACTTAGGTCGATAAAAGAAAGTGGACGAGTTGGCACTGTGGTCAAACTAGGAATGTAGACAAAATGGGGTATTGACGATTTCAGAAAGTGGACGAGTTAGGAAGGTGACTATTTAGGAATTACATGCTGACGACATGGCATTGTGGACGAGTTAAGAAGGTGACGAAATAGGACTGTGGACAAAGTCGCCCTGAGCCACTTAAGCTCAGTAGCGTATGCAACTATTCAACTGTTATTGTAAATATGAAAAAAATAAGAAAGTTATGCGAGGCCCTTTTATCTTTTTGATATAATTCAATATTTTTTATTATTGACTTTATTACATGTTTATTGCTATTGTTGCGAAATTATTATGTGTCTTAATAGTTTTAAGAAGAATTGTAATTTGTAAATAGAAACCTAAATTAAGTATAACTTTATTTAAAAAGCAATTAGTTTACACTATATCATGTATTTAAGTCTTCCTATTTCTCTGTCCAAGATTGACTGGAAGAGATCGCTATTTAGCGATAAAACCGCCGGTTGTATATCCCCTGTTTTGTTTTTATAGTGTACAATAAAAAATATTTATATTGTATCGTAAATTAAGAAATATTGTAATAGCTTGTATTGTTAGTTTTTATTCACAAAAAATGTATAGTCAAGGTCATAAAGATGTTCATTAGTTCCTTCTCACTTTAATCGTTGTGACAATTCATGTATGGCAGTTTAAAAATGACATTAAATAGACAAGGTACTAAAGTGTGTACATATTTTTATGAACGACTGTACACGCAACATAATCAAAGTTTAAAATACATAATTAATTAAATTAATTTTAACTAATCTAAAGTACAATAAACCCTTAACTTAACATAAATTTAAAAATAAATGATAAGCAAGCTTTAAAAGCTCTAAGTTTTTGGGCAGTCCTGTATTTTTTTTTTTTTTTAATTTATTTAACATTTCAAATAACACTTTTAATACTATACATTTATATTCCCGCCAAACTGTTACGTTTGATGGCGAGCCCACTAATAAGGTTCCACACCTCCGGATTCCACAGCTCTTAAATATAAGTAATGTATCATTATTAAGAATAACTTAAAAATATATAAATATCTATAGTTTACTATTGTTTGATTTATTACGCCCTATTCAGATATTCCCAGAGTCTTTATTTTTCTCCCATTATGGCTCGATATACGAGAAAGGGATGGAGCTAAATTCCGAATTTACTGTTTTGTGGTGACCATCTTGGGACCTCTATTTCTACTAGTTCATGATCGGCATAATATCTGTAGTCGGAAAGGTCGTGGTCAAAGGTCAGTCGGGCTACACAGACTGTGCCAAAACCCTGGTTAACTCACAATAAGGTGATGCTGTGTGTATGGTGGGATTGGAAGGGCTTTCATCATTATGAGCTTTACCGCCGGGCAGAACCATCGATTCGGATCTCTACTACCAACAACTGGTGAGATTAAAGGAAGAAGTTGAGAGAAAGCGGCCGGAATTGATCAATAGAAAGGGTTTGGTCTCTCATCACGACAACGCTAGACCACGCACATCTTTAGCCACTCAGCAAAAATTAAGAGAGTTTGGCTGGGAGGTGTTAATGCATCCGACATGTAGCCCTGACCTGGCACCTTTGGAATTCTTTAGGCGGTGTCAGGTTCACATCAAGAGAGGACTGCCGAAACTATTTGTCGCGTTTTTTGATCAGAAGTCCCAAACTTTCTACAGCAACGGGATCATGTCACTACTTACAAGATACAAGTGAATGTAAATAAACTATGAAAAAAAGTTTTCATATAAAATGCGAAGAAACTTTTTCCCCGACCTCTTAGATTAATAGAGAAATGCAGACTTAATTAATTACACACTCAGGGACAAAATATTCGCGCTCATCACACAAATATTTGCTCATACCGGGAATCGAACCCACGACCGCTAGCTACCTAAACAGCGAGCCTAGGTTCAACTAAACGGACATTTAATTAAAATTTCCTGAAAATATTGTACTTCCGTATAATATTACCAAATTAAACATTCACATGAGAGCGCCGCCATCTTAGTCAGTTGATTGAGGATTTCGTATGTTAATGCTTTAGTTCCAAATTTTGCCACTGGCATAAATAAGTTGGCGTTAATATCGATTCTATATTTGAAAGATGCGCGCGCAGGTTGTACGTTGCTTACTCACTTCGAGTTCGCGCGTGTTACTGGCCAGTTACTTTCCGAGAGCAAGTGCCAAAATCGGCCATAGTTCGTATTAAAAAAAATCAAACTCCCTAAATCCCTGATAGAATTAAAAAATGACCACGTCGCCGTAATATTCGAGATACGGTTGCAACCGCTGAATATATCAGTTTTTTTACACAGAAAAGTTTAAGAAAATTTCAACAACGGCTTCCTCAAAGAGTTATTATAATAATCAAATGCATCCAGTGTTCGTTGTTAAGGCTAGAGAGGTACTAGGGTCGACGGAGTCCGAGGACCACTTCAAGTGTGATATACCTATTTCGTTACCCGCGCCGCCAGACATTGCACCATGTCTTTGCCGAGAGAGTTCATCTTTAACGAGGTAAGAATATACAACTGGTCAAGTGCGAGTCGGCACGCGCACCGAGGGTTCCGTATTTAGGATGATATGGTTGGAAAACGAAAAAAATATCATTTTATTATGACCTTTATTTTTTATGTCATGAGGCCCGTTTTGACTAGCAAATTTTAATACAGATTTTTAAAGTTCTTTGCAAATTTTTCAAAATGGTAAAATTTGACAACTTCCTTTTTTTTCGCGAAAATATAAATAATTATCTACGTCAGGAAAATTTCAGATGTTTTTGTTCCATGAATGGTCTTTTTTTACATTCTTGGCTATAAATCGAAAAGTGCGTCACGGAAAAATATAAAGAAAATGATTTGTATGAGCAGAATCAGCCCTTTATTCACATTTACTATATACTTACATTTTTTAACCCCACATTCTAGGCCCAAAAACCCGGCCAAGTGCGAGTTGAACTCGCGTGGAGAGGGTTCTGTACATACGTATTTTTTTTGATAGAATTCTTATAGGTTTTCCTATAATCTTTAAGCAATGAACTATATTTTGTATTTTTATTTTAAATGTTAGGCTCTTTACTTTCGGAGATCAGGGCCGAAGTTCGATACTGCCTTATGTATTATCAAAATTCCAACAAGAGTTGACGGAGCCCCGCTTTGCGGAGCTTCTATTTCTGGGCGGTTTGCCCTTCGGGTATCTTAGGGTTCTTAATCTAACCTAACCTACCTACTTTATGTGTGTGTGTTTTGAACTGCACATAATGCTACTTAGACCAGCTTAGTTTTAGACCACTTGCAATTTGGACAACTTGATAATACTTGTTCAGATGAGACGAGTTGTTTTTTAGACTACTTACCACCGTAGACCAGTTGCGTTTTAGACGACATGATACTAAACCCCTAATTTTCATTTAGCGAAACACCAATTGCATAATTTCGATTTCTGTAAATAATGCGTAACAAAGAAATACATAATTTCTTAAATCATAAAATTGTAGACCAAAATAGGTTTTCAGATTGAGCCCTTTTATATGACACCCCGTTTGCTATAATCAAATCACTTTTTCAACCTCCCATTCTAGACGCCTTTTAGAAAAATAATTTCATATTATTTTTACTAAAAACAGATGCGGGCAAGCAAATTATACAATTATGCAAAATTTCAAGTCTCCATAGTTTCAGAGAAAAACTGCTGTGACATAAAGACAGACAGACACAAAAGTATCACCATAAGAGTTCCTTTTTTACCATTTTGGTACGGAACCCTAAAAATATGGGAAACAAAGAGCTCCCCCGTTTTCACTACTTCCTCTTTGTCAGACGTGCTACATCTGGATTTTAATGTTAGAATTTATTTTGGTCGGCGTGGGTCGGGGCTGCCCTGGTCGATACTGCATGGTCTGCCAGTTCAGCCTTCTAGCCTTCCTAGTGTCGCCGCACTAGCTAAATCTAGGTCATTCTCCCAAACAGGGGCTAAAAACAACGCAGTAGCGTGATTACATAATATATATATATAGCTTTTTCTCAACACTGCTCGGAAATATGATCATAGATCGTCTTGTTTGGGGTTACAAAACGTCACTTATAAGGACAGACCAAGAATGTTTTTGCCGGCGTGTTTGCTGATTGGTCGAGAACATTGTTGTCCAACTTTAGGATCCAATGAAAATCAATCAATCAATTTTTGTGTCATAGCTCCTTAAAATGAAAAATTGAAATCGACCAATCAGAGCACACCATTTTGTGTAGTAAAATATTATGTGTATTTTTGCTAAAAGATACACAGACTAAAAACTGTCACTGCTTTTTTTTATATGTAATTCAAACTTGTCCCCTAATCTCGAACCACTAGAGATGAAATTACATGGGAGATATGGCGAAACAAATACAATTTTATATGGAGTTGACATCTTCATCTCGCATGTTAGTTTATTAATCTCGAGTGCCACGAGAATAGGGGTCCAGATTAAAAAACATATTATCTATGGTAAAATTGGCGGTGATGTCACATTAACATGAATTAAAATTTGAGTTTTGAATATGATTTTTTATTTTATTTCCTCTCAGTAGTTGTGAAAAGCACTATGTCTGCCTCGGTAGAAAGTGCAATTTATGGACTCGTACACTAGAGGGCCTCAACTACGTTTCAGCCCTCTATATGACTCGTCCAAAAATCGCGTACTTTCTATCCTCTGCAACAATGTACTATTACGGTTCCGCAGTCAAACTAGGAACCCTTATAGTTTCGCCATGTCCGTCCGTCAACAGCTTAGCTCTGAGACTCTTATTTCTAGAAATAGGGAATATTCATGGATTTTTTAAATCGCATTTCTCAACAAAATATGAAAATACCGTAAAAGAGATCACCAAAAGTGAAATTAAAATTAAAATCGGTCAAGAAATACGGATGATACAAGCATTTTAAAATGCTAATTAGACAGAGATCCGAAGTTCACCGGTGACGTCATCGTGCAGTACGGCCATATAAACTCCACGTAAAATTCCGTTTTGCTACAAAGAGATAGGAAAAAATCTTTGTTAGCATAAATCTTTATTACAAAAAATGTTCTTTCTCACCTGTTTGTTACATGAATCAGGTTTTATTGAAGCTGTAAAAAAACATGCATATTCCATATTTGGCATGATTATACATATTAGTCACGCCGACAAAGTAATAAAATAAATTCTTGAAAAAATACACGTAACGTGGGGATGTTTTTTTTTTCTCGTCAACCCCATGTTGCTGGGGGACGTTGGATAAATCTTTCAAAAATATTGCGGCTTTGTGAAAACAATTTTTCCCAAGCCAAAACTACAAATACCAAAAATCTGCCAAAAATCTCAAATGGAAGCACACAACGAATAAATATGCGTCTTAATGGCGACACCTCTTTCAGAGCTGATATCTCTTAAGCAGCTTAACCGATTTTCATGAAACCTAGCTAAAAACCACCGCTAGAAAACGTGCTTTCTAATTTAAAAAAAACCGCATCCAAATCAGTTCACCCGTTTAAGAGCTACGGCGCCACAGACAAATACCCAGATACACACATCAAATTTATAACGGTTTACTATTTGCGTCGGGAGTTAAAATCAGTCATTTTATGCCCTCGGCCTCGGTCCACTAGGATCAATTGATAAAATCCATTAAAGGGTCAAGTGGACTTTATGTACATTCAAATCCATTAATGGAGTAAAGTGGGCTTTAATGTACCTACACTTAAATCCGTTTGGCGAGGTTTACACTTATTAATACGCTGGGATCCATCAATTGATTTAAATTTATGAAGTCTACTAAGATCCATGAATGGATTCTTTTGAACTTTTTATATACCGGGATCCATCAATGGATTTTAGTATACTACAATGTCCACGAGTAGGTATCCATCAAATTGATGGATTGAAGTGTATTAAAAGTTTAACAAAATCCATTGTTGGATACTCATATACATAGTAGTGTACTGAGATCCATTGATAGATCGAAGTGTAATTAAGAGTGCAATACAATCCATTGATGGATCCCAGTGTATTAAAAAGTGTAAACGACTCCAAGTGGATTGAAGTATACATTAATTGTCACCTTACTCCATTAATGGATTTGAATGTACATAAAGTCAACTTGATTCCTTTAATGGATCCTAGTAGACAGAGGGATTTTTCCTGGTGAGCCATACGGGATTACTTTTTCGTGAATGAACCAACGAACGGAGAAGCGAGTAAAGTAGTCCTTAATTAATTATTCACGGTGCTCTCCCAGCGTTAGATACGGTAACATCGTACGTCTGAGAGTGGAGCGCTGTATTGATTCTTCCGCGAGCGACGACCTCGCCATATGTCCGCTAGGTACCAGACGTCTGCCATCAGAGCTTTAGCTTGTGGCGATAAAAATAACAATCAATGTCCCTATATGCAATACTACAGTTTGGTCGTTCTAAGAGGGCCGATTTGACAGCTGTCAATGCAGTATAAAATATAACCTCAAACACATATTTTGTACTGTTGACAGCTGTCAAATCGGCTCTCTTAGAACGACCAAACTGTAGAGGACGCCCGCGACTTAGTATGCATAGAATTAGTTTCCCGCTACTCCCCCTATTTTAACCCCTTAGGGGATGAATTTTCAAAAATCCTTTCTTAGTGCTCACTTACATCATGAGAGGAACCCCTGTATCAAATTTCAAGTTTCTAGGTACAGTAGTTTCGGATGTGCGTTGATATCTAAGTCAGTCAGTCAGGTTTGCCTTTTATATATATATATATATATATATATACACACATACACATACATAATCTCACGCCTTCGTTCCCAGAGTGGGGTAGGCAGAGCTACAGAATTACAAACATCTCTAAAAACTTGTTGATAATTCTATAACCACAATTTGCACAATTAGGCTAAGATGTTTACCAGCGTATTAGTGACAGGTTGCAAGCCCATCGCCTAACAGTACTACAAGCCTTTATTCCCTTAGTCGTCTCTTATGACATCCACGGGAAGATGGCACTATTCTAACTCGGCAACCACACGAGGCTATATATATAGATGTATGGAATTGTTCCGTTTTGTTATCAAAACCCAATACGTTTCTTGGTAACAAAACGGACAATTCCATACATATTTTTGGGGACATATCGGGAGTACCTACAATTTTTTAATGTGCAGAATGAGTCAAAGTTGTGCAATTTTTTTGAAACTCTCCTTTTTTGACAAGGGTTAAAACCTATTAAGTTGTTAAAGGAGTAGTGGTGAGCCCTAGTGCTGGGTCTGTCCGGATCACTACCACCAAACCACCATCACCACCATGCCAAGCAGCAGAGCATTGTGTTCCGGTGTGGGGATAACACAACCGGGGACATTACTAGCGTAGAGGCAATCCATCTTAGTCCTCAGGGTTGGCAACGCATTTGTTAATATGAGAATACGAATGTCCGTAGGTATCAGATCCCACTTACGATCAGGTTGCCTGTCTGCTCGTGTGCCTTCGCCTTTCCATAAAAAAGTAAAGAAAAATGCGTCTTAGTTCACCAGGTACATAATGGAATGGTCTGAGTCAGCAAATCGATATGCTGGCAGGAAATCTGCCAAGTTTCCAGTGAAAAGCCGAGGTTATGACGCAGAGACGGTAGAGGTTTATGACGCGAGTTCTAGACAAAAACCATTGTGACCTATATTTTCTTGCTGTCTATACTATTGCAAATTGGCCTATAATGACCAATGAGGACAAGCGATATGTCACCGGATAGGTAATTCTAAGTTGTAAACCTATTACTATGGCAGGTAGTTCGAAATCTTTGTGTGAAATAAGTTATCGCCATGCAAAGACGGCGGTATTTCAAAGTAATTATGCTGAAGTCCCGATGTTCCAGATAAAAAAAAAAGCAGTTATTTGAGGTTTCTCGCTACTTAAAATCGTTGTAGAATTAAAAAGGATATCCGATGATATAGTGCTTATTGTTATTGGTTTCTAGGCCAACGTTCATACATTTTTGCCCATTCTCCTTTCTGAGTCATGATGAAACCCGACACAGTACAGCCTTGAGGATTGTGTACCGAGGGTTAAATCGCGTAGCTGTCAAAAATGCTCTATAGTCTGTATTTCTGTACCAATGGAAATTAGCACTGCCCTCCTTAGAAAAAAGGGCGTATGTCTCATAGAACTGCTCATGTATTAGTGACCTTATTTCTTTATTATTAAGGTTAAATTTACTTTGACTAACAAATTGCTCATGCGTCCTTTTTATTTAGGAGGGCAGAGCAAAGATGTAAACACAACCAAACGAACCAATTTACCATGATTACTCGATAATCACGTGCTTTTAAAGATCAAGTAAGGTCTTGACAATGATTTATACACTTGATCTTTACTTTCACATTAAGTTTCAGATTAAATAACTTAATAATACGTTATTTTAAATAAAAACACGATTGATGAATATTTGAGGTTATGTGTCAAACAGTACTAATTTGTTAACATCTTTGGCAATTTCAATTGACACAGACTATAAACAAATATAGCTTCGGGCGATAAACGTTTCTCACCCCTAAATCAACCACGAATTTTGAATATGTTATAGTTGTTATGAAAAACAAGGTTTGTACGAAACCGTTTTTGTTTAATTTGTTAAAATTATCGCATTTTCTATGGATTTTTTCACCTTCACAATCCTCTTACCCGACTACGGTTTAGCCAAAGGGAGTCATGTACGTTTGTATGTTTGTATGTTCATCAGGGGCTCTATTTTAATCGTTAAAAACTGAATTGCTTTTAACATATTATCAGCCAGTCATTTTCTTCTTTTATATTTAGAATTACGAGTATAACCGATTGGCATTACACGACCAAAATACGAACAGTGGCAAGTTGCTCAACAATCCCGTGTTGTGGTGTGAGTGTAGGTACATACTATTACGAAATAATTTAATTTCTTACTATGTGTTTGATAATATCTGCTTACTGAATGGTGCAAAGCGAAAATGGCCGAAGGTCAACGGTTTAGGGTAAGGCTTCGTACACACATAATCAGGGCCTTTTATTTATTTATTGACCGAGCGAGCGCGAAGCGTCTCTCTTTCAGGTTAGGCAAAAATGCTTCCGTACGTCTGACGTCTGTACGTTCGGATGTTCTCCTCTAGGTACCGGTCGCATTTCTCAACCGATTTTTGTATGGGGATAACAGTTTTCCACCGTCAAAGTTAAGTTTGTCGCGAGGTCTACAGCTCACAGCACGGCTAGCACAAGTTGCCCGCGACTTCTTTGTCGCTCGGATCTCCCTGTCGAAATAGAACTTGTGCTACCCGTTCAGAGCCACTATTTAGTTTATTTAGTCTTTATTGCACAAAAAACTAAAATGGCGGACTAAAAGTCTAAAGTCATAATCATACAGAAACTAACAAAAGTGGTGCGTGGTGGGTTTGGTAGTGGACGTGACAATACGATGAGGCTAAGGCCGCACAGATAGGAGGCTTGCTTAGCGCCTAGAGGCTAGCGTGTTACTTTTGTTCGTAGTCGCCTAGCGAGGCGCCAAGCGCGCAGTGCGGCCGGTTGCAAATATTCTAGTACATTTGTTTCACGCTAGGCTCTAGGCGCTAAGCAAGCCTCCTATCTGTGCGGCCTTAGCCTAAACACGACACTGAGGAACTAGCCAAGATGAATTACTCTAACTAGCGTTTCTATTCGTTTTGTTTTTGAACCAATCGCGTCACTGGTAGATCACGTGACTCTTCGTATCACGTCATCTAGCAGTGACGCGGTTAAAACCGGTTATTTTGAATTGCATTCCCTACTCGTAATTAAAAAGGGTATATACGTGAACGGAGTATACTAGACTTATACCCCTTTTTACTAGGACCCCATAATTGTGACGTTATCTATTTAAAGGGACCTTATGGCGGATGGCGCTTCCACCATTATTAAAGATGCTCCGATATAAATACAACGTCGCGTGACGCAGTACGGCGTAAGCGCCATCCGCCATAAGGTCCCTTTATAGATAACGTCACATATATCGTCCTGCACCCATTGAGTAAGGAATACTGAATTAGTGGACCTTGTGCAGGGTCCGTCCGTATCGCTACCACCATCTTGTCCATTAACCCACCACCAAGCAGCAGAGCATTGTGTCCCGGTGTGGGGATAACACAACCGGGGACATTACTAGCGGATCCCACCTTAGTTCTCAGTGTTGGCAACGTGTTTGAAGTCTTAAGATTGTCTTAAGATTGTAGTCTTGAGAAGGCAAATGTCTATGGGTATCAGATCTCACTTACCAACGGGTTGTGTGCCTGTCACCATACCATATAAATGTTTAAAAAAACAAAAACCCGCCTTCAAAAATGCAAATAATAACTTCTTTTAAAATGGTAGGTCAGTCCAACTGCATTCGGCTTTTGGTTTAAAATATTGTGGGACGCCGACTTCAGTTGGACTGACCTACCATTTTAAAAGAAGTTATTTTTTGCATTTTTGAAGGCGGGTTTTTGTGTTTTTAAACATTTATTTTATTTTATACTTTTTAGTGATCCTATTTATGCTGTTAAGTAGCTCCACTTCTAAATATTAATGAGAAACTATAGAACATTTCAAGCTCGCCGCAGACAACGCCGCGGGAATGTCATAGTCATATTTAAACCTAAATGTGCTTCGTCATAGTCGCTCAACTACCTTTATCGAAATATCTTATCGCCACCCTTGAAATAGGTACCGTTAAGGAGTTCCGGTGGCCATCTGTGGTCTTCATCATCAGTTCCACTTCACCATATAGGCTTTTCAAAAGCAAATGCACGAGTTACAGTGAAAAATACCAAAATTGCTATAGGTGTGCCTATAATATTTGAGGAGTTCTCTTGATTTCTCCAAGATCCCATCATCAGATCCTGACGTGTTGACAATGGGACCAACTAGAAAGTATACCAATTCAAACAACAACAAAAAAAATCAAATCGGTCCAGTGGTCTTCGAGTAATCGAGGAACATACATAAAAAATCAAAAAAATATATATATCCCGACGAATTGAGAACCTCCTCCTTTTTTTGAAGTCGGTTAAAAAAGTTCGCTCATACTTAAGAACGTCGTTACTGTGTCTGCGTCCTAAGTCTGCACGAGACCTCGAGTTCATGTGGACTACTGTTATTATTCCGACGTTATTACAAATGTTTGGCTAGACGCCGGGGCAGATTTATGGCTTTTCTTTCTCTCTGGCTGCGAACCAGGCTATCCTGATCCTGAAAAATATTGTTCCTTCCGTGGCTAAAGCTTTAAGTCTGTGGACATATTTACATTTTCGGATTGTAATGCCGGCTCCACACTTCGCTACTCGCTATTCGTTATTCGGCTTATGCGCCTACATTCGACGAAGTGTGGAGGGTTTATTCGTCTATGTTTTCTTTATTCGCACGCATAACGCTTAAGCGAGATAGCAAATATTTTAACAAATACGGCGCAGCCGCATAACGAATAGCGAATAGCGAAGTGTGGTGCCGGCATAATAACAAAAGTTCTCTAGATGACTTTCTAATCGAATCACCGCAAGCCCAACTCACTACTTGACCATTTTTAGGGTTTGGGCGTTCTAAGAGGACCGATTTGACAGCTGTCAACGCAGTATAAAATATAACCTCAATATGTGTTTGAGGTTATATTTTATACTGCGTTGACAGCTGTCAAATCGGCCCTCTTAGAACGACCAAACTGTAGGGTTCCGTACCCAAAGGGTAAAACGAGACCCTATTACTGAGACGCCGCTGTCCGTCCGTCTGTCTGTCACCAGGCTGTATCTCATGAACCGTGATAGCTGGACGGTTGAAATTTTCACAGATGATGTATTTCTGTTCCCGCTTTAGTAACAAATAGTAAAAACAGAATAAAATAAATATACAACAAACGTGATTTTTTTGACGTTTTTTGCTCGATATTAATAACGGCAACAGGTATACGCTTGAAATATTCACAGAATATTTAGTTGTATGTTCACTTTAAAAATATATAATTGAATTAAAATAAAATTAATATTTAAAGGGGCTCCCATACAACAAACGTGATTTTTTATAGATAATGGTACAGAACCCTTCATGCGCGAGTCCGACTCGCACTTGTCCGGTTTTTCAGAGTTACCTACTATAATCATACCAAATTTGACGCTTGTATGTTTTCCTGTTTTTACGTTACAACAAAAATACGTTGAAAATAAAGTTTCTTGTATTTAGGACCCGCTTTAATATTACACTTTCTATGAAAAAAAAACCAAATTGTATGCTCATTGTTAATTGAAAATGCTTCAATATTTCGAAATATCTCGTGTGAAACACTTTTGTTCCCTCGGTTAACAATCTACTATTTCACTGCAATATTAGTCGAGTACGCTGTCAGTAGAATCACGATAGGTAGCTAAAATTGATTATTTTGAACGTCACGGCATCGACCGGATCCGTACCGAGCACCAAGAGACATTTATGGTGTACGTATTGATCGGATGAGTCAAGCAAGGCTGAGTCGTCTGGCTTTTAAATAAATAATAGTTTCTTGGACTTATCGATCGACAAGGCAATGACTCTTAATTTTTAGTTAAATGTTTATTGACCTCGCTTTTATATCACGAAAATTTAATGAAGTTACGTCCACAATATCTTTGCGTAACTCTTAATGTCAAAACTTGAAAAGTGCCGGGCAAATCGGTCCTGTCATCCCGGCTCAAAGACACCTCCGGAGATCCTAGAGCTGGTGCTTACCTCTCCTAAAGATTGGGCTAGCTATCCAGAGAGGTAATGCAGCCAGTGTCATGGGGACCATACCGCGAGCGGACCTGCTAGAGGGGGTGTTCATTTCGTAATGGTAATTATTTATATCTTTTAATAATGATTATAAAATATTACTTTATCATCTTGTAATGTAACTTACTTTTAGGTATTATTATGTTTTATGATGGAAAAATGACCTTCTGCTGGAGTTTCTTGCGGCGTTCTTCTCCGCAATGATGGTCTTGTCCGAAGCGCTGGTAGATTCATTCCATATTACCGGCGTGTAAAAGAGCCCTGGGGCACGTTTTATAAAGTTACGAATTACAATTTACAGGTTACAAGTTTCCATTTGACACAACCTCGACCAATGAATGACGACCAGGGGCCTGTTTTATAAAGCTACAAATTACAATTTACAGGTTAAAAGTTTCCATTTGACACAACCTCGACCAATGACGACCAGCCATTTGAGCAGTGTTGGCAGTTTAGATCTGTAAAGTTGTAACTTGTAGCTTTATAAAACGAGCCCCAGCCATTTGAGCAGTGTTGGTAGTTTAGACCTGTAAAATTGAAACTTGCAGCTTTATAAGACGTGCCGTTGTTGGGGCCTATTTACTGAATAAATATTACGATTTCTTGCATTGATTCTGTGAAAGATCGAAGTTTTGAAGTTTTGAAGACAAAACCCTACGATCTTTTCAACCAAAAACTAGAAAAATAAAACTATCGAAGATTTTGATTCTAATCTTTCAAGTTTAAACAGTCAAGAAAATATGATCAATTTTAATACATCCAAATAACAGACACATGGGCGTTATGGTTATTGGGATCCAGATCGCGGAACACTACTGAATTTTTCATAAAATTGTGACGGTGTACGCGGACGCACACTGCGACAATGCCGAGTCCTGTGAGGGCTCGACTTAAATACCTCTAGTTCAGGGATCCTAGTAGGAGTTTCACGGAAACAACGGAAGTTTTACCCAAACCAACACCTTTAATATTAATAATATGTCACACAACACAATTCACTTAACCTAAATCACTTCGTGAAGACACGTATGGGAGTGAAGCTCCTGAATAACGGGGTTTGGCGTGATGCGCCGTAACGGGAGAAAGACGGTTCTTTTAATCGCGGATGGAGTGAAGCTCCTAAGTCTGAGGTTTAGGCGTGATGCGCCGGGACAGGTAGGTGGAGGGGTTTTCCCAAATCGCGGATGGAGTGAGGCTCCTTAATAGTATCTGACACTGCTAGCCTAAGCGCCCTCAGTCACAGTTCCAACGGGACGATAATCCCCGAGCCGCTGAATACACTAGACCTAGGGAGATCAGGGGTTTGGTGTAGATACTTTTCCAAAATAAGTACGGTAAGGTTCCAAAGCCAACGGGACGATAGTCCCCGAGCCGCTGTCGCTGTTTGGACCTGATTTGGGAACGGGATTTCGGAGTAGGACAAGGATAGACACTTCGACAGTTAGATCTGAAGATAGGGATGCAGCGGGACGATATTCCTCGAGCCGCCAGCGATCCGCACCCTCTGCGAGCACACCGCGAAGTGTCCCTGCCGCTCCTGCGCAGGGCGTTATATAGGCGTGCGGGGTGCGGTGCGCGGCGCGGGGGCGGTACTACAGTATGGAGAGGCGGCCGCGTCGATTTGTGACGTCACGCTGGCCTACGTGATCTCGGGCACGCAGGCTGCGCTCCGCGTCAGCCCGTGACGTCACACTCCCTCCCTGGTTACGGAGATTTTTACCTGTGTAAAAATCACCAAAATAAGACACAAGTTAGTTTAATACAATGGTTAGGTCTTGCACCTTTGTTTGTCGGTTATGGTGTCAAGAATGGTCACGGTCACAGATCATCTTGTGTTCCGGTTTAAAAAAAAAATACTAAACTGGTTATAAATTTGCAATTATAGTTTGTTCTTCTTATGGTTTTGATAAAGTAAGAACCGGTTCCGGTTGTTCGGTTTTCGGTTTTTCTGGTTTTGGTTAATGTTTTCTTACAGATTTGATTAATTAAGAAAAAATAACCGGTTTCGATTTTACGGTTTCGGTGTTCCGGTTAAAGTTAATGTTTTCTTACGTATTTGATTAATTAAGAATACCCGTTTTCGGTTTTTTCGTTTACGGTTTATGATCCGTTTCGGATTTTAAACCGGTTTCGGTTTTACGGTTTCGGTTTTATGGTTTCGGTTTATGTTTCTTCCCTGTTCGGGCTTTCTTCTTCTTCCTTTTCTTCGGAGGCACGACCCTTTCTTCTGTGCCGTACTCCGCGACAAACGCGGTATATTCTTCCGGTTCGACCGCTATGTCGAGCACATCCGGCCGTTGTTGCACCTCTTCGGTACCCATGATCGGTATGGCGTCTAGCAACATGTCCACCTCTTCCCGCGGTCCATGTTCCTGTGATAGAATTACTCCAATTCCCACATTACTTGCGTCCGTTTCCAGTATGAACGGTTTTGTGAAGTCTGGTCTTATCAGTATCGGGTCTTGTGCCAGTACTTCTTTTATTTCTTGGAACGCTTTCTCTTGGTCTGCGCTCCATTTAAATTTTTCATCTTTTTTCAATAGTTTTGTTAATGGGGCCATAATCTTGGCATGGTTTGGAATGAATTTTCGGTACCATGACGTCATTCCTATGAAACGTCTCATGTCTTTCACGGTTTTCGGTGCCTGCAATTTTTTTATTGCTTTTACCTTGTTTTCATTTGTCTTGATACCGTCCTTGGTCACTATGTGTCCTAAGTATTCTACTTCCGGTTTTCCAAACTCGCATTTTGTTCTATTAATTTGAAGGCGTGCCTCCCTTATCCTTCGGAATATTTCCCTGACGTGACTGATATGTTGTTCTATAGTCGGGCTACAAACTATTATATCGTCTAAGTATACATATGCGTATGGTTCCATTTCTGGCCCTATTACCATATCCAGTAGCCTTTGAAATGTCGCTCCGCTTGAATGTAACCCAAACGGTAATACTTTGAATTGGTATAGCCCTCTCCCTGGGACAGTGAACGCTGTTACTGGTTTACTTTCTTTTGCGAGTTTAACATTCCAGTAACCGTTTTTTAAATCAAATTTGGAAAAGTATTTTGCATTCCTCAGTTTTTCTAATGTATCATCTATTTGTGGTAACGGATATGCGTCTTTTTCGGAAATCTCGTTTATTTTCCTAAAATCTATACAAAATCTTGTTTCCCCATTTTCTTTTTTAACTAATACCACCGGTGAGCTATACGGGCTGTTTGATTTTTCTATAATTCCCTGTTCTAGCATTGTTTTTACTTTTTCATCTATTATTTGTTGTTGTTTCGGGTTCCTCGGATAATATTTTTGTTTTATCGGTTGGCTATGCTTTAATTTGATTTTATGTTCGACCCATGTGTTACCTTTCGGGCTTTCCTCACATTTTTTAAATTCTTCTTCAATCATTTCCTTAAATTTTCCGTTTGCTTCTTCTTCTATTGTATTTAATGATTGATGTTGTTCCTCTCGTATTGTCTCGGTATCGGTGACTTCGGTATCATTTTTTGTTTTCTGAGTGTGCCATTGAATTGTCATCCCGATCCTTTTCAGTATATCCATTCCAATGATGCACGAGGTTGCTTGCGGTAATACTCTGAGGCGGTGTATTATGCTTTTGCCGTTGATTTTTATATTAGCTTGGATGTAGTTACATATTGTTACTGTATTTCCATTGGCCAATATTATGTTGCGAGTTTTCTTCTCGCCGGTTGCTCCTTTACGTAAGCACTCTCTGTATATCTGTTCGTTGATATACGAATTGGTTGAGCCTGTGTCTATGAGACTTTTATAGCTGCTTCCCATTATCTTAACCTCGGTAAACATACGGTTGTCTTCCCTCGGTGTTTCGGTTGTGGAACTTATTCGTCCCTCGGTTCCATTTTTCCTATATTTCCTGCAGCAATGTATGCTTAACACTCCTGTTTTACCACACTGGCTGCAGAATAATTGTTTTCTGCTGTAGCATTCTCGCGACACGTGACCTGATTTCCCACAATTCCAACAGCATTTGCCTGGGTTATAATTGGGGCTTATCTGTGATGTCATCCCCTGTTTATTCTGTGGGCCTCGTACCTTATTGTTGTTCGATGGTCCTGGTCTCTGGCTTATTTGCGGTTGTTGGAAATTTGTGCGTTGCTGCATTACTTTATACTTTTCCTTTTGTATGTTTTCGAATTCTCCTGCTAGCTGGATTAGCTCGGATATGTCGTCGAAGTCGTTTCTTTTTATATATAATTTATAATTCGGATGCATGTTCTCGTATATTCTATACATTTTATCTTGTTGAGAAATGTTTCCGTGTTTTCTCATTAATGTTTGGAGGTCTGTGGTGTATTCCACTAAAGTTTCTCTAAATTTTTGCTTCCGGCTCATTATTTTTTCTAAAAGGTTTTCTGTGTAATTTGCTGGGAAGAAGTATATCTTGAAGAGTTTTTCGTAGTCTTCCCATTCTTTCCACGTTTCTTTATTATTTCGGTACCATGCAAGCGCCTTGCCTTTTAGTAAACATGGCAATACTGTCAATAGCTCTGTTTTACTTATTTTGTCTGCTAGACTTAACTCTTCGAGTCTTTCCATAAATTCTACTGCATCGGATGAAATATCGAACCAAATATGCCATTTATTGATTATTTTTGATATGTCCCTACTGATTTCCGTTTTTTCTTGTTCGTCCGGCATTGTGTTATTTGTTTCGTTGGAACTTCCCTGACTAGGAATTTCTTGGTTTTTTATGTATTCGGCTAAATTCTTTCTTAATTGTTCTACGGTTAGATTTTCGGTTGGCAAGTCCCTATCTTGTGATTCTTTAATTATTTCGGATTTTTTTAACTCGTATATCCACGACGTCGGCATTTAACAAAGTCGTTATTTATTTTATCGCTTTTTGTACGGTTCGGTTGATAATTTACCCGGGATTATTTTTATCGATGTTTTGTACGGTACGGTCGGTAATGTTCCCGGGATTATTTTTACTTCTTTTACGGTAAGAAGACGGATTTTTACGGTACGGTCGGTAATATACCCGGGCTTATTTTTACTTCTTTTATAGCAAGAAGATGGATTTTTACGGTACTGTCGGTAATATACCCGGGGTTATTTTTACTTCTTTTATGGCAAGAAGACGGATTTTTACGGTACGGTCGGTAATATACCCGGGCTTATTTTTACTTCTTTTATAGCAAGAAGATGGATTTTTACGGTACTGTCGGTAATATACCCGGGGTTATTTTTACTTCTTTTATGGCAAGAAGACGGATTTTTACGGTACGGTCGGTAATATACCCGGGCTTATTTTTACTTCTTTTATGGCAAAAAGACGGATTTTCACGGTACGGTCGGTAATATACCCGGGGTTATTTTTACTTCTTTTATGGCAAGAAGACGGATTTTTACGGTACGGTCGGTAATATACCCGGGCTTATTTTTACTTCTTTTATAGCAAGAAGATGGATTTTTACGGTACTGTCGGTAATATACCCGGGGTTATTTTTACTTCTTTTATGGCAAGAAGACGGATTTTTACGGTACGGTCGGTAATATACCCGGGCTTATTTTTACTTCTTTTATGGCAAAAAGACGGATTTTTACGGTACGGTCGGTAATATACCCGGGGTTATTTTTACTTCTTTCATGGCAAGAAGACGGATTTTTACGGTAGGGTCGGTAATATACCCGGGGTTATTTTTACTTCTTTTACGGCAAGAAGACGGATTTTCACGGTACGGTCGGTAATATACCCGGGGTTATTTTTACTTCTTTTACGGCAAGAAGACGGATTTTTACGGTACGGTCGGTAATATACCCGGGCTTATTTTTACTTCTTTTATAGCAAGAAGATGGATTTTTACGGTACTGTCGGTAATATACCCGGGGTTATTTTTACTTCTTTTATGGCAAGAAGACGGATTTTTACGGTACGGTCGGTAATATACCCGGGCTTATTTTTACTTCTTTTATGGCAAAAAGACGGATTTTTACGGTACGGTCGGTAATATACCCGGGGTTATTTTTACTTCTTTCATGGCAAGAAGACGGATTTTTACGGTACGGTCGGTAATATACCCGGGGTTATTTTTACTTCTTTCATGGCAAGAAGACGGATTTTTACGGTACGGTCGGTAATATACCCGGGGTTATTTTTACTTCTTTTACGGCAAGAAGACGGATTTTCACGGTACGGTCGGTAATATACCCGGGGTTATTTTTACTTCTTTTACGGCAAGAAGACGGATTTTCTACGGTACGGTCGGTAATATACCCGGGTTTATTTTTACTTCTTTTACGGCAAGAAGACGGAATTTTACGTTCCGTGAACGGATTTTTACGGTAATTTCTTTTACGCGGTTTTGTTTTTTCCTTTTTAGGATCCTGGAACCTGGGCTAGAGACTCTGAAAGTGAGTTATTTCGTTGGGCGCCAATGTGACGGTGTACGCGGACGCACACTGCGACAATGCCGAGTCCTGTGAGGGCTCGACTTAAATACCTCTAGTTCAGGGATCCTAGTAGGAGTTTCACGGAAACAACGGAAGTTTTACCCAAACCAACACCTTTAATATTAATAATATGTCACACAACACAATTCACTTAACCTAAATCACTTCGTGAAGACACGTATGGGAGTGAAGCTCCTGAATAACGGGGTTTGGCGTGATGCGCCGTAACGGGAGAAAGACGGTTCTTTTAATCGCGGATGGAGTGAAGCTCCTAAGTCTGAGGTTTAGGCGTGATGCGCCGGGACAGGTAGGTGGAGGGGTTTTCCCAAATCGCGGATGGAGTGAGGCTCCTTAATAGTATCTGACACTGCTAGCCTAAGCGCCCTCAGTCACAGTTCCAACGGGACGATAATCCCCGAGCCGCTGAATACACTAGACCTAGGGAGATCAGGGGTTTGGTGTAGATACTTTTCCAAAATAAGTACGGTAAGGTTCCAAAGCCAACGGGACGATAATCCCCGAGCCGCTGTCGCTGTTTGGACCTGATTTGGGAACGGGATTTCGGAGTAGGACAAGGATAGACACTTCGACAGTTAGATCTGAAGATAGGGATGCAGCGGGACGATATTCCTCGAGCCGCCAGCGATCCGCACCCTCCGCGAGCACACCGCGAAGTGTCCCTGCCGCTCCTGCGCAGGGCGTTATATAGGCGTGCGGGGTGCGGTGCGCGGCGCGGGGGCGGTACTACAGTATGGAGAGGCGGCCGCGTCGATTTGTGACGTCACGCTGGCCTACGTGATCTCGGGCACGCAGGCTGCGCTCCGCGTCAGCCCGTGACGTCACAAAATAATCATGTGGCCTCTTAAATTGGGAAAATGGTTACATTTGTCCGACGTAAACTTATAAATTCGGAAGCAATTTGCTCGGCACTTTTCAGGTTTCGTCAATGGACTTACGCAAAGATATTTTAGAGACGCACGTAACTTAATTAAAGTTTGGTGATTTAAAACAGGATTTGTTTATACTGTTATAAGTCTATAACGGGATTTAATCAGGCCCCTGGTCGTCATTGGTCGAGGTTGGGTCAAATGGAAACTTGTAACCTGTAAATTGTAATTTGTAGCTTTATAAAACAGGCCCCGGAGACAATTTCACACAAATTGAGCTAGTCCCACATTAAGTTCTAGGCTTGTACTTTGAACTAGGTACTATACAACGGTATAAATACTTAAACAGGGGGGAAAGTTGAGATGGGGCAGAAAGGGCAGCTACTAAATCCCTTGCTGCTTCGCGAAAATGCTCTTAGGAGATCTTTACTAACTTTTTAAGTGATCACAATTGACATTCACAGATTTTTGATAAAATGTACAGTCAGCGAGAAAATCGACAGATTAGATTATTTTTTTAATGCCTATCGGTCCCATTTCTATCAAGGATTAAAATACTCTTTGAGACCAACTAAGGTTAGGGTACTAGAACACCCACAAATCAAAGATAACTTTTTCCATACAGTTCGAAGGGTATTTAATTACAAAGCGAAGCGAAGGCGGGTCCCTAGTTTATTTAATACAAGCGACTTTGTTTTATAATATGTAGTGATTATAACTAACGACCCGCCCTCGCTTCGCTTCGGTTTATGTAAGTTTTTCTGCAACATCCGTACATAAACCAGTATTTATTATACATAAAAACCTTCCCCCTGATCTCTCCACCTATTAATGAATATACAGTGTGCTATCGGCAGGCGGGCATTTATTAAAACTGCTGATTATTATGTTGCTTTAGCAATTGTTTGCAAGTATTATCAATTAAAAAATAATTAAAATAACTTCACAATGAATTTTCTTAGATACTGTCCATTTTTAACCGACTTCAAAAAAAGGAGGAGGTTCTCAATTCGTCGGGTTTTTTTTTTTTTAATGTTATTTCCCCGATTACTCGAAGATCACTGGACCGATTTGAAAAATTTTTTCGTTGTTCGTATGGGTATACTTTCTAGTTGGTCCCATTGTCACCACGTCAGGATCTGATGATGGGATCATGGAGAAATCAAGAGAACTCCTCAAATATTATAGGCACACCTATAGCGATTTTGGTATTTTTCACTGTAACTCATGCATTTGCTTTTGAAAAGTACTATATGGTGAAGTGGAACTGATGATGAAGACCACAGATGGCCCCCGGAACTCCTTAACGGTACCTATTTCAAGGGTGGCGATAAGATATTTCGATAAAGGAAGTTGAGCGACTATGACGAAGCACATTTAGGTTTAAATATGACTATGACATTCCCGCGGCGTTGTCTGCGGCGAGCTTGAAATGTTCTATAGTTTCTTATTAATATTTAGAAGTGGAGCTACGTAACAGCATAAATAGGATCACTAAAAAGTATAAAATAAAATAAATGTTTAAAAAAACAAAAACCCGCCTTCAACAAGCAAAAAATAACTTCTTTAAAATGATAGGTAAATAGGTCAGTCCAACTGAAGTCGGCGTCCAACAATATTTTAACCAAAAGGAGACTTCAGTTGGACTGACCTATTTACCTATCATTTTAAAGAAGTTATTTTTTGCTTTTTGAAGGCGGGTTTTTGTTTTTTTAAACATTTAGTTTTAATGTAGTGCATGTGCTGCGTGTTCATCGTTATCAGTATCGCTGTTGCTTAGTACAAGGCGTGTCGTGGTACGGGAGAAAATCATAATAATCAAAGTATCCGTCGACCGTCATTTACACTTGTCAAATTGCTGTACTTTTCATTGCTGGCAATTAAAATTTTGGTAGAAAGTTAAAAAAGCATGAAAATTTGTTTATTAATTAAATTAATGTCATGGTTACGTTACAAATATACGTTATTTTAACCTCCTTAAAAAAAGCGAGGGTGCTGCATAATACTGTATAATTATATGTATATACAGTCAAGGACTTAAATTATCATGCCACTATGGAACCCTGTCGCATAACTTTAATCATTCATTTAAGCGTAATTTCTGTCATGTGGTTTGACGCTGTCATTATGACAGGGTTCCATAGTGGGATAACAATTAAAGTCCTTGACTGTACCTATAGCATTCGCAGTTTAGAAGATCTCAGCGAACAGACGGCGGAAGCTTGTTGTAGGTAAAGAATATAGAAAGATGAGCCACCTTCGAAACCGTTGAATTCAAGCGGCGCAGGACCGGTCCTTGTGGCAAACTTTGGGGGAGGCCTATGTCCAGCAGTGGACGTCTTTCGGCTGAAAAAATGAAGATGATGGGCCACCTTCTTGTTCCAGGAGCTGTCAAAGCTGGACATCCAGCTCGTGGGGAGTGCCCCCCCGGTCTCCGCGCCTCTCTCCTGTTCCATTGACCTTCCAACCGATTCCATCGTCGAGGTAAGACCATAATGCCACTCTATAGGGATGGGGAGATAGGGCCTTTTAGGTTGAATTTTTACCAGAGCTGTCTTTTACTCTCCAAAGGCAAGATATAGGTTGACCAACTAGGAATGTTGTTTTAACCCAACTCAGTGTTCTTTTTATAATAAATAGTAAATATTAATAAATTTATGAGTCATGGCTAGGGAGTAAAGAACACTTAATAGTGAATACTGCATAAAAATTAAAATGTAATAATTAATAAATTAAAAAAAATGACTTTTGTACAGGCGACCATGTCTCCAAGCGCGGGCTCGCTGCTGTCAGTACAGTCGGCGCCGCCGGAGCAGAGAGAGCGGCCGCACAGCCTCATGCTCGAGCTACCACTAGCCACGGTGAGTTGACTGAGTTTGTACAGGCGACCAGTCGCCGTGCGCCTCGCTGCTGTCAGTACAGTCGGTGCTGCCGGAGCAGAGAGAGCAGCCGCACAGCCTCATGCTCGAGCTACCACTAGCTACGGTGAGTTGACTGTGATTGTACAGGCGACCATGTTGCCGTGCGCCTCGCTGCTGTCAGTACAGTCGGTGCTGCCGGAGCAGAGAGAGCAGCCGCACAGCCTCATGCTCGAGCTACCACTAGCCATGGTGAGTTGACTGTGATTTTACAGGCGACCATGTCACCGTGCGCCTCGCTGTTGTCAGTACAGTCGGCGCCGCCGGAGCAGAGAGAGCGGCCGCACAGCCTCATGCTCGAGCTACCACTAGCCACAGTGAGTTGACTGTGGTTGTACAGACAACCGTGTCGCCGTGCGCCTCGCTGCTGTCAGTACAGACCGCGCCGCCGGAGCAGAGAGAGCGGCCGCAAAGCCTCTTGCTCGAGCTACCACTAGCCACGGTGAGTTGACTGTGATTGTACAGGCGACCATGTCGCCGTGCGCCTCGCTGCTGTCAGTACAGTCGGCGCCGCCGGAGCAGAGAAAGCGGCCGCACAGCCTCATGCTCGAGCTACGGTGAGTTGACTGTGGTTGTACAGACGAGCACGTCTCCAGGCGCGGGCTGTCTGCTGTCTGTACTTTACAGATGGCACAGACAGAGTGGCATGGATTAGGTCAATTGGTTTATCCTACATGTTTTGTTACAGCAAGTTGGCGCGTATTTATCCGCCATGTCCCCCACCGAACAAGAGGAGGACTCTCTGCTGACGCTGTCATCGGTGACAGCACGCCCTCTGCTGGCCGCCTCCAGGAAGCTCCGGGGCACGCCGAGCGAGTGAGTACCCAGCTTTACGACATTCTGCACTCCTTAGAAGAAAGGTCGCATATCTCATAGAATCGCGATGTGTAAGTGACCTTATGTTTTAAGATAGAGGGTTACATTTGCTTTGACAATCAAATTGCGCATGCGTCTTTTTTATTAAGAAGGGCAGCATTGTAGAGTTGACAATTGACAACGGGATTTTTTATAAAAGATGTTCTGAAAAAGTCATGCTTAAAGAGGTTTGTCTCAAACCATTTTTTTTGGTCTTCATTTAGTGCGAAAATAAATCATCATATTTCTGATAATGGCTTAAGAGCTTAAACGCCACATGGTCTTTTCTACGTCACAGCAAAGCCCAGATTTAAAAAACAAAACGCGTCTACAAACAAAACGTCGTCATATTCCAACCAACAGTCCAAAGCGGGTGTCGCATCGCAAACAACACTGATAATATTCATAGCTATACTAAGTAGGTAGTGAATGGTGACACAAAAAATGGCGGCAAATTTAAAATACCACTAGTTCAAGTTCAATTCTTTGATATATGGCTTCTGTCCAGTGGGACAATTCTGCCAGTGTCAAGGTTGGAAGTTACACGTGATCGGTGTAAATGATATAAAAAAAAAATCTTAAGTTGACGTTGTACGGTGATCCTCTAGCCTCCGTGAAGCGACGTAACTTTACGAAGACCAGATGGGATTTTCTTGGAGCAATCCTTCCAAAGGCGAAACGTGTTCAAACTTGAATTCTTCATTATACTGCACATTTGAATGTTAATTTACTGCATATTAATACATCATTACTATCCATTAAACAACAAAATATGCAAAAAAATAATTACAAATAAGAAAGCGACGCCATCTTGTCGAAAACCCAAAGAGAATCCAAATACCACTAGCGGGTAACACGAAATACATAATGACTAATGTGACAGCACAGTTTCACTGTGAAGGGTTTTCAGGAAAAAGTTAAATTGTAAATGGTTGACAAAAGGCATAACAAAATCCTGTCGCACAAAAAGGCACCTGTATTTGATGAGTAGAATCCAAAAAAGCTATAAAATGCAGTATCATAAATACTCACGCTGTCTTAAAAAATGAATAAATTTCTGTCAAAAAGCTCAAAATACTAAGTACATATATAATACTAACAATAAATGTAGAGCAGCTTGGCAGGTCATTAAAAATTATACCGCATCTGATCTGATTTCTCGATCGGTCGAGAAACTGATACATGATGAAGTGGAAACCTCGGATCCGAAAATAATAGCTGAAACTTTTAATAAGTATTTTGTCAACTTTGTTGAAGATAACTGTCCCTCACGCCCTGGATCATCAGATCTTATTCAAATAGATAATATAGAGTCCAGTATATTTTTGAATCCAACTGACTATAACGAAGTAATAAAAATTATAAAATCCCTTAATAATTCACATGCCGTAGGCTATGACCATATACGTACTGACATTATTAAAAGTAATATTTTATGCATTGTTGAACCACTAGTATTTATAATAAATCTATCCCTAAGTCAGGGTGTCTTTCCAGATGTGTTAAAGAAATCTGTGGTTAAACCATTATATAAAAAAGGTGAAAGAAGTTCTCCAGATAATTATAGACCAATTACGCTTATCCCGATTTTTTCAAAAATTCTTGAAAAAGTAATGTACAATCGTTTAATTAAATTCTTGGAAATCCATAATATTATTAAAAATGAACAAAATGGTTTTAGAAAGCTTAGAAGTACTACTGTAGCAGCATTTGACTTGATTAGAAGAGTTATGGAATATGTAGATAATAAGATACCTGTCACCACGCTCTTTATGGATATGAGTAAAGCTTTTGACTTCGTATGCCATGAACGACTGCTTGTAAAACTATACAAATATGGTATACGTGGTCCGGCTCATAAATGGATAAATACATATCTATCGAATAGAACTCAATGCGTAGAGACTTCAAAATACTGTACACAAAGTAAAAGTGTCGTATCATATCGTTCGTCATTTATTGAAAACAAATATGGCGTACCGCAGGGAAGTATTATTGGCCCACTTCTATTTCTAGTATACATCAATGATTTGCCTAATGCTCTTTCATATGACTGTATTTTGTTTGCAGACGATACTACTGTAATCATTGAAGGAAAAGAACTAGCTACCTATAACGATAATATTATTAATGCTTTGACTGAAACAATAAACTGGTTAACTATAAATAACCTCAAAGTAAACATAAGTAAAACCAAATTCATGCAATATTATACCTCCCAAAGTAAGCCAGTAAACTTAAATGTAAATTACGAGGGCAAACCCATTGAAGAGATATCAGACACAATATTCCTGGGGCTAACGATCGATTGTCATTGTGAATGGAAGGCTCATATAAGTAACGAAAAATGTGCGAAAATAAATAGATTTGTGTATGCTCTAAGAAGGGTCCGTCAGGTGGTGTCTTTACAGGCCGCTATTACGGCCTATAATGGATACGTGGATTCTGCCCTGCGATATGGTATTGTGATATGGGGGAATTCCACAGACATGAATGACGTATTTCTAATACAAAAACGCTGTATAAGGGCAATTTTTGGACTCAAATATGATGATTCATGCCGACCATATTTTATTAAACATCGCATTTTAACAGTGCATAGTTTATATATCATGGAAGTGTGTCAATTTGTATATAAACATAAATATCTATTTAAACAAGTTTCTAAAATGTCTTCTAGAACAGTACGAACACAATACCTATATAAACTATATAAACCTAGTGTAAGGCTAAAACTATCCGCGAAAAATTGTTTTATGATGAGTATTGACATTTATAATAAATTACCCGACTCATTTAAAATAATGGAAAAGCATGAATTTAGTACATCAGTTAAATCTTGGTTGCTAGATAAATGTTATTATAATTTGAAAGATTTCATGGAGCATCGTAAATAATTTAAATACCGTAAATTGTAAGTTTAAGATAAAAATTATAAAAATATATGTACCTAAGTATAACCTATTGCATGCCGGACGACGGCTGACTGTGACGCACTATTGATAGTAATGTAACATCAAATCACTGTATTTAATTACTCACATTCAAGCAATAAACGATTCATTCATTCATTCATTCAAGAATCCGAAAAATATGAATGTGTCATAACTTGCTGGTCAGACTCTAGGTTTCATTCAAATCGACTGTCCAGGGTGCCCCTTGTAATCCCTAACAACGCATGTCCTAACACATCATTTGTCCGAATTTTTATTTGCCCTAAACTGATTTTCAGCTGAGCCAGGCAACTTTTTAAGTTTTCCAATTATATTTCGGTTCGGTTAGGTTAGGGTTGTATTATAACAACACTAAAAAGTTTTAGAATTTAAGCGGAAATGGCTTTAGTATAAATGAAAATTCGGACAAACGATGCATTAGGACAAATGACGATTAGAGATTCCATAGGGGAACCGCTGTCCACCTACTTATGTTGCTAATACAAGCTTGGAGGTTAGTATAGGACGTGATAAATGGGTGAGATTGTCCCCTAACATTTTATTCTTTATTAGCACAAGCCCCCCTGACGGCGGCTACGGCTGGGTGGTGGTATTCGGAGCCTTCATGGTGCAGTTCTGGGTGGCGGGGCTTTTCAAGTCCTACGGCGTGCTCTACGTGGAGATCATGGAGACCTTCCCCGACAGCTCCGAGTCGGTCGCCTCGTGGATACCTGCCGCGCTGTCCACGCTCTGTCTGGCGCTGGGTAAGTCGTTCAGAAAACGTTTCGGAATTCTATGACAGCTTGGCTAGCTCATATCAAATAGAATCGAGATGACGTTTCATTTTATAGAAAAGGAAACGCCTGAAAGTGAAATGAAAAAGGGGGTCCCCAATTCTCCAAAGTTTTTTCTACGTATTTTTTTACGGTCTTTATTTAGTTTAAATTTAGTTTTATTTATGTTTTTAGATATAAATTATCCCCTCCTTCCCCACGGCACTACAAAACCGCACTACTGACCAGTGATCTCTATTTTTAATTCGAATTTAACTGAGTCGACGGCGAGAGCGACGAGCCGCGAGAGCGGAGCTCCTATTTCTGGGTGGTTTGGCCCTCCGGGCCTGCTGCAAAACTAATATAACCTAAACCTACCTCATATTTATGTTACTAGTTTTGGTCAGTAGTGTGGTTTAGTAGTGCCGTGGGGAAGGTCCTCCCCCACTATCAATGACCCTTTCGATCTGTAACATAAATCACGACTTTGTTGTTTTGTTATATTTGACCAGTTCGGTTCCCTGTTAAGGCGGACGAATTTTCAAAAATCCACAAATGCAGTAATAATTATTTTCGAAAATAAAAGTACCTAAGTCTCCTTGGTGTAGAATTGGCTATTTTCAACATTTAAGGTAGTTGCCGTCCATGTGGCATTCGTTTTTTTCACCCTTTATAATGTTTTTACGCGATTAAGTCCCGTTTTAGATTTATTACAGCACCTTACCTATGTACAATGATGCTGATAATGATGTTCATGTTACAGCACCCCTGTCATCAGCCCTTTGCGAGAAGTACTCCTGCCGCCTGGTTGTGTTTGTGGGGGGGCTGTTCTGCGGCACCGGCCTGGCGCTGTCCTTCTTCAGCACGGGGCTGTTGCACCTGCTGCTGAGCTTCGGAGTCATGACTGGTACAGCATCGTATAGGTCGACACACGTAAAAAGAGCTCCGAGCGGCTAGGGTGATGGAACCAGTAATGGACAATTCACCAATGATGGACACTCGATTCTTATTTTACATTCACACTCCCCCCCCCCGCCAATTTGGTCTGTAATGTGCTCACTGCGCAGGTAGGTCGCTCAGGGCTCTTTTTACGTGTGTCGACCTGGGGCCTGTTTTATAAAGCTCCAAATTCCAATTTACAGGATACAAGTTTCAATTTGACTCAACCTCGACCAATCACGGCCAGGGGCCTGTTTTATAAAGCTACAAATTACAATTTACAGGTTACAAGTTTCCATTTGACACAACCTCGACCAATGACGACCAGCCATTTGAGCAGTGTTGCCAGTTTAGACCAGTAAAACTGTAACTTGTAGCTTTATAAAACGTGCCGCATCCATTTGAGCAGTGTTGCCAGTTTAGACCTGTAAAATTGTAACTTGTAGCTTTATAAAACGTGCACCTGTGTACCACCTGGAGGCCCTCCGTCCATTAGGACCCATTACGGGATCAAGTGGACTTTTTGTACATTCAAATCCATTAATGGAGTAGAGTGGACTTTAATGTAGGTGCACTTAAATAAATTTGGACTCGTTTACACTTTTTAATACACTGGGATCTAAATATAACTAAGAAGTCTACAAAGATCCATAAATAGAATCTATGGAACTTTTTATATCGTGGGATCCATCAATGGATTTTAGTATACTTCAATGTCCACGAATATCCATCAATTGATGAATCCAAGTGTATTTAAAGTTTAACAAAATCCATTGTTGGATACTCATATACATAGTAGTGTACTGAGATCCATTGATGGATTGAAGTGTAATTAAGAGTGCAACAGAATCCATTGATGGATCCCAGTGGATTAAAAAGTGTAATCGACTCCAAATGGATAAAAGTGTACATTAAAGCCCACTCTACTCCATTAATGGATTTGAATGTACAAAAAATCCACTTGACCCCTTTAATAGATCCTAGCAATGGATCCTAGTGGACGGAGGGCATTTGATTTGCAATCTGGAGGGATTTGCAATCTGCTATAACTACATAACTGCAACCCTAATGCGGGCTCCACATGCTGGCTGTTTGTCACAAACACCGAACACGTCCCGAACACCTATTACAAACAGCCAACAAAAAACACGCATCCCCATGCTTGGCGAACGTGGTAGTACATTTCGGATTGGCAAACACGTTCCTTTGATTTGTGGAATAAAACCGACATCAACGCCGATCACTGGCGAACACAAACACAAACAGGCAAACACCCATCCACATGTTGGTGTTGGCTGTTTGGTGTTCGCTGTTTGCCATTGTTTGCCAAGCGTGTGGACGGCGCATAAGACTTCAAATGCCTTGACAACCCTGAGGACTATGAAATGCCTCTATGCTGTCACAGTATATACAGTAGTTGGTCTTCAAACAAAGGTACATCGCGCTTGCTTGTGTGTGTACCTCGACCGTACGCGCCGCGAGCCACCACATGCAAACTGAACAGGAAGGACCGAGCCGGTTTAGTTAGGGCCGCGCCGTCGCCGCGTTTGGATACATGCGTATTAAGTATCGAGCGATGCACAGCGACACAACCCAAACGTCTGAGTGACAATAGGTAACGGAAACTCGTAAAGGGCCAGAAACGAACCACTATTTATGCTTTGATGTTGGTCTTTTCACCGGATGTCTATCTCCACACCGGATATTATAATAACCAGGTACCAATGCGAATGCTGCTTGACGGTAGGTTACCTAAAGGATAAGTTGGTGGATGGTGGATGGTGGATGGTGGATGGTGGATGGTGGATGGTTGATGGTGGATTGTGGATTGTGGATGGTGAATGGTGGATGGTGAATGGTGGATGGTGGATGGTGGATGGTGGATGGTGGATGGTGGATGGTGGATGGTGGATGGTTGATGGTGGATTGTGGATTGTGGATGGTGAATGGTGGATGGTGGATGGTGGATGGTGGATGGTGGATGGTGGATGGTGGATGGTTGATGGAGGATGGTGGATGCTGGATGGTGGTAGTGTATGGACGAGTAGTAAAACGGTCATTATTTAAATTCCAGGTATAGGAGGAGGACTTTCGACTACCCCTGGAATTGTCATCGTCTCCCAGTATTTCGATAAACACAGGTAAGTGATGTATAAAAAAAATATGCCCACTTATTTTTATTAGACAAACGCTCTTAATTTTTTTAATAATAATTTACAGGGAATATAAAAGTTTCCTTAGTTACTTCATTAAAAATATCTAACCCGTATATTTTCCAAAACTGACTTCCCACAAACGCATCTAACAGAGATCCCAATATCTCTTTCCAGAGCACTGGCCAACGGCATATGTGTGAGCGGGACGGCTGCTGGCAGCTTCGTCTTCCCAATGCTTATCGAGAAGCTAGTCGGCACGTACGGACTTCACGGGACTGTATTGCTTTTAGGTAAGGACATACATACCTTCACGCCTGTCTCCCAATGGGGTAGGCAGAGACTACTCGTATGGAACGCCAGGTGCCCCGGTCTAATCATACAACTTTCGCTTCCTCTACATTCATCATCCTCTTCATGCTCGTACGTCGGTTCCGGGTGCTTTTGATTTGACCCTTATTCAGTACATCGCGAATCTGATCACTGTTTCACACTCTCGAAAACGGCTCCAACCATTTCTATTAAAGTTGCGCCATAGGAGTTTGCTGGGGCGAAAATTCGATCTCTAAAGTTGTTTCCAACTCGAGCGATGCACGGTCTTCCAGGGGTCTGTTTTATAAAGCTACAAATGACAATTTACAGGATACAAGTTTCAATTTGACTCAACCTCGACCAATCACGGCCAGGGGCCTGTTTTATAAAGCTACAAATTACAATTTACAGGTTACAAGTTTCCATTTGACACAACCTCGACCAATGACGACCAGCCATTTGAGCAGTGTTGCCAGTTTAGACCAGTAAAACTGTAACTTGTAGCTTTATAAAACGTGCCGCATCCATTTGAGCAGTATTGCCAGTTTAGACCTGTCAATTTGTTACTTGTAGCTTTATAAAACGTTCCCCAGGAACTTGTTATTTATGTACGGTACGTCTTTAAAGGCGGTGGCATGTTCCACGTGTGTGTGGCGGCGACTTTGTATCGGGATCCGCCGTGCATCAAAGACCGAGCTACTCCTGGGACTACAACCACTGAGCATACCACTCTACTGGACGACATACAAGAAGGTGGGTCTCACAATAAAAAGAAAGAAGAAAGAAAGACATCTACAGAAGACACATATATCTTCACGCACTTTTCTCCCAACGGGTTAGGCAGAGTAGGGGTAGGCAATCGCTTGAATACATCCCGAAAAACAATACATTATAAAAAATACATAAAAACATCATAAGTCGAGAACTGTCACAATTAAGGTGTTGATACTCAGCATACATATTCTTCACTATAAGAGGTACTCACAAAAAAAACCCGAACCCATTTAGCCCATAGCTCCATCTAGCCCAACCCGACTATGGCCTTTCGGGAATAATTTTTCCCTCCATATCTTATTAAATATTGATCCCAGCAAAAAAGTGTATTGAAACTTTTTTGTAGAGAGTTTTATGTAGATTAATTATGTAATGGAACTTTTTTGCTATGGGCCACCGTTTACGAGTTATTTACGAAAAACTAATAAAATGGACCTTTACACCCCCCTCCACCCGTTAGCTTCACCCCCACCCATCAGTACTTTCAGCTATGCCAAAATTCGCTTATACACGAGGTTTTTCCCCTGAGGGCAGTTTTTGGTCTTCGTTGCTTAGGCTATGTAAATATGAGTATTATAAATAAAAAGCAATTCATTTTTTTTTTAATAATGCTGCTCTTTGCACCTGATGGAGTCAAAATAGTTTTCACATTCCTATATTCTTTGTGCGATGTGACCTTTTCTTACCTACCTCTGTAGTTCATAAGTATGAACAACAGAGTAAGTACTTACTGAGCTCAGACGAGATGCACTACGCTAACTAACGTTTCCATTAGATTCGTTTTTAAACCAATCGCGTCACTGGGAGATGACGTGATACGAAAAGTCACGTGGTCGACCATGAATTTTAACATTTTTAATACAAAATTAATCAATTTATCAAATGCTCAAAATGAGTCCCTTCCTGTTGAATACAAAGTCGCACTCTTTTAATTATTTCGCTCCCTGTCGATTTTTTGATCTTGTTTTGGTGGATATTTAGAATAAATAATACGTCTAAGTTTTGTTTGTAGCTCGTGGACACTTACATACTGGTAATTAGTAATAGGTACTTATGATAATGTCAGTTGTATGTCCTTACTGCAATGTCAGCTTTTCATTTTTCTGTTCAAAATTTCACATCAAATGTTAAAATTCATGGTCTTCCTTTTATTTTTGACACTATGTTATTTAGCAAAAAATAATCCTTATGATGAAGCCTTTCGATCGGTATGATAAAGCTACAGGGTAATTATTTTTCTCGTGTTACGGGTTCGATTCCCTGTTCAACCATGTAATTATTTAAATATCTATGAATACAGTTTAAATTGTTTTTTAAATTCAAATAATGTCTTCTTTCAGTAAAATGTTCCATCTACAATATTTAAGGTACTTTCCTTCCATGTGGCATAGCCGTGGGACGCCCTGTATATGTATGTTTGTTCCTTTGTGTCACTATAAAAACTAAACCCGTTGTCCGATTTTGATGATTCTTATGTCAATCGATTTGTCTGAATCTGGTGAGTGTCACTGAAGATATGACAGTAATCAAAATTTAAAAAAAAAGTCGGCCAAGTATTACAAGTGGGTTATCATTGAATAGGGATTTAAAAATCATCTTTAGGTTTCTTTCATCATTTTTCATTTTGAATGATCATTTAGGATTTATAACGATTTAAAGTTGGTTAGCAACAGTCGGGTTTTGAAAGCTTGCGTTTTGTTATCTCCGTACGAGGGCAGTTCCTTGTTGACTTTAGAACTCTAAAAACTATAGAGCCGCTATTATAAAACCCATAGAATCTCATTAAACATTTTTTTTTTCAGGTAAAACGGATGGCAGAGACAACCGGCTGCAAGCGCTGTTTCAGACAGACACCGAGCTCAACAGGAAGAATGTGATGCTGAGCGAAGAGGCCAAGAGGAATGACCTGATAGCCGAGATCATGCACCCGCGACTCATTGAGGTATAACCAAATCATATTCGTGTAATCTATCTTCTTCTATATATAAAAAAAAACATTTATTGTATTTTAACTTTTTAGTGATCATAATACGCTGTTACGTAGTCCCACTTCTTAGTTGATGTGAAACTTTAAGTTATTTCAAGCGCGCCTCAAGCAATGCCACGTCAAAATCATGGTCATATTTCAACAAGTTAATATTCTTCGTTGTAGTCGCTCAACTATCTTAATCGAGATAAGGCCCTTTCTGATACACTTCAACCCCTTTAGGATATTTTGTGAAATTAACCTCTTACACACTCAGCTGTTCGAATGTGCAGGTTTCCTCACGATGTTTTTCCTTCAACGTAAGATCATCGGGCAATGTGCTTAAGTCAGAAAAACTCATTGGTACATGGTGACGGCAGGGGTTCGAACTTCCAGTCGCTTATGCAAGGGATGGAACTTTCAAAACCCTTCGGTGTTGCATGACAGCTATCCTGATAAATTAAAATGTAAAGCTTCGTTTGGGGCTAGGGCAATTTGTGTGAGATTGTCTCCTGATATATATTTTATTCCTTTCAGGTTACAAAGCAGAATCATCCCCTTCATGTTTCTGACTCTGAGGATTCTGAGGGGATGGACGTACTTGGAGTTGTTGGTAAGATATTTAAAAAGTAAACCTTTTAAATTTCCCATTTTTTTTAGCATGGAGAAGGCTAAGTTCCACGCGGTTCACCTGATTGTAAATGGCCAAAGCCATTTGTAATCTGACGATGATAATCGAGGGACGAGTTCGCCGTTGTACATACCAGTTTTGTCAATATTGCATTGTCGATTATTCGTTCTGTTTAATAATGTGTTTACATACATACCTATTTACATGCAATGCTGCAAATGCTAAGTCAACCCTGAGGACTAAGATGGAACGCCTCTACGCTAGCAATGTCCCCGGTTGTGTTATCCCCACACCGGAACACAATGTTCTGCTGCTTGGCGGCAGGTTAAACGACAAGATGGTGGTAGCGATACGGACGGACCCAGCACAAGGTCCTTCCACTACTAAATAACTGTCTCTAAGATAACTTTTCTCGGAAACTGTTAAAAGTATCCAATTGAAATCACCCGGTGCCTCAAGGAAAGCAAGAGACAGTCATAAAATAACTACGATATGAGACCCTCAGTGCGCGAACGCGATTCGCTAGCTGATTGTTACGCTAAAAAGGAGGATTTTCTTTTCGGGTGTATATTATGTTTTAGTTATGGTCGCCTTTATCTCGGTGGATAAAGCACCCGTCTCTCGCACTTACGTACTGGGGCCTGTTTTATAAAGCCTTTGACACACCCTCGACCAATGACGACCAGCCATTTGAGCAGTGTTGCCAGTTTAGACCATTAAAATTGTAACTTGTAGCTTTATAAAACGTTCCCCTGGTCAGAAACTGACAGATGTCTTATACACGGTTATGCATATCGATAAACACAACCATAATAGGCTCGCAGTACACTTAACGGCTCGATAGTACTAAAGCACCTAGTACACAATCGCAATTGGTCCATCTCACGGTGTCTCGCCGACTATGTTCAGCGGGCATCACAGCTGTTGTTTTGTGACGCAGGCGTGCCCCGCGGCGTGGCGAAACTGCGGCTGCGGCCGACGCGCTCGTCGTCCATCCTGCACTCCGTGGAGGACCTCTCCACCGACAGCACCTGCGTATACAAGGCCAGCCGCCGCACGCTTAGCAGGTACCCATGATGCTATAAGGAAGAGCATTCTTTCATGAAGCTTGGGCTATTAGATGAGAAGAGATATTAGAGCTAAAAGATGAGGTCGCTATTGTATCGGAGGTTTTTATAAAATACCTAGGTCTTCTTTTAGGGCTAAGGAAATTGTATCAGAAAAAAGTTTTTACTTATAGCAAAAATACTTTGACGTGATGAATATCATAACGTAATACGTAACGTGCCTTGCGGCCGCAGTTCTGAAGATGGTTTTGTAAACACGGCCATCCTGACAGGTGCCTCGCCTTAGGCTGCTACAGCAATTTCGCAATAAAATTTACGATATTCAGTACAATCGTAGTGAACTTACACCGAGAAATTTTAGACACATAATTAACTAGTTGTTTTTTTAAATTTATTTATCTTAAACACAATTAAATTTTACATTTAATAGCCCCGTAAACCACAAAGAAGTTTGTCTCGATTATGTTAAATTAGTAATACGTATTAAATTAGATCTGGCTTGTGCAATGCAAACATGTGTATGAAAAATTGTTACCGTAAAACGGGGCTAGTAGGGATTAAGGGGAGAGTAGGGACACAACATAAAATGAAGCATATGTTACTAACTATAAGACTGAAATTATTTCCAATAGACGTAACGTTGTTGTCCATTTCATAATTGATCTTATTTGTAACAAGTTATGACTTATTTTGGATTGTGTCCCTACTCACCCCGTTTTACGGTACTAAGGAACGGCTTTATCTTCATTAACTGACTCGTCGGAATACAGCCGTTAATGTATTGAGAAAATCGTGAGGAATTCTCTACACGTATTAAGAGGTGCTTTTTAAATAAATATGCGCTGACCGCGGCACAATGCAGGGGATATTATTTTGGGTTTACATTCATCTGGCATAACTTTTTGGCATAATCATCATTTGGCATACTTATCATTTGGCATAATCATCATTTGGCGTAATCATCTTTTAGCATACAGTCTTTTTCTGAAACCGTATACTTTTCAGGATTGTTATAAAATAAACCTAACCAAACGTAATGGGTTCTATGCAATGATATTTTAAATAATCCTGAAAAGTATACGGTTTCAGAAAAAAATACTGTATGCTAAAAGATGATTATGCCAAATGATGATTATACCAAATGATGAGTATGCCAAATGATGATTATGCCAAAAAAAGTGATGCCAGATGAAGGGTACCCATTATTTTGTTTTGCCTGTTATTTGTTGTGTTGTGTGAGTGTTGAATAAGTGTATTTTTTACGGTACCGTACCCAAAGGGTAAAAACGGGACCCTATTACTAAAAGTCCACCGTCCATCCGTCTGTCTGCCACCAGATCTCATGAACCGTGATAGCTAGACAGTTGAATTTTCACAGATGATGTATTTCTGTTGCCGCTATAACAATAAATACTTAAATCAGAATAAAAAAAATGTTTAAGCGGGGCTTCCATACAACAAACGTGATTTTTAACCGTTTTTTGCTCGATATTAATAACGGCAACAGATAGACGCTAGAAGTATTCACAGAATATTTAGTTGTATATTCTCTTTAAAAAGAAATAATTAAATTAAAATAAAATAAAAAATTAAGGGTGCTCCCATACAACAAACGTGATTTTTTTATAGGTAATGGTACGGAGACCTTCGTGCGCAAGTCCGACTCGCACTTGGCCGGCTTTTATTTTATTATTTTCTATGTACTTATAGGGCCTTACTAATAAACGTTGAGTAACGGTGGTATAGCTATATAATGTTTTGTCCTTATCTGTCAAATTCAAATGTCACAATGACAGATAAGGACAAAACATTGTATAGCTATACGACCGTTACTCAACGTTTATTAGTAAGGGGGTTATAATATAATTATTTCTATTTTAGATCCCTTTACATCAAGCCGCCGCTGCCACGGCTAATCACGAAGCTACCGGAACCTATCATCGTGAAGCAAGACCCGGAAGAACTGAAAGTTGAGGTGAAAAAGAAGAAGGGATGCGTCGAGAAGATCTCCAGGTATATATAATACTCAATTGGATCTAGATTTTGTTCTAGGACGAGTTCCTGTTATTGGAGTGGACTGAAATTTGGAATACCTATGCAAACCTTTGACAACACTATATTATGGTAACCAGTATACAATCTGTGATTATGTTGTCTTATTCACAATCTAGTTGGTAGTTGGCAACAAACATACTCGTAGTTTAGACTTACTATAGTCCCGTTAACCAGAATGTTGACTGCAAAAAATCAACAAAAGCTGATCGTAAAAAATATATTTTTAACTCATACTTATCTGTGGCGACCTAGCGACATCTAACGGCAACTTGTATAAACCAACTCGCTACCTCGCTAGCGCCACCAGCGTCAGACAGCGCAACTAAAGTGTTCCACATCGCGCTAACGAAGTTTCTGCAGTCAGTTGACATATATACAACTTCAAACTTCATCCCAATGGACTTCGGTCCCCAGGCATAACACCCGCCTGGAGAGATCTCTCTATTACACTCTCTTCCTACATAACTATCGACGCTTAGTACCTACTGGAGAAAAAAGTATCCCTCCCGCTCGGCAAATTTTATGCACGGTGGGTTACTTTTCTCTGCAAACCGCTGTAAATGTCTAAAACCATAAAAAATTGTGGCATGTTTTGATTTTAGACATACTTTAAACTATTTATTTATAAATTCCAGATATTTAGATGTGTCTCTGCTCAAGTCGTGGCGCTTCGGACTCCTATGTGCGTCAGTGGCACTCATGTCGTGTGGGTCCCCGTACGCACTGTACTACCTGCCGGCGTACACTGTGTCCGCTGGCCACAGCAAGTCTGCCGCTGGTGAGTGTTTTGCAAATGCCTATGATTCCAGGGTCCACTTACCAACAGGTGGCTCGTTGCTTTCTCTATGCCATATGCAAGTCACGACCTTGATTTATTAGGAGAATCACTTACTGGACTGATAGACTTTACAAAGATTTATGAGAATCATTCATGCATTCACTCATTCATTCTATCAGTCATTCATTCAATGAAGACCGTGTTGTCTCCAGGGCGGCTGGTAGCCATCAGCGCGGTCCTCGACCTGTGCGGCCGGCTTGGCCTCGGCTGGCTGTGTGACCTGCATTTATTCTGCAGAAGGAAGGCTTACATCCTAAGGTAAAAACCTACTGACAGAATATTCTAGATCGGACGAAGTGAGATCTAATAGTTACCTCAGCGGGTAGTTGTATGTTTCTGTTTGTACGACGATAAATTTAAGTATCGTTTATCCGATCATTATGAAATTTGGTATAACAGTTGAGGTAAATACAGTTTTTAAATTTGAACATGAGCAGGATTGTTTAAAACATTATAGTCGTGTTATGATAATTTAACACAACCTTTAAACTACATAAAGGTCGTAAAAAAACCCGAACTAACTAGGTATTTTGTCATATTATTATTATTCCACCAGTTCATAAAATAAATTCAGTATTTATTGTGTCGAAAACCCGAAAACAAAAGTAAGTCTCCTTTGCGTAGAATTTGCTATTTACAATTTTTTAAGCATGGACGTAAAAAAAATACGGACTTAACCTCGTCTAATCATGAGTGAAGCATGCAAAATGGCTGTCTGTGTGCGTGCACACGCAGACACGTGAACTGTCACTCGTGCTGTGTGCGTGCGGTAAGTCGTGTATAACTAACGAAAGTGCCGACATTGCATGCTTCACACCTTGTTTTTTTAAGGTAGTTGTCGTCCACGTGACGTTCGTTTTTTTCACCCTGTATAAAATACATAGACTGCAGCGTCTCATTCTATTACACCAAATCGGCGTAAGACAGCTATTGTTGACAGTTAATTGTTGCTCAAAACACTAAAAAATATACAATATTTTGTCCTGCTTTTCAGCATCCTGATCGCGGGAATAGCGGTGCTGACGCTGCCCAGTTTGACTTCATGGTGGGCGCTCGCAGTAGCCTCAGGTTAATTTTTTTTTTTCGTTATTTTTCTTTTCCCCTTATTAATTTCTTCTTCGTCGATATCTCAATCATACAAATTTGGATCCGGGCAGTGAAGTTTCTCACCCAACTAATTCGTAGTAGTTTTATGAAAAACTAGGGTTGCAGGGTGGTGGAACCAGTAATGGACAAGGATCTAATGATGGACACTTTATTCGTATTTAACAGAAGATAGGGTGGTGGAAGTAGTAATGGACAAGGCACAAATCATGGACACTTGACTCTTATTTTACAGAAGAAAAGGGTTATTCATTTGTTTTGCAACAATCAATTTAGGACCGTATGAAATTTGAATTAAGAGTGAGGTGTCTATTACTGGTGCCTGTCAGCTAAAAGTGTCCATTATTGGTGCTGTCACCCTAAGCGTTATTCATTTGTTTTGCAACAATAAATTTTTAACCGTATGATCTTTGAATTAAGAGTGAAATGTCCATTATTAGTGCCTACACGTACTCGTACTCAAAACTTGTATAAATCGGAGTAGGTTTAAAAGGAGAGATGGATCAGCTTCACAATCCTCTTAGAAGAACCCTGATAAAAAAACCTCGACAAAACAGTTCTGATTGACTGTTCAGAGGCACTTGAAGAAGAAGATCATCATCATCATCATCATCAGCCGCAAAACGTCCACTGCTGGACAAAGGCCTTCCTAAGATTTTCCACAACAATCGGTCCTCTGCAGCTGTCATCCAGCGGTTTCCCGCGACCTTTATCAGATCGTCGGTCCACCTTGTGGAAGGTCTGACATTTCGTCTCCCGGTCACTCAAAGGGCGATGGAAAGTGCTATGCTGGGTGTCTTGCGAGATCGAATCAGGAATGAGGAGATCCGCAGGAGAACTAAAGTAATTGATATAGCTCACCGAATTGCAAACCTTAAGTGGCAGTGGGCGGGGCACATTGCTCGTAGAACCGATGGCTGTTGGAGCGGGAAGGTTCTAGAGTGGCGACCGCGAACCGGGAGAAGAAGATATTCTCTGTCATTCCTACTCATAACCAATCAGCCTAATGCCTATTTTAATTATTACAGGCGCGTACGGCCTTTGCCTCGGCTGTTGGTTCCTGTTGGTGCCGGTCCTGCTGGCAGACACGTTCGGCACGGCGCGCATCGCGTCGTCCTACGGTCTGGTGCGCATGTTCCAGAGCCTTGCCGCCATCTCCGTGCCCCCCACCGCCGGTGAGCTTCATGATATTTATGATTGAATAGGGTTGAAAGAATGGAATAAAAGGAATGGTTGGAATGAGACAAATGAGTGGAAAAGTGTCGTAAATGGAATGAGTGACATATATAGGTTATAGGTTATAGGTTGTGGCGGGCTGTTTTCCGCAACTCGACGACTTAAATGTGCGCCTATTTTGCGTGAGAGGGTTGGTGACACTACTCCTGCCAACCCAGTTCCACCAGGAAGCCTAGCAAACCCTTGACGTTGCCGACGACTTCTGGTAGCGACCTCGGTGCCAGTCCGAGGTGTCGCGCCCGGTATGTTGCCACCTCTGAGCACTCCATGATGACGTGGGCAGCGGTTTCTTCCGCTGTCATGCAGGCTCTGCACAGGGGGCTGTCTGTAACACCTAAAGTGTGTAAGTGTTTGTTGAATAGGGCATGGCCGGTTATTGCCCCAGTTACGAGTCTAAGTTGAGTCCTTTTCAACTTCCGTAGTTTCCGTGACAATCCGGGATTTATTGTCTGAATGTCTGAATGAGTGACATAAATGATATGATTGGGATGAATCGATTGAGTGTCATAATAGAATGAGTTTCATGAATGGAAGAGTGAAATTATTGGAATGGGGGGCATGAATGGATTGACTGGTATCGATGGAATGTATGGAATTATTGAATGAATGAACGCATCCGAGTGGGATGACTGGAATGCATGGATCGTTTTGTAAAGTATCAATATTTTTATATAGTTTATTTCAAAGTTTAAACAAAAATATCATGAACTATGGATCCAGTTTATATGTATAACGTTATAATGCTAACGATATACTCGTAAACACAGTATGAAGTGTTGTAGGGTCGTAACCAGCCTTTTAATTATATTTTTTTCGGTTGGTTCCAGGGCTCCTCCGTGATGTGACGGGCGGCTACTCGTGGTGTTTCTACGGAATGGGCTCCTGCATGGTCCTGGGTACGATTCCCGTCGTAGCCTTCCACGCCTGCACCAAAGACACAGAGTCCTCTGTTGACTGAAAACGGTAACTTTACTTATTTTTCTAAATATCGCAGCTAGAGCCTGACCAGTGAGTGGTGACACAAAAAAATGGCGGCAATAAAATATCACAAGCTGGCAGCACGAAATGCATAACGACTGGATAGGTGTTCGTACGTAAGCATGAACACTTCTATAAAAAACGCGATGATATGCCTCCTACACGCCCAATACGCCATAAACATAAAATTATCTTGCCACCTTCCCGCCTTAAAATCATCTCATCCGGCCCTTACGTAATGACTATAAAAATATACAACAATTTACCTGAAATATTAAGACAAGAAAAAAATGAACGTAATTTTTTAAATAAACTCAAACAGTTACTAATTACAAAAGCTTACTACACAATAAATGAATACTTAGACGACAAATTATAAATAATGTAAATTAGTTAAATTAAACAATAAAGGTAAATTATACAAAAATACAATAAATTCAAATATTAATAATGAAGTCTCTTCATATTATTAAAAGGGTAAGTCTCCCTCTCTCTAAATATGTTTGCTGTGCCCAACAGGGTTCATAATTGAGACATTTATTATATTTCCATCTTTGTAAACATTATTATTGCAATAAAGTATTGAGTATTGAGTAGGGCATGCAGTATCGGAAAATTTCCAGTATCGGAATTTAAAATCGGTATTGAACCTCAATATCGGAATCTCGGAATTACGCAGGGCGTACAATATCGAGTATTTCCAATACCGGAATTAAAATTCGGTATTGTATCTCAACATCGGAATTCCGATACTAGTATCGGAATTGGGGATCTATTAGAAAAACACACTTTTTATTCAATATTCAATACCGACTTTCAATTTCGATACTAGAAATCGTCCGATACTGCATGTCCTACATGTAATGCATAGAAGGTAATGTCTTCTATGTGTAAGAATTTGAAATTATACCAGGCAACTCCACAGATAACTTTGAAATGCTACGTTTTTTTCGATATTACTATACCGGAATTAAAAGGTAATGAATATCGGATTTACGATATTGATAGGCCCAATATCGGAATTCAATTTCGATATTGAAAGTGCTCCGGTATTGCTCCGTCTAATCTCGGAATTGTAATATCTGAACAATTGGTCCGAGATTCCGAGATTTCGAGATTCCGAGATCTCGGAATTCATGCCCTAGTATTGAGTATTGAGTACTCTTAATGTGATAGCTTGGTTCATAGGTAAAAATGTTGCCATGTAAAAATTAGAAAAAAAATGCTTTTGTCACGACTCGCTGGTTAGACCTAAACTAAAGACTCTACTTAGGTTAAGAGAAAATAAGATTTAAAAAATGTTTTGTTTTGGTTATTGCAGGTAAAATGTACCTACTTGGATGTGTTCGCTTCAATGGATTTCTTCATTGGTCAAAGAAGTACCAATTAATGTTTAACCTTGGATGTATTTAAACACGTTATAAAATAAAATAGAGCGTTTTCGCACATTTAGTGCTTTTTATAAGCAATTTGAAAAAATCGTGTATTTTCTGGGTTCTGTCTTTATAAGAAAAAGTATGGTGCGGAAATGCTCTTAAGGAGGATTCACAATGATGATTGCACGCGATCAAATAGTCACCAATAATAGCTGCTTCTAATTGTTTAATGCGGTTTTACACATGATTTATAGTAGCTATTAAACTCATGCATTGTGAATCCTCTTTTAGCGAAATGAACACGAATACTCTTCTGTTAGTATCGGTTTAAAAGCTATCTGTCTTCTGTACTTACTGTCGAAAAACCTGTCCGTAATTATTGGTTTTAGATAAGAAATTCATAGCAATATCATCGTGTTTTAGAAATTGTATGCTTATTTGACGATATTTTTAATCTACTTATTCCGAAAAATAAAGCATTATGTGACAAATATGTCACTTGTTATATGAAGTACATCGCTTAGATCCTTCTTGCTCAGTGACTTCACAAATAATAAATAACTGGCAATAATGTAATAAGATCAAGTAATTTATCCTGGTCACGGCACCAAATTGTAGCCTGAAAAATGAAGAGAGAAATTATTACTTAACATAAAACACTCTTGTAAACGTGACTTGTATTAAAAATAATTGCTTATAAAAGTTTAAGTTAGGCAATTATTGACATTACGTATTTGACGCGTTGTATAATCTAATAATTATAGTTCAAATAATCGGGTGACTTGTATATGTTATAGTCAAAATTGCACGAATGTCTTTTGACACTGTAGCTTTAACCCGACTAATGGCCGAACCCTATATTCAAACCGCGGATAGATAGGTTTACTTCGGATTAAAATTTGACACATTTTGTATGGGCAAATGTCAAATTTTAATCCTAAGTAAACCTTACTATCCGCGTTTTGAATATAGAGTTCGGCCGTTAATCACTTGAGAAAGCGGTCGTTGAGTTTAGTTGTGACGTTTAAGCGATATTGACGTACACACGTCACAGTGCTGTGTGAGAGTGATGACCAATTCTAACACAAACATGCAAGGGCAAATTAATTCTACTATGCTTTAAGCTATAACGTTATAATATACTGTAGAAAGACTTACCACTAGAGATTCCCCTCCAAGCAGGTGTCACGTCTGGGGTCTGGGGTTAAACTTGTACCCCCTTACTATTAGACGTTGAGTAACGGTGGTATAGCTATACAATGTTTTGTCCTTATCTGTCAAATTCAAATGTCACAATGACAGATAAGGACAAAACACTGTATAGCTATACCACCGTTACTCAACGTTTTTTAGTAAGGGGGTAGTATATAGCATCGGACTAGGGAAAAACGGCGCGACAATTGCGCTGTCAAATTTAGTTGCACTAACTGACGCTCGAGGCGCTGTTATAGATACTTGTCATCTACTTGTCACAAGATGTCGCTAGCGTCGCTAAATTATAGTAGACATTGTAATCGGGTATAGATAACTAAATATTTACGATTTGGTGTGCTTTATATACAAACTTTGTCTTAAAATATTTGAATTGTATGTGGAGAGCCAAAGAGATTTCGAATGCGTTTTTCTTCGTCCTTTACGGACAAGCTAAGGTCAAATCCTTACTAATATTGTAAATGCGAAAGTGTGTGGTTGTTTGTTCTGTTTTCACGGTCAAACGACTTGACAGATTTCTAACTAAATACATTAGCACGTATGTAGTTTCTTACATAGAAAAAGACATAAGTGACTTTTTATCACGTTATCCTACACGGATGTTTAGAAATCTTATAATAAATACCGAAAGTTTCCGTTGGATTCTGCATTTATTGGGGGAGAAGAGAGTCCGGAAGGAAGGAAAGCTGGAAACACTCTGAAAGCGTTAGCTGTGTTGTGCGGCGGTCAAATTTGTAAATGTTCGATTTCTTAAAGAAGTCGTTCATTTACAACGCAGTTCGTAAGTATAGTTTGGCAAAAAGGTGATTGGAAAGAAATAAGGACGCTGGCTGTACGAAGTGAAATTGGTAACATGATTAAAATTTTACCGGGAAACTGCTGCTTGGTGTGTTAGTTAGTCATAACAGCACACCCTGTTTTGCCAAGCTATATACAGCTTTATGTATTAATATTATACAGGTGTTTAATATAGGTACACGTTTTTGGATAAGATTGAAATTATTTTTATCTAATTCTACATCCATATCATAACTTCAATATAATATTACGTTTAGAAGCGATTGGCAAATGCCCTATATTAAGTAACCTGTATCTGTGGTTGTACTTTAATGTGAACATTAAGATACATGTAGGTACATGAAGATACAGGGTAACGACAGATACAGGTTTCTCGTATATTGTAGAAAACTTATGATATGCATGTAGATAAAGTTATGTATGCGACTGTACGCATAATTAGGCATTAAAACACTCGTGTATTAATGTCTCGCATTATGAACCAGTCACATAAATAACTAGTACTCCTCAACGTGTCATAACATGAGTTAATCATCACTTTTGTACCTCGTCGCGTTTGTTAAAACACATACAATTACCAATACCGACATAGAACCGTATCGCAGTAAATAAATGACGTGCTATCAAATAAAGATAGATCCTCTATGTCGATTGCGATCGTTAAAATCGCTTCAGGATTAATGATTTTCACTTGCAATCCCCATTGTGAATCTACCTTAACACCAAACATTCGATCAAATTGATCACTGTCTGTTAAGGACAAGGTTAAAATCACAGAAGAAAGACTAAAGGCATAAAAACTGTAGTAAATAAGCAGAAAATACATTATGGTTCACTTCTTTTTACTTATGGTTTTCATAGTGAGTTGGAAAGAGATGAATCTATAGCTGTTCTTTCGTTATTTGGTACATCGTCACAAGTAAGGCGTGATTTGGACCTATAAGCACCTATAGTATTTGGACCTATAGACAAGGAAAGACAAATCCTTCGTATAGGAAGGACAAAGAAGTCCCTGTGTAAAACCTTGTGATAATGACAGTTAAAGAAGAAAAAACAGCCTACTTTTTGTTTCATTTTTTCTCATGTAAACTAAAAAGTAGAGTAAGATAGCTGACGCAAAACTACGTCTTATAGTCCGGTTTCTATGCTATATGTTCTTATACTGTGGTTAAAATGGATCGACTGTTAATAAAATCTGTGATCATGTAAATTATTCATTTGACGGATGCAGTGGCTGGGTAAAACCAACAACCGTATTGAGGTTGTTCTTAAAACTTACTTTTTAATTTGCTAAGGAAGAAAGCTACTATTAATCTGCAAAGTATAGTGGCCCACGCCGCTCATCATAAGCAAGGCAAAGTTGGGTATTAGCCGCTTTGTTCGATCTGCTTTTCAACGAAACGTGCGACCTAAAACGTTAATAATATTGAAAAATTAGCTGTTAAAGAGTCACCTAGCAGAATATACCTAAATGTCCCACACAATTAAAGATTGAGCGTCAGTTGTGATTGTCGTCTTAATAGTTTACCACGAACCACTAAATTCGAAACTTCGAATGCCGAGTCCCTGTCACTCGTCATTCAAAATTAAATCGAGAGAAAGAAATGGAGCTAACGTAACTTCAAAGCTAGATTTTCAAAGAAGGCCCTCTGTTCAGACATGTGAACTATGTAGATGTCTGCATAATTTAAAATCCGGTATTTATGTTTTAATTAAGCAAATGTTTTTTTAGCGCAAAGGATATAAGCGTATGAAAGCACGCGTTTGTGTTTTTTTTTCCTGGATCGAGTCCACGCGGCGTTTTGAACATATTTACAATGATGAGATTGTTGTATTTTTTTTAACTGATAATTTGCAAAATGTTTCTGGGGTTCTACTCCCAAAACCAACAAGAGAGATGAAGTCACCTTCGAGATATTTTCGGTAGCGCCAATGTTTCTCTCTCCATTACTTTTAAATTGTATCTGATCGGTTAGAAATGCCTTCGAAGAGATAAAACATTAAATTAATAGTTTACTTTTCAAAATGATGATAATTTTATAAGCCATTTGTACTTTTTTTTGTGGTTAAATAAATAAATACATAAATAAAATAATTTTATAAGATTTTTTCACATTTTAGCTGTCTTGTCACTAATATTCCGGTTGAAAAAAAGCGTTTCTTTTCGGCGTTGTAAACTAAACTCTACACTTAAATACAGTGAAGTTGTTTAAATATTTACATAATAATCCTTATAAAAACCTGCTTTCAAATTAAAAAAAACTCGCATTGAAATCGATTCACCCGTTTAAGATCTACGGTGCCACAGACAGACACACACACAAACACATAGCGGTCAAACTTGTAACACCCTTCTTTTTGCGTCGGGGGTTAAAACAAAATATATTTAACTTTTAGTTTTTTTTCACTTATAAATACTATTAGATTTGTAAGATGTAAGGCAAAACGCTAACTAAGCTCTGTGAGTGAACATCTTTTATAAAAAAAATACTAAATACTTTTTTAAATAAAGAACAATCGTGACTCAGTCACTTTAAAAAAGTATTAAGACTAAACGTATTAAAATAACTATAGATGTATTATGAAAATATCACTGTCATTATAATAGTATTTATTTTATATGACGGAAGTTCTTATATCTATTTCACGTCAAGTTTTTTTTTATTTGTATTTGTTATCAAGTAATGTTGATAGCTTTACTAGAAATATTTGGACACCGTAATTTAAGGCAAGAGTGGTTAGACTTAAGTTGAAACGGGCGTGGAACAGAGGGCTCAGACAAGATGCACTAGGCTAACTAACGTTTCTATTCGATTCGTTTCCAATCGCGTCACTGGTAGACCATGTGACTTTTCGTATCGCGTCATCTACCAGTGACGCGATTGGTTTAAAAACGAATCGAATAGAAACGTTAGCTAGCGTAGTGCATCTTGTCTGAGCCCTCTGATGACCGTGGTCAAATATTTTTCGACTAGGGACATCATACTGGAAGGTCTACACGACGGACCGACGGACAGGGGCCCGTTTCACGAACGCTTGTAACTTGCATTACAAGCGGAAATCTCTTTTCAACAATATGCATTGAAAAGAGACTCACTTACATTTGCAAGTTACTTACAAGCTTACGTGAAACGGGCCCCCAGACCCCCGTTACACATACAGGTGACAATTTGGCATACATTGCAAAGTTGAAGACGTCCCTAACTAAGCTTCATATAAGCTATGCTATGTACCTACACTTAAATGTCAACTATCATCTGTCAATGTCAGGATGGTGAAAAAAGGCTAACGAGACCTTATTTTCTGTTGCTCGATATTTAAATAAATCCTACGCTATATTTATAATGACGAGGACTTGAGTTTATTTCACGACATAAAACAAGACCATGCCCTCAATTCTGGTGCCAAAAGAGATGAAGTTACATTCGAGATAAATGTCTGTTTCATGCATATTTTGACATATCTCCAATGTGATTTTATCTCTATAATTCCGAGAATAGGGGCCAATTTTCTAAATATAATGTAACTACATTGGCGGCAAAAGAAATCAATCTTGACAGCTGTCAATAAAGTACAACAAAATACAAATTGCGTTGGCAGCTGTCATTTCCGACTTCTTTTTTCTTTATCCAATGACACCTGCGTTGTTTTTAGATGTAGGATCTATTTCTATGTATGTCACGGTCAGATATCCTTAATTATTAATGTACTTTGACACACGGAAGCTCTAAAATATATAGTCGCGCCGTTCTAAAAGGCCTTTGAATCATGTTTGAGACTTAACAGACAGAAACGCGTGGAGCGAACCTTACCTACGTGCTTCTCGTTAGTCCATATGAGAAAATACTTTACCGAACAGTGGTCCTCGCGTGTGATATCCATGGAGTTATTTCTCTAAAAAGTCCACGGGAGTGTCTAAAAATAATTTTACTTTGGCGGAATACACGTTAACAGAAGTGAAGCCATTAATTAAAATTAGAATTAGAATGAGAGGCATGTTTGAGGTTATGTTTTGTTCTACGTTGACAGCTGTCAGATCAGATCTCTCAGAACGGCATGACTATAATATTGGTGAGTAATATTTTTAATAATAAAGTGTTCATATTTCTAGTGGAGCGTCTTATTAGCTAAATGAGATTTTAATCTCGAATTGACTGTCTGTAACAATGTTTAAGGAGTTTTTGTATATAAAATGTGCATGTAATAAATGAAGTGTTAAAATTATTGTTTTATTTGGTGATTCCTATGGTCGGAACTTAACCAGACATTGGACCCGATTCTACGTGCACATCGCGTAAATAGCCTAAAACTATTGGTTTATAGACCAAACACTATCAGAAAAAAATATGATATACCTACACCCCTTCTAAAAACTTTACTTACCCAATTGTCTAATTTTTAGACATAGTTTAGAAGGCAGATTTAACAAGTGCTATTCCAGAATGTCAATATAATGGGTCTATATTAACTGACATAATTATTTTTAGTCATAATGTGTTTTAGGTCATAATCATCGCAAGTCATAACGTGTTTTTTTAAAGAAACTTTTACTTTTTCATGATTTTTATAACCAAACCTAACCTAACCTAGCCTTGTCTACACGTTAGATATTTCAGAACTTCTGAAAAGTTTACAGTTTCAGCGATATATAAAATTATAACTATCAAAAATTATGTCAACAATTAGATTATGGCCAATAAAATTATGGGAAACAAGGGGCTCCCCAATATAATATTTAATAGACCGCCTAAAATAAGAAGCGTCAGATTCAAATTAGCCCTGTCATTTTGATTATGACAGCTGCTCATAGAATAGCAAAGTGTTTTAGCGACACCTTAATAAAATTAGGAAGTTTAGAGGCCGCTGTAGAATCGGGTCCATTGATTGAGTATTGGAATTGGCCTGTCTCCCTTCCCCCGCGCGGACCATGGAAGTGTCACGAAAGAACTTGCCAGGCTATAGATTATATAGTAACACTTATATAATCTTTAGATTACTTTTTAGGGGGGAGGCACATCTATCAGCTTCGAATCGCATTTTATAAGGAAAATCGTTGTTTTGTATGAAGAGGCGTCCGCATCAATACACCTTTCAGCATTAAGTGCGTAAAGTGAAGCAACCCATTTCACGTGCTGTGGCCCGTTTCACGAAGCTACAAGTTACAAATTACAAGTGGAACTCTCTTTCTAGCAAAAGGAGTTAGAAAGTGACTTCGGCTTGTAATTTGTAACTTGTAGCTTCGTGAAACGGGCCTCTGAAGGATGCTAATTCAAGTTAACGCACGAGAACGGTTCCTTACGCATGAGACCAGTGGCCCGTTTCACGAACCTACAAGTTACAAATAACCAGCGGAACTCTCTTTCTAGAAAAAGTAGTTAGAAAGAGACTTCCGCTTGTAATTTGTAACTTGTAGCTTCGTGAAACGGGCCTCAGATGCTTACGAACGAGAACGGTTGCATAAGCGTATGACGGCATGCTAGCGAATAAGAATCGTTGCGGACTCATGTGAAAGGGGGAGGAGCTGAAAGCATGCGATGACATCATTTAGCTATCTATTTACATATCTGGGCAGAATGGTGGCAACTACAGCGTCTCTTAGAGCAACGGAATTTAAAAAGATTACAAAATGACATTGACAGCTGCTGCTAGGAAATCGATAACCATTGACACCATTCGATTCGATAACCTACCTATGTTTACATGGCTGCCGTTAAAGAGAAGATTAAATAACCTAAAAATTGCACGTGAATTTGTATAAATAGGTCAATATTGTGATAAACAATGGCTGAAACAGTAATTATAGAAACGGTGTATCTCAAGGAGCAGACGTACCCCATGCTGGTGAACTTCCAAAATGGGTATCCGAGCGAAGACTTTGAAATCGATGCTGCGTTTCTCCAAGACGAAAATGCTAACAATACAATTGCTACTGAGCTCTCTGGGCTCTTGTACGCTGGTACTGAAGAGAAGGAAGAACTAGGGAACACGTTAATATTGGCCAGGGACCGAAACACCGGAAAAGTCCGCCTAATAGAGGTAGGATGTGTCGATTTAAATCCAGTCTTTAATATTGACTTGGATGCATCGCAGCTTCTCGAAACAAGCAACTTAGAGTTAAGTAGGAAGTTCGGATCCAAAAAGCAGAAGCAGCAAATGGAACAACGTGAAAAATTAAAGGTTAATATTAATACAGTGACCGAACAGATGGAAAAAGTGACTGAAAACATAAATGCAGACAATCTGGATTTGTCTGCATATAACAAAAGTGATTCTGACGACTTCTACATACCACCGATAGACAAAAACGCCACTAAAGTAGAGGATGTGTATGATCTAAACAGAATTTTAACGGAAGAGGAATATGAGATAATTTATTCAGAACTGGAAACTAAGGATTATACATCAGACTTTGTTCCGTGGTTAAAAACAGTGGTAACTGAAAGGAAGAACATGACACCACGCTTAACAGTGCTAGCTGTGTACGCTAATTCATTATTAAAACTCTCTGCACTTAAAGCTACGGATTTGAGGAAGAAAATGTTCACAGCATGCCCACCTTCGCACACGTTGAATGAATACATTGTTAATAACTTTACAACAATGTCTAATGGGAAAAGGAACCGTCCGCTTCAGTATAGAGACAAAACCATATGTTATTTCATTGTGTTTATGCTAATATTAACTAATTTCAAATTTGACTTGGAATTATTGACTTCGGAACTGAAAATGGCTCCCGCAACGGTAGCTTTGAAGGTACGAGTGACCGGAGCATGTGTTGTTACCACGGGCACCAAGAAAATGGTGCAATTGAAGCTACCATTAATCACAAAGTTTTCTTCTTTCCGAAGAAGTGCCAAGTTTTGACTGAAATAAGTGTTAGTTATGATAAATAATAAATATTTTATGTGAAAGTTTCTCTAACCTGTATTTACTTGGCCAAAATAGTACCTAACGTAACTTGTATAAGATAGAGTTAGTGTAAAGCTCATATGGGATATATTATTGATAGGCTCCCGATGCAGACTGAATAATGTGAGATAAGGTGTATGTGAAGACCTCCGAGACATCTGCGCTATTTGAAAAAATATTTCACCAGTTCAAAGTATATTACTAAATAATATCCAGGGACAATCTCACAGCTCTAGGCTCGTACTATGGGTACTAGACAATGATAAATATACTTATATAGGGAAATACCAATTTAAATACATAGAAAACATCCACGACTCTTGAACTTTTGCTCTTACTGGGAATTAATCCCAGGAACGCTAGCTTTGAAGGCAGGGACACTTACTACTACGCTGAACATAGTCGTAGTTGTGTCCTTTATTGCATTATGTGTTAGCAAATAGTCTTAAAAATATCAATACAATAAAATAGTTTATTCATAACTCAATAGTTATAACTCATGTCCAACATAAACTCTGTATTTAATTCATATTCTATTTAGATACCTACTTCATAACTAAATTACGTAATAACTTAAGTGTAAAAACTGTTTACCGTCAAAAATTTCTGAACTTTTTGTAAAATATATCATTACTACTTTAGAAAAATTCGTATCTGATATTTCAAGATGTATGAGTTTGAACTTAATTCTCATCACGTTTAAGTTTAAAATCGTACGTCACAAAATATGAGATACGAGGTTTTTTCAAAGCAATGACAATGTGCCCTTTTGTATTAATTTTAATGTTGGTGGTATATTATTATATACTAGCGACCCGTCCTCGCTTCGCTCCGGTTTATGCGAGTTTTTTTTCTGTAACCCAGAATGTATTATACATAAAAACCTTCCTCTTGAATCACTCTATCTATTGCTGAAAGCTGCATTAAAATCCACTGAGTAGTTTAAAAGATCTAAGCGAACAGACAGCGGGAGCGACTTCATTTTATACTATATAAAGATTTTTTCTCAAACATGCAATGAAATATTGATGTTATGTTCCTTATAGGCTGCGAAGTATGACGTTTCAGGTGCGGCTAGGACAAGAGGTCGTTTTTGGATTTTCATACAAATCGTGCAGGCCTAGGCCGGCAAAGTCCTCTTTTTTAATTTCCATTCCACATAAATTTGTGGCACATGCATCAAGACATTCTGCCACCATGCGTATTAAAAAAATGAAACTGCGTTTTTTGTTGTTTATTTCATTGCATGTTTGAAAAAGCACTATACATACCTCGGCAGGAAATATGGGGTTGCCCGACTCAGACCTATCCGGCCTCGCTTTGCTCGGCCGTCTATGTCTTCGGCCGGCAAACCCTTTTGTCCCGGCCTCTGTAGTAATGTACTAATTGTGCTTGTGCTGGGTCCCTGAACTGACCATTTCCATGGTAGTGATAAGAGTGTATAAACTAACGAGCTTGTTCCTTTTTCTTAAATTGCGAGGTCTAGGGTTATTATCTCTTGGGTGAGTAAATATGTCAGGATTCTTCTTTACAAATTTACAAATCTCAATAATGTATGATGTTAGTGTTAAAATATTTAATCAAATAAAATGTGCTATACAACTTTGTTTCATTTATATGAACATTCACTTTTTCAACCCCCGACGTAAAAAGAGGGATGTTAGGGCTTGGACACAACACCACGGCACTACGTCCTTAACCTTTTCAACGCCACAGTCGGCTCTGGCCGTCAACTAAAAGTCGTGCCACTGACGCCACGTCGGCTACAGCCGACAAGAGTTTAAGATTAAAAGAGACTTTGTTTGGTAGCAATAAGGTGTAATTTGCATAGCATAGCAAACATGTTTGGCGTGTGGGTGGCACATTTTGTATTCGACGTATGGCATTCAAAAGGTTAACGTGAAACGGCGCGGCGCCGTAGAAAGGCACAGGCTTTATAAGTTCGACCGCTGTGTGTGTGGCACCGTAGTCTTAAACGGGTGAACCGATTTGGATGCGGTTATCTTTAATTTGAAAGCAGTTTTTCTAGCGGTGGTTCTTAGCTAGGTTTCATTATTAATTGGTCGGGCCATTAAAGAGATATCAGCTCTAAAACAAGGGGTCACCATTTTAGGTGTTTGTATCTATCTAATACTGCCCTCCTAATGGCCTGTTGTTTGATCGGTAGTTAAACTAACTAATGGTCAAAAAATGTTACTAATGGTTGAAATCTCAAGGAAATGTGTCAAATTTTCCATTCCTTTTTCGAATTTTAACTATTAGTTAGTTTAACTACTGATCAAACAACATGCCCTAAGTAAAAGGGACGCATTACCCATTTGATAGTCAAAGTAAATTTAACCCCCCATCTTAAAAAATAAGGTCACTATTACATACGCGGGTCTATGAGACATACGTCCTTTTTTTTAAGGAGGGCAGAATAATTTGTAATGTGACCAGTGTTTTAGCACATGTGGTGTTCAATAAAAGCTGATTCAGGTAACAAACCACTGAGAAAAATCATTTTTGAATAGCTATAAAAATAATCAACATGTAAGCCAACAAAGATTTGTTGTTGTTCACTTGTCTTTCTAGCAAAACAGAATTTGCCACGGCAGTTTTATTTTTGAAAAGCGGATAAGGTTTTAATAGGACGGAAATGTTCGGCAGTATTAGGCGGTATTAGCTAATTTTGCTCAATCACAGACGAAATATGTATACCTACTTGCACACACACACAAACACAGAGAGAGAGAGAGACACATACTGTTCTAATTATTTAGTGTTTAATTCTAACTGCCAATATTGTTATATATGTAATTTCATGTAAATTAAGGTCCGACCGAGATCTCGGTCTCGGCAAATCTCGGCCAAAAATCGTGCCGAGATCTCGGCCCAAAACGGCCGAGACACCGCTGCAATCGATTTCATTTTTTTTGACAGGGTACAATGCCGCAAAATTGCTTTGTTTTGTCGTACAATAAGTATTGTTCTTTTCAATTTTGAGTATTAAGTTTATTAAAACCATAATAGAACCTTTTTTTCATTATTAACGGGGTTTTTTTATAGTTAAAAAAACGCAAATATATAAAAAATACCCCTTTTTCCGTGTCTCGATCTCGGTCTCGGTCTCGGCCGAGAATTTATTTTATTCTCGTTCTCGGTCTCGGTCTCGGCCGAGATTAAAAAGCGGTCTCGGTCGGACCTTAATGTAAATGTCTAAATAAATCATTATTTTTATTAAAATTGGGCGAACTTACCTAAATGTTTGATAAAGGATATAAAATTAAAACTCATATTCAACAGTGGTAATATATATTACAATTTATATCATTATCAATTACATACAATAAATGAAACATGGTAAAGCGCTTACATTAAGTTTGACGAATCGTCGATTGTCAAAACTATACAGCATTTGAATCGCTTATGAAATGACTCATCACATACTTCAGATGGGCGGGAAGTTTTTTTAAATTACTACGATTGATCGGTATTTTTCTTGTTTATATCTAGTAAAATGATTAATACCCTTAGTTATAAACACACTATAAATGTATGTTAGTTCAATTATTCGTTGTCACTTTCTATCTGATGCAAATGTCACAATGAAGATAAGGACAAACCTTATTTTAATTAGTATTAGTAGCAAAATGGCGCGTCAAACGTCAAATTCAAATTTAGAACGTTACGTTTCATTCAACGAATGAATGTCTATGGTTCATAGGGATTCGGAAAAATATAGATTCTACTAGACTTGTATTTAAGTTCAAAATCGATTAAAATGATGATCATGTGACCTTGAGGGTCGTGCTTAAGGAGACAACGGGAGTGCTCTGAAGTGACTGTGCTACATACAAGTCGACACACGTAAAAAGAGCCCTGATCGGTGGGGACGACGGGGGGAGTGTTTTTTAAGTGTGACGACCTGTAATGTACTTTAAAAACCTAGCTTTTTGAAGGGTTCCTACCTATATCAAAATTGAATATTAATCAAGCTCTAGAAATAGTGATGACGTTGGTGCCTCAACTGCTGTAAGTGATTTCATCTATAAACATAAAAAGGGCCTATACAAAATGCATACCGGATTGGTCAATTTCAGACATTTTCATCGTTCGCCAACTATAACACTATATATAAGTATAACACAATTTAACATTATAATAGCACATTGAATTAAGTAAATCTATAGTGCGTGTGATAACTATACAATATACTGAAGTAATCAAATGGAAATAATAAATGATCATAACTCTTGAAATATACGCCATGACCTTGACCTTGAAAATATGACTAAAGTTCAAGGTCAATAAACTGCTGCCATGGACACAACCAAGAATAATGCACATTTTTCTTCAGTTTCCGATAGATTTAAAATTCGAATTGGTACAAACTTTTCTTTTACGTAAATGTCTAAAGACAAAAATAATATGTATAATATGAAACATCATTTATTATTCCCATAATCGTGAACACCAAACTTAATTTTACAGAAGTGCATAACATTAAAACTTTTACCCCCTTACTAATAAACGTTGAGTAACGGTGGTATAGCTATACAATGATTTGTCCTTATCTGTCATTGTGACATTTGAATTTGACAGATAAGGACAAAACACTGTATAGCTATACCACCGTTACTCAACGTTTATTAGTAAGGGGGTTAATATATATCTTATGCTCTAGAACTATAATATACATGATAAACAGCAAAATCTTTGCGGTATCCAAAATTGACTTAAATCGTTGTTCTAACTGACAAAATTTTCAAAGCAACATATTTTCTACCAAGTACAAAAAAAGATTTCTCACTCTCCCTTATGGCCTATTACAATGGCCACACATGACTAATAGATTTACTCTGAAAAATTCGGATGGCCTTTCTCATACGAGAGAAATTATTGAACGTAATTTCAAAGTTAATGGAGTCGAGAGTTAACTTAACACTTCCACCGTCCACGGTCAAAATATTGTATGAAGTTCTGACGCACATGTGCGTCATGATCGGATAACACGTGTAATGTGACAAATTACATAAATGTCGTATTTAATTCTATCTCAAGACACATCTTAGCCAAAGTGAGTTTAATAATACAGCCCTAAGATTTTTGTACAGATTGTATAGGTATCTATTAATTTAAAGTCAATGATGTCCTTATCTTCATTTTGTAAGTACAATATTGACGGTTCCTAATTAGTTAGACTTTAATATAATTTGAAACGTGTAGCCATTTTGTTTTTCACAAGAGCTGTCACGGATAGATATATGCTAACATGCTCACAGGCAAACTGGGAACTGTTTTATAAAGCTACAAATTACAATTTACAGGTTACAAGTTTCCATTTGACACAACCTCGACCAATGACGACCAGCCATTTGAGCAGTGTTTCCAGTTAAGACCTGTAAAATTGTTAATTGTAGCTTTATAAAACGTGCCCCTGGGGCCTGTTTTATAAAGCTACAAATTACAATTTACAGGTCGCAAGTTTCCATTTGACACAACCTCGACCAATAACGACTAGCCATTTGAGCAGTGTTGCCAGTTTAGACCTGAAAAATTGTTACTTGTAGCTTTATAAAACGTGCCCCTGGTGGTAAAACAAGTATGCTCGAATCCAGTCATTTGGAAGTGCAAGTCTCGTCATATGTCGTCAGACAAATCCGCGGACACTGTAAGTAACGTGCGACGGTCGATATTCCAAAAAAAACAAGAGCAAGCGCGGGTAGTTTGAAAAACTCGAACGCAACATAAATAAGCACCAGCCTTCTTCAGTCTACCCGTGACCACGACCGTAGCAACACGATAGAAAAGTCTATATAATGTTTTTACGCGATTAATTTCCGTTTTAGATTTATAACAGTATAAATGTGCTCAGTAGCTCAAGCACGAAAATTTCAATTTATTATTTTACTTGTTTATACCGTGGAGAAGGCAAAAGAGCAAGAAGTAGAGGTAACTGTGACCTATAGACATTTACATTAGCAAGACTACAATCTCGAGACTACAATCCTAAGACCGCAAATGCGTTGCCAACCCTGAGAACTACTTCCACTTGCTTTCTTATTAAACGAATTGTGCAATAGAAAATAAATCACTAAGTAGTCATGTCCTACTAACGCAACGCAACTAAGGTAACGCTAAATACAAAAATGGCCGAAGCGACACTAAGATTAGACTTCAGTAAGGCCTCGATTATCACAAATTTTGAATATGCTACGATATTTCCAATGCGTTACGTAAGCAAATGCAGTAGTAGCAAAAATATCCGCATCACATTTTAGCAGGGGGAAAACTCACACATATTTACCAAGTCCAGAGTTCTAGGCTTGTACTATGGGTACTAGACGTCGATAAATATACTTATATAGAGAAATAAATACTAAGATACATAGAAAATAACAATCCTCAGGAAACAAATATTCGTGTTTAACACATAAATATTTGCACATGGACAGTTAAGGCCCCCATACATGTAGAGGCCGATCGGTTCAGGCCGAACTGCGTCAGTTCCGCCTGACCGGATCGAGTGGCCATACATATAAAGACCGATGTGTTCAGGCCAAACTGCGTCAGTTCCGCCTGACCGGATCGAGTGGCCATACATGTAGAGGCCAATCGGTTCAGGCCGAACTGCGTCAGTTCCGCCTGACAGGATCGAGTGGCCATACATGTGAAGACCGATCAGTTTTTCCAATGGCCAATCGTTCAGGCGGACGGATGCGATTTGCCTTCAGGCCAAATTACACATACACGATGCGATTTTGCATCCGGTCAGGCAAATCGTTCAGGCGGACGGATGCGATTGGCCTTCAGGCCAAATTACACATATAGGATGCTATTTTGTATCCGGTCAGTTAGAACTGAAGGCAAAACCGATCATGTAGGAAGGCCTTTAGCTTCGTTGGCAACTAGGCACAACCAACTGCGTCGTTAAAATATGCTTATATAATTTAGTACAATATTCGGATCCGATATTATTTTGCCTTACTGTGCGACTACATGAGAAAATGCCTAATTGTGCAAAATATAGTTACAGAATTATCAACAAAAGTTTTTAGAGTTGTAGGTAATTATGTAGCTCTGCCTACCCCACTCTGGGATTACAGGCGTGAAGGTATGTACATGAGAAAAACGTCTCTCTAAGTTTTAACCTTTTGAACGCCATACGTCGAATACAAAATGTGCTACCCACACGCCGAACATGTTTGCTATGCTATGCAAATTACACCTTATTGCTACCAAACAAAGTCTCTTTTAATCTTGAACTCATGTCGGCTGTAGCCGACGTGGCGTCAGTGGCACGACTTTTAGTTAACGGCCATATTTAAATCGTAGTCTTTAGCATTCAATAATGGTCATTCATATGGATTTAAATAACTTTTATTCGCTAGATATTTGAGTAAAAATTATTTGTATTTTTTCTTGTGGTACAATATCATATTTTAAACGAAATGTGTTTTTTATTGCATTCTGTTTCATTCCATTTTATTGTTCTTTTTTTAAACCGTGTAGTTACACACTTGACTTCATTTGATTTATAAATATAACATTAAACGGATCTTTATTAAAAGTGTAATAATTCACGTTATCTTTTTATGCCACTATTTATATTCCACTCCATGGTATTGTCGCCACGTCAATGAAATTTAAAACGTGTCTAACAAAATAAATGCTCGATGCAACAAGATTTTTACTTATCATTGAAACATCGTGACATTACTATACATAAACTATAATTATTAATTACTTAATACTATTATAAAATCTTAATTAATTCAATATGATTGCGAAATTAAACTTTAAATACATTGTCAATATTTTATTTGATCACTAAAAATGGCACCTATTGAATATATAAATGTAAAATATAAAATATTACATAATTAATAAAAGAAAATCAAAGTTAACATTTCGGAGCTACACTTAAAAATACGTAAATTGCAAAATAAGAAAAAATGCTTATCTACCCATTTCATTTTAATATCAAATACAGGTAAAAATACCAACCATTTAGTTTTGTATAATTCTGTTGCAATAATAGGTATAAATTGCTCTCTCTTTAATATGAATAATTTCGTGTGTATTCAATAAAAAAAAACTGTAAAGAAATATTTAAAACTCAAATGCATACTTATTTATTATTCATTAAGTTATGTCCTTCGTAATTTCCTTGAAATTCTATACTGTTGTTTTAAATATTTTTCCAATACTACAAAGCTTTATTTTGACACGACTGCCGACAAATAGTAATAATTCATTTTTTTCTATTAAAAACGAATAAAAACTACAAAATTGATTAAATTGTCAATTAAACTCACTTGATACGGCAGTCGTATTATTTTTACCAACCTACATTAACGATTTTATTATCCCAATAAACTTCCCCTTTGGTCATTTCATCGTAATAAGGGACGGCTTTATTACACCTTAGCACCCGTTTTTATTTTAAAAAAAACTACATTCTGTCATTCGTTAACACTTTAGACGCTAACGGTCCTTCCGTACGGTTGACGTACCGGTGCGTCATGAGCGGTAAATACGTTAATGACCTAATATACCTCTACTTTTCAATTTATATATCTCAAATACTGATTTTGACTTTATTAATTTATGAATTTCACTCAAATTCTCTTTAATAATCGAAAGTAAAGTTAAATGCGCCGTTTTGTAAGATGACCCTTAACACATTCAACGTCTATGAACGTATATATATATGAATTTATTATTGACGCACCGTATGCGTCAATATTTTTTTACTGATTTTTTTAAATATTTAAGTCATGGTTTATATAAATACACGCCTAAAATCAGTGAAATAAACTTCATATGGTTATAAAACTTTACCTTATGTTTTAAACTATAACATTTCTTTATAAAGCGTGCTGTTAAAATACTAAAAGCAATAAACTATTATATTTTGTAAATACGTTTTGAACTCTATGGCACTGACTACAAGGACTAATATTTAAGCTACAATTGACTGTAATTTAATTCATTTGTCAAAATAAATCTAGACATTTTTACGTAGCTTTTTTCAGCATCTGAAACAAAAACATAATTAAGTAAAAATATACTACATGTATAACAGAGTATATAAGATAAGACTAAGCAAAGAAAAACCGGACAAGAGCGAGTCGGACTCGCGCACGAAGGGTTCCGTACCACTATCTTTAAAAAATCACGTTTGTTGTATGGGAGCCCCCTTAAATATTTATTTTATTTTAATTTAATTATTTATTTTTAAAGTGAACATACAACTAAATATTCTATGCATATTTCAAGCGTCTACCTGTTGCCGTTAATAATTTCGAGCAAATAATGGCAGAGAATGACGTTTCTTGTACGGGAGCCTGTCTTAAATATTTATTTTATTCTGTTTTTTAACCGACTTAAAAAAAAGGAGGAGGTTCTCAATTCGTCGGGTTTTTTTTTTAATGTATGGTCGCCGATTACTCGAAGACCACCGGACCGATTTGAAAATTTTGACCTACCATTTTAAAAGAAGTTATTTTTTGCATTTTTGAAGGCGGGTTTTTGTTTTTTTAAACATTTATAGTATTTGTTGTAATACGGCAACAGAAATACATCATCTGTGAAAATTTCAACTGTCCAACTGTCACGGTACATGAGATACAGCCTGGTGACAGACAGACGGACAGGCGGACGAACGGACAGTGGTCTTAGGAATAAGGTCCCGTTTTTACCCTTTTAGTACGGAACCCTATAAACTGACAACCATTTTATCAAAATGATGGCTACTTGTCAACCGATTTTAATTACTTTTCTTCATGTTATTTTCAGGTGTGTTAAAGTTGTATTTTCCATAAAAAGTGAAAAGCAAACACTGGGACACCTAGTGTGGAGAAACAAACTTTATGTGATTACTTAAAAAAATAAATAAAAAAAAACGGGCAAATAGGTTTAAAAACTTCGATCGTAATGATTCTAATTATGTAAAATACCATCGAAAAACATGAAATTAATGATTTTCATGCTCAATATCTCCGAAACTAGTAAAAATAGCTGAACATACATAGGGGTTTAATTGATAGCTTTTTAGCTGCTCTATCAGCCCTAGGCAGGTGGTCGTCGATTTATGGGACACCTTGGCGGAAACGTGGATTACCCGACTCGGATTTTACCAACCACCTCGTCAGGCAATTCCCTACTTTCCGGGCCTAGGGAATAATGTATTATTAACGTATACATACCTCACTCCCTCATGTTGCTCATATTGCTCATATTGCTCATGCTCCCGCCGTAGAACGAGAAGTCATCCATGCTGTCCGGCTCGAACGCGCGGATTTGTTCGAACAAGTCGCTGTCCATGAGAGTGCTCTCGGTAAAGGCGGGAGTTGCCGCGCTTAGGTAGCTGTTGCAGTCGGGTAGCAGTTGTGTAGCAGGTATGTTGCAGTTGGAACGGTTGTTTGCGTGTGGTTATTTGTGTAGAAGTAGAAATAGTTGTGTTTTTATTTCAATAGTAAAAATTTGGTTGAAGGTGTAAAGTTTTGATTTTATTTTAGTTTAGTTAGAGAAATAATAATTAAATGTTGTGTTTTTTGTGTTGTGTGTAAATAGTTGTGTTTTTATTTAAATGTTGAAAATTGGTTGAAGGTGTAAAGTTTTGATTTGATTTTAGTTTAGTTAGAGAAATAATAATGATAAAAAAAGAAATTAAATGTTGTGTTTTTTGTGTTTTGTGTGTGGTCCGCCGGTCCCCAAGGTCGAAGGTATCGGGAAAGAGAAAATGCAACACGTTAGACATACGGTCGTTGTAAGAAAAAAACAATATTTTTTTCGCCAAAAAGGCAGCACAGACAATGTTTAGGCAGTGTGTGCCCGGCTTTGAGAATTTAAAGTTAATTGTAAAATAAAATACAATAAAATAAAAAACGACCGTCTGTGTTGCATTTTCGCGTAAGTGTTGCAAAAAAAATGTCTTTAGATAAATGTTCTTCACCACAACTGCAATTACTTATTTACAATAAACAATTTTTTTGCTAAGGACAATTTTTTTCAAAAAAAATATAAACTTTTTTTAATAGCACATATATTGTATTCGAAACACGTAAAGTAGATACAAACATTTAACATTCAATATGTTAACTCACGTCGGTCGGATGATAAAACCTCTGTTTAAAACACATTTTTTTTACAAATATATGACAAAAAGTTATTTTTTAAAGGTTTTACCATAGACAAGATCCAATCAATAGCAATTTTGAGCATACTTTTTGGAATACTGTTATATTTTATTCTTATATAACTTTAAGCTCAATGTATAAATACCATACTCTGACCGTTTCGCGCTTGAAAATAAATGCATAATAAAAACTTTTTGCAAACGGAGTTTTTTATTTATTTTAATTTCCATATCCCTTTCTGGACGAGCCTGTGATAATGTGTGAATTATGTCATGAATTTAATTATTCATTTTCATAAAGTAAAAAATTGATTGCAAAAATTTGCACGATCGTATAGCCTCGGCCGGAAAGGGTTTAATAAACGTCAATAGTTATTTATGCAACAGTAACATAATGAAGCTACTTATATTTTGAGTGCCGGAGTTAGAACACGAGGCATATCGTTACTACTTTAGAAAAAACTCGTATCTGATATTTCGAGATATATGAGTTTGAACTTAATTCTATACACGTTTAATTTTAAAATCGTACGTCACGAAATATAAAATACGAGGTTATATGGTGTTATATAAAATTTGAAGTAGACATTTAGCGGTGTTATGATTGTGCATTATGAACTCTATTGAACTGGAAATACTACTAAGTTCTAATTCTAGAATGATCCCTGTGACAGCTCATATAAAAGATATTAGACTTTTTTATATGCTAGTTAGTATAGTAAGTATGTGAAATTACGAAATACCGCTATCACTGGGACCATCCTACATTGGCCGGATTATATTATAATACGATTACGGTCAGAACGCGGTACATACACATTCAATCTATAATTAAACCTAACGTATACATAATAGTCACATCCGTGGAAAGAGAAATTCGACAAAAACCATCCAAAAAAGCTATTCAGTCAGAGACGGTTGTTACATATAAATGACTTCATACAGTTATAGAAAATGTTATCCCAATACCTATTTTAGTAACATTGTAATTACAACGTTGTTGTATTCATTATAGGGTGCCTTTTACATTTGGCATTATGTCAGAGAAATCTGGGGATTCGGGAGGTCAGAAAAACTATTAAATGTAATGTATGTATGTATGTATTATGTGTACCCACGATGTAATGGCGGACGCTATTTTTAAGCTGATATCTCTTAAACGGCTCAACCGATTTAGATTAAACATAGCTACAATAAATCCCAGTTAAACCAGCTATATATTTAAAAAAAAAACGCGTCCAAATTGGTCCATCCATTTAAGAGCTTCGATGCATAACATGTTTGCGTAAAGGTTATACATGGGTTGCCATCGTGGTGGTATAAATACATATAAAACCTATAAGTATATAAGGTAACGTATATAAGTCATTTATATGAAACTATGTAACAGCTTCCTTAATACATAACCACTTAATTAATTGTCATAAAAAATCGAGATACGTCAAAATATAAATGCGTTTTGTGATATGACGATAAATAGTTGAGAATGTTTGATTTAATGATATAAAATTCATTATACGTTATTAATCCCTTAAGGAACTGTCTTCTACTTGTTGTTTAAACATACATGATTAAATTGATACGCAAGCTAACTTAAACATACATTAAAACAAATCAAGCATACTATCAAAATCTAATAATACTTAACGACAAATTTAAGATTTTTAATTAGCTTGAGGGAGGAGGGAGTTTAAATAAATTGGTACTTTGATCGCGGACAGAATGAGCTGTAAGAAAAAAGACCCGATATACGTCCACAAAAAATTGTTACTTGTCCGTTTTGTTACTTTTGTAACGAAAAAGACAGCTATATAATATTTTTGATGACATATCGAGATTTTTTATTATTATTTAAAATGTCGGTCGCCACCAACATTTTCATAAATCCTAAGAAAAAATATTGCGTAAAAATATTCGGAGTCCATGTTGAGAAATTTGACGCAACTGTTGCGTCGTGGGCGGGTCCATATTGGCTCACCTAATTATTTTTACTCATAACGACTCATAAGTCCTAATTATCGCAACTCCTAACGTATTTATTTCAGCAACTGTTACATTTTCAGGATTTTTATAAATCAAACCTAACCTAACCTAGTCTTATCTACACATTGAATATTTCAGAACTTCTGAAAAGTTTACGGTTCCAGCGGTATAAAAAATTCATTTTCGGAGTTCCGATAATAGGAGTTGCAATTTTAGTTGAACTTTGGCGCTCCCGTCGTGGGCCGTGAGTGGCGGGACACCTTGCCTTATGTACATTTGAATAGTTTTAATAATATATATTTAACATTATTGACATTAGAAGTAATAACCCCACATTTAATACATTTATTCATACTCGGTACAGTACCTACTTCTTAATAGCCCACTTGCACTTGAAACTGTTATAGCTCTTGCAATTTACGATGGCGAGTGGGCTTTACTTGTGGTAAACACATCTGTATACGTGTCAAAGTGTGCGTGAAGTGGGTATGATAAGCATAAAAAAAGAGAAAATTATATTCTTCATGAAGAAAGTGAAAACTTTGGCGACCATGGCTCGTCTCTACAAACAATATAAAATAAGATAAAACATCGAAAACGACTATTTATGTTCTTGCCGTGATATGCGAACTATTTAGTCATGCATCTAGTAGCGACCTTCTTGGTTGCATTTTCTTAGAAATTATTGTAACTCTATCTTGTCGCGAAGATGACATTTGTATTGTCTCCGTATTTCCTCTCCTAAAATTACATACAATTTTATGTAAATTAAAACCTTTCTGTAGGTTTTGTCTTTATTTCAGAGGGCTTATTATCGCCGTGTTTATCGCGTGACTAAACGTGGATAAAACATCCGTCATTCCCGCACTTATATACTTGTCAGAAAGTGACAAATGTTTTATCCACGTTATGTCACGCGATAAACACGGATAGGCTCACAGTTCTAAATAAATTTACTATTTTGATTTTAGCGTACTTCAAAATAAAAATACGTTATACCGCTATGAATAACTTTACATTTTTCCGGAGATTAGACATGCTGACGGTACTTCGTAGCAGTTAGCGTCGTGGAAACAATATGCACAAGTGACTCGAGCGACGGCGCGCTCGCGACTGATCGCTCTGTCAGACACTCACCTACCGCAATGTGCATGTACACATTCAACCACTAATAAAGCCCACTCGCCATCGTGAATTGCAAGAGCTATAGCAGTACTGTACGTGTTTTACTAGGAAACTTTAAATTAATATGAAAAACTATTTCTCTTTTCAATTCCCATTTCGTGATTGAATTTAAAAAGCAATGTTCCGTAGAGAATGCTTGTAGCATTAAGTCCGGCCTTTTGTACACTATTTTGAATTTGTGCAATAAAGAGTTAAATAAATAAATAAAAAATATACATAGAATATTATTCGGCTGTTACTTAAAATTGTTATAAATCATAATGTTAATTTCCTTAAAATTAGCTTTAACATGTACTTAATTTGATCGTAAAACTAGCACCGAATTTATACAAAAAGCTGGAAAAAAATCACAATAGAATAGTCAATTTGTAAAATTAAAATCTATTACTTATCTTATTCTTATATTTCAGAACGTTGTCCAAAATAATATTGTTTAAGTATTTTTTTATCTTTAAAAGCTGGAAAAGTGTATACCTTATTCTATCCTAGATTTGTTGATACAAATATTTAGTAAATCAAAATCCATAATTCAATGAATTAAACAACAGTTTTACCAGATAGAAATGCATGATATGTACCTAATACCAAAAGGAAATGTCGATGTACTTAATATTTAATCGGCTTACATGCCTACATGGTCTGCCAAGATTTTTATATAAATAAATAAATATAAGGGGACAATCTACAACACATTGACCTAGTCCCAAACTAAGCTCTAGGCTTGTACTATGGGTACTAGGCAGCGATAAACATACTTATATTGAGAAATACATACTTGAATACATAGAAAACATCCAAGATTTAGGAACAAATACTCGCGCTCATGACAAATATTGGTCATACCGGAAATCTAAACCAGGACAGCTAGCTTTGCGGTTTGTCACTTCCAACAAGGCTAAACAAGTAGTCAATAATAAATAATATACACATACTATGTTCATTACAATCGAAAATATATAAAATATTATAAAGTTATGATAAATATCAAATCAGAGTAACGGACAGGACATTTCCTAAGCCGTTATTTTTTTAACCAACTACATACAAAAAATAAAGGAGTTTAAACGGAGTTTGACGAACGACGAATATCAATGTACATATAGGATAAAAAATATGATATAATTATATACGAACATCACTTCTCGTACTGTGGCAGCATTGCATTTTAAGTCGTTCAAGCTGTCCGAATTTTTTTAAGTTTCGGTTCGATCACGTCGTTGAAATGTGTAATAAAAGCGTATAATAAACAACATTCCTTTAGATTAAATATTTTTACAAATTGGTGCCACTGTGTAATATTTTTTTCTGAGACCGTGTAGTTTTTTCATTATTTGTAACAAACTTTTCTTACCTAAACCTTATATTAAACATCAATAGTTTTAAATATAAAACATCAATGACACATACTTACGTTTCTAAGTCAAAAGTACCAAGATTATTTGATCTCGTTAACAATAAAATAGTTTTGATACTTGATAATACAATTACGTGTTGTAAAGACGGTCTGAGACCAAGAACGGTACCATTATATACATCATCAACATCATTGTTGTCATCATCATAATATAGTAAAGCCCGTGATAGTATGGTGTCGCTAATTGAATTAAAAAAAAATGCTTCATTTAGTACTTATTTATTAGGTATTTAGAAAATAACTACGTCATTAATAAATTTCCAGTTTTAAACTGTAGTGTTGCCAACGAAAAAAAATGATTGTTTAAAATAACGTGATAGGCATTTAACACGGTTTTGTTATTTATAACGGTACCGTTAAATTTCTGACTGCAATGTTGCCGTCCTACCAAGAAAGCGACTAACTACATATTAATAGAATAAGCATTTTCAACTTAATGCAGTTACCAATAGAGTATAAAATGGTTCGACCACTGCATTGGAGTTAGCCGCTTTTGGTATTACGTCAGAATGATTGTGTGTATTCATTTATCCTACTTGTTTATCTTATGGAAATTCTAACATGGAGCTTAACACTAACAATGAATATAATTAATAGAGATACAATGAACAATCCGATATCTCTAGCTTCTTTTAGGATTTCATTCTATTTCAAGTGAATTCATACCCACGTATGAGCCGCACGATACGCATGCACAGGTGGGTATAAATTCAGTTCGTATTAAAATGTATGTAGATTCTCTTAACAGCGCACGCCTTAAACGGGTTAGTATCATGTCGTCTAATGTCTATGGCAGTAAGCTGTCTAAAAAGCAACTCGTCTAAAGTATTATCAAGTCGTCCAAATTAGAAATGGTCTACAATGCAGCTGGTCTAAGTAACATTAAGTCTAAATTAATTACAAGAGGCCCGATGTGCAGTTCAAAACACAGAAACACACAAAGTAAGCAGGTTAGATTCGTCAGGTAGTTTTAGATGCCCGAAGGGCAAACCGCCTTGAAATAGGAGCTCCGCATAGCGGGGCTCCGTCAACTTGTTGTATAAGAGAGGAATTTTGAAAATACATAGGGCAGGTGCAAACTTAGACCACTTGCTAAATAAGACCAGCTGCGTTATGGAGCACTTGCTACATAAGACCAGCTGCGTTATAGAGTACTTGCTGCTTAGACCAGCTGCGTTTTAGACGAGGCGGTACTAACCCCCTTAAACAAACGTCAATGGCGCACGCGTGTAGCTTATGCGTGGGTAGCGCGCCGCAGTGAAATTCCGTTACTGATTTTATTTAAATAGTAATTTCTCTGCTCATGAAACAATATGATTGGTTATGTTATTGACCCAGGACGGTATTTACATTTCAAAGTATATGTTATAATTCGGTCACATCCGTATATTTAATATTAATTAATTTCAACTAGGTATACTGAAAATTGGTCAGTAATATGTCAAATTTTCCAAACACTTATACATATTGTATATGAATGCCAATTTTATGAATATTTTAATAGTGTAAATAGTTAACTAACAACTGGTCGAAGAGTAAAATGTAATTTGAGTCGCTTAACTTCAAACTCTGATCAATCCAAGCAAACAGACAACGGAAATTGCGTCTTTTTTCAAAAAACTTAGGTTTTAAATTCGTACACCAAATTTCAAGGACATATCCGAGTTTGAAGCTAAGCGACTCATTTATGAATTAAATTTACTAATAAATGAACGTACCCTTTCCTAACAACTTTTCACGCATACCATTTATATATAACCTTTCGTCTAAAACTCTATCCGTGTAGAATGTAGAATGTTAATCGCTGTTCCCTCAGAAACGTCAATTTTTTTGACCCACCATAGAACTCGGGCACAGTGACATATTTTTTTCTAAATTTATAACTTCCACAACTTGTTTTAACAAGGTGTATTTCGGCAATGTCGAGTTCTAGACAATCATCACGAACTTATTAGAGAAACAAGTCCATGGATATCACACGCGAGGTCAATTGTTCGGTTAAAGAGTATTTACTCTGGTGGAATAAACAGAAGCACATGGGGTTAGCTCCACGCGCATCTGTCAAGTTTGAGAATTCTTACGAATTGATTCATAACGTCACTGAGACAATTCTATAATGGGGTCATTATTTAACAATACTTGTTCACTCTTGTCAATACTTTGCGTTTTAAAGAGAATAAAAATTGCTTTCCTAATTAAACTAGGGAGAAATATATATCAAAAACAATACTAATTACTTAAATTGCTGGCCCACATACTTGTTTATTACCAAGTCTCTAAGTCGTTATTAATGCAGTCGGTGTCATAATATCCGTTATAATACCATGCCGCTTTAACAGTCGCCAGTACCCTAGTGGCCTCATACAAACGAAATTATACTCCATTTAATCATACTAGAGCATTTTAAAAATAAGTGTTTATTATACACTTATTTTTAAAATGCTCTATTTTGCCTAAAAAAAAAAATTTTTATAAAAAAAAAACAATCCATGATGTAATATTGGGAAAATTATATTTAAAATTTGGTATCTAGTAGCTTTATTAAGGAAAATAAAAGTGTTTACTAAATAATACAAGAACATCGATTTTTTTTTTAAACAAGGAAAGGTATCGCATTATGCAAATATAAATTGAACCAAATCTGGGTTCAAAATTCTGTCTCATATACTGTACTATTAACAGAAATATACCAAAATCAGAATTTATTTTATAGAAAACTAAAAATCGACGTATTTTTTACAAAAGGAGTGTAATGTTTTAGGGTTCATGTATTTATCTGTTATATTCTTTCTCATTGAAATCATTTTGATTATAACAGTAAAGTTTCACTTCAATTAATCAAAAACTTTACCACCCTTCGGCAGTCGGGTAAATATGTCGTTTGTAATGGAGAGACAGTTAAGTACTGGCGATTCCTATGTTTAAATTGTCAAAGCAATCCGTAAAAAGATTCAAAGCGATCATAATGACAATATACTACAGTGTGTCGTATGACTCCGGCTGCACCATCTCTTATATTAAGAGCCATTCTCCATTTCGAGGCAAAAAATATTTTAGTAACGCAATGGACGGTACGCGGACGGTAACGGGGAGCATGGGGACTGGTAACGTAAAAGGTAACATATAGGACAAAAATAGTGGGTAAATTCATAATAAATAATGACCTGGTTGAGAAACAACATAGAACATTATTTTTTCAGCGGCCACGGATGATTTTTACATAGTTATTTAGAGGACCTCTAAATACACATAGATATATATAATTTATGGCGGTAAATAATATCGGAGCGGAGATTTTAAAGATTTAAGTATTCAGTTTTTGGTACAAACGTTCGCCCAAGTATGAATATTTAAATATCTCGGCTCCGATGCACTTTAGAGTACCGTAAAATGGGGTTAGTTTGATTAATTTTTAAAATAAATCTTCTGTATCTCCCGCATTTAATCGTAAAATAAATTATTAAAAATATCGTATTGGCGACTACTCATTTGGAGTAACTTGAAGCAACTAGAGGCAGACTACGGCAGACGGCTTAGCAGGAAAAAATCTCGATTCTTAAAATGGGGCTACTTTGATTATCCGTGTGTTTACATCACAATATCAAAGTCACCCCTGAAACATGTCAAAAAAGTGTGGTTTTTTGTTTTGAAGGTTTTAACTCCAATTTGTCTGAGAATACTTGAACTACTAATATTTTGTGCTCGCATATGAAACATATGAAAGTAATGTCGCGAAAGAGCTAAATAAAAACTCAGACATTGCACAAAATCGATGATTCAAAAAATTATCAAAGTCACCTCGCGTTTCCAAAGTCACCCCATTTTACGGTATTACATTACATAACAAAATATGTTTATTTTTAATAATTCTATCATAATTTACCACTTTTATGAATGGCCGCTCACCTTGAAAATATATGAATTTTACAAATGACAATACTTTTACCCAAACCCCTTTGTCATAATTATGAGTTCAATATTATGATATTCTAATAATTGTGAATAATCATAAGTAGAAAAATGTTTAGTTTAAATTTTTGGGGGTACGTTTATGGCATTCAAATTTAGATAATGCAGTGAATAAATGAGAATTTGTAAAATTATCATATTTTTTTATTTTAATTTAAGGCACCGAAATGGAGAATGGCTTTTATCTTTCTAAACGCTCTAAATATATAACATTTAGGAATACATTAGCCGATTTTTATTTTATAAATTATATTTTATTTTTTATTATATTATAAAGTATATGGGTATAATAATGTCAATAAATATGATCAAATCTCCAGCAACGCTTAGCATTGACGCCTACCCTAATTCAGTCCTTTATTAAAAAACATACCCTAAATAATAATTAATTCATTATAGGCCCTGCAAAATTTTAAATGTAGTTTACGGCAAAAAACCGGTACATGGTAAGAATTTCGTTACTTGTACCAGTTGTACCGGTATCAAAAATTTCAAATTTCCTTGTTTCTACAAACTTATGGATATGGATATGGTTAACATTTTCTAAGAATTGACCATCGAATTGACCACTAATTTTAGTCACGTGCTTTGATATCGTTTAGTTGTATATCGAATTATAAAATATTTCACTTGGTTTCATTTTATACTAGTTAGAAAAAACACATTTTAATATTCTAAATACGCATAGACACACCAATTTTGGCCTCCTTCAAAATTACTTTAGAATTAAAATAGAAATACTGTATAACTTATTATCTAATAATATAATAAATGCATTTAAGTCTAACCATTTTTGAAAATAACGAATTTAATACTGACTTTTTATGAATTCGACCTAAAAACTTCTACATTTTCCGTAAAATAATTGTGACACTTATCTAACGTCAAGTTATTTTTGTATTTATTTCGTTGTGAAAAACTATGAATATTCGAAATGACATTGAAAGTTACTTTTTATAGACACACATAGGGTGATGGAACCAGTAATGGACAAGGCACCAGTAATGGACACTTGATTCTTATTGTACAGAAGATAAGGGTTATTCATTTGTTTTGCAACAATCAATTTGGGACCGTATGAAATTTGAATTAAGAGTGAAGTGTCCATTACTGGTGCCTGTCAGCTAAAAGTGTCCATCATTGGTACCGTCACAATTTTTTTTTGAACAAAATACGTTCAAACAAGAATTTGCCGAAAAAAGAATTTGTCGAAACAAGAATATGACGAAAACACATCGATCCCAAAAATGCTTATTATGTTAAATAACCTTATCTTTCATGTGTCATTAAGGTAGGTTTAAAAATAAACTTGAAATTCGACTTAGATAAAAAATAGTTTAGGCAAAATCGAGCTTAAGTTAACTAATATTTTTTTTTCAATTCTCCATGGTAGGATATACCTTTTCTAAGAACATATCGCATGTTAAAAACCTTTGTTCGAAATCTAAAATTAACACAAGTCTATTTAGTGCCAAAATATTTTAGTAATACTAAATAAAGATATTTCAAACGTATTGCACGATTATTTTTCTGTCCGTCTACAGTTGAAGCATAGTAGGTCCACAGCTAGAAAAAATATATATGTATTAAATATAAGATAGCATAAAGGGGGCCTGATAATTAAAAAATGTCTGCAAAACTCATCTAAAATGATTATTAATTTTTAATTTTTATTATCACCAGACACCCGAATTTCATGTGATTTAAATAAAATTAATTAAAAAAATACTTACAAAAATATAGCGTAATGATTAGTCTAAAAAATATTCTTAAACACAACCTTAGTTAAAAAACTTAATAATTAATTTAATACTTAGCCACCGATATTGATCATGTCAAGCGAATATTATTATAAAAAAAATTGTCTTAACCGGCACTTAAAAAAAAACTTACAAAAATAAACTTAAAGCTAAAAGTCTTAAATATATTTTGGCAGGAAGCACTTTTTGATAAAAAAAAATAAGGCACACCAAACGCGAGCGTAGTTTTTTTTTGCAATATGGATGTGACTATTAAAATAAAATTATAAAAAAGCTTAAAAATTAATATAAAATTAAAACGTGAAATTCAGTTTTCGCTTCTTATTTATTTAAAAATCAAGCATGTACCTAAAAGGAAATAAATCAAATTAAATAAAAAATTATCAAAACTTAAAGTTCTATGGAAAAAATAGTTATCACTAAATAATCTACCATATGGCTAGTTCACAATTTAGCAATTAGCTTTACCAAGTTTTTAGCTACTAATTGTAACTAAATGGATTGTTTACACGTCGCAATCTATTCAAAATTGTTGTAATTAACTAAATAATAAACTTCGGTCCATTAGACTCGTCTTATTTAGTAAACACTTTTATAACCTCAAAATGCTCCCATTTCGCCTAAAATATCAATTTTGTAACATCAGGAAAATGATGTGTAAAATGTGCTCTCTAGTTGCTTTATTCAGCAGGAAATGCCTATTTTAGCAAAAAGTGATGCATTTTGAGGTTATAATAGTAGTTTATGCGACTGTTACATAATAATAGGCATCAAAACACGAGTGTGGGTTTATGAAACGAGCCGATAGGCGAGTTTCATAATAACATCACACGAATGTTTTAATGCCTAATTATTTACAGTTACATACACTACTTTATCTACCCACATATCATAAGCCTCCATGATGCATTCAGGAGCCACATATTAAATTTTAACCGGTAATGGCGGCAATGAAAAGATTGAAAAGATTTCTGGCTGCTGTCATAGTTTTTTTTTTATTCAGAGACAAACTAGAGTCGGCTCCAACTATCATATCGTTCGATATCTTACTTACGTGCGACATTTGTCAAATTTGTATGCAAAATGACAGTTCATTTCGAACTAAACGTCATCTCGACTGATATTAGAATAGCGGTCAAATCAAATTTCTTTGTTTTTCAGAGATGTTCGAAATTTTAATGTCATAAGAACATCGAAGTTGATGTTCTTATGAATACATAAGATTACAGCCGCAGATAAAAAAATTGATGTAACAGAGTTTATTATGCTGGTCATAATTTGCGGTTTCTGAACGCATCATAGAGGGTTTATGGTATGAGTGTAGATAAAATTGTTTACTTAAAAAGACAAGTCAATTGGTACGGAGTATAAACAATAAGGTTGTCCATGTGAATTAAAACAGTATATAGACAAAAGTATATGACTGACCTGCTCTGCACGCTCGGCGTGTTCCGCTGCGAGTCGGGCGAGTGCGCGTACGGCGACGGCGACATGTAGGGCGGCAGGGTGGTCACCAGGACCGGCTTCACGTACCCATTCTTTAGCATTTCATTCTCTGTACGAATAACAGTTAGTTTAAGACCCCTTTAAGATTCGCCTCGTCCGTCTGTCCGCGGTTTATACGAGACTTTTAGTACTACGTTATAATTTGGCATAGTTATACATTTAAATTATGACGAAGAAGTTTGATTTTTTTTTTGGAAAATAAATGTATTTTCGGGTACCTCCCATGTAAAACCAAGATATTTTTATTACATTATAACGGGTCTATATTGACTGACATAATAATTTTTAGTCATAATGTGCTTTAGGTCATAATCATGGCAAGTCATAACGTAAAAAATTTGAAGAAATAGTTTTTTAGGATTTTTATAAATCAAACCTAACCTAACCTAGCCTTGTCTACACGTTAGATATTTCAGAACTTCTGAAATGTTTACAGTTTCAGCGATATAAAAAATTATGACTATCAAAAATTATGTCAACAATTACATTATGACCAATAAAATTATGGGAAACAAAGGGCTCCCCATTGTAACATCGAGCGAAAATTATGAAAGAAACCTAAATATGATTTTTAAATCCCTATTCCATGGTACCCCACGTCGTCGTTTTTTTTTTTTATTTGCACAATATGGCGTCAGGTTATCTTCAGTGTCACTCACCAGATTAAGACAAATCGATCGACATAAGAATCATAAACATCGGACAAAGGGTTTAGTTTTTATAGTGACACAAAGGAACAAACATACAGATATAGGCTGTGAAACACATTACCCTCCTCCTTCGGTAGTCGGGTAAAAAAGTACAGTCAGCAACAAAAGGTTGCCCCAAAAATGAAATTATTGATAGAAACTTATTTATTTACTAAATACGCACCGTGCTTGGTGTAGTACTTGGAGAACACGTCGTCCTTGCCGATGTTGGGGTAGAGGTACTGCAGCTGGGTCAGGTCGAACACGCGGTCCGCCAGCGAGCGCAGCATCAGGTCGCGGGACGTGAACGGCTGCAGGCTGAATACTTCGTGACCATCTGGACAAAAAAGCTACCGAAGTCAAACTAGGGACACTTGTTGTTTTGCCATGACCGTCTGTCCGGCTGGGGCCTGTTTTATAAAGCTACAAGTTACAATTTTAAAGGTCTACTAAACTGGCAACACTGCTCAAATGGCTGGTGGTCATTAGTCGAGGTTGTGTCAAATGGAAACTTGTAACCTGTAAATTGCCCCTGGTCGCGGTTTCGTTCAGACTGTTGGTACTAAAAAGCTGTAAATTGGCATAATTATATATTTTCTCCCACATGCTCGGAAATGTTAACCTTACTGTTGTCAAATCAGCCCGCGAAGTTCTAAGTTCCAGGCCCAGGCAAAATTAAAAAAAAACAAAGTTATTATTTACCAACGGCAGCGGCCGCGAAAAATGTATGAAATTTCATTACGTACCTGGTGATTTACTTTTTAAAACCATGTTTGGACTAGGATAACTATCTCCAAACAGCCAAACACTCGTGCAATCAAAATTCTTCCTTGTATATTTCACTTTTTAAATGTCATAGACTAAAAAGTTAAGCCTTTTCAAACAGCGTTTACAACGTATTTAAAAGTGTGTCAAATAGTTTGACTTTTTTTTAATAGAAATTGCGTTCATATCAAAATAAATTGCGGAAATAACATAAACGCGTAATAAATGTTATAGTTTAAACTATATTTTATTCAAATTGAATTTATTACGTTTAAATAATTTGTGATTTTATTTAATGCTTTATTTCAGTGTTATACTAAATCGTACGTTTCTGTTCTTTTTTTCAAGGAAATGTTGGGACTGTGTTTAATATTATTAACAATTGTGTTATATTTCCTCACATCTTGGAGAAAAGCACTATACAAGCCTCGACCGGGAAGGGCGGTTGCTGGACTCGTATATATCGCGGCCTCGACTGCGTCTCGACCACGCTAACTCTACTCGTCCCGCAACGGCCTATTTCCCGGTCTGTGCAGTAATGTACTATTAAATTACGCCAGCAAAGTGATAAAGCAATATCTTGAAAAAAAAAAAGTTGTACAAATAAATGCTTTCCTTCCCCGTAGCCCGAAAATTTTTAACCCTATTTTCACTACTACTAACTTCATTAGCCCTAAAATCAGTAACCCGTATTTTTTTTTAAACTAGTAATTAGCCCTAATTTTAGCCTCCCGAATTTACGTTATACCTATTTTTTATGCCCGATTTTTAATAGCGCTATTTTTACTTATCCGATTCCTCTGGACACCGAATATTATACTGTACCCTATATGTTTAAAACCTAACGGTTATTAAACCTACTTATAAAGACAGTAAATAAAGTTGACGGAGCTCCTATTCCGCGTAGGTGAGGCGCTTCGTGCCTCGTAGTAACTCTAACCTAACCTATGTGGGTAAAATTGACCTAATTGAGTATTTGTCTTTAATTTACATTTTATTTAAACAATGATTAGTTTATACAATCATTAGAACTTATGAATATTAGGTCTGTTAATCATTAGACTAGTGGGGGAGAATCATATTATATTCTATCGACTCACCGCCGGCCCACGCGATGGTGATCCCGCCGAGCTCGGAGTCGCTGAAGCGAAGCAGGAACGTGCCGGGCGAGCACTTGGACAGCATGTCTTCCGCCTGCTTCTTTTGGATGAACCCCATTATCAGCCTGAGAACAAATAATAACAGTACATTACTGCAGAGATCGGGAAAAAGGCCGTTGCGGGACGAGTATAAGTTAAGCGGCCGAGACGCAGTCAAGGCCGTGCTGTTATACGAGTCCAGCAATTTTAATATTGTTACCGTAGAGACCAGGAAGCAAGTGGTTGCAGGACGAGTACAAGTTATAGCTGTATACGAGTCCAACAACCGCCCTTCCCGGCTGAGGTTTGTATAGTGCTTTTCTTCAATAATGCGAGAAAATATAACACAATTTTTAATAATATTAAACACAGCCCCAAATGTACTTGAAAAAAAAAAACATCACTATCGATTCCTCGTGTGGTTGCCGAGTTAGAATAGTGCCACTCCATGTCTTCCCGTGGATGTCGTAAGAGACGACTAAGGGAATAAAGGCTTGTAGTACTGTAAGGCGATGGGCTTGCAACCTGTCACTAATACGCTCGTAAACATCTTAGCCTAATTGTGCAAATTGTGGTTATAGAATTATCAACAAGTTTTTAGAAATGTTTGTAATTCTGTAGCTCTGCCTACCCCACTCTGGGAACGAAGGCGTGAGATTATGTATGTATGCATTATCGACGTAACTCATAATTTACATTTACGTTCTAGGTGAAGTGTCGTAGTCTAACTATCAACTCTCCGTCCGCAGATAGTCGCGCGTGACCTTGACGACCATGACGGAGTTAAGTTACATTTGGTTCATGGCAGATTCGTTCAGGAAGGTGAAGTGTCGTAATTTAACTATCTACTCACCGATCACACCACAGGGTCCGCAGATAGTCGCGCGTGACCTTGACGGAGTTAAGTTTCATTTGGTTGATGGCAGATTCGTTCTAGGTGAAGTGTCGTAGTCTAACTATCTACTCTCCGATCGCACCACAGGGTCCGCAGATAGTCCCGCGTGACCTTGACAACCATGACGGAGTTAAGTTTCATTCGGTTGATGGCTGATTCGTTCTAGGTGAAGTTTCGTAGCCTAACTATCTACTCACCGATCGCACCACGGGGTCCGCAGATTGTCCTGCGTGACCTTGACGACTATGACGGAGTTAACTTACATTCGGTTGATGACAGATTTGTTCTGGAAGGTCAAGTGTCGTAGTCTAACTATCTACTCACCGATCACACCACAGTGTCCGCAGATAGTCGCGCGTGACCTTGACGACCATGTAGAACCACTCCCAGAACGTGAAGTTCCGCTCGGGCAGCGCGTCCTTGCAGAACTGGCTCCAAGATACTGCCATCGAGTTCAGTTCCATTTGATTGATTGGCAGGTTCGTTCTGGAACGAGAATTGTGGTTGAGGAGGTAAATTATTGTTTTATCGAAATACTTTTCAACGAATGTATCATTACCTAGAAAAATCGAAATGCATTTCTCGACGCAGGAGTTATATTTTGTTATAGTCACAACTCTAACCTAACGTACGTATTTAAGATATCCTGAAAACATAATGGTTTCAGCAGAAAATAGCGTTCGATGAAATGATGCCACCCAGTCAAGTAAAGCATTATATCAAGTTATCACTAGGACAAACAATTATTAGGTTATGATCCTAAAATTATGTCAAGTAATCATTAGGACTAACGATTATTATGATAACAAGCATTATGGCAAGTGAAATTAAGAATACAACTCCTCATTTCACTTGCCATAACGTTTGTTATGGGAAAATTTTCACCATTGTGGGAGGAAATAGAGAGCAATTGAGAATGAAATGAGAAAAATTCAAAGCATTTATAACTACCTATTAAATAGACAAAAACCCCGATATAGCATCGACCTCTTCTTTCCGAACTGATATCTCTTAAACGGCTCAACCGATTTTCATAAAACTTAGCTTAAAACTATCCCAATTGAACTAGCTTTCTTCTAACAAAATCGCATCCAAATCGGTCCATCCGTTAGGGAGTTACGACACCACTCACAGACACACCCCTTTTTTGTCGTAGGTTAAAAACGGACTAGTACCTGAATATCTTTTCAGCGAGGAACCTCAAGTTATCTTCTGAAAGGTCGCCTCCCGTCGCGGACAGGAATTTGATGCGCAAGGTCTCGGCGAGTTGACCCCAGTTCACCTGAAAAAAAAACAACATCATCAAAATATATGTCGCCGAACACCCAGGGCTCGCGCGTTCTAGCGATTTAGGCATGATGGTTTACGAGGTATCCACAATAAATTAAACGGTCACTTCCCACAATAGTGATTTTAATAATCGAACACCAATAACTTAACAATAACAAAGAGGCAACGATCCGTCGGAGTGATGCGTGCCCCGCGTGACGGCCGAACGAAGTCTGCCCCACCGCGCCGCCTCCACCGACGTTTCGTGAGCACGTCGCCGCCGCCCGCGCCACCGGAAGGAGCGGCGGATACGCGCTGTGCCTCATAATAGTCAAATCAGCAACTTTATTCATTTTCGCCGACATATATATTCGGTAAATTGGCCACATGAGGGCTCTTTTACACGTCGGTAATAGGGCATGAATTCCGAGATCTCGGAATCTCGAAATCTCGGAATCTCGGACCAATTGTTCAGATATTACAATTCCGAGATTAGACGGAGCAATACCGGAGCACTTTCAATATCGAAATTGAATTCCGATATTGGGCCTATCAATATCGTAAATCCGATATTCATTACCTTTTAATTCCGGTATTGTAATATCGAAAAAAAACGTAGTATTTCAAAGTTATCTGTGGAGTTGCCTGGTATAATTTCAAATTCTTACACATAGAAGACATCACCTTCTATGCATTACATGTAGGACATGCAGTATCGGACGATTTCTAGTATCGAAATTGAATGTCGGTATTGAATATTGAATAGAAAGTGTGTTTTTCTAATAGATCCCCAATTCCGATACTAAATCAAATCAAATCAAATCAAAATCAATTTATTGCTCGAAATAATGTTACATGGATCTTAAAAATTAGTTAATACAGTTCATTATTTCGCCTTTAGGGCATGCAATTTGTAGTCATAGGTACACATAATATTAAAGAAAAAAAAAACATAAGGTACATTAAATCATTATTAAAGTTAAAAAGTCTAACACATCGATCTACATTTCATAAAATAATCGTCAAGTGAGTAAAATGCTCCCTCAATTAATAATTTAGTAAGTTTAGTCAAGAATGCATTGTTTGTCAAATTTGTCCATACAATAGGAAGAGAATTATATATTTTGATTGCCATTTGATAACAGTTTCTACGACAGAGTTTTAATTTACATTTCGGAGCTACTAGAGCCCTGTGGGTAGTGGTACGCTTACCCACATTACACTTTTTTGTAAAAAGTTCAGTATTCATTCTAACGAACTTACAAATCTCAAGTATGTAGAGACTCGGAATTGTCAGGAGTTGGAATCTTATAAACAGTGGCTTACATGATTCTCTCCACTTCAATCCCCATATTATCCTTATACACTTTTTCTGAGTCACAAATACCCTCTGCAAGTCCGTTGAGTTCCCCCATAAAGTTATCCCATAACAGAAGTTCGAACAGATGTAACTATGGTAAACCAGCAGAGCAGTTTCTTTACAAGTAATTGACTTGAGTTTTTTCAATGCAAACATAAATCTATTCACTTTTATACAAACTTCATCAATGTGCTTTTTCCAATTTATTTGTTTACTACTACTGTACTAGTATCGGAATTCCGATATTGAGATACAATACCGAATTTTAATCCGGTATTGGAAATAGTCGATATTGTATGCCCTGCGTAATTCCGAGATTCCGATATTGAGGTTCAATACCGATTTTAAATTCCGATACTGGAAATTTTCCGATACTGCATGCCCTAGTCGGTAATATGGAGTGAATCTACTAGCGCTTCGGACAAGACCACCATTGCGGAGAAGCGCCGCAAGAAATTTCAGCAGAAGGTCATTTTTTCCAATATAAAATACAATAATACTAGTAAGTTACATTGCAAGGTAATCAAGTAATAAATATTAGTTATTAGAACTAGCACTAATAAAAACATTACAAATGTAAGGTCATTAAACTAGGAGTACATCACGACGAGGTCTCTTCGTCAAAAGCCATTACTGGTATAATTGAAATGGAGAAGGCTAACGAAGACGGGTGCGTTTCGTAACATACTCAACGCGCAATGTTTCATAATTTGATAATTTCATATCAAAAATGTTAATTGTACAACGAAATAATAACAAAAACTACGCCCGAGTGGCAGTAGGTAACAGAAACTCCTAGTCGCGTTGTCCCACGTGACCGTCGCCCAGCCGTGCGGCTCCTGGTTGCCGTGCACGATCACCACCACGCGCAGGGACACGTCCACACCTGACAGAGTGAGCCCTAGCGCTCCTGGCTCGTACCTTGTCGGGCACGGTGAAGGGCACGCGGCCCGCGGGGCTGAACGCGTTGTCCCACGTGACCGTCACCCAGCCGTGCGACTCCTGGTTGCCGTGCACGATCACCACCACGGGCAGGGACACGTCCACACCTGACAGAGTGAGCCCTAGCGCTCCTGGCTCGTACCTTGTCGGGCACGGTGAAGGGCACGCGGCCCGCGGGGCTGAACGCGTTGTCCCACGTGACCGTCGCCCAGCCGTGCGGCTCCTGGTTGCCGTGCACGATCACCACCACGGGCAGGGACACGTCCACACCTGACAGAGTGAGCCCTAGCGCTCCTGGCTCGTACCTTGTCGGGCACGGTGAAGGGCACGCGGCCCGCGGGGCTGAACGCGTTGTCCCACGTGACCGTCGCCCAGCCGTGCGGCTCCTGGTTGCCGTGCACGATCACCACCACGGGCAGGGACACGTCCACACCTGACAGAGTGAGCCCTAGCGCTCCTGGCTCGTACCTTGTCGGGCACGGTGAAGGGCACGCGGCCCGCGGGGCTGAACGCGTTGTCCCACGTGACCGTCGCCCAGCCGTGCGGCTCCTGGTTGCCGTGCACGATCACCACCACGGGCAGGGACACGTCCACACCTGACAGAGTGAGCCCTAGCGCTCCTGGCTCGTACCTTGTCGGGCACGGTGAAGGGCACGCGGCCCGCGGGGCTGAACGCGTTGTCCCACGTGACCGTCGCCCAGCCGTGCGGCTCCTGGTTGCCGTGCACGATCACCACCACGGGCAGGGACACGTCCACACCTGACAGAGTGAGCCCTAGCGCTCCTGGCTCGTACCTTGTCGGGCACGGTGAAGGGCACGCGGCCCGCGGGGCTGAACGCGTTGTCCCACGTGACCGTCGCCCAGCCGTGCGGCTCCTGGTTGCCGTGCACGATCACCACCACGGGCAGGGACACGTCCACACCTGACAGAGTGAGCCCTAGCGCTCCTGGCTCGTACCTTGTCGGGCACGGTGAAGGGCACGCGGCCCGCGGGGCTGAACGCGTTGTCCCACGTGACCGTCGCCCAGCCGTGCGGCTCCTGGTTGCCGTGCACGATCACCACCACGGGCAGGGACACGTCCACACCTGACAGAGTGAGCCCTAGCGCTCCTGGCTCGTACCTTGTCGGGCACGGTGAAGGGCACGCGGCCCGCGGGGCTGAACGCGTTGTCCCACGTGACCGTCGCCCAGCCGTGCGGCTCCTGGTTGCCGTGCACGATCACCACCACGGGCAGGGACACGTCCACACCTGACAGAGTGAGCCCTAGCGCTCCTGGCTCGTACCTTGTCGGGCACGGTGAAGGGCACGCGGCCCGCGGGGCTGAACGCGTTGTCCCACGTGACCGTCGCCCAGCCGTGCGGCTCCTGGTTGCCGTGCACGATCACCACCACGGGCAGGGACAGCGTCCACACCTAGACAAATATATTAATTAATCAAATATTAATGTACTTATGAATGGAATATTTTTATGTATCTTAATATATCAACACAATAGATAATTTAAGATCAAATTGTGACCAAAATGAGATGATAAACGGGATCAAACCTGGAAGACCAACTCGCCGCCTCCAACGTTGAACTCCGATTGGAATAACAGCGTGAGTTTCTCGTCCATGACGCTTTCAGTCCCTTTCTTTTCGGCGCGTTTTATCTTGCGTAGCTGCATATTACTGTCAAAAATGAATTAATTAAATCAGGAGACTATGTCACGCAAATTGACCTAGGAGTGGGTATCCTACTAATATTATAAATGCGAAAGTTTGTGTTTGTTACTCCTTCACGCTGCAATAGCAGATTTCATTACAGATTTGGATAGCCTATGTGTTAATCCAGGGTATAAGCTATCTCCATTTCAAATTTCATCCAAATCCATCCAGCCGATGCAGCGTGAAGGAGTAACACACATACACACACACTAACTTTCGCATTTATAATATTAGTATCTTACATGTATTGTTGAACTCTGAAATTAATTTTAACTCATTTAAGAGTCTATTTTAGGTCACTCCCGCCCCGTTAGGTTAGGTAAAAATTGTGACCATAACAGCGCGCGACTTGAGCGAGTTGAGCGAACGTGCCGCGGCGTCGACCGGCGAAGCGCCAGAACCTAGTTACATTATTGTTATTATTTATTATAATACACTAGCAGCTCTCTGAGCTGGTGCGTGTATATCACTGCACTTGTGTCTATAAAGTTTTTAAAAACTTATCAAGTCTATTTTTAAAGGAGTTCACTGAGGGTGCACATATACCAGTGTCTGGTAGTGTTCCACAGTTTCACCACGCGATTTGACAAGAAGCGTCTCCTAGGGTTACACTGTTTCGGAGTTATGTTTTACGTCGTTGGAATTATTTTTTCAAAATCACTTTTAGGATTGTAATGGCATTTAAATCCTGCTATTGAGGTATTGAAATCTGCTGCAACATAGGTCTATCTCCAAATGGTCAATGCCATCACTCACCGGAAGCTGACGCTCAGCTGGCGGCTGGTAGGTTGGTACTCCATGCACCCGCTGTTGTTCAGGATGTCCCCGCACTCCTGGGGCTGCTTCCCGCGGCCGGTGCCTGACTCGCTCTTCAGCAGGGACTGCGCTTGTTGCTCGGATATTATCACCACCTGGCCAATTAATTAATATTAGTGGATGATATTACACAAATTAAGTGTATATGCGAGCCTGTGTATCTGTGGATCGGTATATGTGTGTCTACGTATTTGTAGGTCTGTGTATATGAATGTCTGGGTATATATTTGTCTGTGTATATGTGTATAGATACGCAGTCAATGTGGCTGTGTATCTGAGTGTCGGTGTATGTATATGTATGTGTGTCTGTGTATCTGTATGTCCATATATATGTCTGTCTGTAAGAACTGTGTTATATTTTGTAATTTTGTGAAATTATGCAGTCCGTTTCAATTATTTTTTTCATATGTGTCTGTATATCTGTGTGTCTGTGAATCTGTATAGATACGCCGTCTTTGTGTGTGTATTTGTGTGTCTGTGTTTTTGTATGTCAGTATATATGTCTGTCTATGTAAATGTCTCGTCGTCACATAACATCAGTTTAGTTAGACTGAGGACAATCGCAAACCCATTTCTTTTTAAATGTGTTTTCACGTATGTGTGTGTGTGTTCAAGTGTGCTGCGTATCTCTGTGTTTGTGGCACGGACGGATTCGGATTCTTTATTTAAATAAAGCTAGATTCAACATGATGTTTAGGCAGGTTTCATGAAATTAGGTTGGGCTGAAAGAGACATGACCTCTGAAAATAGGGTTCATTATAACAGAAAATCAAAATACTTACAGTGACCCGTGGCGGAGTCATATGCACGTTGAGTTGCCCGCCTACTAAAAGGCGGACCGTGGCTGTGAATCTAAAACAAATATTAATACTAACTAAGTTCTAGCCTTGTAACCTTGTCCTATGGGTACTAGACAACACTAAACATAATTATATAGAGAAATAAATAGAAGGCACACAAAAACAGGAATAATTGGGTTATCCCATAATTTTGTAATGTATAGTGATTCAAAAACCATTTCGAGAAAAAGGGTTGTAGAACCATTCCCTGTTATCAGATTATTTTACAAAATTAGTATTAAATAGTTATTTCTAATTTATCATTTGCAAGGATCGGAAAAACGCCCGTCATTTTGAAAACATAACCCTGTTCCGTACAGGAGAGACTTCCTTCTGATGTTAATTAGAAATATTATTAGGTATTTTACATTTATTATACCATTATTTATATTTATTCAGCAACAATATTATTAATGAATAAAACCATAATGGATATGGGAAAAAAACACTTTCGCCAATCAAAAAGAATGTCTTTTTTTAAAATATTCGCCCCTTATTCCATAACGACGTGAATTTAGGACCTATTTATGAGTCGAAAAAGTTTGTTCACAGTTTACGAAGGACATTGGGGCAATCGTTGACATTGGTTTACTGTTTGTATGTGTGTTTGTGTTTTCTAATTAACATATCGGTGTCATTCATTAATAAAATTGTCGCTAAGTACATATAAATTATTGTATAATAAATCTAAAAAATACCTAATAATATTTTTAATTAATATCCAGGAAGTCTCTGCTATACGGAACAGGGTTATGTTTTCAAAATGACGGTCGTTTTTCCGATCCTTGATCATTTGACATTATTTGACCTGTAATGTAGTGACGTCACGATCTTCATTGGTAAGTTGTGTCTAATCTGTGATCAACCATAGTACTGTATAAATAAATAATGTATATCAAATTTTGTCTTATTTATTTCTGTTTTATTTTAACGCTTATTAAAATTAAGACAATTTTTAGCTGTATTTAAACATGACAAGGTAAGATCTTTAAAAAAATGGAATGATTAAAATACAAGTCCGTTTTGGAACCTCGTAGGCTAGTCTGTGGGTGAAATTGTCAAACTCAACAAACGGCCGAGGGAAATTACATGACTTGACATTGACATTTTACGTGATCTGACAGAAACGCGTACTCTCAAACGAATTCAATAGTTTTAAAGCATGTCTCAAACAAACCAACTTGTAGTGACGTCATAAAGCCATTTTCTTTAAAAATTAAATAAATTAATATATTGATTTAAATGCAAAAACTGTGAAATTAGTGTCTTCAATTAGTCTATTTTATCGAAAAATAAAATAAAAACTAGGGGTATTTTTTTTTGGGATAACCCAATTAAATGGAAAAAATCCTAACTACAGTAAAACAATATGGGTGATAGATAAGACGGTTATTGACGGTTGTCTCTGTTTTCTTTTTCTTTTTAATTATGGTTATGCTGGCTATATAAGGCTGAGGGACCTTTGCCCATTCAGCCAAAAGTAGCGTAAAAGGTTGTTTTTTTTTTTTAATTTTATTCGTGCATCCTTCCGTGTTTTCACCTGATGGTTCCAACGGAAGACCAGCGCTGACATTAATGCCAGCATTACGCTGAGTTGGGACCATCGTAACTACTTTCTTCTTGTGCGTATTTCTCTATTGTTTGTTGTTTGTCAAGTATTCATATTAATATTTCTTTCTTTTTTCTTTTACAGGAAAAGATAAGTTTGAAAAAGGAACGAGTTAAATTTCTCTATTTATTTGAGTATAAACTCACCGTGTGTTCGTCTTCATGACTTGCGGAGGCTGCTTCTCAATGACGAAGGTTGAGGTCACCAGAGTTGACAGGAGACTGGTCACCTGGGACACAGGAACAGTAGATCATTCATGATCTCAACTTTTGAACGCCTTACGTCACATACAAAATGTGTCACTCACACGCCATACATGTTTGCTATGCTATGCAAATTACAACTTAACTGATACGAAATAAAGTTTCTTTTAATCTTGATCTTGTGACGGCTGAGGCCGTCGTGGCGTCAGTGAGAATTCCAGTAAGAATTCGGTCCAGGTACCCAAAATTCGACAAACACAACCTATTATTGGCACAGATCAAAGAGTTAAACTTGTATCATTAGACCCCGGATTTTTGTCGCAATGACGTCACAATAGGGTAGTTTGGGGAGTAAATGGAACGGTGTCAATTAATAATGGTTTAATGGTTTTTATTAGAATTTATTCGGTTATTCAGTAGGCATTCACGATAAAAATTACGGGAGCGCCAAAGTTCAACTAAAATTGCAACTCCTATTATCGGAACTCCGAAAATGAAATTTTTATACCGCTGGAACCGTAAACTTTTCAGAAGTTCTGAAATATTCAATGTGTAGATAAGACTAGGTTAGGTTAGGTTTGATTTATAAAAATCCTGAAAATGTAACAGTTGCTGAAATAAATACGTTAGGAGTTGCGATAATTAGGACTTATGAGTCGTTATGAGTAAAAATAATTAGGTGAGCCAATATGGACCCAAAAATTACCTATATTACTTCAAACCATTCATTTGTACATTAAACTGGGTTTGGTTTTTTCGGCCGCTCACTTTTTGTTCATTAAAAGCCAGTTTAACAGTGTACAAATGTATGGTTTGAAGTAATATACCAAACGATAATATAGATCAATTTACTACGTAGTTTTTGTCGTGAATGCCTATCGAATAACCGAATAAATCCTTACAAAACTCTTATTGGAATTTATTCGGTTAGAAACCGTTAGTTTTTCGTATTAAATAACACCGTTCCATTTACTCCCCAAACTACCCTATTGTGACGTCATTGCGACAAAAATCCGGGGTCTAATCATGGTTCAACGCTTGGGGTCTACCCCCTTCCTGGATCCGACCTACATTCCGAATATTGAAGGGCTGTTTTACACATCGGTATTATGTAGTGTATCTACCAGCGCTTCGGCCAAGACCATCATTGCGGAGAAGCGCGGGAAGACACTCCACCAGGTAAGTTTTTAATCATATAATAAATTATAAATCTTATCATGTAGGGGGGGAGTACCTGTTTGCCCATGTCGTCCAGCATCTCCTCGAGGTGCGGCTGCCGCAGCTGGATGATAGTCTTGCTGTTGATACGCGTCACGTTGTTCACCTGACAGACAGACAGACATACAGGTTCAATAACATTAGTAAACATGCACACGATTATAGACTAAGATGGATCCTGGTAAGTGGTAATAGAACACAACAGTGCGAACACTACAACTTAGCGACGGTCAGCAGGTAGAGTGGGAGACGTCCTACTAAAACGACCTTTCCTTCCCATATAGTTATTTTTGGTCGCAGACTTTTCAAAACAGTAACAAGTCACAATCGTTTCGTAACTGTTTCGGCACATTGCGACTGTGTAAGGGTTTGGTTTCTTAGTGTAGTAACAGGTGATACACAACGCTACCACTAAATAACTAGTAACAATGTTTAGTCGCTGCGTCCACAAATAACGGAAACATTTGTGTCACACATTTTTATACACTTTGCGTTTAGTTTGTGACTAGTGTACAAACTAGGAAATAATGTGTAGTAACCGTGTGGTAACTCTGTAACCAAGTTATAAACAATAAACGCGAAGTGTAGTAATGTTACGTCAATGTTTCGGAACTTTGTAACGGTAAATGACGGTGTCCGTGAAACTTTGAGACCCTCTGTAAATAAAAAAATACATGGAACCATTTTGTGATTTCAGTAACTTTGTTACTACTGTAAGTTTCACGTCGACACATGTCGACACAAACTAGTAACTGTGTGACCACTTGTGACTGCAATGTTTGTCCGGCATAATAACATATTTATATCATAATTAATAAGTTTTATGGTTTATTGTTGCTTTTATATTTATTGTCATTGCTCAAATATATTATTCTGTCCATGAAAGCTTCAGAGATCTTTAAATTATAGACTTATTCAATAATGCAATAATACGCAGTACACTCATGTGTTTCGCTAAATTGGCTAAATTATGATTTTATGATGGCGCGTTGATGAATTTCAACCAATATGATCAAATGACACGATGAAATTATTTTCCCATTGAAATTTGAACACAATCATAATGAATAACACTAAAACGAAATATTTACGTTGTCAAACTTTTTTATGATGGCGTCTCTTCTAATATTTTTTTTTAAATCACTATGGACACGAGCTGGTTTCAAACTGGGAACATTGTTACCACACAGCGACGGAACAGTGAAACCAAAAGTTACTGTGTCGACTCTTCCCCAATTTTAGTCGCGGTGACGTAACAATTACGAAGCAGCGACCAAGCGTGTTACTAGAATCAGTCACAGTGTCTACACATAAGTTTCGACAATTTTCGTAACGGCTACCAAAAATGGCTATATGGGTTATTAGTCATTCACATTGTTAATACCTTCCAAGGCACTGGATCCAGGAGATTTAAATAACACCAACAAGCTGATACTTTTAACACCAATATATTTTTTTAGTTAAATAACAAAACCTTCCACATTAATCCAGTAAGTACTTAATCTTCTAAGTTGTTCCTCAGTATAAATCCTTAACCAGAATGGTGTTCGAAATCGTTACAGGTATAAATGCAATTTAATTTCGCGCTAGTTTTGTGGATGCTTCTCATTGGTTGATAGAACAGCCAATAAGAAGCGTCCGCCAATCACATTTAAACAATCCTTTAAAGTAATGTAAAATCAAATTGTTTCTTTTAATTGAATAAACATCTTCGTTTAGTTTTTCTTTTTCTTTGGATTATTCAAATTTAATACAAATATAAATTAAACAAATCAATATGACTTAAAATAGCTAACAAATTCGTCCATCCTGATAGCAGCTATCACGTCCTCGTGAACATTGATTAAAAGCCCAAAAACTAACGAAATTTACTAACAATTTACCATACAATTAGAGTGTTAATAGCTGTCGAAATGTATGAACTAACAGTCGATTAACATTGATAACAATTGACATCATTTGGTGAAATTAGTACTAAACATTTGAATTTTAAAAACAATGTATTAAATAATCTAAATCTCTTTAACACATCTTTTTCAAATCCGCAATAATTATCTAAATACACATGCTCTTAATTACATATCGTTAATATATCCTTCAATAGTAATATAACTAATATTAACCACAATTTATTTAAATCCATCCTGCGAGATATCCTTTTAAAATCCACAATAATGTATAACCATATTTATTTAAATCCACCTGTGAAATATCCTTCCAAAATCCACAATAATGTTTAACCATATTTATTTCAATCCATCGGTGAGATATCCTTCCAAAATCCACAATATTATCCTTAATCCATAATTGTATCCTTAATCTACTTTATTGAATAATGTATACAAACAAATCCATACAATTAAATATAATTATTTATCCGTAATATTCCTGAACCCGATCCTTTTAATTTATGTTTTTTTTTTTTTAAATTAATTCTTCACACACATTCATCATCATCCACATTTATTTCACTTGTGTCATCCTCACTAGAATCACTGTCATCTATTCCTTTAAACGATAACCACGGGTGAATCTTATCCACTGGATGTACACCGTTATATTTTGCTTTACCCCTTTTCTTAGTCAATGGCGTATCCTCAACCACATATCTATCGTTAGACAACACCTGAACAACCCTATATGGTCCGGAACATTTATATGTTAATTTCTTACTTTTTCCTGGGCAGGGAATATTTCTCTCTACTCTCACTAAATCTCCCAAATTAAAGTTACGCGGCCTACACCTCGATTTATCAAACCTCTCTTTCTGTTTAACTTGTGACTCGGTGACATGTTTATTAACTTCTGATCTAATATTCTCTAAGTTGGCATCTCTTTCGAGCTCAGAGTTATTATCATGTAAAACGGTTACTAACTTTCCCTCTGTTATCCCTGTCAACTTAAGCCCAAATAAAACCTCTGATGGAGTCCTATTTGTGCCTTTGTTGACAGTATTATTAAGTCCCCATTGTACGTCAAGAACCTTTTCATCCCATACATCCTCGTCCCGCCCGTGATTCATAGCTGTAAGAGCATCAAGAATGGTGCGGTTGTACCGCTCCACCTGTCCGTTTGCACGTGGGGTCGCAACCGCATTCATAACATGACAAACGCCTAATTCTTTTAAAAATGTCTTTATTTTCTTCCCAGTAAATGAAGAATATCTGTCTGTAATTATTCTAGTTGGAAGGCCGAATGTGCCAAAATATTCTCGTAATATTTTAATTGTGACTCGTGCCTTAGTACTCTTGACCGGTTTTAAAACAATGAATTTCGTATAAGCTTCGATTATTACTAATAAATACCGATTTTTGCTTTTACTGGGATTGAAGGGACCCAAATGGTCAGCGTGCAAAGTATGAAATGGTTTTGACACTTTTGGTATGGGGTGCAGAAACCCAGATTTTTTTCCAGAAGGAACTTTACTATGCGCGCATTCTAAACATGCTTGAACATATTTTTTTATGAATCTCCGCATTTTCGGAAACCAGTAATTCTCCTTAACCTTTTCAAACGTCTTATCGTTAGAAAAATGACCTATACTGTCATGACAAGCCTTCAAAATCTGCCATCGCACGCCTTTTGGCACTAACCATTTGAGTCCATCGTCAGTTACTTTATACACATTGTTATTTTTTAAGCAAAAATTCTTCTTTACCTCAATGATGTTATTGCTGTTAGAATCTAATAAAATATCTTTTATTCTTTTAATCTCAGTATCGTCAGATTGAACAGTCTTTAGCCATTGATCACTAATATTAAATACTGTAGGGATATCTAAACTGGTGTTATCACCTGGCGTCGGATTTCTGCTTAGGGCATCAACATGCATCATTCCCTTACCAGGTTTATACCTAACATCGCAATCGAACTCTTGTATGAGACTCCACCAGCGAGCAACCCTAGGCAGCATATCTCTTTTCGTGAATGTAGCACGCAACGAGTTACAATCAGTCAGTATTGTGAACGGCATGCCTAGCAAATATGTTCTAAACTTAATAAGTGACGATACAACTGCTAACGTTTCTAATTCATATGCTGAAAAGTGTTGCTCCTCTGGTGAAGTCTGTCGGCTATAATAGGCTACTGGTTTTAAATCTCCCCCATCTTGCCTCTGTAGTAATATACCTGCTACCCCCAACTTACTTGCATCTGTGTGCAGTTCGGTATACAACAGCGGATTGTACAAGGCCAAGACGGGACGAGATACTAACTTATTTTTAAGTTCTTCAAAAGCCTGATGCTGTTCATCATTCCAAATCCACGTAGAATTATTTTTTAGTAAAATCGTTAAAGGTTTAGCTATTGTCGCAAAATTTTTAATGAACCTTCTAAAAAAGCTGGCTAAGCCAATAAATTGTCTTACATTATGCACATTCCTGGGCACAGGGAAATTTTCAACAGCAATAGTTTTTTTTTCACCAGGCCTTATACCACCCGCTGATATTTCAAACCCTAGGAAATTTACAGAAGTCTGAAAGAAGTGGCACTTTGATAATTTCAACGTAAGGTTCGCCGCACGATTTTTTTTAAATATTGCCTCTAGTTTTTCTAAGCCTTCATCTATAGTTTTAGATGGTACCAAAATATCGTCCATATATGCAACAGCAGTGTTAAAACGAAGTGAACCCAATGCTTTGTTAATTGCACGTTGAAACACCGCTGGTGCATTTGCTAACCCGAATGGCATCCTGTTAAACTCCCACTGGCCATCGGGTGTAACGAATGCAGTTTTGGCTTTAGATCCTTCAGTCATTTCAATCTGGTAATACCCACTAGCTAAATCTAAAGCTGAATAATAAACATTGTCAGCTAACCTGTTCATTTGATCCTCCATACAAGGCAAAGGATAATGTTGTTTGATGGTTTTTTTATTGAGTTGCCTGTAATCAACGCACAACCTTTTATCTCCCGTTTTTTTTTTAACTATTATTATAGGACTAGCATATGGAGAATTTGACTCCCTAACTATACCGGTATCAAGCAATTCATCTACCATATTTTGGACTTCATGCCTTTCACTCGCTGACAAACGATATGGTCTGTAAACAACAGGCTCTGTATCTTTGACATCTATTTCCATTTTTTCTATGGTAGTGCATCCTAATTCTTGTAAACAGTTAGCAAAACAATATCTATATTCGTTAACTAATTTAAGAAGTCTACATTTATCATTATAATCAATATCTCCAACCGTAAGGTCATCTAACGTGAATGGTCGGTGTAAGTAGTCATAAGGTTCAATTTTGTTTACCTTGTAAATCCCAAACGATTCTAAAATAATATCGGCTCTAGTAATTAGTTCTCCCTTAATAAAGGTAATAGGTTTTGTTATTGGATTAACAATAACTGATCCTTTTCCTTGAACAAAACTATAAACACCTTCTTCTAAAATGTATTCTTTGTTAATTTGTCCTCTATAACCTCCCCTTACATAACAAGATCCAGTATAGTCAGTGTCACAATAAACATTGATCATGTTTGTTTCATTGATTACAGTATCCGCCAAATTTTTTAACTGTATGCATTCCTTGTATGAACTATCAAATGAACTTTCAAACAATAACTCCTTATTCGTTTTTACTATTTTAATATGGGGTTGCTCACTAAATGTTTGACCAACTAAAACCGGGTACTTTAAAAACAAATCTGGGACTACAACGCACATTACTTTTGCCTTGACATCCTGAATACTAATTTCTGCCAAATGAGATCCTATAGATTGTACAACTGCTCCACCGAATCCTAACATAGGATAATTATCAGTTGAATCCCACTGTTTCAAAATGTCCTTAGCATCGCTTTCACGTATTAAGGTTAATTCACTACCCAAGTCAATAAAACCTTTTGTGGGTATGTTGTTAACAAGAATTTCTTGAATATACTTATCAGAACCACTGTTAGGTGCATCGTTTTTATTTATTGCCATAACAGTTTTATCATTTATGTTTTTATCACGCCGAAAACATTCAGATTCAACATGGCCAATTGCGGAACACTTACTACATTTCTTTATGGGTTTCGGACATTTTGAGACAGGGTGACCTTCCTCTTTGCAGTTGTAGCATCTAATATAAGGTTTAATATGAGGATTCTGTTTTATGTTTGGCTTACTAGTAGTGATACTAATATTATTTCCTTTTCTACTATTAAAAAAATCAGTCTTCCGCACATTTATATTTCGTAAATAAGCTAAAAGTTTGTCGCAATCTTCGAACTGCGCAGCTTCCGCTCCTAAACGTACCGACCTGTCGTCTATCCCATGCAAAACACAGTCTACTGCCCTCTTTCCAATGATCTCACACCTATTTATAAGTCCAACCTTTTCATAGAAATAAGTTTCCAGCGATTCTCCAAACTTTGCTCTCCGTTCTAACATATCATATAACATTTGCCCATAATTCTCATTCGCTGGAAACGCATTTCTCAATTTAACCTGCCACTCATTCCAATCATACAAAACGGAAGGCAAACCCTCGTACCATTTTTTTGCTATACCAACCAATTTTGGTAAGGCGTAATGAACAGTCTGCCTATTTGTCCATTCATACATACTAGCACACTCATTCACTTTTAAGATCCATTTAGTAATAGTTTGGTTCTTTAACGAAGGATCGAATTCTGGAATTACATTAGTGTTAGAAAAGGTTTCCTTTTTGATTCTATCATTTTTATTCATACCTTCCATCATATCAATAAATCTAGACATCAAACTATGATCTACTCTATCATAATTATAACCGTCCCGAGCATGACTACGAGAACCATGATTTCTATGTCGTCGTCTGTAACGAGCACGTGGCGACATGCTGCTTGAACGCTCAGAGCTACGGGATTCACGACTATAACGAGCTACAGTAAAACGCCTTTCAGAATCATTTCGCCGACGTCGTCGTGATTCCCTGTCACGTGATACACTAGTATGTCGGGTATTGTTGCGGCTTCGGTTTTGCAAGTTTCGTACTTCGTCTTCATGATCATTTAATAAATGTGCACGTCTACCTTGACCGCGCCTTCTGTGTGTCCTGCCACTGCCACTGCTACTGGGCCCTGCTGTATCCGGAGTCACCAGTCGCCTTTGTCGAGATTGTGACCGACGTGGTAACTCATCCATGTCGTCCAGTTTGTGGGCGTTTGAAGATCCTCTCTTCTGAATTTGTTAATACCTTCCAAGGCACTGGATCCAGGAGATTTAAATAACACCAACAAGCTGATACTTTTAACACCAATATATTTTTTTAGTTAAATAACAAAACCTTCCACATTAATCCAGTAAGTACTTAATCTTCTAAGTTGTTCCTCAGTATAAATCCTTAACCAGAATGGTGTTCGAAATCGTTACAGGTATAAATGCAATTTAATTTCGCGCTAGTTTTGTGGATGCTTCTCATTGGTTGATAGAACAGCCAATAAGAAGCGTCCGCCAATCACATTTAAACAATCCTTTAAAGTAATGTAAAATCAAATTGTTTCTTTTAATTGAATAAACATCTTCGTTTAGTTTTTCTTTTTCTTTGGATTATTCAAATTTAATACAAATATAAATTAAACAAATCAATATGACTTAAAATAGCTAACAACATTATTTCGATCATCTTTCTAGCTAACTAGGTACCGCGAAGCAGCAGCGTTCGCACTATTGTGCAGACGACGATTTGGTTAAAACTAGAATCCATAATCTGAGCAACTAGTATGTCAGATTGAGGATTTTCCCACAACAGCCGAACCTAAAGCACTTAAACCACCCGTGTAACGATCCTTACTGTGGAGAAAACTGTAACAAAAGGTTACCTGCTGGCGTGTGGTCCAGATGAGGTCTGCCAGCATTTCGCACCACTCCTGGATGGAGTTCAGGTTGGATTGCATCGGAATACCATTACCACATCGATCTTTCCTTATTTGTAATTCACATTATTTCGACCATCTTTCCAGCTAACTAGGTACCGCGAAGCAGCAGCGTTCGCACTATTGTGCAGACGACAATTCGGTTACTAGTCCAAAATTCGAGCGACTAATTGGACCGATTGAGAATCTTCCCACTACAGCCGGTCCTAAAGCTAAGCCACCCGGGTAACGATCCTTCCTGTGGAGAAATCTGTAACAAAAGGTCACCTGCTGGCGTGTGGTCCAGATGAGGTCTGCCAGCATTTCGCACCACTCCTGGATGGAGTTTAGGTTGGATTGCATGGGGACGCCATTACCACATTATTTCGGGTGTGTAATGATCGGTATAAAAATAATTAATATAATTTCATTTAATATAATAACATTTGATATAATTTTAAAGGATATAATCACTCATTTTATATAATAAACGATTGGTATATTATCAAAATATCTATTTTTATTTACTATAATTATCATTTGGTATATCGTTTATTTATTATAAACATCATTTGGTATAATCATCATTTTGTATAAAAATCATATTGTATAACTATCAAGTGGTATATTATTTTTTATTGCCCCATATTTAAAATAATTGTAACGCCTATGATTATTTACGTAGCAAAGACGTTAATACTATTGGATAACTTTTTTTGTCGCATGTTTTTTTGGTACAACGCTGACAGTGAGGCAAAGTCGACGGAGCTCCGCTTTGCGGAGCTCCTATTCCGCGTAGTTATGGCGCTTCGCGCCTTGACACAATTCTAACCTAACCTAACCTATACAGGGTGTTTTTTTGGTCAACAACTTCGACAATAGGGGTTACTATATTTTTTTATACCAACTGTACTTATATGAAATTAGCTTTATATCATAAGTTGATTATAGTAAATATGCATTATACTTAATGCATGTTATATAAAATATTTTTAGAACAAGTGATCGTTATATAAAATGATAATTATATCATATTTAAATATATTAAATGTTGTTATATGATTTAATTATTATATCAAATGAGCGTTATATCGACTGATATTATAGAAAATATTTTTATATCGATCGTTACGCACCCCATTATTTCGACTATCTTTCTAGCTAACTAAGAACCGTGAAGCAGCAGTGTTTGCACTATTATGCAGACGATGTTTCTATTAAAACTAGAATCCATAATTTGAGTGACTAGTTTCACAGATGGAAGATATTCCCAAAACAGCCGGAACTACTGCACTCAAACCACCCGAGTAACGATCCTTACTGTGGAGAAAACTGTAACAAAAGGTCACCTGCTGGCGTGTGGTCCAGATGAGGTCTGCCAGCATTTCGCACCACTCCTGGATGGAGTTCAGGTTGGATTGCATGGGGACGCCGTTGCCGCTCAGCTGCTGTTCGCGTTTCCATCTGCAGATAAACGACAATTTTGTTGATAATAGAACGTTCATTATGCATTTTAGGGTACGCAAAAATAGAAACACTAGCTTCTTTTCCATACAATTACAAATATCACTTAGAGAGGATGGTGACAAGCGCTCGATTTCTAGAAATCCGGTGATTAGCAAGTGCAAGCGTCTTCATGTATAGTCGGATAAATCGGACACTGTAAGTGTTGTGTGTAGGTCGGTGGCTATTTCGATAAAACAAAAACAAAGACCAAGTGGCGGTAGGTCAAAAAACTCGCAGAACATAAATAAGCAACAGCCGTCTTCAGTCTGCTCGTGACCGCGAGTCTCGACTGTTGCGATACGATCGAAACGTCGAGTTATATATAATGCTTTAACGCGATTAAGTCCTGTTTTAGATTTATACCCGTAAAAGGGTCAAACTTAACTTCGCTTCTTCCAGGGTTACACGTACCTGATTAACTCATCGTCCAGGACCTGGCTCTGTAGCTGACGGAGCGTGACGATGTTCTCCTTGATGTGGTCCACCAGCTCCATCTGAGCTTGCTTGATCTGAGCCACCTGTAAAGAAACAGAAGACTAGAGGAAGCCCGCGACTTTGCACGCGAAGAATTCGTTTCCAGCTACTCTCAATATTTTAGCTCTATTGAGATGAAATAAACGGTTTTTTAATCCCAGAGCATTTTCTGTGACAAACAAATAAAAAAAATATTTAAAAAGAACACGCCGAACAAGAAAAAATACAGGATTTTCTTCAAAAAAATGTGTTTATTTTTTGTTCCTGATAATTCCTCAAATTACTTAAAAATATGCCCATATTACCACAAGGTCTTTTTTTTATCGTTTCTAATGCAAACACGGCATTTTTCATCAACCTGTTTTTTTTTTGGGCGTATTTTTTCGTTTTTTTTTTGTTTGACACGGGAAATGCTCAGGGATTAAAAAACCGTTCATTTCATCTCAATAGACCTCATATGAGGCGAGATATTTCACTCTGTTCCGATAGGGTTCACAGCAATCCATGTTATTTTTTAACATATATATTAACATGTACATGTATATATATATATATCTGTTCATATTGAAAGGGATGATATTTTAGGTTAATTTATAGGTAAATCATTTTTTTTTTTTAATTTTTCTTTTTGTACAGATTGTCAAACTTTTTAATAAAGTTTGGGTAGTACACTTACTTGTGACGGTGTAACTTTTGATCTAATAGCCCAAAAAAGATTTAAAAAAATGCATAGTATTGACATTAGTTAGGTTTATAATAATTGATAACAACAATGAAAAAAAATTACTGAGAAACTGCTTTGTTTGTGGAAAATTACTGCAAAAATATCATATTGTTTTCATAAAAACACGATTTTCTCAAAAATTTGCAGGTATTTTACAATTTTTTTTTAACGTTTTTAGACCTAAAATTAAACGAGGAATAATAATAAGCAATAAAAATAGTGAAATATCTACAAAATTTTGAGAAAATCGTGTTTTTATGAAAACAAAATGACATTTGTACTGTTATTTATTAAAAAAGATAACAAAAAAAAAAGTGGCTAAAACATTTTTTTTGAATTGTTTTACCTATAAATTAACCTAAAATTTCATCCCTTTCAATATGTACAGTTTATCGAGTACCACCCTGTATATATATACACACATACATACCGTCACGCCTTCAATCCTAAATCGGGGTAGGCAGAGCTACAGGATTACAATGCACTCTAAAAACTTGTTAATTCTGTAACCACAGCACAATCAGGTTAAGCTGTTTACCAGTGTAAACAGTGTTTTTTTTAATCTTAAAAAAATAATGACACCCATTTTTTTTTGTCGATGATGTTGCATCTATCTTCGTCCCTATTCGTTTGTGCACTTTATCCAGACACTGTATTAAAGACTGTACACGATAAAATCCGGGCATGCATGCTCTGGTGTATCTTTACAATGAATGCATAATTTCAAGCAGTTTTTTTTTATTAACTTATATAATTATAATACTATATAATAAAATAAAATCGTATCATAATGTATGGGTATGTGTGAGTTTTCGCCGAATATATTATATCATACCTTTCATCCCCTGTCCAGCGTTTTTTGACAATCTTCACTCGCTTCCTGCTACAATGTCACAACTGTATTTATATTTTTACAAGCTGTTTTACGCACATTAGAATGTCGTCTTACCAAAAAAATGCTTTTTGAAACTCATTTTTGTTTGTAGTAGTCAGGAAGACTTTTTACTCCAAGCACTGAAAGTTATTTTTGTATGGGAGGCATTTATTTGTCAAAAAGTCAAATTCACCAAAGTTAAAAAACCTCAGAACTATCTCAATCTTAATACAATTAGAAAAGTTTTAACTATTGTGAAAAGATAATGTAATAAGGTATAATTTGGCTTGTACAATTAAAAATAATAAAATATTTATAACAGGAGAATTTGGTAAAGACTGTCAGCAGACCGTGTACAAAAAAATATTGGTACTGTGGATTATATAACGGTCTAAGTCACAAACGCCCTAACATTTTATTATGATTGTATTTTTACTATGAAGTTTCATAACCACTGACTATTACAAAAAAGGGCTGCTTGAAAATTAGCATTCACTAAAAAAATACACCAGAGCATGCATGCCCGGATTTTATCGTGTACAGTCTTTATAGCAGAGGGATTGCACTGGGCGTGTCGCGCCGCTTTAGTAACCTTCCCGCTCGTCCATTCTGAGAATGGATATCAGTCCGGGGCCGGCACCGAGCGAGCGAGCACGCGTGCGCCGCGATCTGCCTGCCGCCGTCTTGAACGAACGATCTCGGAGCGTGCCGTACCTAATAACGTAGTAATTACGTAGTGAAGTAACCTTAAACTTTTTATTATAAACGGGTTGTTACCACGCTCTGGGTTTTTGTTGTCTCGCCCGATATTTCGACGATGTTACAATCGTTTATATTATATTTATAGGTACTGTTATTATATTAAACTCGTTATTAAGGGAACATACATAAAGAAATAAAACGACGAATGGAGAACCTCCTTTTTTTTGAAGTCGGTTAAAAACACGCGAATACGACCGCCGCAAGCGAGCGAGCGACATCTGGTGAGCTAAAACATTTTAGCCCTCATTGATGTATTCTAGGCGTGTGACAACCCTAGCACTAAACGTGCCGCGTGCGAATGAATACAAGTTATACGATCGGAAGAGAGGCATAGAGTAGGCACGTTTCTTATGCCTAAACAGCGTTTTTACACGGGAGTGCAACTTCTGTACTTGTACTATTACCAGAGGTCGGAATTTTCACGGCAAAACATAAGACTGTCGCAATCTTGCTAGTGTTAGAAACTTTTTTTTATCGATATCGATAGTTGTGTAATAGAAGAAAAAAAAGGTCCACCAAATAAAATAAAAAATTACTTGAGGTTTGTATAAAATTATGTAGAGACAGATGTAATTGCTTCTTCGAAGTCCACGTCAGTACACACAGCAGCACATGACATTATATTTGGTTTGTCATAGTAATAAGAGTAGATAATCACTAATTTCTCAACATTCTCTGGGAGTAGACTGTTTCGTTTATCACTATAAAGCCATACTAAACCTACTATACCAATTTGAATGATATAATGAGGTGGTATAGTCACTTCATTAAAAGTTTTACCTCTTTGCTACCCGACTACGCCAAAGCCAAAATGATGGGTTAATATGATAAAGTATAGGTAGGTAGTTGAGATTTAGATGTAATAACACATAAAACAATCATGTAACTTACCAGTTCTTTTGCATATTTTAAATTAACTGTCACGAATGATTATAAAATAATGTAGGTAAATATATCGGCTCGACTTTTTTTATATAATAATACTCGATATCGATAAAAAAAAGGTTCTAACACTAGCAAGATTGCGACAGTCTTATGTTTTGCCGTGAAAATTCCGACCTCTGACTATTACTTATTCTGTGATTATAGTATTAAACACTTACAAGAGCGTTAAGCTTCCTCTCCATCTCCTCGATCTGGACCCGGAGGCATGCCTCCAGCTCGCGGCGCTCGTTGCTAAGCTGACCAGAAGACTGCAAGTAATTGATGTGCCCTGGAACAAACAACACACGTTGTAATGTGCTGGTACTAATGCAGTTTATAATTGTTGATGTCCTTTGTGACGTATTTGATAACGGAGATAATACCTAAATGTGAATGCTTAAATGATGATCTCTTAATGTCACTGTCTAAATGATAATGTCAAAATGATACTGTCTAAATAACACTGTCTAAATAATACTGTATAAATGATAATTGACTACACGTCACTGTTTTAATGATAATGTCTAATACTGTCTAAATGATAGTTGTCTAAAGGTCACTGTCTTAATGATAATGTCTAAATGATAATTGACTACACACAAGTCACGCAGTTTAGAATGATCGATGTCCATTCCGACTTATTTGATAAAGGAGTAATAACTAAATTTGAATGCTGAAATCATGATCTCTTAATGTCACTGTCTAAATGATAATGTCTAAATGATACTGTCTAAATGATAATTGGCTAAATGTCACTGCCTAAATGATGAAGTCTAAATGATAATTGACTACACGACTGAGTATTGGTTATCGAATATAAACGTAATTATGAAACATCTAGTCTCTTTCACTGTTATACGTTTGGCTATTTGTTATTTCAAACAAATCCAATCAAATAATTAGATGATAGTACTATGTAAATGATGATGACTAAATAATACTGTCTAAAATGTTTTAATGATACTGTTTAAGCCACTGACCCTTGTTCTTAAGGCACTCGTGGTACTGTATGGAGAAAGACTCGTTGTGCGACTGCAGCGAGTGGATCTCCTCGCTCACCATCGTCACCTGACGGACGGTCTGGAGGCCTGCGCGAGCTGTATCATGCCTATATGATACTGTCTAAGTGATGGTGTGTAAATGATGATGACTTAATATTGCGAGTAAAATATGACATTGTCCCAATGATAATGTCTAAATGATACGGTCTAAAAAAGAATAAGTACCTAAATAATACTGTCTCAATGATAATGTCTAAATGATTATGCCCACATGATGATGACTAAATAATACTGTCTAAAATGTCTAAACGATACTGTCTAAGCCACTGACCCTTGTTCTTGAGGCACTCGTGGTACTGTATGGAGAAGGACTCGTTGTGCGACTGCAGAGAGCGGATCTCCTCGCTCACCATCGTCACCTTCTGCCGCACCGTTTGAAGATCAGTGAGCAGCTGGAAAGACCAAAGCCTTTATTAACTTTACCTATTTCAAACTGGAACTCTGCCAAGAACAGAGACCTCATGTTTACCCCTACTAAAGGTTTTGTTTCATTGGTCGATGCTGCTGCTTTTTCGTGATACATTGCAGCGCTGCAATAGATCCCGGCTCGATTATGTCAAAACAACACGTCAATGTATTGTCACAAGCATAAGGGCTAAATAACCACTTTACAAACAGCCGCTGCAATATCACTAAACATACATAACATAAACAAATGCCTTCATTCCCTGCACGGGTAGCACAAGTTGTATTTTCTCGCTTGTCGCTCAGTGCGACTCTATCGTTACTGACTAGAAAGAAAGGGAGATCCGAGCGATAAACAAGTCGCGAGCAACTTGTGCTAGCCGTGCAGAGTGGGGTAGGCAGAGCTATAGAATTACCAACTCTAAAAACTTATTGATAATTCTGTAACCACATTTTTCACAATTAGGCTAACATGTTTACCAGCGTATTAGTGACAGGTTGCAAGCCCATCGCCTAACAGTGCTACAAGCCTGTATACCCTTAGTCGCCTCTTACGACATCCACGGGAAGACAAGGAGTGGCACTATTCTAACAAGGCGAACACACGGGACACGGGATCACTAAACAATATGCATGATTTACTGTAATAAATCAACGAGTCGAAATTATACGTCAAACCAGAAAAATTACAATTTGACTTACATCCACGAGAAAAATTGTCCAACATCTAAAATGGAATCACGTCCCGTGGTAAAATTGTCCTATATGATGTGATGTCCATGTTTGTGCGTGCGTGGGTGCGTGGATGTACCGATTTGGATGCGTTTTATTTTTATTTTAAAGCAGGTTTTCTAGCGGTGATTAGTAAGTTTCATGAAAATTGGTCGGGCCGTTTAAGAGATCAGCTCTGAAGAAGGAGTCATCATTATATTTGGGATTTTATCTATATACCCCTTACTAATAAACGTTGAGTAACGGTGGTATAGCTATACAACGTTCGTCCTTATCTATCAAATTCAAATGTCACAATGACAGATAAGGACAAAACATTGTATAGCTATACCACCGTTACTCAACGTTTATTAGTAAGGCTAAAGTTATGATTCATGTGGCGATATGGCGTATTAGTTTAGTTGTTGTATCTGTTTATTTATTGGTTTATCACTTCCGTAAATAATCTAATCTAAAGTCAATTTGAACAAATCGTGTTATCGCTTGCGCTCGAGGTCATCAGTTAAAGTCCCGGCGATGCCACTAAGTTATACTATAACTTGACTCATATTGCATTTTTACCCGACTGCCGAAGGAGGAGGGTACAGATCTAGTGAATAATTCTTTCACATCGTGAAAACTCGGAACTCACGTCTACTTCCGAATGATGCCGACGTGTCTATGAATTATTGAATTATTAAGAGACATGCTTGTATTAAATAAATAGAGTACTTTAGTTATCAGTTATCAGTGTCAAATGTCAAACCACGAGTTTGAAGAATATCACACCGAGATGTTAAAACCACCACGATCAAATATATAGAAATTAGGTGTAGGTAAACAAGAAGAAATATAAATAAATATTGAAAATAATTTCACAGGCTTGTCGATCTAAATGTTTCCCAGGTCTTAATGCTTTCGGCATGACTATTAAAAAGAGCTGAAAACAAACTTAATCTTAAGTAACAAAAAAATACTCTGGTATTAACCACTCTATATCGATTATGACTCTCGCGATGCGACGTTCCCCCACGTTGTCTTGATGGGTACTGAGTCAGCCTGAAGTAGCATGACAAATACGAACATTTCCGAGAAAATACGATGTGAAAGGATATTTCACTACATCTGTAATGTGTTTATCAGCCTATAAAGGGTGGAAAAAACGAACGCCACATGGACGGCAACTACCTTAAATATTAAAAATAGCAAGTTCTACGCAAAGGGGTCCGGTCCGTTCACGCTTGCAAGGACCTGTTTTCCAATTTGTTATTTTAATTATCATTCCTGACGAAGAGACCTCGTCATATTGTTCCTCTAGTCATTATTTGTTATTTAATTTTATTGACCTTACATTTGTAATAATTTTATTATTGCAAGTTTTAAGAATTTATTATTTATTACTTTATTACCTTATTATTACTTAATGTAACTTACTTTTAAGTATTATTATGTTTTTATAATTGAAAAAATGACCTTCTGCTGGAGTTTCTCGCGGCACTTTTTTGCAATGATGGTCTTGTCCGAAGCGCTGGTAGATTCACTCCATATTACCGACGTGTAAAAGAGGGCTCTTTTATGTGGCCAATTTACTGAATTAAATGTTTTGTTGAATTTGAGGGTTTACTTATATACAAGAGTGTACGTACCTCGCTGTATTTCCTCTCAGTGTGGGGCTGAGCCACGTATTGGGTCGCGTTCTGGATGACTTCCATCTCCATAGCCAGGCAACGCCGGATGTACGCGTATAGCTCGTGCGGCGCGTGGCTGGATGGACAAACATATGGGATAAAAATATTTTGGTTATTTTTAGCATCACCCTGTGTAGTTGGTATGTACTTATAGGTACATACAGGGATGCACTGTGCTTTTAAATTAAGTAATATAAGTAGATTCCTATATTTGTAAAAAAAAACCTTTTCATTATAATGAAAAAATACGAGTTAAAAATGAATAAAAACTGTATTCATATACTGTTATATTATTTTTATATGATGTCTCACTTGACCTAATAGCCCCTCTCTGATTAGACCCGAAATACGAACCGAAATTGTATCTCGAACAAGTTTTTTTTTTAATTACAAGAACTTTAATAACGTAATTACGGTTCGCACAACAGAGTAACAGTTTAGTCTAAAATTTACACAATCATACAAATATTACACACATTAAAATAGGAACACCGGATAACTAAATCACATATCAGCAGAGCTCGGAATAGGTAGTGCTTATTTACCTAAACTTCGCGGGAGGACGTAACTAAGAGTGGTTACAACCACCAAAAAGAATTATTTTTTATTATTGAATGCGGGATCTCCCGGGATTGACTGTATTACTCTAAAGGCTTAATATATTTAATTTTACTTATAAATCAGGGTACCAAACTGCAGGTAGTAAGTACACGGCTAAAGTGTCGGCTACATCTGTTTTTGTTGAATACATTCTATACAATATTATAATTCTATTTAAATCAACTAAAAAAGATCAATTTTCAGGCTTCCTTTGATTCAATTTGATCTATTTTATATTGTTTTATGACTGATTGTTATTTCAAGATAAATAAATAAATAATATGCAATATAGCAAGATTTATAAGTAAAGTGCGTATTAAGCGTTTAGAGTAATACAGTCAATCCCGGGAAATCCCGCATTCAATAATAAGAAATAATTATTTTTGGTGGTTGTAACCACTCTTAGTTACGTTCTCCCGCGATGTTTAGGTAAATAGGCACTGCCTATTCCGAGCTCTGCATATCAGTATTTCACTAAATTTCACTTCTATAACGACACTTTAGAACTTAATAATAATAATAGTATTTGATTTAAATTTCATTTTAATTAAATGTATTGTTTCTGTATTTGGTACGGTCGGCCAAGAAAATGGTCTACCAGTTTTGACAAAAGTTTCTGTGAGATCTAATTATCGTTAAGGTTGACACTTGTCACTGTCATAATATTATTGCAAGGGAAAATCGACCTTGTTGTATCATGACGTGCAAATGAACTTCAACCGTAGGGTGGTAGACCACACTTTTGGCCGACTGTACAATAATGTACGAACATACTTTATCAAAAAATAAAAAGTCCACCATATAAACTCCAAGTTAAATTCTGTTTTGCTAGAAAGAGATCAGACGTATCTTTGTTGGCTAATATCTTGGATATTGTTATAGCTCCTATAAAAAGAAAACTCCAAAATGTTCGGAATCTCTACATAATGAGACGCAAAGTACATAGTTTAATGACAGTTCTCAAATTAAAAAAAAAACATTGCGTGCTCGCTTCACAAGCCCGCAATGTTGCATACAAATTCCATTACTATCTAGCTTGTAACTTTTTAAAAAGTGAAAAGGGCCATAATAAAATGAGGGCACAAGTCTTATACATCCAAGTTTTATTCGAAACATAACTTTTTTATCTGTGTCTGGAATAGCTTATGTTTTTTTAAAAACAAAGCTTGCGTTTCTCCTGTGATGGTTTTTTCACATGAAGATTCTGTTTGTATGCAATTAAAAAAATGAGTTCAAGCGATGAAGATTTTACTCCAACAATTTTTTTTTGTGGCGATTTTTGAGAAAAGCACTATATTTGCCTCGGCAGGAACAGCAATTGCGGGCTTCGTATTTTAAAACGGACTCGCAAGCTCGTCTTTTTAAACCAATACTCGGCCCGCAATTGCCTACTTCCATACCTAGGCAATAATGTACTGTTACCTGTTTGTTACAAGAATCAGCTTTTATTTAAGCTGCAAAAAAAGTCATGATATTGCCTCCGATTCCCACATGATTAAATTAACTACCTTACCTGTAGCAAATCGAAACTAACTCCTACCAATTCAAAATATCACTTCAACAAAATAACCAACAGAAAAAAATATATTATTCGCACCACCTCTTACAAAAGACTGAACCACACTATTAAATCCCACTGTATATATTACACTTCTTAAGTAGCACTTGTGTGCCAAAAAAGCCGGTCATGAATAAAACAACACTTACACTTACTCCCTTTTAGTTCTAAACGGTAAACACGGGATACCCGAGACATAATGACGCATACGAAGTTACCATTTATGTAATTATTATATTATAAGTTTGCTATCAGCTGTTTTTAATGTTTATTATAAACAAAAGATAAGACTTCCGTTTGTTAATTTGCGAATAAACGACGTATCTCGAGATGAAAGTGTGCCAATTTCAATTCTATCTTAGTATTATTTAAGTTTTAAATTTTGTGACTGACTTGAACGCGGAGGCTCAGTCGGTCAGTCTGATAGAAGAGACGTATTTGGACTGCATAGCTAAATAATAAGCAACCTTTAAAAAACCCGACTGTTGTTGCTAACCAACTTTAAATCGTTATAAATCCTAAATGATCGTTCAAAATGAACGAAAAACCTAAAGATGATTTTTAAATACCTATTCAATGATACCCCACTTGTCACAGTTCGTCGACTTCTGTCTGGTTGCCGCCATATTGAATTTTGATTACTTTTATATATTTCGTGACACTCGCAAGATTAAGGCAAATCGACTGATAAAATAATCTTCAAACTAGGTCCACGCGTTCATAGTTTCTAAGTTTCAAGAGCGCCACAAAGAACAAACATACATACATTTATAGGCTGATAAACACAATACATTACTCTCCTATATATGATATTGTGTTGGGGTGTTACTGTATATAAGTTACCATGAAGTTACCCAGTTTTTGTACGCAGTGGGGTTTTTTTTTACAACTTTGTCGGCGAACTACAAACTACAGCTTTTTACCAAAAGTCTCTGAATTTAACCGCGAACAGACGTACAGACAAACATAAAAACCATACTTCGATTTCAAGACGCACGATTTCTGTAGTGAAACTATAAGGGTCCCTTGTTGACTATGGAGCAATAAAAAACACACCAATTAACCCAGTCCCAAACTAAGCTCTAGGCTTGTACTATGGGTACTAGACAACGATATACATACTCATATCATATAACATACATACTTAAATACATAGAAAACATCCATGACTCAGGAACAAATATTCGGGCTCATCACACAAATATCTGCCCATACCAGGATTTGAACCCAGGACCTCTAGTTCTAACTAAGCCAACGCGTCGTCAATAGCCGTCGTAATGATGACGGTGAAGAATTTAACGAAGCCCAAGATAACAATGACCATGAAAATGATAATGATCATTAGTAGAGATGGGCCGACTAGTCGACGATTAGTCGGGAAAGCCGACTATTCGGCATCATTTCTAGTCGGTGATTAGTCGGCAAAAAATGCCGAATATTCGGCACTTTATTGTCTTTATCGTCAAAAAACGTCCACACATGCGATTTTCTTTTCGACATAGTTATAAAAAGCACTAGGTAGTTCGGTTTAATACTATAGTTAGGGTACTAACATCGATATATAATAAGTAGGTACTAATTGTTTTTCTGGTCGTACAGAAAAAACGTAAACAAAACTGGTCAAAGGTAACAAAGCGCGACGGACGAAGCAAAGTTTCTGAGTTCACCCAAACTTAGCAAAATCCTACGATCGGCATTGCAGACTAGTCGGCCGATTAATCGGCAAATTGAAAACCGATTAGTCGGCCGACTGGCCAGTCGGCGAAATCCCTAGTCGGCCCATCTCTAATCATTAGCCCTCTGCGATTGACGTGACGTCTATCAGTCACCGCCAAAATAAAATCGCCGTATAGCGTGATATAGATCTGTATCGCTCAATATCTTTTTCTAACTACTCGCGGCGTTATAAGTTAAGCTATGTTAAAAATACCTGATTTCTTTACCTTGTTGAAGTTAATTGCATTCTTTATTTAAAAGCCCATATACATGTTTATTATAGGGTGACGGAACCAGTAATGGACAAGGATCAATGTTGGACAATTAATTCTCATTTTTAACCGACTTCAAAAAAAGGAGGAGGTTCTCAATTCGTCGGGATTATTTTTTTTGTATGTTCCCCGATTACTCGAAGACCACTGGACCGATTTGAAAAATTTTTTCGTTGTTCGATTGGGTATACTTTCTAGTTGGTCCCATTGTCACCACGTCAGGATCTGATGATGGGATCATGAAGAAATCAAGAGAACTCCTCAAATATTATAGGCACACCTATAGCGATTTTGGTATTTTTCACTGTAACTCATGCATTTGCTTTTAAAAAGTACTATATGGTGAAGTGGAACTGATGATGAACACCACAGATGGCCACCGGAACTCCTTAACGGTACCTATTTCAAGGGTGGCGATAAGATATTTCGATAAAGGTAGTTGAGCGACTATGACGAAGCACATTTAGGTTTAAATATGACTATGACATTCCCGCGGCGTTGTCTGCGGCGAGCTTGAAATGTTCTATAGCTTCTCATTAATATTTAGAAGTGGAGCTACGTGACAGCATAAATAGGATCACTAAAAAGTATAAAATAAAATAAATGTTTAAAAATACAAAAACCCGCTTTCAAAAATGCAAAAAATAACTTATTTTAAAATGGTAGGTCAGTCCAACTGAAGTCGGCGTCCCACAATATTTTAAACCAAAAGCCGAATGCAGTTGGACTTACCTACCATTTTAAAAGAAGTTATTTTTTGCATTTTTGAAGGCGGGTTTTTGTTTTTTTAAACATTTATACCGTATGAAATTTGAATTAAGAGTTATGTGTCCATTACTGGTGCCTGTCAGCTAAAAAGTGTCCATCATTGGTGCCGTCACCCTACATACTATCATGCTATACACTACATAAACAACACTTATCATGGACCTATTACATAATATTTTCTATACTAATATTATAAAGCTGAAGAGTTTGTTAGCTTGAACGCGCTAATCTCAGGAACTACTGGTCCTATTTGAAACATTATTTCAGTGTTAGATAGCCCATTTATCGAGGAAGGCTATATATCATCACGCTAAGAAGAATGTTCCAACCTTCTACGTTAACAAAGTCGCGGGTTAAAGTATATATTCCACAGGGACGAAGTGACAAAAATGACGTCTGACAGACTCCACGTCAGTAGAATGTTTCGATAAAAGTTGACCACCTACCTGTACTGCGCGTGGAACATCTTCGCCGCCTCGACCAGCTTCATCTTGGTGACGAACATCTCTGGAGACAGCATCAGGTCAGCATGGGTCTTAATCTCCTGGACCAGTTCCTCGACAAAGAACCGCTGCTGCTCCTCTGGTTCCGCCGTCCTATAGAAACAGTAGTTCTTTTTCATGTGCTTTAGATTTAGATGATTAGGAATTTTATTTTTAGGAATATACGTCCTAAAGATACTTAAAGAAATGTAAGTTTGTTTTTTATTTTCCATCTTCTTCCCTCCATATCTCATTAAATATTGATCCTAGCAAAAAAATGAATTGGATTTTTTATGTAGATTACTTATGTAATAAAATAATTTTTTTACCAGTTATTTACAAAAAACTAAAAAAGAGACCTTTACCAACCCAGTTTATGTGGTTTAAAACACCATTCTCTACAATTATGCCAAAATTCGCTTATACACGAGTTTTTTCCCCTCATTTTCCTTCCTTGGGTAGGCTATAAACTAAAGTATTGTTTTGAAATCGTAGAATGGTTTTTTTTGATAAACAAAGCAATACGGTCCCGTCTAGTGCCTTTGTGTTCAAATTCCTAAAAAAAAAATAAAAAAAAAATTCTATAAAAAAAAACGTGTGCGACAAAACTGATAACTTAAACTAATCTAAGTTGAACTATTTAATATTGAAATTGTTTAACTGAATGAAAACTTACGCACACTTATGCAGAGTGACACACACTAACAAACCTAAAAAGTGGTACACTGTTGAAAGAGGTCATATATAGACGTTTCCTTTTAACGAAGGGCATTTGCAACAGGTGCGAAGAGTACTAGTCTTTCCTACCTCAATGCTAACGAAGCGGTTTACCCTCCCATAAGAAATTATCACTTCAAAAATACCGAATCAAAACGGTAATTGCCAACAGGTTTTTTTTATACTTTGACGTGGAAAAGACCACGTTGTGTTCAAGCTCTTTAGGCAATACCGATATTTTTTTAAATATTTTGTTTTTAGACAAACCGGCGAATTAAATAGTAATGTCTAATCAGTACACGTGAACGTTTCTTTTAATGTTTTTCAAGCACTTAATAGTTTTCAAGATTAGTTATTCCAAGTGTTTTCTGCTCTACCGTGTGTAGTTGTTTTTTTTCAGCGCTCTTACCATATCTTGCTCTCGAGCCATGGCGCCAGGCAATGGCGCACCTCGATCGGGAAATGGTCACCGTAGATGGCACGGACCTGTCACAACGAAAAAAATATAACTATACCGTAAGAGGATTGTGGGGCTAAAATATGTCGCACTACTAGATCAAAACAGTATCAACTCAAAATCCTCGCTAGTTTTGTTTCGAGTTCATAGAAGTTGTATTAAAGTTGATTTTAAAATACAGTTGTATTTTGAGTTACGACTGTTTTGTTAGCAGTGCGACTATACAAAATGCGATAACGTATCTCTCCGCTTAAACCTAGTTCGATTAAACGATAGGTCTGTACGATCTTTAAAATAGGGGTTTCTTGGAAAACAAAAACGGATACACACAACCCTAATTTTTCATAATAACTACAACATGTTTCGCTGGCCTAGTTCGTAGTGACCCTGGCTACGAAGCTAGCGGTCCTGGGTGCAAATCCCGGTAATGGCAGATATTTGTGTGATGAGCGCGAATATTTATTCTTGAGTCTTGGATGTTTTTAAGTATAGGTCTACCAGAATCTCATGAAAAAAAAGGGAAATTAAAATTTAGGGCTTGCTTTGTTTTGCTGTTTGTTTCACATCTTCTTCCTCACAAATTTTACAGTACACATGATTAATGATAATTTTCGTTTGAGATCGAAGGGCTTTTAGGACATTTGCCTGATAACTAAACACCCATACAACATTAACAGAATCACCCATGGCAACATTATGTTACAATTGTATTTTATTCCTTTTCTTCATTGTTTAATTTTGTTTTCTGTGTTGCCATTGTTTGTTTTATGTTCAATTTATTTTGTTTTTTTTTCTTGTGATCGTCGAATAAATGTTTCTATTTCTATTTCTATTTCTATAACTAACGTTATTATTATTTATTTATTCTAATGGCGTCTACAAGTTATGTAATTTTGCCAATGTCAAGTATATAAAGCAATTGTACGGTGAATCGTCGTTGTCGTCGGCGTCTTCCAGTCCCAGTCGGCACACCATTGAAGATGGCGGGCATCCACTTCAATGGCTTATTGGCTTGGAGTGTTCTTGACCGCTTGCTCATTCAGAATCAACTTTTCACTGATATTTTATTAGATGCATATTCTTCGTCAGTGTTGGAGGTTACTTCACAAAGTTGCCCTGGATTTGCGAACCAAAATCAACGATAAAGTAATTTACAAAAAATTAAATAAATAGACAGATGTTTTCAAAATGACAGCTAGACAAGAACTCAACTAACGTTATATTTGTGTAAAAATAACAAACAATAACAAACCCTGACAAGCGGTGAAATTTTAATTGACAGGCGTAAGGCAACATTGCCATATAAAAATCGATTTCTTTTTAACCGACTTCAAAAAAGGAGGAGGTTCTCAATTCGTCTGTATTTTTTTTATTTTTTTTATTTTTAATGTTTGTTACCTCAGAACTTTTGACTGGGTGAACCGATTTTGAAGAATTTTTTTTATTTGAAAGCTGGTGCTTCCCGATTGGTCCCATTTTTTTCAAAATGAAGATCTGATGGTGGAATCCATGAGGAATCGACGGAACTCTTCAAAATTTATAGGCACACCTATAGCGACTTTGGTATTTTTCATTGTAACTCGTGTCTTGGTCTTGGAAAGCACTATTTGGTGAAGTGGAACTGATGATGAAGACCACAGATGGCCACCGAAACTCCTAAATGGTATAATATTTCGAGGGTGGCGACAAGATATTTCGATTAAGATAGTTGAGCGACTATGACGAAGCATATTTAGGTTTAAATATATGACTATGACTTTCCCACGGCGTTGCTTGCGGCGAGATTGAAATGTTCTATTGTTTTCCAGTCGGCGTCCAACAATATTTTAACCAAAAGCAGACTTCAGTTGGACTGACCTATTTATCTACCATTTTAAAGCCGTTATTTTTTGCTTTTTGAAGGCTGGTTTTTGCTATTTTTTACTTTTTAATTTTTCATGAGATTCTGGTAGACCTATATTTAAGTATATATTTCTCTATATAAGTATTTATATCGTTGTCTAGTACCCATAGTACAAGCCTAGAGCTTAGTTTGGGACTAGCTCAACTTGAGTGTGATTTTACTCCATTTTTAGGGTTCCGCGCCTCAAAAGGAAAAAACGGAACCCTTATAGGATCACTTTGTTGTCCGTCTGTCTGTCAAGAGCCATTATCTCGGGAACGCGTGGAGGCATCGAGTTGAAATTAAAACCATATACTCAAGTTTACAGTCCCTTGAAGTTGTGAAAAAATCAAACTTCTAAGTTAATGTATAAAAAAGATACGGCCGTTTTTGCCGCAAAAAATGTATATTGCTACACTCAAGGGAATCAAAATTTATAGGGCATTTTCCGTTGACCTAGCCCTATGAAATTTGGCAAGTAATACCGTGATAAACTATAGGTCACAAATATAGGAAAAAAATCTAAAAAGTATACATTTTTAATTGAATCACAAAAAGAAACAGGGTCTTTATGCAAGGAACGGCGGGCCAAATTTTAAATTGAGTTAACCGTGTCATGTGCGGAACCCTCGGTGGGCGATCCGACTCGCACTTGGCCGGTTTTTTTTAACAAACTCATTTGAATGCCTTCCGAGTTGAATAGTTAGACGTCACTTCATTCAAACATTTTTAAAGGTTAATTTAGGCCAATTTGTCACCAGGACAACATGACTAACTTTACTATATTGGTATTTGGAAAACCCAAAGACAGTACGTGTGTAGAAATCGATTGCAAATAGTTTGCATATAAACTGATCGTTTATTATTGAGGAAAATCCGGTGCAAAATTGATGATAGTAAACAAGGAATTTCCGGTATTGTTTATCCGACTGCCGAAGGAGGGTGTGTTTATCAGCCTGTGTATATGTATGTATGTATGTGAGAAACTAAACGCGTGGACCGATTTTGATGATTCTTATGTCAATAGATTTGTCTTAGGGCCGTATTAATAAAATAATCTCAACTCTAATGCGCGTCTCGAGATGCGTCAAAAATGACAGTGTTCTATGGTTTGATGTTTACTTTGACGTATCTTGTGACCGGCATCTCGGCCAAGATGAGTTTATTAATACGGCCCTTAATCTTGTGAGTGTCACTAAGGATATGATAGTAATCAAAATTCAATATGGCGGCAACCAGACGCCATATTGTAAAAAAGAAAAAAGAAAAGTCGACGAACTATGACAACCATTGAATAGGTATTTTAAAAAACCGACCAGGTGCCAGTCGGACTAGCGCACAAAGGGTTCCGTACCATTATCTATAAAAAAATAACGTTTGTTGTATGGGAGCCCCCCTTAAATATATATTTTATTTTAATTATTATTTATTTTTAAAGAATATACAACTAAATATTCTGTGAATATTTCAAGCGTCTACCTGTTGCCGTTATTAATAACGAGCAAAAAACGGCCAAAAAAAAAACACGTTTGTTGTATGGGAGCCCCCCTTAAATATTTAGTTTATTCTGTTTTTAGTACTTGGTGTTATAGCAATACGCTGGTAAACATCTTAGCCTAATTGTGCAAATTGTGGTTATAGAATTATCAACAAGTTTTTAGAGATGTTTGTAATTCTGTAGCTCTGCCTACCCCACTCTGGGAACGAAGGCGTGAGGTTATGTATGTATGTATGTTAAAGCGGCAACAGAAATACATCAGGTGAAAACTTCAACTGTCTAGTTATGACGGTTCATGAGATACAGCCTGGTGACAGACAGACAGACAGACAGACGAACAGTGCACTCTTACGGCGGAACCCAATATTCAAACCGCGGACAGATGAGGGTTGCTTCAGATTAAAATTCGACATTTGCTCATTCAAAATGTGTCAAATTTAAATCCGAAGTAAACATTTACGATTAGCGTATTATACATACATACATACAGAGCTACAGAATAACAAACATCTCTAAAAACTTGTTGATAATTCTATAACCACAATTTGCACAATTAGGCTAAGATGTTTACCAGCGTATTAGTGACAGGTTGCAAGCCCATCGCCTAACAGTACTACAAGCCTTTATTCCCTTAGTCGCCTCTTACGACATCCACGGGAAGACATGGAGTGGCACTATTCTAACTCGGCAACCACACATTAGCGTATTATCTTATTTGAAAATAATGCTGAGGCAATTTGGATCAGAATCTGAGTTTTATAATTCATATTATACGTACGCTTGTACTATGGGTACCAAACAACAATATAATTACATGTGTAGAGAAATAAAAACTTATATACCTACATAGAAAACATCCTTGAATCAGAAGTCAGAAACAAACTCACTCATCAGCTCATCACACAAATATTTGCCCAGGAATCAAACCTAGGACCGCTACTACTAGGCCAACGCGTTGCCAATGTGTCAAGATTGACTTCTATCTGCTTAGTACTGGTAAACATTTTAAAAAAATAAGCTTGAACCTGTAGGCATACTGACCTTTTGCAGGCTCTCTTGAGGCAGCTGCTGTGCCCTCGTCCAGAGCGACATCTTGGAGCTAAAAAAACAGTTAATTAATAAAAGGTATTTTTTACTTGAAAAGTAATAAATTTTCATAAAATTATGAACACGGTACAAAAAGTACTACAAGAAAATAAAGAAAAATGTTGAGGTAATAAAATAAATTAGATATTAATTTTATAAATTAATGTAAGTCTCTGTCTGTGTCGTCCTTAACATATGTTATTTGTTTTAGGTTTCCTGAAGCCGGATCCTTCCACAAATATTTAAAAAATTCTCCACCGAACATTTTCCAAGCATGTCTAATGTCAAGTTGTCATTGGCGAAATACATCTTACCTATACTCGAAACTGTAATTAAAGACCAACGTGGGTTGCCACTAATTAAACAAATATTTGCCTTAGTATATTTCCACTTTTTAAAAGACCGCACTAAGAATATTTATTTGTAGGTAGTTTTAAACCTTCCATTTAAATAAACAAGTTAATTCAAGTTACTTACACAAATACAAGATGGCCTATTAAATATTTAACCATAGAAGATTTTTGGAAGCAAAACTGTTATTGCACTTGTAACACTTCAGGTATTAATAACATTTGGTACGATAAATAAACAATAGTTGTAAACAACGTTAGATGCAATTTAAATATTACATACGTTTAGCTATTCGACAAAATAACAGGCAAAAAGTGTGTAGCTCACTTTATAATGACAATCATAAGGCATTTTACCAGCCATGACACAATGGGGTCCATGGGTAACTGTCAAGTTTAAATCAAGCATAAGTGTAAGGCATCCGAATTTAGCTTGTCATTTTGTTTTAGCTGATAAAAAAAATCGCATTTGAACACACACACCCGCCCTTTAATTACTTAACACACTATATGAGAAAATATTTGTTTTGGGATATTTTAATGTTTTGAATATCGGGTAGAAAAAACATTGAATGCATATTCCCTATTGTTAAATATAACTTTTGATATTGAAAATGTTAGAATTATCTACAAATATTAACAACAATTTGATTATCAATGCAAAAAGGTTGGGTTACTCTGAAATGTTCGATCAACACTGACATAAGTGACTTTGACACTTATGACAGTGTCGTACCTGTTGTAGTTTTTTTGGTCTTAAATTAGATTTTCGAGTATACAAATATTTACAACAATTTGATTATCAATGCAAAAAGGTTGGCTAACTCTGAAATGTTCCATTGACACTGACATAAGCGACTTTGACACTTGTGACAGTGACGTATCTATCGTAGTTTTTTTGGTCTTAAATTACAGTTTCGAGTATACAATAGATGTGAAAGCCATATTTAAAAAAAAAAAAAAAGGTCTCTGTAACTGAAGGATTATATTACATTCATTTAACAAAATTAAATATTAATTTATTCTATCAATGAATGTCTCAATCATTCATTCTCAATATAATAAGTATAGTGTACAGTGGAGTTCATAAATATGTATACACTTTAGTACCTTGTCACTTTAATCGCTATGATAATTTGTATTTGGCAGTTTGGACGTGACATTAAATAGACAAGGTATTAAAGTGTATACATATTTATGAACTCGACTGTACCCATTTGCCGCTTGTAAATTTTTATTTATTGTTGTTATTGTCCATAGCGGCAATAGAAATAATGCACTCTGTGAAAACTGCATCATCTACCTATTAAAGTTTGTGAGATGCAGCTTGCTGACAGAAAGACAGACCAGCGGACAGCGGAGGCTTAATACTAGGGTTCCGTTCGCACCTTTTGGGTACGGAACCCTAAAAATCTAAAAATTGCGTTCAACATAATTTACTCACAATTTGCCTTTATTTGGCACAAAGATTAAGCATTGCCATTCAACGTGGCAATGCTGCCAGCATTTTGGGAACGATGTCCACTGGCAGCGGTTTATTAGATTAGTGTAGTTTTAAGTTAATTGTAGGTATATTTTATTGTATATATTTTTAATAGTCCTAAATATTTAGTTATAGGTACACATCAATAAGTTAGTTAATGTTTTATGTTCTTCTAAATAAATTATATTATTTTTGGACCTGTAGGTAGGAATGGGTACCTGATAATAATATCAAATTGTCGTTAAAAATACATTTTACGAATAAAGCAATTAATTATTTACTCACCAAATCAATGTCTTGCTAATATTAATAAACTTCTATGTAAAACTTCTCCCCTTAATAGTTTTTGGTCTGAAACAAATGATTAAAATTATTAAACAATATTTAATACAAATAACATATTAGGTCAAATAAATACCACATTTAAAATGAATAAGCTTCTCATTACGATAATAAAGTTAAAAAAAAACTTTTAATACCACATTCCATTTTTATTAAAAAGTAAAAAAATGTTTTTTTTATAAATTACGGACATTGCAACCAACATACATTATGTGAAATTAAAAAGTGGGCCTCATCACCATCAATTTTAGTTACTTAATAAATTATTAAAAATAACATTTTGAGAATGATCTCGCTAAATCATGTCATTAATAATGCCGGGTTAAAAAATCTAATTACCTATCTCTTTATATTAAGACAACCAAATTATAACATAAAAAAAACAAAGATGTATGGATACTTAGTACAGATTTGTCACTAGGCACATCAGAGGTTAGAGCATATACCTTTTCTTTTTAAATTAATCGTATTTCAATTCAAGTTCTAGTTAGTTACTTTAAATAATATAAAATCTTATGAAGTGAAATTACTTAGGAGGCATGTTTGTTTACTTATTTATTAATAGATGTTACACAAAAATACAAATTTGATTACAAAAGGTGAACTTAATGCCTAAAGGCATTCTCTACCAGTAGAAAAAGGAATTAGGGGTTTAAAACCCAAACTTTAACACTTTTCTCTGGCTTTCTGTCCATTTACGCACATTTAGTATGCAACTTTAAATGATACATAAAAAAACAAAATTAATAAAAAATGTAATATCAAATATGGTATAGGTGAAAAAGTTAAGTAAATGACCTCTTGCATGTAGTTGTGTACAAAATCAATATGGAATATACATCAAATTTCAAATATAGAATGTCGAAAGGTCTATACAGATGCGTTACAACTACATGCAAGAGGTCATTTACTTAAGTTTTTCACCTATATATCTCATTTGTTTGAACGCAAACTTACTTTGCTATAAGGAAGGTATAAAGAGAAATTAATAACAAACAATGACCTTTTTATGTAACAAGGAAAATATACCAATTAACAGAATATAATTGATAAACAAACCCCATTTAAAGAATTTATGGCACTTTTATAGTTAAACTGTTGCCTTATCAAAAGTAATTAAAAAATAATGAAAAAAAACAAAAAGGTTATTTATCCATCAATCATTCAAAACATTATAAACTTGAATAATTTAGGTAATCTAACTTAACCATAAATAGATAATTGGTGTAAATTATACTAATCAATCACGAACAAAGAATGATACCTCAGGTAACATTAAAACAACTTTCAGCTACTAATTACGCAGCACTTAAAAACACCTCATTAGACGGTTATTTAACTAATTTAATGTCGGTTTTCACTATTTCACCTGTTGATGCCGTACGAAACTAAAATCGCATCCCGGGAATAACTCCCCGAATTTACCTGTATTGAACCGCTTTAAGCAGCTACTGGCGATTCCGAGAATTTTGACGTTTACACACACAAATACATCCCCGCGCTACGAACACAGGCGCACGAAATTAATTTTAGAACAGGACACAACAACAGACCTTGTCATTATGTTACACTGTTTTCGGTTGAACCTGTTAGAAATACACCAACAAATATACAGAATACACTAGATAGCGATTATCTTCGCTTCAATAAGTTACTTCTTTGGTGCATTGAATAAATGAATTATTACCGGCAAGCAACACGAGGCCGCGCAAACCATTCTTCAAGTCAAGTCACGTAAACTATAATTAAAAAAAAAACAACGCGTCATGATTTGTTACTCACACCAGTGTGAAGACATTAAACATATGCTGGGGTGACGACATTTTAAAAACAGTTTTATATTAAACAGTTTAAGGTTTAATTTTGAGCTACTTTTAATGATGAAAATAATGTTCAATGAGGAAAATCGCAGTCACATAAAATGACATTTGTGGGTGGACAGACTATGATTTGTTTTTCCCAAAATAAACTATTAATGGTTTATTATTAAGTATTCCTCCTACATTTGCAGATTCTTATCAGATGTTCGACAAGTTTTATTTGCATATATTGCATTACTGTGTAAAAATAAAACTTAGAAAAGGATCTTGATTTAAGTAGGTACTATGTTTTAAACACCCAATTCGAAATTAAAAGGCCTACATAATACTTTGTACTTATGTTATACGATACATCCTATATGATTAATACGTCTCTTAATGTCACGTTTAAAAAAAACAGTGCCACATTATTTAGCCACACGGCAGTGTGGCAGTCAAGTTTGCGAAGTCAATATATTTATTACCTAGTATTTTTATTTTACCAGCCTCGGACCTAAGTTTTTCCCCAATCGGGTACGAACTTGATAGTGGCTCCCCCTTCCACCACCTCCATTGTTATGAAACAAGTTTTTTTCTTTAAACCTATATTCGGCACCCCTGAAATTGCCGCTCTCATTGTATTTTCACCGAAAGTGCTTTTCATCATACAAGACAATATTAAATAGGGATTACTATAGTAACTCAAAATAAAGAAAGAGAATGATTTAGTGTACAAATCTCAATGTAATTTCGTACTTTTTGAAATGCAATGCAATTTATATTGTAGTAAATAAACTAATGTAACTAAACAAAATAATATGACCATGTTCAAAGTTTAAAACTACGTGATTATGGAGTAATGATGATAATTTGATTTGTTTATATGAGTGACGAAATGAAAAAGTCCCGACTATAGAGCAGGGCCGATTTATATAAAAGACTAGAGGACTCCCGTGACTTCATAAGGTAAGCGTAGAATTAGTTTTCCGCTATAATCCCCCTATATATTCCCTCCAAAGTCCTTAGGTCCAGCGATTTAGGCTGTGCATTGTTGGACAGTCACAAAACAGACATTATATTATTATTATGTATAGATTGGAATTGACAGAAACGTGCGCTTCTGTTAAGTCCACAAGACAAAATACTCCTTATCCTATCGAAATCTTCGCGTGAGATATCCATGGATTTATTTTTCTGAATAATCATAGGAATTGAAAATACACCTTAATAAGAGTGAAAGCCATTAATTAATATTGAAATTAGAATTTGTCAGATTACGATTCAAATTATTGCTGAGTTTCAGAAAATTTAAAAAGCTGGCAGCACTACAGTTAAGTACTGTTGATTTATGTCTATGAAAATGCGTGCTATTTTTCTAATGCAAAGCAATACACACATGAATAAAAAACGGAAATATGCATGTTTATTTTATTAATATGTATAAATATAAAGTTACTTACATTTGGTTATTTTAATAAAACCCAATTAAATTTAAAACTTGGTCCAATCATTCTCTTAAATTATAATGACTATTACGTGAAAAGAAACATAACGCGGGAGTTTTAAAAACAAAACGAAATTGACATACGTTTAAAAAATCTAAATTTATGGCGTCTTAAAAAATAGAAATTTAACGAAAAAAATTGAAAAAGTAAACATCTAAATCTAAAAAATGAATTTAATTAAAGAAACCAAACCTAAGACTATGTAAGTAAGCAATTATGTTTATATGATTTTAAATGTTTTCTTAGGGTAAATTCAGGCTAAACCTACGCCATTCTGTCATCTAGTAGGCTGTTTGATCGAAATTTTGAATTCAAAATAGGAGACTTTATGTAAGGGCAGTTTGGCCAAATGGAAATATTCTTTTCATCAAGCCTTTCTTTAACTTACTGCTCGTATCTAATATGTATGTATGTAAACTGGCCTTTTCCAATGTTGCAAGTCAATTTTGAGTCAGTTTTAGACTGGGCTAAAAGGACAATGCCAGGGGCCTGTTTTATAAAGCTACAAATTACAATTAACAGGTTACAAGTTTCCACTTGACACAACCTCGACCAATGACGACTAGCCATTTGAGCAGTATTGCCAGTTTAGACCTGTATAATTGTAACTTGTAGTTTTATAAAACGTGCCCCAGGGGCCTGTTTTATAAAGCTATAAATTACAATTTGCAGGTTACTAGTTTCCATTTTACACAACCTCGACCAATGACGACCAGCCCTTTGAGCAGTGTTGCCTGTTTAGACGTGTAAAATTGTAACTTGTAGCTTTATAAAACGTGCTACAGCCGTTTGAGCAGTGTTGCCAGTTTAGACCTGTAAAATTGTAACTTGTAGCTTTATATAACGTGCCCCTGTCATTGTCCACCACAAATTGTTAACCCGAAGACGAAATAAGATAGCCACAGGATCTCCGCTATACTTAACGTGCAGTAGTTGGGATTTATTAAGGCCCCCATACATGTAGAGGCCGATCGGTTCAGGCCGAACTGCGTCAGTTCCGCCTGACCGGATCGAGTGCCCATACATGTAAAGACTTTACAAGATACCATACAAGAAAACCGTTCAGGCGGACGGATGCGATTTGCCTTCAGCCCAAATTACACATACACGATGATATTTTGCAAACGCTCAGTTAGACCTGAAGGCAAAACGGATCATGTATGGAGCCCTTTAGTTCACTCTTAAGGATGATTTCCACCAAACGGCTCGCATCGCATCGGATCGGAAAGGATACGAACGGATGCGGCGACAGCCGATCGCGTCTGTTAAAGTTATTATTGTCTATTTACGACGGAGCCGATCGCGCGTCGCAGCATACTGTCGGCTACGATCGCGTGTCGCGGAAGACGCCTGCGGTCAAGTTGCTGTGCGCGGCTTGGTAATATAGACTTTAAATACTGTGAGCATGATTTAATATCGTTTAAAGACCATCAAATTCTTTCCGTTCCGATCCGTTGCGGGCCGTTTGGTGGAAATAATGCTTTAAGATGATTGTGAAGCTAAACATTTCCATACAAAATGTGATTAATTTTCTCTCCCCTTAAACCTGTGGCCTGTTTTATAAAGCTACAAATTACAATTTACAGGTTACAAGTTTCCATTTGACACAACCTCGACCAATGACGACCGGCCATTTGAGTAGTGTTGCCAGTTTAGACCTGTAAAATTGTAACTTGTAGCTTTATAAAACGTGCCCCTGACCCGGTTTTTATGATTTTTGAATATGTTGTAGATATCATGAAAAACGATTAGATGTCTGTACGTTTTCCTTTCCAAGAAAATATTTCTTACAATTAAATAAATTTAAAAAACAAAAAACAAACGTACAGACCTAGGGTGATGGAACCAGTAATGTACACTTGATTCTTATTTTACAGAAGATAAGGGATAATTCATTTGTTTTGCAACAATCGATTTAGGGCCGTATGACATTTGAATTAAGAGTGAAGTGTCCATTACTGGTGCCTGTCAGCGGAAAGTGTCAATCATTGGTGCCGTCACCCTAGTTCTTTATGATAACTACAACATATTCAAAAATCATGGAAATCAGACTTGATTTAGGGGGTGAGAAATAGAGGTTATCGCCCGGAGCTAAATTTTTATGATTTTTTTTGACAGCTATGCGATTTTAGCGGCGCTTCACAATCCTCTCAAGTTCGGTTAATATTTGGTAGCCTTTTTTATGTAGAGATTTTTTTTTAATGTGTGATATTTGTAAGTGTTGTAGTATTTAGGCCAGCTGGGGCACGTTTTATAAAGCTACAACTTACAATTTTGTGTCAAATGGAAACTTGTAACCTGTAAATTGTAATTTGTAGCTTCATAAAACAGGCCCCTGAGGCCCGTTTCACGAAGCTACAAGTTACAAATTACAAGCGGAAGTCTTTTTCTAACTCCTTTTGCTAGAAAAGGAGTTCCGCTTGTAATTTGTAACTTGTAGCTTCGTGAAGCCGGCCACTGGTCGTCATTGGTCGAGGTTGTGTCAAATGGAAACTTGTAACCTGTAAAATGTAATTTATAGCTTTATAAAACAGGCCCCTGGAGCTGACGAGTTTAAGGTTGAACAAATCTTCTAAATAATTAGAGAAAAAGACAGGTTCATGTTTTTTTACGGAAACACTATTTATTATTTATTACAGAAAAAGTAACATCCCTACGCCCATTTGGCGTACTTGGAATGTGGAAGAAGACTCCACGCCCACTAATACTTTGACAAAGAAAAAACCGAAGCAGTATGTACCCCTCATGATCACATGATATAATTTATCATTTGTAGTAAGGTCCGACCGAGACCGCTTTTTTAATCTCGGCCGAGATCGAGATCGAGAACGAGAATAAAATAAATTCTCGGCCGAGACCGAGACCGAGACCGAGACACGGAAAAAGGGTTTTTTTTTCTATATTTGCGTTTTTTTAACTATAAATAAAACCGTTCATAATGAAAAAAAGGTTTTATTATGGTTTTTAACAAACTTAATACTCAAAATTGAAAAGAACAATACTTCTTGTACGATAAAACAAAGCAATTTTTCGGCATTGTACCCTTGTCAAAATAAATTAAATCGTTTGCCGCGGTGTCTCGGCCGCGGCCGAGAATCTCGGCCGTTTTGGGCCGAGACCGAGACCGAGATCTCGGCACGATTTTTGGACGAGATTTGCCGAGACCGAGATCTCGGTCGGACCTTAATTTGTAGTCAACACTTCATGAACATATCATTTCATATGTAGCCTACCTTTCACTATGTGAATAGTGGGCGAAATCACGCGCAATAATGTGGACACTAAAAATAATTTTGATCCTTTGCAAGACAGTAATAAATAAATAATACAAAGACTTGTTATTGTTTAGATTTATTAAAGCAATTAAACAGTATTTTTTATAAATTTTCCGTTGTTAGTTTATTCAGTTTCATGGCTAAAATAAACTTGTGAGGTGAAAAGCTCCTTTCGCAATCCACGGATGTTAATGGAGCAAACTTAAAGTAGATTAATATTAATGGCCGCCCCTCACGTCTTTGTATTATTTATTTATTACTGTCCTGAAAAGGTACTAAAATGTTTAGCTATTTCAGAGCTCTTTAGGGTTCTGTACAAAAAATTAAAAAAAACGGAACCCTTATTGGATCACTCGTGCGTCTGTCTGACCGTCCGTCTGTCACAGCCAATTTGCTCCGAAACTACTGGACCGGTTGAGTTGAAATTTGTTACACATGTGTAAATTGATGACCCAAACACAATGCAAAGTATTTTTTTTTTAAATATGGTCACTTTTGGGGGACAAATTAGGAAATTAAAAAAAAAAGATTTTCAATTTTACTGTGTCATATAACAAATAAAAGAGCTCGTTATGAGGATCTCAAATACATTATTGTTATTATTGTAAAATAAATAGTTTTAATTTTATTTATGAAAGAAGACGAAAATTGACCTTTCCTCCCTGATCTTCGAAACTACTGAACCTAAAATATTGTTTTTTTTTTACAAAATATACTTAGTTCATTGCTTGTAGATTACAGGAAAACCTATAAGAATTCTATCAATTGAAAATAAAGCGGTAATCTCAATATAACACGCTCACTTACGGAAAATAGTTCACAAAAACACCACTAGATAGCGCTAGTAGTAGTTAACTCGCGTCTTACTGTGAGGATTTCAAATGGGATATTTTGTACATACATACATAATCTCACGCCTTCGTTCCCAGAGTGGGGTAGGCAGAGCTACAGAATTACAAACATCTCTAAAAACTTGTTGATTTTGCACAATTAGGCTAAGATGTTTACCAGCGTATTAGTGACAGGTTGCAAGCCCATCGCCTAACAGTACTACAAGCCTTTAAACGATAAATTTCATGGAGTACACTCGTACGTTTCGTATTACGATGCAAATATCACGATATATATCGATCGTGTAGCACTAGACGCTCGATATTTATCGACGATACTTGATACAGATCGTGGATTTTTGGATTTCTAGAAATCCACCGATCCGTATCACGATACGTGATACGCTATACTACACACTCGATAAATATCGTGATCCTGGATTACGATCCAAATAACACGATAAATATCGAGCGTGTAGCATTCGCCTAACCGATTGCGGTGTGTACGGAACCCTCTCCACGCGAGTTCAACTCGCACTTGGCCGGTTTTTTTTAATAGCTGTCTAGAACTTAGTTTTGAACTAGGTCAATTTGTGTGAGATGGTCCCATGATATTTATTTTGACCTTTTTTTAATAGAAACGTGAAACCGGTCCCCCGTTCATGGAGCAATAACATAGTAGAGAGGAAACATGGAAAGGGAATTAAGATACCATGCAAACACTCAGAGTATGTATTTTTTAAATTATTTATTAACAGCAGGAACAAAACTCGAGACAGCAACTATCTCACTCATAGGTATTAAGGTAAACGTACACCATGTCTAAGTATAAATAGAAAAGTCATTCGTCTCCGGGGCTTTAGGAGTTTATATTACCTATTGCCGCGCGCACGCAACCAAACGCGGCGACACGGCGCGGCCCCGATTAAACCGGCTAGGTGGCTGTTGAGTTTGCTTGTGTGGCTTGCGTATGGTCGAGTCACGCACACATGCAAATCTCGTGATACACCTTTGAAGACGAACGACTGTTTATATTGCGACTATGTCGTATTCAAGCGGCATGGAATCTTTCTCTACAGCATTGCGCCCAAGATTTCGTTGATCGATCGCGCGGCCTCCACTACTAGTCTATTCTTCGTCGACAATGTCCATATCAGCCGGCGAGTGGCACCAAATAAGACGCTCAAAAGACGTGTTGGCAGCGCACACCCGACTACTGGCTTGCGGAGCAAATTGACTCGAAAGTGTACTTTGCATGAGTTACACGACATTCCGGCGTTGTATACTAACACGTGAGTTTTTAGTACGTGCTAGGCTATGGTGTATTTGGCGTCCAATAACAAATGGAGATATTTTTTTGGATCCCTTGTATGGTAAGATATGCTGGGAACCTCTTGTAAGAGGTTCTCTGGATAGTTAAATTTATTTAATACAAGCTCACGACCGCCCTTATCAGATGGACGGACGTGTTTAAAACGAGGTAAGTCCGCCAGATTTTTCAGGGACTGATACGACCGCCGTATCAGGCGGACGTGTAACACGAGGTATGTCGTTCAGAACTGTTTGAGACTGATACGACCGCTGTATCATGCGGACGGACTGGTGTAATACGAGGTAAGTCGGTTAGAACTGTTTGAGACTGATACGACCGCCGTATCAGGTGGACGGACTGGTGTAACACGAGATAAGTCGATCAGAACTGTTTATGACTGACACGACCGCCGTATCAGGTGGACGAACTGGTGTAACACGAGGTAAGTCGGTCAAAACTGTTTGAAACTAATACAGTGGTAGAACCTCATGTAGTCTGCCCGCTATAACTATCTGTTCCTTTAAGCTACCGCCAAGCAGCATTCGCATTGTTGTGTTCCGGTGTGGGGATAAGACAATCGGTGAAATGTATAGAGGCATTCCATCTTAGTCCTCTGGGACCTATTAAACAGAGAGCGGTCACGCGGTCTAGCGTTCAAGCGGTCAGTTAAAATATTGTAAATATTCATAAAATACTAGGGGACCTATCAGACAGAGAGCTGTCACGCGGTCAAGCGTTCAAGCGGTCATAAATAGTTAAACAATATTACATATTTTATGAATATTTACAATATTTTTACTGACCGCTTGAACGCTTGACCGCGTGACCGCTCTCTGTCTGATAGGTCCCTCAGAGTTGGCAACACATTTAAAGTCTTAGGGTCGTATAGGCAAAAAAAGTTAAGGGCGCGTACACATGGCGATCCGTTTTACAGGTCCCTTATTTGATGGCGTATGTAGTTATATAAGCGAGTTCACACACAATATAGTATTCTGGATCTAGTTAAAAAAAAATTAACAAGATCCGATAAAAAGGATCCTGTAAAAACGGAGGTTCTATGTGTACGCGCCCTAAGCCCCTATGTCATGTAGTTGTAAGTTATCTGTATTAGTTTTGTATACAACTACATGTAAGAAGGGCTTTAGTTTTTTACCTAGCAATATCAACTGATCTTTGCTGAAATGCCCTTCTCAAGACACATGTCTATGACTTTACGTTTACATTGAAGTGTCTTGTGGTAGGCAAAATCAGTTCATTTAACCTTTAATTGACGAGGTGGTTTCCGAGCATTCTCAAAGTAAAACTTATGCAATGGCAACATAAAGTTCAAAATAATAGTCATGACGTCTGCGAGTCGTATACCACGTCAGTTAAAGGTTAATACTGCCGTGGTAGTGTTATTAGCAGTATTACCATACATAATTACTGCTAATATCATTAGCGCAGCAAAATAAGTATCTTGAAATTGTACTCAATACTGAAAACTCAGTAGGTACTTTATATTGTAATTCATAATGTATGTATTGCGGTTGGAATACAGTAAATTTATGCGCATTATGAACCCAGTCGGGCAGGGTAACGATAGAGGATTTATTATTATTTGCTAGTCTCAATAAAAAGATAAAGATAAAAAAAATAGGTTCCGGAGTTCTCTACAAATATGTTTGCCGTTGTCTAGTACCCATAGTACAAGCCTAGAGCTTAGGTTGGAACTAGGTCAATTTGTGTGAGATTTGCCCTTGATATTTAACTTGACTTTTTTTTTAATAGACACGTGAAACCGGCCCCCCGTTCATGGAGCAATAACGTAGTAGAGAGGAAACATGGAAAGGGAATTAAGATACCATGCAAACACTCAGAGTATGTATTTTTTAAATTCTTTATTAACAGCAGGAACAATACTCGAGACAGCAACTCATCTCAACTACTAGTCTATTCTTCGTCGACAATGTCTATATAAGCCATGAATGGCATTAAATTAGATGCTCGAAAGGTGTGTTGGCAGCGCAGACCAAACTACTGGCTTGCGGAGCGAATTGACTCGAAAGTGTACTTTGAATAAGCTACAAGAAATTCCTGCGTTGTGTACTGACACGTGAGTTTTTAGTACATGCTAGGCTATGGTGTTTATGACGTCCAATAATAAAGGGAGTTTTTTTTTTCAATTTGGAAGCCTTTTATGGTAAGATATGGTGGAATCTCATGTAACTTGTTCTCTGGATAGTAAAATTTATTTAATACAAGCTCACGATCCCCCTTATCACATTGATGAGCGTATTTAAAACGAGGTAAGTCCGTCAGATTTCTCAGACTGATACGACGGCCGTATCAGGCGGATGGACTGGTGTAACACGAGGTATCGGTCAGAACTGTTTAAGACTGAAGCGACGGCCGTAGCAGGCGAACGGACTGGCGTAATACTAGGTATTTCAGTCAGAATGGTTTAAAAACTGATACGACCGCCGTATCAGGCAGACGGACTGGTGTAACACGAGGTTAGTCGGTCAGAACTGTTTTAGGCTGATGCGATCGCTGTATTAGGTGGACGAACTGCTGTAACAAGAGGTAAAAAATAAAGAAATTACAGTTTTCTATGACTTTATGTTTACGTTGAAGTGTCTGGCACGATAGTCAAAATCAGTTTGTTAATATTTCTGCGGTTGTGATATGAGCAGTAAGTCTATACTTACTGCAAATAGCACTAGCGTGGCAAAATACGTCTCTTGAAATTTTACTCAATACTCAAAACTCAAAAGGTATAAGATATAGGTCGATTTATAAGAGCTGGCACGAATGGATTGAACGTAAGCAATGCCACTTGTCACTGTGTGAGTGCCGTTCTTATACAGGGTCCTACCAATATTTTGTAAACAACTAGAACTTTTTAGTTACTCAATAAAAAATAAAAAATACATATAATCTGCCCATATTAGGATTAGGACTAAGCAGGTAAAATATATGTTAGTATTTTTACTGCGGCTTGCGATACAGATTTAATTACTTTCTTTCTTCTCAGCAATGTTCTCTTGCGAAGCGCTGGTAGGTTTTTGACCTGTGAATCTTTTATCTTGTTTTAAATCTTTTACTGCGGATTTAATGCTACGAAGCATATCGTTTTACCATCATAAACATATTACGCTTAATATTTAATTTTGGGCCGTTAAAACAGGATTGTCTAAAACACAATTATTACTTATTGAATCAACCTGTATGTAGCCATTTTATGATGCACACATCGATATTTTCATTCACTCATTCGATCCATTCGTGCCAGCTGTTGTGAATCGACCTATACTTTAGTTATATAGCAATTCATAATGTATCTATACCAGTTGGAATACAGTAAATTCTTATTCTGCTACACTAGTGATATTAGCAGTAAGACCGTACTTAATTACTGCTAATATCACTAGCGCGGCAAAATACTCAATACTCAAAACTCACTGGGTACTTTATATTGCAATTCATAATGTATGTACACCGGGAATACAGTAAATTTATGTGCATTATGAACCCAGTCGGGCACGGCAACGAGAGAGGATTGAAGCCGCGTTGATACGATTAGTGCCTGCTTAGACCGAGTGGACTCGCAGGAGTAAGCTTCATAGTTCATAGGAGTGTACAGTCAACAGCATAAATAAGTGATCATTTATGTACCTTGTCACTTTACCGTCGTGTTTGAAATGGCATACAAAATTGTGAAACGATTGACAGCGACAAGGTACATAAATGATCACTTATTTATGCTGTTGACTGTACCAGGATAGCTGTTGATATGAACATAGTTCACTCGGACAATTTTCTTCATTCTTACAATTATTTTTCAGTCAACTTCGAAAAATGACGGATTTTGTGCGAAATAGTATCGGTATTGTGGCAGACTTATGAATAAAACGCACGTAAGGCCGGCCGCATACATACGTTTTCCGCATTCGGACATCCGCGGCCGGCCGAATAAATACGTTTTCCGTATACGGTTTCCGCATGTATGCGGCCGGCCTATTCGGAATTCCGCATTCGGAAAACGTATGTATGAGGCCGGTCTAAGCAAAGTAGAACGCGATCCGAGTTTACACAGATCGGACGCCGTCGACGGAGTGCGCTCTGATTATGGGTTGCCACAATACGAGTAGCGTCCGAGTACGTATCCGAATACATTCGGTCCAAGCAGGCTCTGATCGTGTCAACGCAGCTTTATCTTATTTGCTAGTCTCAAGAATGCAAATGCCTATGCTGCCCCACTAAGCTTAAAGGCGATATCTCAGACAAAACACCTGTAGAAATTGCAACCTAGTTACAAACCGAACAGGATTGAATCTGCTTTGGCTATTGAATTTAGATATGGCATTTTTGCTTAGGAAGGCAATTTGGGTCTCAGATCCCATCTATCCTCGTAAGGCCTAGTGTGCAATATGATGTACACTATCAAGGCAATTTAATTAGAACTGTATTGCAATGGTAATTAAGTATATTTTCCTTTATAAATTGAAAATGGCATTATCGAACAAACGTAATTCAACTTTATTGCCTTGATTGTAGATTCAAAGTCCTAAAACCTGGGTGTTTGAAGCACGGAAGGCCTTAGGTTATGATCAGGTGGCCTGTGTGCTCGTATGCCGTCTCTTTTTCTTCCTTTCTCTTATCTTTTTTTAAAGTAGTAACCTTGTAATTATTTGCGAAACCAGGGACCTAAGGGAAGCACAACCATCCAAGTCCTGGGTTCAAAATAAAACTCACTTGAAACCAAGTGGCGCTCTCAAGTACGGTCTGTTCCCACAACCGCGGAAAGTCCAGAGTCCTAATCGCAACAGTCTTCAGAGCCCCACTAGGCTCAGAGGGCCTAATACACGGCTGTGGAGCCCTTCAAGGCATTACACTGGCTTGAATTACCAAAGAGCTAATGTTGCGAGGGACAAGACCCGAACTAATATTGAGAGGGGAGACCGGGCTGTCAGGACCAACGTGAAGAACGAAGCAGTGCGGGCTGCTACTAAAAAAGGTATTTTCCTCGTGCGGACAGTAAGAATTTTCATATTTCATTAGCGGGCTGGAAATGGCATTTCCATCCCTAGTACAAAAAGTGATTTTGAAAAAAGAATTAATAAAAGAATTGAGACTTTTTTCTAGACCATGGAAGAATCTTATACAGACGTTATGATATAACACGGTTTTTTTTTCTAAAACTCGTTTTAAAATTGTGTCAAAAATAAAACTAAGAAAAAGGCCGTGACAATAACATACAACATTTTTGTTTACTATCCACTCGGTCGAAATGGAAAGTAGCACTCTACTTTAATTCGGGTGAAAGTATTAATTTGTACCCTCGAAATATAGAAGCTTAAAAATCTCGGTATGCAATTGATCACTTTCAACCCTTGGTTAACAATCTATTATTTCATGTGTCATACTCTGAAAATAGGCCAGTGTTTATCTCAGAAGCAGGTTGAAAGTGAAACATATCAACCCTAGGGAAGAAAAGTCAATGGACCCATGCAGTAGCAGAAACCTATGCAGCCTCTCTGTAGATAGATTATTTAAAAAAACTAAGCTCGTACTGAGCCATGCTAAAATCTTTGGTAAAACTATACCGAGTCTCAATTTTATAAGTTTTAAAAAATATCCTGTGAAATAGGTGCCTTTCATCCTTTGGTTAACAATCTACTATTAAAGACGTCTTGCGCTGTAACCGTTTTTACGAAAAAATGTTTTTTACTCTTTTTAAATATATATATTGACCGCAGGATCTTCTCATTACTCTGTGGTGTCCCGCGCACCTCCCCCGCCTAAGCTCGGCTTGTCGGACACAATGCATTTGGATATCAAACCGGGAAAAGGACGTTTCGTCGTACCTCCACGTTAACGTAAGTACTTAATACATACACACATACATTAGATCACGCCTGTTTCCCAGAGGGGTAGGCAGGGACCACTTCTTTCCACCTGCTACGATCCTGACAAATATCTTTCACTTCTTCCACGTTCATACATCGAGTCATGCTTGCACGTTGGTCTCGGGTCCTTAAGATTCGATTTTTCCAGGATTTCTCTGATTTTATTCAAAAAATTACGCCTACGCGGCCCCTTCCGACCCTTCCACTCACTTTTGCTCTGTATATCTCTTTCGTCAATCTTCCTTCATCCATCCTTTCCATATGACCGAACCATCGAAGCATGCTCTATTATATTGAATCTAGTCCATCCGTATGATACGACGGTCGCATCAGTCTCGATCCAATAGATTTATCTCTTATGTCGATACTAGTCCATCCGTCTGATACGACGGTCGCATCAGTCTCGATCCAACAGATTTATCTCTTATGTCGATACTAGTCCATCCGTCTGATACGACGGTCGCATCAGTCTCGGTCCAACAGATTTATCTCTTATGTCGATACTAGTCCATCCGTCTGATACGACGGTCGCATCAATCTCAACCGATTCAACAGACTTATCTCTTATGTCGATAACATCCGTCTGATACGACGGCCGCATCAGTCTCAACCCAAGCAACAGAATCATCTATGTCAATACTAGTCCATCATTCTGATACGACGCACTGTGGGAGCGCGTAGAACAACCGGTCGGACATGCGAGTGCGCGACAGTAAACTGTTTATTGCAGATAAACTGCTATTATTATGGCCTCTAAATTATAACGAAATGCTAGTATAGTGCATTTTTAGCAACATATTAATAGGGGAAAAGAATAGTCTTCCGATTATATAGCAAAAAAAAAAAAAAAACGCAAGATTTTTGTCAGTATTTTATTCTGGTCGCATGCAAACATCCCTTGATAAGTTTTTTATTGGTCCTGTGCTTAGGATTCACTTAAAAATGCATATTTCTTTATTACGCCTACAATTTAAAATTATATCATCTAAAGAGATTGCTATTAAATTACACAAGGCGCACTGTCGAAATAGTAAATAATTATTGTAGATATTGTTGTTATTTATAAGAAAAGAAGGTCATATTTTCATCATTTCTCCGTTATGGTTATGATATAAAAAATTACAAAAGGTTACTCATACTCTATAATTTGGGTTTCGGTTTCACTGATGAGTGGCTGCGCTTCGATCAACAGTTTTTTTTTCGTTGTCCTTTTAATGTTACTGGAGATAACCGGATCAGACCGTAAAAGTAATGCATGTATCAGATCAGTATTGCAAGCAATCCTAGATATTTTGCGTGTGTGGTGAAGTCTCACATATCGAAATATTTTATGATTGCATTCTTGTGCATCTTCCGATAATGCACCTATTGGCAGGATTGCGTTGTGTTTTATAATGTCTGCTCCATGAATTAATATTTTATGGATGGTAACGGGAATATAGTACCATCCATACAATTGCACGTATAACTCCGCAGTTTCACGTGTATAAAAACGAAACGAATCTACATTTATCGCGAGTCCTGAAGCTATGACTTGTAGTATTATGTAAAATCTTTTTAAAAGATCTACATTTAGACCCGTTATATCCGCACTAATCTGGAAGTTTGCGAAAAATCTCCGAGCAGTGTTGCCATCATTTGTGTTTCCCACGCCTTGCTTAACCATATCTATTAACAACCCCAATCTTCTTTTGAATTCATCTTGTATGTTGCGTTTTGATTGCTCTCTGACATTCTTATTTTCTCCTCTTGCTGACCAAGATTTGAATGATAAATTGTATGCTATATGTAACATACATTCAAAGCTCCTAATCCACGCATGTAAAGAGGACATGCCGAATTCAAAACAGTCTTGATTTGGTTCACGATTATAAGCTACATCGATGTCGTTCATAGCTTTTGGAATAGCACCGCAAATAAAGCATTTCATGGCTGATGATGTATCTGTTATATCATTGCAAATTTTTGTATCAACCATCGTTAGTAACATTTTATAATTCACAACGACATTTTTGAAAACATATGGACGTAATTGCCTTATTTCTTCATTTAATTCTGCAGTGGTCTTCTTTGTTAAATTTTTGTTTTCTTTTTCGAACCGAAAAGATATTGGTCGACAATAACGAGAGGATGATGGTGTAGGATTCTTCCAAATGGATTCAGATAAATCTTCATTATTGAGTTGAAGGGGAACGAGGCTACAAACAAATACAGATGAATCATCGTGTAGAGGGTCTGAACTCTTTTGCTTGTAAACAAACTGAGAAGAGGCTCCATCGCATCCCCATTTTAGAACCAAGACAAGATTATATTCTTTGGTATTGTCAAATTTTAAAGGTCGCATTATTCTTTCTATTGTTTTATCCAGTAAACATTGCAAATTAATACTAACATAATTTTCAGCTACAGTTATTGCTTCAGGTACTGGACACAACTCTTTCTTCAGTTTTTGAATTTGAGCATAAGCAGGAAATAATCCGGGAGCAATATTATTAACAGATAATCGCAATTGCGAGTACTGCTCTCTAGTTAGGTCAGAGTTCACATACAAGCTAAGTGCATCGTCGTCAGATAAGGATTTAGACTCGTCCGTGTTATTTAAGAGTTTTTCGCAAAATTCCTTAACTTTTGTAATGTGTGCCGGGTGTGTTTGAATGAAGTCAAAGATAAATTTAGCATGTGTGTGTCTGATACTTTTTGATGCTACGTAGTTTAGCTCATCTATGGGGAGGGATCTTACAGATTCAGTTCTCCTTCTCTTTTGACGATCACTCAATGTATTAAAATATGCTTTAGAGGATGTCGATGTCGATGGAAGCAAAGTCGGAGGCTTAGTGTTAATAACATGAGACCAGTCTATTTGTAAATCAAGCCAACTGCCACATGTAGATAGAAACAAATCTTCTTTCCAACATTTGTCTTTCCGTTTATTCTTCACGGTATACAGAAATTTCCTTATTTTACCGTTTATAGCACTGCAATAAAGTAAGCAAATTGTTTAGTATTCAATACAAAAAAATATACGTTTTAGTAACATTAAACAATACTTACGATTTAATTTCCGAAGAGATGGTATTTGGAAATACAGCCATCACTTTTTCTACAGCAATACTATGATCTCGCAGATCATGTTTAAGCAGATTATATAAATCACGATTTGTTTTTAGTTTTTCCATTATATTCCGATTATAACAACACGCACAACGATTGACGACGGCTTAGTGTGAAGACATTTTTAATTTTGCGGGTATACTGAAATTACTTGCACTATAAGTTTTGAAGTGCCAGGTACAAATTATAATATTTGCCGTTAATTTATTTATTTATTTGTAAAAATCAAGGAGTTAATTCATGCGCTCGGTTGACACAAAAAACGTAATATTTAATGTATAAATAAATATTTACCGATTCTTCGATGTTAGAACTGCATTTCTATTCGGCTGCCTGCCTTAGCAGATTTAAGAAACAAATTGCTATTTCTTTTAAATAGGCGCTTTCGAAAAATGACCTCCAATTGCAAATATCTCTAAAATTCGGCTAAGTTCGGGTAAGGTTAAAATGCAGCGTATTAAAATTATCTTTAACTTATAACTTGTAATACTTAGTATCTTGGAATTGCTTGGCACATTTTTTATAATCATGACTTTCTAGTTTAATTTTACATGAATGATAAAACAGCAATTATAATTAATTATAATATGAAACACCTAGATATTATTTGTTGTGGCGATACTTAAACATATATTCTTTGTAATAAAATCAAAAAAAGGACCTCAACTACTACACAACAGTTAAAATAGTACCTAGAAGTATAGTCGAGTTTTACGGGTTTATCGGATAGTGATGTTTGTTCGAGTACTATTCACCAACAAGGCAAATAAGTGAAAAAATAATAATAAGACATGATGGTCTAAGCGTTAAAGTTTACAAAAAAGTCATTTAACAGCAAGAAAGTGAAACATTTTATTTTCAAGCATGTCCGACCGTTTGTTCTACGCGCTCCCACAGTGCGACGGTCGCATCAGTCTCAAACGGATTTGAATCTGATGTTTTATTATTATTATTTATTTATTTATTTTAATGGCGTCTACATGTTATGTAATTTTGCCAATGTCAAGTATATATAAGCAATTGTACGGTGAATCGTCGTTGTCGTCGGCGTCTTCCAGTCCCAGTCGGCACACCATTGAAGATGGCGGGCATCCACTTCATTGGCTTGGAGTGTTCTTGACCGCTTGCTCATTCAGAATCAACTTTTCACTGATATTTTACTTGATGCATATTCTTCGTCAGTGTTGGAGGTTACTTCACAAAGTTGCCCTGGATTTGCGAACCAAAATCAACGATAAAGTAATTTACAAAAAATGAAATAAATAGACAGATATTTTCAAACTGACAGCTAGACAAGAACCTCATCAGATGTTTCTTTTTGTTACAGGATCTTCCGGATAATAGAAAATTGACATAACTAAGTGATTTATGTCAACACAAAACTAATACCTAACTCATTTAAAAGGGTAGTCGCTGACATAATTTTCTATGTGGTGCATTTCTGACTCATTAGGTATATATCTACATAGACTAAAATGTCACAGACATTACAAGAATGACAGGTTCTACCAGAGAAAGTCAACCATTTTTTATTTAATTTTAAATAATTGATTTCATTAATTTACTAATTTATAGAGGAACAATTTTCATTCAACAATTGGTTGTACTTTTTATATTAGTTTAACCAAACAAAAAGAGAAAAAGAACTTACAAACAAACGTTAGATTAGCTAGACTGAGTTGTTTTGTCATTAGCTACACTGACACTACATTACATTTGGGTCGGCTGATATTATAATTTGTAAGCCTTTTCCCACGATTTTGTCCGTGTATTGAGTAAAAAATATCCTACGACAGTCGAAATATCTAAACTTTTGCATTTGCATTCGTCATTAAGTAATTTGACATCATACGTCAACATAGACGCGTGTTAATGCCATGGCGGATCTGGTGTCCAATTCTCTCATGCTCCTAGTCTTATGTTCAATGTTATACCCGAATATGGTTAAATTTGTTTTCATTTTTATTATTACGATCATAATATTAGCAATTAAATGATGATTGATGACCATATAATTATGTCAACACCTTTTACCTATCGCCAAATGAGCTGTTATTTCGAACAGTAAAATTTTATAATGTGGTAGCAATTTCTCGGCAATTGAATTTATAAAAATCATTTTCGTAATTATTTCAAAGTTAATTTAGTTTGTGCATCGATGCTGTTAGAAGGTATCTATTTGTAGCCTATTTGCTAACAAGACAACACGCTTTTTAAATTTCAATTAGTCCGAAATATACTTTTCAATTATATATATCCCAAGTTAAATAATATAAAAATGAATTTAATATTGTATAAGTTTTTTAAAAGGTAATTGGACGCATGCAAAGACCATTAACGTGCTATATCCAAGGATCCCTAAAAAAAAGGTTTGCCCTCTCTGGTAGTTCAATATTAACTCTGAATCTATAGAATGAATATGGAAGCGAGAAGCCATCGGCGTCTATGGTTCATCGTACTTGTATATGTATGTTTTATGATACTTAATTATCTGTGGTATATACAAGGGCTAAATGACAGCGACGACATGTCCCATAGACTATGCTCGCGGGAATATATCTTCAAAGGGGAATGGGACTATGATTATTTTTGAGTGTGTAAAATCAGAGAAAGGTTTTTGACAAATGTTCAACGATTTTAATGGTATTAAATGAGTTATATTAAATTTAGCTGTTTTATTGGACGTAATTATTACACCTATTTATTTTAGTATTATCTCTACATCCATCTCATAACTTCAATATAATAAACGATAAAGCAAATGCCCTATATTAAGTAACCTGTATAGGTAGAAAGCTTAAGTAAAGCTCCTCTTGCATGTAGTGTGTACAAAACTAATATGGAATTTACGTCAAATTTCAAATATAGAATGTCAAACGGTCTATACAGATGTGTTACAACTACATGCAAGAGGAGCTTTACTTAAGTTTTTTACCTATATCTGTGCTTGTGCTTTAATGTTAACATTAAAGTATTACATGCATTAAAGTATCGGTTATCTTGCATCTTAATGTTCACTTTAAAGTATCGGTGACCAATACTTAAATGTGAACATTAAGTACCCCAGGAACAGATTTCTCACATATTGTAGAAAACTAATGATATGCATGAAGATAAAGTTATATATGTGACTGCACGCATAATTAGGCATTAAAACACTAGTGTATTAATGCCTCTCATTATGCACCAGTCACATAAATAACTATTATGACAATAAGGCACCCGAGCACTTAGGCTACGTTCTAGGCGGTAAAAACCATATCGTCTTTGATCTGTTATCGTATTGTCAACGTTTTGATAGCTCTTATTTACTTGACAGTAATGGCGGCTGAGTTGAGACCTATGCTAAAGTCGGTGACCTATATCGATCTGGATCTCAATAACCCTCGTTGCTACGTATCTCACCTTTGGATATATTAAACTCAAACCTTTTACCTTGAGACTGCAGAAAGTGAAAACACGATTAGTAAAAAAAATCTCGATAGTTTAATTTTTCAAAAATAACCTCTTTTTCGCATATTTTTGGTTAAATCTTCAAAACCCTGCGGTCTTTAACAATGATTTTTAGTTTAATAGTTGAGTACCTAAAGCCAAGTTCTTGAAACTGGCCTAGCACTTTTTTTTTAAATGTTGTGGTTTTGTAGTAAATAGCAAATAATTAATTCGGCGCTTACGACTTTCTATTCGGGCCGCGCGCGAACTATCTCCATCTCGACTTTAACGCGCGAAAGTAACTAGAGCTATCCCTTTTGATTTTTACAATCAGTCTTTGCTGACCGCGCTACACGACGGACCTGTGCCAGTTGCTCGTCTGGCGTTCCGAAATGGCAGCAAATATGAAACAATATCATAACACGTCAAAGACAATGCGGGTTTTATCGTCTAGAATAGAGACCCTGATGGATGGTACGTGGGATCTGAGACCCATTGACATATGAATTCTCAAGACTACAATCTCAAGACTGCAATCTTAAGACTCCAAATGCGTTGCAGATATGGGATATGGAGAGAAAGGCGTGCGTATTCGTTGGTGTATAATTTCAAAGAGAAAGATAAACTATAACTACTTCTATTTATAGGTTCGTAAACAGCGACCTCTCTGAGTGACGCCGTGAACTATCTTAACAACTAGTTACTTAAAATCGATACAATAAATCGGGTTATTCCCAGGTGTTACCACTAAACTAATTGGTGGTAGTTATCACCAAATATTTTAGTGGTAACAAATGGGAAAAATATTCCCACTTGTTACCACCGAGTACTTTAGTGGTAACAGGTGGGAAAAAAAATCCCAGGTGTTACCAGTGGTAACAAATTGGTGGTAACAGGTGGGAATAACCCAATAAATCCAAGTCATCTAGTGGAGGTTACAGGTACCTCCCGAGTCATCTAGATGGCGCTGTTCTACATATGAACACCTGAGAACTAAGATGGAATATGCCCCTATGTTAGTTATCTATCCAAAATCAATAATCTTGCTGGCAATAGCTCCCTAAGGAGAGCCTATACTACAGTTCAGCACCAGAGCGAATGTCGACCTTACCTCATAGACACTCCGGTCTATTTTCCGCTGTCAATCATGATATATCCTAGCGACGAAAACGTCCCGTTTTTTCCGATTTTTATAGGAAAACAATGAAATTTTCTGTTGTTATTTTAATTAACAAAATTGTTTTTAGTTTAATGTGGTTACAGAATTATTAACATACACCGGATTGACGGGGGCAAAAATGTACCAGTGCTAGTGATTCATTAAATATCGACTAAGTTTATCGACAACTTTTTTCGTGACATATGGATCTTTAATTTCTTGCAAAAGTAAGTCGTACCTTTATCTCTTATATCTGAATGATCAGCTTTCCATGAAGATAAACGATCTTTTTTCTTTCGAGGCATTTTTTTAACCGACTTAAAAAACAAAGAGGTTCTCAATTGGTCGGAATGCTAAGGAATATTGTTGTACTGAATGAATTTGTTATTCAATTTAATTTCAATGGTTGTCAAAAGTGACTCGAGTCCAGAGCCAATGTCAGATACCGGTTGTTTATAGTTGCGATAAGTATAAATAAAAGAGGTTTGCACATAATTAAAAGGTATACAAACTTGGCCATTACCTATGATAATGATGATTAAAAATTGCTTTTTATCGATGTCGACAAACTTAGTCGACATTTAATGAATCACTAGCACTGGTACATTTTTGCCCCCGTCAACCCGGTGTTTGGTTATTTTAATTTACATTCGGTCTTATTTGCACCTACAAATGGGCGACATCGACGAGATGGAGGCAGAAGCAATTGAAATAGGTGGCGAGAGTGCCGGTGATTGACTATGAATAAATTGTCATTATTCATTTGTTATTTTTCCAAAAAAACCCATAAAAATACGAAAAAGCACATGACCCGTGCACCCACTACTTCAACCCACTGCTCTATTTGTTTTCGTCAGAAATTCGTTAAAAATAATTTTTATTCCGCAAAAGTAGGTAGGTTAGGTTCGTTAGGAATCTTGAAATGCCCGAAGGGCAAACCACCCAGAAATAGGAGCCCTGCCGCGAGGTAGGGTTCCGTCAAAAAAGAGCAGTGGGTTGAAGTAGTGGGTGCACGGGTCGCGACCCAAAAAAAATATTCATAACTCAAGGAAAAAAAACATTCGATTTTTTCCGGAACTTTTAGCGCTAATTTACACATCGTTGGCGTTGAACCAATGGTGCGGATAAATATCCGTCAGTGACGTTTGTCTTCTATTGTAGTCTATCCTCGTAAGGCCCAGTTTGCAATAGAATGTACATAATCAAGGCAATATAATTTGAACTGTGTTGCAATGTGAATAAGGTTTATTTTCCTATGTTCATAAACTGAAAATGTCATTATCGAACAAACGTAATTGAACTTTATTGCGTTGATGGTAGATTCAAAGTCCCATTCACAAAAAACTCCCTGTTTGTAGTATGGTGGGCCTTACGAGGTTAAACTAGAATAAAAAATAAATACTACAAAAGTTAGATTTACTTTATTCGTATAAAATAATCTAAATAATATTAAAACCCTGGCACCGCTCCGTAAGCAACAAAAAGACAAAGTAATTGTTAAAATAATTTTTTTTTACCTCCATATACATATATTTACAATCATTATATTCCACGATAAAATCAGAAATAACATTACACAATGTTAAAAAAGCGGAATTATTGTAACTTTTGGAAAAAAAACAAGTCTACAGTGACAGTACTTATACTCGCGCCCTTTTTTGGAGGCCCGATTTGACAGCTGTCAACTAATTGTTTTTTTTTTCACTCCTCATGCTCTTAAAACGTTCTTTAGTCTCTGCACATCGGGACTAAAGCCCCTTATTAGTCTCTAGGGACTAAAGTATTTTGTTTTTATTTACTTTGGAAACCCCTAAACAACCTATCACGGTGTTTATGAATGGAGGATTATCGCCATTTTCAGTGATTACTATTGTGAACAAGATGATTTAATTTCGTTTAACACGATTAATAATTACATATAAATGAATCTGTTTAATTATATTAAGAATGAATTCATTTTATTATGCATGGTCCAAATAGTCTTTTTTTCCTCGCTTTCAAAGTGAAATGTAGAGTGTTTAACGCGAGACTAAACAACCATAATTACACTCGAACTATAGCCACCCTCGCTCAGCTCGCATGGCTAAACATCTTGTGTCATTATGGCTGGTTCTAGTCCTTGTTGAACAATCTGCTATATATTTTTTACTGCGATGACAATGAAAAATACGAATCAACATAAACCCTCAAACCTTCATTCTTAAATGAACAAAATAATTAACTCATCTACCCTTCACAATAAAAATAATTACACATTAAACTTTACAGCACGGCTTGGCATCTCCCTTCTCTTTCTTACAGCAGCTATCGACTCGCCGTCCCTTTCCCGCGAGCGGTCTGTCTCGCTCGTCCCAAACGACGACACCGTCGCAGGCGCAGATTCGTTTGGAATTCTCAAATATTCCCGCGGATCGAGCGATGATGCCACACGCTATACTGTTGGGGAAACAAATTTGATAACTATTTAATCACCCACCCATTTAAAAGCTACAGTGCCACATACACACACACACACACACACACACACACACACACACACACACACACACACACACACACACACACACACACTCACACACAGACGCACGCACAAACACACACACACACACACACGCACGCACGCACGCACGCACGCACGCACGCACGCACGCACGCACGCACGCACACACACACACACACACACACACACACACACACACACACACACACGTCGCTACCACCATCTTATCCTTTTAATCTCAAGACAAGTCTACAAGTGTGTTGTCAACTGAAATGTATGCGTTAATATCAAGAAATGAAGACATTAAGTTTCTTGTTTATGGCTCCCTACATGGCCTTACGCCAAGAAGTATTGTATGAAAAACCTAAGAAAAACCATTATTGTCCGCTTCTTTAACTTTTTTTTGTTTACTAACAATAAAATGACAAAGGAAAAATTACATACTTTTGACGACGTGCTAGCCTAGTTGGTAGTGACCCTGCCTACGAAGCTAGCCGTCCTGGGTTCAAATCCCGGTAAGGGCAGATATTTGTGTGATGAGCACGAGTATTTGTTTCTGAGTCTTGGATGTTTTCTATGTATTTAAGTATATATTTCTCTATAAAAGTATTTATATCGTTGTCTAGTACCCATAGTACAAGCCTAGAGCTTAGTTTGGGACTAGGTCAATTTGTGTGAGATCGTCCCGTGATATTTATTTATTTATTTATTTATTTATTTATTTACATACTGCCAACCACTACTAGACCCCGTAACCATACTTGCGACATTAAAAAAAAAAAACAATCTATGGTACTATATTTATGTGCGGTTAACCATGGTGCTCGAATAGCTTATTCAAATGGTATGTTTAAAAAATAAAAAAGCGGCAAATTAAACAATTTTTACTTGATTACCTGGTAGTTATTTTAATTTTAATATTTCCTCACATTGCTTGAAAAAAGCCCTATACAATCCTATAGGCCAAGGCCGGAACAGGGATTGCAGGACTGGTTTTAACCAGTTTACTTTTAACCTTAAACTTTTATGCGGTCGTCTCGCACCATCTTATATACACATAAGTATGTTTATTTTTCTCTATCTCTCCCGTAAGATTCTTAATTGGCATGTTTTCCTGCTGAACTACGCATGTTATTTGATACTATATTTAATTTAATATTTATAGCTTTATATAATGCTAGACCAAGTAGTACCATTGTAATAAGAAATATGTTTAAAAAATTACTGACTGCTGAGTTTCTTGCGGCGTTTCTTCTCAGCAGTGGTCTTCTCTTGGTAAGCGCTGGTAGATTCTTGGCGTGTAAAAGTGCCAATGCGGCCTACTTACTGAATAAATTTCTTTTATCTTTTTTATATTTTTTTTACGTCAAACTCGTCCAGCAAATCCCTACTTCACGGCCTCTGCAGTAATGTACCATAAATGAAAACGAACTTACGGCGGTCCGCTGTTGCCGTCTATCTTCGAGCTCGGGGCTGACCCTTGCCCCATGTCATCCTCTCGCTCTGTGATGGCGATGGAGCGCCCTATGATTTCTGAAACCTGCAAAAATAACACAACATAATGATGTGGTCCGCGGGCGCATCTGTTTTTAGCAATAACAAAAAGCAAGCTGTCAAAACCCGACTGTTGCTAACCAACTTTTAATCGTTATAAATCCTAAATGATCATTCAAAATGGAAAATGATGAAAGAAACCTAATGATTTTTAAATCCCTATTCAATAATACCCCACTTGTCATACTTCGTCGACTTTTTTTTTTTTTTGCACAATATGGCGTCTGGTTGTCGCCATATTGAATTTTGATTACTGTCATTTCTTCAGTGACAAACCGATTGACATAAGAATCATCAAAATCGGACAACGGGTTTAGTTTTTATAGAGCCACAAAAATTACTGTTTTCTAAATATTTGAAAAGGGGTGGGGGTTGATTGAAAGTGATTTGATTATAGCAAACGGGGTGTCATGTAAAAGGGCTCAATATGCAAAAAAACCTTGACGTATTTTTTGATTCATAGCCAAAAATGTACAAAAAATGACCCCCTTATCTCCGAAGCATATGGACCAAAAAACCTGAAAAAATCCTGATTTACAGATTATTATTTTATTTATATTTGACGTAAAAAATAAAATAAAGTTGTCAAATTTTAGTTTTGGAAAAAATATCAGGCAGTCAAAATGGACCTTAATGCGTAGAAAATAAAGTTCATAGCAAAATGAGTATTTTCTTTTGCGTTTCCAACCATATCATCTTAAAAACGGAACCCTCGTTGCGCGAGTCCGACCAAAATATAATATTATATATGCATTTTTTTTGAAATGGGTCACAAATGAACGTTCGTGGCCGTACAGGACTCACCGTGAGCATGGGCCCCTGGATCCGGAAGGTGGCGCGGCCCGCGTCGTCGGCCTCGACGTTGCCCAGGTCGCCCGCGTGCGCGCCGTGCGCCGCGCCGCAAGGGTTGTAGTGCGCGCCCAGCCCCATGCAGCCCTGGACATTACACAAATCAAGATAGACAGGCTTGATTGTAATTTAACACCATCAATAGCACATTGTTGCAGAGGATAGAAAGTACGCGATTTTTGGAGGAGTCATATAGAGGGCCGAAACGTAGTTGAGGCCCTCTAGTGTACGAGTCCATAAATTGCACTTTCTACCGAGGCAGACATAGTGCTTTTCACAACTACTGAGAGGAAATAAAATAAAAAATCATATTCAAAACTCAAATTTTAATTCATGTTAATATGACATCACTGCCAATTTTACCATAGATAACTTTTTTTTAAATCTGGACACCTATTCTCGTGGCACTCGAGATTAATAAACTAACATGCGAGATGAAGATGTCAACATTGTCAACTCCATATAAAATTGTATTTGTTTCGCCATATCTCCCATGTAATTTCATCTCTAGTGGTTCGAGATTAGGGGCCAAGTTTTAATTGCATTTTAAAAAAAGCAGTGACATAGTTTTTAGTCTGTGTATCTTTTAGCAAAAATACACCTAATATTTTACGACACAAAATTTCTGATTGGTCGATTTAAATTTTTCCATTTTAAGGAGCTATGACACAAAAATTGATTGATTGATTTTCATTGGTTCCTAAAGTTGGACAACAATGTTCTCGACCAATCAGCAAACACGCCGACAAAAACATTCTTGGTCTGTCCTTATAAGTGACATTTTGTGACCCCAAACAAGACCATCTATGGCCATATTTCCGAGCAGTGTTGTGAAAATGTAATTTCTGACATGTTAAATACTACGGCATCACCAAGTTACACAGGTGACACTATATAATCTGCCCACTGCCTCTACCTATCTAAACTGTCCACTGCCGCTACCTGTCTTATCTGTCCACTGCCGCTCCTTATCGAATCTGCCCACTTCCTCTACCTGTCTAATCGGTCCACTGCATGTACCTGGCTAAACTGTTCACTGCCTCTACGTGTCTAACCCGCCCTCTGCCGCTACTTGTCTAATTTGTTCGCAACCGTTACCTGTCTAATCTGTAAACTGCCTCTACCTGTCTAACCCGTCCACTGCCTCTACCCGTCTAACCAGCCCTTTTTTTATAATAGTGGGAGGCAGACGAGCAGGCGGCTCACGTGATGGTAAGCGATCACCGTCGCCCATGGACACCTGAAACACCCAGGGGGTTAAAGGTGCGCTGCCGGCCTTTTAAGAAAGTATAGGCTCGTCTCTTGAAGGTTGCCATGTTGTATCGGTCCGGTAATACCATTGCAGGCAATTGATTCCACAGTGCAATCGTACGTGGCAAGAAGTTTCTTTTGAAACGTACGGTGGTACTCTGCCAGTCATCCAGGTGCTGCGGATGGAATTTTAATTTGTGGCGAGTAGTTCGGTGGTGAAATTTTGCAGCAGGTATTAGCTCGAACAGTTCATCAGAGCACTCCCCATGATATATGCGGTAGAAGATACACAAGGATGCAATATCTCTCCGCAGAGCAAGGTGGTCCAGCCGACCGGTGAGAACATCGTCGTCGACGATTCGAGTCGCACGGCGTTGTACACGGTCAAGAGGAAGCAGCTGATACTGAGGTGCCCCGGCCCAAAGGTGGCAACAGTATTCCATATGGGGCCTAACTTGGGCCTTATTAAGTTGGAGGCGATGTGCCGGTGTGAAATACCGTCTTGCTCTACCAAGGACACCCAGTTTTTTAGAGGCCAACTTGGCCCTATCTTCCGAATGACCACGAAATTGGACGGTACTCGATATGTCGGCGCCGAGAATCCCGAGAGTCGGCTTTGCAACAAGGGAAGTGCTCTGAAATATGGGGGAAACAACAATTATTATTATTATTTATTTATTTAATAAGTACAATATTATTAAAGAATTACAAATTGAACATTGCCCCACAAAACTGGAGTAACAGTTTGACTGTGGGAACGGCAGTCTCTAGGTAAGGCTTAAATTAATTAAATAGCAGAACTATGCTGTACACAGTAACAGTACTAAACATACATATTATTATTATATTAGTAGATAATGGTTTTTTAAAAGTCTCTTAAATTTATTCTTATTTTTCTCACGTCTAATGGCTTCAGGCAAACTATTGAGTAGGTATGGGATACGCTTTTTGAGAGTTCTGTCCCCATAGTAATTAATTATCCTAGGAACGAATAGTTTACCAGTCGCCATAGCCTTGGTGTTATAGGAATGATCAATGGGTTTTAGTGCAGAATACTCTGAGTCATGATAAAGGGGGCTTTCTTTGCAGTGAACGCGCAGACTTGAGTTTTATTGGGGTTGAATTGCACCAAGTTATGGAGAACCCAATTCGAGACTTGGACTAATGTAGCCTCGATTTCAGACCCAAGTTTGTTCCGACACTCATTGACGTATGTCCGAGAAATTTTCGCACAGCCCTGGTATGTATGACGCATCTACTGTCTGCATAACAATGAATGTTACTAGATTGCAACATATGATTGATATGCAGAAGAAACAGTGTTGGCGATAACACACAGCCTTGTGGGACACCAGCGCTCACGGGCTTGGAGTCTGAGCACGAACCGTCGACAACGACCCTGATGCTACGCTCCGCGAGGCAGCTGGCAACCCAGATGCACAGTTTTTCAGGAAGCTTTGAGAGAAGTGCCTTATGCTTCGCTTTCGCCATGTCCAAACTGACCGCTACGGCCTCCCCCTTACTTTCAATCGCTTCAGCCCATCTATGGGTCAAGAAGATCAAAAGGTTTGCCGCTACTCGTCTAACCAGCCCACTACCTCTACTCGTCAAACCAGTCCTGCTTCTATCCGTCTAACCAGCCCTCTGCCTCTGCCCGTCTAACCAGCCCTCTGCCGCTACCCGTTTCAACAGCCATCTGCCGCTACCTGTCTATTCTGTCCACTGCCGCCACCTGTCTAATCTGTCCACTACCCACCCGGCTGAGGTCACCGGCCTCGTGCAGCGCCAGCCCGTGGCGGCCCGGGGTCAGCCCGTCCACGCCGCCGTCCAGCAGCACGGCGCCGCCCAGCTGGTGCAGCCGCACCACTCCCAGCACGCTCGAGTCCGGGCTGGAGATCATAGCCACCGCCGATTGGGTGTCTGTCATACAAATAAACAATAAACACCTTTAACATACGGCCAAGCAGCAGTGTTCGCATTGTTGTGTTGCGGTGTGGGAGACATCCGGTGAAATTACTAGCATAGCATTCCATCTCAGTCCTCAGGGTTGGCAACTTACTACTTATCTTAAGACTTGAGAATGCAAATTTCTATGGGTCATAGAATCCACTTACTATCAGATGGACATGAAAAAAAAAGAATACACATAGAAACTCATGTAAAACTCATAACACATCTCTTTTTTTGTCAGTAATTATAAATATCGTATTTTAAATTACACCTTAAAGTACATATTAGCGCACCTATAGTGTAAAAATACCTCCGAATCCTTGCAACACCGCCCTTCTGCCAGAGGTCTTGGAGACCATGTCCAAAACCACTGAGCTTGGTAACACTGTGTCCACCATAAAAGCCCCATCCTTGAATATTGCCTGTGAATGAAAGGGTAAGGGTATATACCTATGTAACATTGACGAATTTATTACCACTAAACTAAAAAAAAAATAGATTGTTCAACAAGGGACTAAAACAAGCCATAATGACACGAGATGTTTAGCCTTGCGAGCGGAGCGAGAGTGGCTATAGTTCGAGTGTCATTATGGTTGTTAAATTTCGCGTTAAACACTCTATTTTTCACTTTGAATGCGAGGTAAAAAACGACGTTATAAACAAAATTACAATATTTATTATAACAAAGTTTCTTACAACTTTTTTCCGCGTTTTTTTTTGTAAAGTGACGCTTTAAATGCTTGCATATTTAGCCAACAGATTCAAACTTGAAAACTATTTTAAAACTAATTGGACGATGCATAATAAAATGAATTCATCCTTAATATACCTAATTAAATTGATTCATATTCGTAATCATTAATCGTGTTTCACGAAATTAAATCGTTTTTTAAATAATTCTAGACAGTTGTCATTTTGAGGTTATTTCCACGCCCTAAAAATGGTCTAAACACAATCACTGAAAACGGCGATAATCCTCCATTCACAAACACCGTGATTGGATAATAAAATAAAATAAAAATACTTTAGTCCCTAGAGATTAATAAGGCGCTTTAGTCCCGATGTGCAGAGACTAAAGTAACATTTTAAGAGCATGAGAAGTGAAAAATATGTTAATACCATCTACAAACCGTCATACAAAATTACCAATAATCAACAGAATATTGAATCTAACCAAGTGGTCATCATACATACACATTGCACACTGATACACACATACAAGAGCATGAGTGGTCTACTGGCTTAGGGAGTTAAGGTCCCTTAAGGTCGCCTAGTGACCGTAAAGTACAGGGTTCAAACTCTGGTGGTCACCATATACCAACCGCGATCCTACCTGCACGGCTAGCACAAGTTAACCGCGACTTGTTTGTCGCTCGGATCTCCCTTCCTATCTAGTCCGTAACGATAGAGACGCACTGAGCGACAAGCGAGAAAATACAACTTGTGCTACCCGTGCAGGTGATCTTACTGGACATCCCTGTGCCAACAAGTTCTTCTAACTTATGTACATTACCCTATGCTCTTATCTACAGTGAAGGAAAAACATACACATTCGATAAACACATACATAAATACACACTTTAAACTTATATATAACACCCCTCTACTTGCGTCGGGGGTTGAAAGTCAAGTACCTCTTTTACTCCATCCTGGGCCTTCAACTCCTTAATTGTTTTGTCCAATATCTTGGGATCCGGAGAATCACCCAAGTCTACCAGAACTTCTAGCTGCAAAAAGAATTGTCATCATATTGCAAAAAATAAATATGGATATATGAATAAAAAATGGTTGACCTGTGAAAAGTGGGTCTTATGTAGGTATGTAAACATTTCATTGTACAAAAGAAAAAGAAAAACAACACATTGACGATTAAAAAAAAGAAATATTTACAAAGGCGGACTTTTCCATTTAAGGAATCTCTTCCAGCTAACCCTTGAGAGATTGAGAAAAGTGAAAGCTTCTGCATTGAGCAGGCAAGTGTACAACTTTATTTAGGAAAAGAGCATAATAACTAAACTAACCAATAAAACCTAACTATAAAAAAGAAATACACTCAAATATCTACAGGGTCACTGGATATTCGATACAATCCTTTAATGGAGGCATAGTAGAGCTCACTTGGAGCAAATTAGGTCAAGGACCCTGGCAGAACCTGTATCTGTAGTTGTACTTTAATGTTAACATTAGTATACTATGTCATTAAAGTATCGGTTATCGCTGTAGTTGCATCTATAACAGTGACCTATACTTTAATGTGAACATTAAGATACAGGTACATTAAGATACTGGGTAACGACAGGTACAGGTTTCTCACATATTGTAGAAAACTTATGATATGCATGTTGATAAAGTTATGTATGCGACTGTACGCATAATTAGGCATTAAAGCACTTGTGTATTAATGCCTCTCATTATGCAGCAGTCACATAAATAACTATTTCTGTTTGACTTTTTAGTTTGAGACTAGTTCAATTTGCGTAAGATTGTTGCTTGATATTTAGTAGCATCAAATAATAAGAATATTTCAATAATTATAATACTACCTTAATAATGGAATCCATATTATAAACAACACAAGCAGTGCAGCTGACTAAGTAATGATGATTAATGTGACTAAATTTTCCTTATTCACTACCTGTTTCTTAGAATAAAAGGTTGAACGTGCACTATAATTGTTGAAGCAAAATTAACATTCCCAAGTTATGAATAAAACCACGTTTACAATGAGTGTTTGTAAACAATTATAGAGTAGTCATTGGAAAATCCCTGATTGAGTTTTCAACAAGAAACTCGCCATCATGTAACTAGGTTGGGCTTACGTAAGCTAGAATTGTGGAGGGCCAACCTTATCGCTTAAACCTACAGCCAATAAGCAGTGTCCATATTGTTATTCCGGTGCAAGGGTGAGACTACCAATAAAATATACTAGCATAGAGGCATTCCATGTACGTCCTCAGGGTTAGCAACACATTAGCTGTCTTAAGATAATAGTTGTAAGATTGCAATATCTATGGGCTTCAGTGCTTACCAACAGATGGCCTGTGTGCTTGTTTGCCTTCCACATGACAAAAAATATAAATAACGACTTGAGTGCTCGTGCAAATTTTATTTTATCAGCAAATAAGGGCTATCACTGGCAGCTCTGGCTGCCAAAGGCATGTGAGTGGATAGACAATAAACCAAATATTAAGGAAACAGTCCCCTAGTATTTGTATTTAGACTAAAAGACGCCCACGACTTCATAGAATAGTTCCACTACTCGCCCTATTTCTTCCAGTTGAGGGTTGATTTTCGGAAAATCCTTTCTTAGTGCACTTCTTAGGTATCCTAGAAAGACTCCCTCCAAATTTTAAGTCCCTAGGTCCAGTTAGGCTGTGCATTGTCTGTCCGTCATTCACTCAGTCACGGTACTGTATACATTTAGATTTAATTTTTGCGTGCTAACAACCAATGATATTGAGGATTTATTTATAAAGTACGCTGTGGGACCAACCACTCATGTGTTTTACTACTTCTACATCAAGTAGTTTAGTGATCGCACATAAATATAGGAAATCTTAATAATCCATGTTTATATTGCTTTACTTTGGTTTTTCCTACTTAAAAGCGGCTATTCATGAACCTATGGGCTTTAATTATACCGTATAAGTAGTTCGCAAGAGCTATGGCCTTCATTTGCACGTAGAAAACACAAAATCATCGTGATAACATTACAATAACAAGACTTATACTTATCGACTTATGCAAAGCGGAATAAGATACTATTTTTACATAGATTAAACTTAATTTACACTTTACTTACCTTCGTGGACAGCATTTTAGCAGTAAATATGCTGAATAGTAAACGTTTAGCACTTAGAAAAAACGCAATTGTGAGGTTTTTTCTGTAATTTCTAGAATAAAAACAAACCGCATATGAGCGCGATTCTGACAGATAATACGACCTTGAAAACGTCAAGTCTCTTGAACTGTCACTGTCAGAATTTTATGTTGTTTGAGTCCAAGTATTTAACTTTGATGTTTCTTTATCACCTTGCTATTGAACAAGTTTTACTGTTTTCGATTGGTTCTTAACTTGAGATTGAGACTGAATTAAGCATGATTTTCTCGCTAAGCATCTTTAGATTGTGAATCTAAGTATTTTCTCAATAGGTAGCACAAAATCGGCCTTTATTAGTGTTCCTGAAACATTATTTAAAAGGTACAGTCGAAGCCGCAAGTGTTCTAATTAAGTATGTCTGAGGCTCATTATCAAAATTATAACAACATTTTATAAACTAAGAACACTCTTCTAGACATAAACTCAACAAAAAAAAACACATTAGGGTAGTAGGTATTTACCTACTATTATTTATTCAAAACTCCTCTGTATAAAATACTAGGTACCTAGTGCTCATTAGTGTCGGCGTCAATAGAACTTGCGAACAATGTAAACAAATTAGTACTGTTTGACACATAACCTCAAATATTCACCAAGCGTGTTTTTATTAAAAATAAAGTATAATTAATACTTATTTAATCTTAAACTTAATATGAAAATAATGATCTAGTGTATAAATCATCGCATTGAGTAATCATGGTGAATTGGTTCAATTCAAATTCAAATTCAAATTCATTTATTCTGTAAGTAGGCCCTGTAGGCACTTTTACATGTCTGAGTCTACCAGCGCTTCCAAGGGACTCTGTTGAGAAGAAACGCCGCAAGAAACTCAACAGGAAGTCTTTTTTTTTTATATGAGTAACTTATTACTATGATAAACTTAAGCTAACTAATTTAAATGTCACAGGGATGTACAGGTCCCAGGAGCAATTATGAGACTTAAAGTATATTCAATTTAAATTGGAAATGTAAAGTCTCCAAATTTCAGATAAAAAATAAAAATAGACATAGGTAGGTAGATGTAGAAAGTGTCCACGGTCAATAATACAATTATGGAGATGTAAAGAGTCTCCAAATGTCAAATTAAAATTAAATTTAAGAAATAAACATCCATAGGAGATGTAGAAAGTCTCCACGGTCAATTATGGAGATGTAAAGAGTCTCCAGATGTCAAATTAAAGTAATAAGCATACAAAGGAGATGTATATAGTCTCCACGGTCAATAATAATTGTAATACAAACAATTCAGTCCCAAGCATTGTTATCATTCATATAATCTTTGATACTATAATACGCTTTAGAAATTAGTTTACGTTTAACGTAACTTTTAAATTTATTTACTGATAGATGAGTAACACTACTTGGGAGCTTATTATAGAACCTTATACAATTACCCGTGAAAGAGTTTTTTATTTTATGAAGCCGTGTAAAGGGCACTGCGAGCTTATGTTTATTTCTAGTATTAACATTATGTATGTCACAGTTCTTTTTAAAATTAACGATGTTTTTATGAACATGCATAAGGTTTTCATAAATATATTGACTGTATACTGTTAATATATTGGTTTCTTTAAACTTATCTCTAAGAGAGTCTCTATGACCCATCTTGTAAATAGCACGAATAGCCCTCTTCTGCAGAACAAAGATGCTGTTTACGTCAGCACCACTACCCCATAGTAAAATACCATATGACATAATACTATGGAAGTAACTAAAATAAACTAATCGAGCGGTTTTCAAGTCTATTAGTTGCCGAATTTTATTAACTGCAAAAGCTGCAGAACTGAGTCTATTTGCTAATTTAGCCAGATGAGGACCCCATTGGAGTTTGGAGTCTAACGTTAAACCAAGAAATACTGTATCATTAACTAGGTCTAGTTTGTCATTTTTAATAGTTATAGTAGTTTGTCTATTTTTCACATTGGTTGTCATAAATTTAATACATTTAGTCTTTTTCTCATTCAGTAATAAATTATTAACACTGAACCAATCTACTACTTTTGATATAGCATTGTTTACATCAACATTGAACTCCTGTTGTCTTTTAACTTTAAATACGAGTGAGGTATCATCAGCAAACAATACTATATCATGGTTGTCTTTTATAAGGTATGGTAAATCATTTATGTTAAGTTATGGTTCGTTTGGTGTTGTTTACATTGTTCGCAAGTTCTATTGACGCCGACCTTACACGAATATTGGCCTTTCCCGGGGATCAAGCCTCGGTCCGGTAACTTAAGCTTAGCTACTTGCGTCAAATAAATTATACACAATATTGGCCTTTCCCGGGGATCAAGCCTCGGTCCGGTAACTTAAGTTTAGCTACTTGCGTCAAATAAATTATACACAGATACAAAGTTTCAACAGTATATTTATTTAAATTCCATGATAAAAGGTGTGCTAACAAAAAACAATCATTACAACAGAAGACAGAGGAAGTTTATACAAAATACACAGAAAATATATTCTTGTTTTATCTATCCCATTCTTTCAGCACAAGGGGTCATGGAACGGCATTTCTGCGGAAAAAAACATTACATTAACAACTGCTCAATGGAGGAATAGAGATTGTAAGAAAGCGCATAAACTAGGGTATATGCGATACCATGATCACTGTCAGATTTAGTTCTGCCAACTGAGGCTGGGGGAGCTGTCGTAGATGGTTATATTCTACTTGCCACTAGGGGCACGTTTTATAAAGCTACAAGTTACAATTTTACTGGTCTAAACTGACAACACTGCTCAAATGGCTGAGCGTCATTAGTCGAGATTGTGTCAAATGGAAACTTGTAGCCTGTAAATTGTAATTTGTAGCTTTATAAAACAGGCCCTAGATGTCACTAGTGAAGTTAAGACAGCCCGTGAGATCATTACAATGTAAACTAAGACCCTGTTGTTTGATCAGTGGCACGTTTTATAAAGCTACAAATTACAATTTTACAGGTCTAAACTGGCAACACTACTCAAATGGCTGGTCACCATCGGTCGAGGTTGTGTCAAATGAAAATTTGTAACCTGTAAATTGTAATTTATAGCTTTATAAAACAGGCCCTAGGGGCACGTTTTATAAAGCTACAAGTAACAATTTTACAGGTCTAAACTGGCGACACTGCTCAAATGGCTGGTCGTCATTGGTCAAGGTTGTGTCAAATGGAAACTTTTAACCGGTAAATTGTAATTTGTAGCTTTATAAAACAGGCCCCGGGTGACTCGCTGCCTCCTTTTTAACCATAAAAAAATATCCTTATTAAATCTTGTAGCAAGTGCAACCTCATTACTAACGGAACAGGATTGAATCTGCTTTGGCTACTGAATTTGAGATAACGCCTTTTGGCTTATGAGGGCAGTTCTTATTTCTATGATCTTAACATACTTCTCGGTAGTCAGCCTCAGAGATGACCGGGGTGCGGAGTTCCACTCGCTTTAGCGGCTGCTGCTCCATATCGTGGATGAGCTTGTACACGTCAGAGTGTTGTAGGTGATCCAGCGACACCGGCGGCTTTTCGTACTTCATGAAGTTTACCCTGGATTTATTTTGAGCAGTTAGTTTCTTGAATTTAAGGGACGTATTCATAATTCATCTTAACTGAGACGCTCTGAGGACGCGTCGGGAATAGTCAAAATGCATAATGCTTAGTAAGCGAATTTGGAAAATTGATAAAATATAGGATTGGCGTAAGCGAAGATCAAGGGCCCTGGCCAAGATGCAAACGCTATAAATGTTTTTCTTTTCTATGACCCAGAATGTAAGGAATGACCTCGTGGTTTATCGTAAATTGTAACGCACGAGAATGTCATCCCATACATTTTGAGTAATAGAAAAGAAAAACGTTAGAGTCCGACCAGCGAGTGTTGCGACAAGCATTTTTCACAAATTCTTCATATGGCAACAATTTCACCTATGGAATAAAATAAGCTGTCACATTATGAGTACCTATCTAGTCGCTATGCATTTTGTGTTGCCAGTGGCGGATCCACGGGGGTGGTCAAGTACGTCATGACCACCCCCTTCGGCACTCGTAGATACGGGTCAGAAAGTAAATAGTCGTGTGGCATTATCTCGCTCTTGATCGAACTTCTGCGTTCATCAGTTAATGACCACCCCCTAATCTGAAAGCTGGATCCGCGCCTGCGTGTTGCCTGAGGCCCGTTTCACGAAGCTAGTATATTATATCCGCTAGTAATATTTTGAATTTGCCGCCTTTTTTTGTGTTGACACTCGCTGGTCGGACTCTAGTAGCGTTTGCATTTTGGCTACCCGCATCCCACAGATCGCGGCGATCGCTTATGACAATGCCATACGTTTCGAGTCCATAGAAAACAAAAAACGTTAGCATTAGCAGTTTGAATCTTGGCTAGGCCTACAGAAAATCCCTAATAACGTTTGTACAGTCGAGTTCATAAATATGTATATACTTTAGTACCTTGCCTATTTATTGTCATGTTTAAACTGCCATAATATGAATTTTCACAACTCTTAAAGTGACAAGGTCCTAAAGTGTATACATATTTATGAACACTACTTTACTAACGCAATGTTTGTCCGAATTATCATTTGTACTAAGCTTGTTTTCAGCTGAGTCAGAAAACTTTTTCAGTTTCCCAAAAAGTGGTTTTAAAATTCAGGTGGAAAGCACTTTAGGATAAGTGAAAATTCGGACAAACAATGCATTAGGACAAATGACGATTAGGAATTCCAATATAGCCCCGCGTCTTGAGATGAGCTTCTCTTTCAAGATTAGTTTCTGATTACGGCCCTTAAGATATGAAAGATACACTGATTATACAAGTTTTTATTTAACGTTAAATGACTGTCAATACGTTAAGTTTGTTCTCAGTACTGCTATTATAATGGTCTGAATTAAAATAAAAAATATGAGAACAGAATGTCAATGCAATAGAGTAGATATATAACAGGTGATTTGATAAATGGAAAGTAGCTATGCTACAAAATCTACACTGTACTTAGGTATCGTAGACCCACCGAATTTAAACTTGTTAATTTCGGTCGACGAGAAAAAAAGAACAATGGACAAAAGAAGATAATCATGTAAATTACAATGATTTGGTCGTTGGAGTGCAAACGTATAAGCATGGAGAGAGCATTAGTAAAAAACTTCAAGCATAAACAAATCACAAGACGTCAATTATTTGCAAAAACCTTATACTCCACAGAAGTTTGTATTTAAGGCAGTCTCAGTTTGATTTTCAAGTTAAATAATGAAGTTTTAAATTTTTCGAGTGATTCAAAGAACCAATGGTAGAACTACCAAGCAATCCCTTTTTCGGAACAATAGAGATCAAGTACGATATATCAGAATGTACAGCCTGGTAAAAAAGAGGTAGACGTGACTGGTGGAATCACGATATTATATTTTCAAGTGGCAATCACCACACTAAACATCAAAGGGGTGATAGACGGGCGAGTAAGTACGCCGTACTTTCTTGACATTTGGGCATTTTAACGAAAAAGTGTACCCAATTAAGGACTGAAATTAAGGAACTTTAACTTTGTCAGATTTGTGATGAAAATTAGCTATATATTGACGGCCGCCAAAACTGACAAAGTTAAACTTCCTTAATTTCAGTCCGTCCGCCCGTCTATCACCCCTTTCAGAGTTGGGTTGATGATTGGAACATGTTGCCAAGTCATTTCATGAGTCAGTTATTTTTTTAAATCTCCAATTCGCAATTTCATCGCCAGCGAAATTTCATCTCTATTGTCCCGAGTTTATGGTTTAACTCACGTTATGAACACTCTCATACGTCAAAACCATATTTTCACGCAGCGTGTGGAAGTCTACTAAATGGCAGTTCGATTCCCTGAAACGTTCGTTAGTTCATAATTACTAGATAGGTATGTATAGCTCGCCTCGCCAAGGTCTCTTGTGAACCCCCAAAGCCCCAAACCAATCTTGCTCATAACCGAACTTATAAATTGACTTTACCTTAAATAATTCATATCAAATTTCATGAAGATTAGCAAAACAATATTCAAGTAATCATCGTTCAAACGGCAGCTCTTAGGTATTAAATGTAGAGTAGCCACTCTTTTAGTTTTTTAAGAAAATTTACGATAATTAAAGAAGGCTAATTTGAACAACTGAGTTAATGTAATACACTATTCCTCATAACTTGAGCCACAATCAAGTGTTTTGTTTCACAAAATAGAAATCACGCGGTATATAGATAGCGTTATAAATATTAACATACCGAATCTTCCTAATACACTTGGCGTCACCCCAGGGCCAAATCTGGTTCCAGGTCTCGATCTGCCGCAGGCACACATGCAACAAGCAAAACCAACACTTAAACACACACAAACCAACCCGCACACACGAAAAACAAATGAGTTGTGAATAAATAGCTATAACCACAACACTAGTAAGAATATGAGTAGGTATCTTGTTAAAAATTCGTCGTTAGGAATTACGACGACGACGCGCTAGCCTAGTTGGTAGTGACCCTGCCTATGAAGCTAGCGGTCCTGGGTTCAAATCCCGGTAAGGGCAAATATTTGTGTTATGAGCACGAATATTCGTTCCCGAGTCATGGATGTTTTCTATGCATTTAAGTATAATATATTTCTCTATATATGTATTTATATCGTTGTCTAGTACCCATAGCCTAGAGCTTAGTTTGGGACTAGGTCAATTGGTGTTTGTGTTTAAAAAAAAAAGAATTCATTTGTATACTTACCAAAAATATGTACATATTATAGATAGATAAGTACATAATTATTGGTGGCAGGGGAAGACCAAGGAGAAATTAATACAAGCGAAAGTCATGTCGATGTGCCTCTCAAGTGAAATGCAATTTTTTAACTTTTGAATCTAGGTAGATATGTCAAATTCGTTAAATAAATAATTAAATATATTTGTGCTTTGAATACTATTGATACACTTCTTTGCCATTTAACACTTTTCGACTTTTGTTGGATATAAGGGCCAAGTGCTCATGAAGATTAAGTAGTGTCGTGTAGGAATTGGCTATAACTATTTATTAAAAAAAAATGTTTTTCAAATGTGTGCGAGACTCTAAATGCAACATACATATAACACAATACATCAAAGCAATAAATTTAATGCAAATTTTATAAGTGTTACAAATGTAAAAATACATTAAAAGCGGGTAAAGCTACAATTAAACTCCAAGTTGAACTTTAAAATTAATCTTCTAGCCATTACAAACCAGTTTACAGATTCCGGTTTGATTTTTGAACGAATTGCTTAATTTTTTTAAATAGTGTTTGCCTTTGTTCTAATTGTAGCTCTATTACAAAACACAAATGAACATAAAAGCGATTTACAAAGCTGTAGGGATTAAAAACAAATAAAACATTAAAACAAACATAAAACATTTAAAATTACCAAGTACCAATGAAAACACGATTTTATTTAAAAAAGATAACTACTAGTTTTTTTTTTAAATAAGTAAAACACTTGAAAAAACAAACACTGAACAAAAAGTTATCGACCAACACTTAAATATTTATAGTACTACGTCGTTTATTTATAACTTAATACCTTAATTTTATAATACTTTTTGTTATGACTGTACATAAGCGATGCGTGTTTTCTATCTCACTTATGCAATTCAGCTAAAGTAAGAGCGAGATAGAAGACATAAACAGAAAATGTGTGACTAAAATGTGCTTAGACAAAAATGTCTTGTAGCTTTTTCATGCATTTTTTAAAGTCAAAATAAGTGGGCGGTTCACGTGAGATAATCACGAGGACGCAGTTATGCGTTAGAGTGAGAAGGAAGAATATCGTTCTCAATCTAACGATTGTATACTTTTTTTTTAGATTTAACTCGTATATATATATTTGAAGCTGTAATATGTATGAAAATGACCAACCTCTCATCGTATGGCAGATGAACGCTTTCATATGTCTTCCTATAAAAATGAAACAACATGAATATAGCATAGATAAAACATAAATAAAATCATGCAATTACTATCCTAAACAACAGATGGCGTTGACGTTCGCACTTTTTAAAGGAACGTAATTTTTAATGATGCCAGCATACTAATGCTAAACTTCAAATACAGATGGCAGCACAGTTGTGGCTTTGAAATCTATTGTACTATACTAAGTATAGAATGAGGAGAAATCCTAAAACTACGTAAAATACCCCATTGCTTTTCCTTGTATAATTTCGGCTTGTGCTGTCAATGTTTCGGCGATAAATTGATCATTGTAGGCGTCTTTTGGCTTCCGCCATTTGCGGCCTCCGGGTAGGACCACGGGCCTCTCAGCAGGTGTTAGGGGCCCAAAGACAGGTTTTGGTCTGCCGACGCGTGGCGTAGGCCTCTGCTTGAGCTGCCTGGATTCTTGGTCGAGTTGGAGTTCAGCCATTAGTTCCTGTTCGTTATACTGCTATATGTAATTGGGAAGATGTTGAAATATGGGTAGAAAAATGTGGCGTTTTACAAGTAAAATGTGTTGACTTTATACTTAAAAAAACATTTTTTTTCTGTTTTATTTCAAAATATTGGGATGGATATCATTGCAACATACGGCGGCGGGTACAAATTTATTAATTGTGTCGTTATGGCATCAGTAATATAAAAACAAAATTACATATGTGCAACTTGACATCATTCTGTAAAATATGATGTATTTCAAAGCTCTTAATATAGCTACTTAAGAAATGACATCTATAGTCAATTGCATCTCTTGCGCATGCATCTTCAGAATTCTACTGTATCCATTCTCTCATTCAGACATCTTATTTATTACATCTTTTAAAATAATTAATGGTTACGCTTTAAAGTTAATATTTATAGAAAAATAAAACAAATAATACTCTACCTTCTTCTGCTTCTCAATTCTCCTCTGCTCACCCAGAATCTCTTCTTCCTCTCGTTTCATTTTCTCCATTTCTTGGGCGTTCAATTTGACCATTTGCTCCTTCTTTTCCTCTTCGACGGTCTCTACTCCGTTCTGAACTACTTCTTCAGCTTGAGTTGCAGCAGTCTCTTCTCTTTCTTCTATTACTTCTTCGATGACAGTTTCATTTTCGGAGGTTTCATTGGACTCTGTTAAGTTTAATTCATTCAAATTAAATCATTTTTTATGGGCTTCTGAAGTTTTCAACACATTATAATTTTTAACTTTTCTCTCGTGAATTAAGTACATTAACATTTTGAAAGCTTTTATTTCATTTCAATATTTGTTTTTTGTTTGTTTAGTAAATCTTACAAGTAATTTTTTGAAATAATTCCCGTTATATGGATATGAAATACATATAATGTAAACCCGATGACCATGGATCATCATAGCGTCTTAAAATACTTCACTTCCAAGATTTAAGCATGTGGTGCATGTTTATGATGAGCAGCTGATGATTGCCAAAAAAAGACAGCAAAAATGCTTCAAAATCTGTGTTGCTAAGGATAATAATTTTGCTAATATAGAGTTAACGCAGTAGAGATGCAAGCGTTGAGAAGTATGGTTGGGATGAACGTGTGTAATAGGATTAGTGACAGTGTAATAAGAGCTAACGTTATGTTTTAAAAGAAGATGTAGTGACAATGATTAATAAAGGAATGCTGAAGTGGTTTGAACAAGTGGAGAGAATGGATGATGGTTAATCTCACATTAACCAAACAGATATATGAGGCAAGAGTAAATGGGATTGTAAAAGAAGAAGAGCCAGAATGCAAAGAATGGGCTAGGTCAGGAGTATGATCTGACCCGACGCACGGGTATGAAGAGACATGAGTGTGAAGGTCGAAGATCATAGCAAGTGGCCTCTGTGCCTACCCCTACGGGAAAGAGGCGTGATTGTATGTATGTATGTAATAATATTCCTATTGGCATACGAGTACATTAGATGCTTACCTTCCATAGCTTCAGTAGCCTCCATAGCCTGAGTCTGAGACTGCTGGGCAATTGAATGCTGGGAGTCCTGCAAAGTTTGAAGGTAAGTGAATTGGAAATAAAATGTTCCATGGTGAATTAGACTTGCGGATATTTTAATTTGTATGTTATATATTCGTCTCGACCCTGACTTACACTTGACCGGTTTTTTTTTTGTAAGGTTTGCACTAATATCCTATAAAATTTTAAACATACATGTATTACTGTTTTGATTATAGAACAAAACAAAAAAGGCGTTAAAAAAGTTCATTGTTTTACTTATTTTTTATATCACTTGATGAAAAAACGGCCATCATAACACATCTGTTACCAAAATCAACCAGCAATCTATACAGGTCTTACAGATCTTTGAAGTTATGACGTGTGTCGATGGGTTTAGTAAGATCCCGTTTGGTACCCTCTGGTCCAAAGTCAATCTAACATTCTACAGCAATAAGGTTGAGTTTTCTATAAGATTCAAATGACTTGGCATCTCTAATGATATTGACTACCTAAGTGCCATTAAAGTGTCACACAAGCAATTTTTCAAGGTAATTTGTAGACGGCAAAAATAGTCACTAGCGACATCTAGCTACAAACTTGGCATCTCTAATGACATTGACGATTTCAAGCACATGTTTTTTGAAATGGGAACTATTTTCGTGACCGTACCTGCGCCAGCTGTGACAGCTGCCGTGTGACCAACTCGAGCGTTTGCTGGATCACGCCCGGAAGCTGCGCCAGCGCCGCTAGCTGAGCGCGCATCTGGGCCAGTTGCTGCTCTAACGGCGCGTTGGGATCTGTGCACAGACATAATAAAAAGTAAAGATACGTGTCTATAAATACATACATATCAGGTGACTATCTGATACAAAATGACCTAGTCCCAAACTAAGCTGTATGCTACAAGCAAACATCCAAGACTCGGAAAAAAGTACTGCCCTCATCACACGAAAATCTACCCTTACCGTACGCATGGTCACTACCAACTAGGCTAGCGTGTTGTCAATAAATAAATAAAAATCTGTCTTTATTTGTTTGTTGGAGGTTATCTTAGGAACGACTGAACTTTAAAACTACTTTTATTAATAGTAAGCTACATAATCTGTGACTTATTAATCATTTAACCGGAACGAAGCATGGCATAGCCTATAGGCAAATATGTAGATCGTGGTATAACAATCGCACTCACCAACCATCCCCTCCACGTGCTTCACAAGCTGTTCTGCCACCCTGTTCTGTTCCATCTCTATAACCTCGTTATTCGTCTCCTCCACAACAGCTTCCAAGTCCAACTCTTCAGCGTCCTCAGCTACAACTTCTTGCTCTTCGATAGCGTTTTCTGGCTTTGGTTCCTCGATAGGTTTTTCAGGGGGAAGAAGGATTCCTGAAAACACAGTATAATATAATAATAACTATCATAAGATGGAACACCCTTATTGCTTGCTGACAACATCATGTGTTTTCCCATTTGTTGCTGTCTGCGACACCTTAATAGTTAATTACAATTTATAGGATTAAAAAAACTGACCTGTGTCTTCCAAATCCGGCACCTCGCTCTCCGGCAAATTATCTATGGCTTCCAAAAACTCTGGTGTCTCCTCCGGGACCAGTATTGGTTCCTCTGCTGCCACAGGAGGGGGAGGAGGTTCGTTCAAGGCCCTCTCTTCCCAGGGTAGGGGGCCGGTGTTGAAGTCCTGGTGTGATGATGATGGGGATGGATATATATTGATATGGAAATGTTAAAATGTACATGGCAGCGTAAGATTTTGCTATTTACTGTGTTATGACGATCTATTTCATACAAAAGCGCCATTATAGTGTAGATACACAAGCAATTTTTCAAGGTAATTTGCACCCGGAAATAATAGTCACTAGCGACATCTAGCTACAACCTATGCCAAGTATGACACAATCAACTATGGCAGCGCCATCTGTGGCCGTTAGCGCAACTTAATCTGACAGTGCACTATCGAAATTTCCCTAGTCAGTTGCATTCATCTTTGGTTCCCAGGCATAATACTAGCGGAAGGAATTCTTTCTATTAACCTCCCTGCCGAAACTGTTTAACTTTTATTTCGTGTAATAGAACAAGACGCCTATAGATTACTGGGTCAAAATTACCGTAAAAATTACTTGTGGAAATGCACCTTTGGATTGAAATTGAAAAACAGAACTTAAAATATGGATAAGTCGTTACTGTCGCAAATTAACGAAATGTAGATGGCGCTTTACTACACAATAATATTGGTTATGGGAAGAGACAAGAAGCATAAAACATATAGAAAATTCAGATCAAAATAATCGTTGAAATTACGTCTCGTATGTTTTGCATCTCTTTCCTTATGTATGAAGTAAGAAGATGCAAGTTTTCTTTTTCATCTCGGAGAAAAAAGAATAGATTATTTTTTCTATCTTTAATTGCGTGTTAGCTACACTCTCCATAGTTATAAGTTTCTGTAGACCAGACAAGCTAGATGCGTGGATAACTTACCTTTATACGCTAATAAAGCTAAATCTAATGGGTCGAAAATGCAGATAATGCAGGTGAAAACGGGTGAAAAAACCAGTCATAAAAACGTGCATAGGTAGTACTGAATTATTACTACGTATGACGTTTTGAAGTACTTATTAGTTTGGGACAAATATAGGTAGGTACCTAAATACCGTCAAATCTTGAATAGGAACGGAATGGTAGACTAGGTACAAAATGAAATTATAATTTTCAATATTGGAATAGTAAAATTAGGAATTAATCTCAAGCCGTAGAATTATAACGTTTTTTCCACATTGTCTTTACCCCTCTTGACATTCTATTGTTAATGGTGTGGTAACTTTTATTAACTTGACAGTAATGGCAGCCGAAAGTGACATAGCCAATCAGACTTTAAATTATCATTGTTTTTAAAACTTTGACCTTTTAGTAAGCAATATACAGTACGCGCGCGAGTTCTTGACCATCCTGACGAACGCGGTAGTCACGTCAACGGTCACGTCACGGCGAAGCGGGTGAAGGCGGGGGGAGTTGCTCCCGCGTTTCGCCACAGCCCCCGATAGGCATGAACTCGCGTACTTACACCGCCATCTATATTACGTATAAGGAACGAAGTTCCGTTTTTCAACTGGTTTGACGGTACTTAGGTACGGACATCATTTTTAATTGACGAGCCATTATAGAAATCTTGTCGCAAAAAGACAATGATTGATTAATTTTGACGCATTTTTTGTCGTTACTTAACGTTGTCATTAGGACTGGGTTATACTTATTAAATGACTCAACAAGCCTTTTCAACGCTATGTCAAATACAAAAGACACTAACACCCGAATTACAGATCGACACTCAGGTCTATTTTTAGCTGTCAACCATGACGGAAATATTGTTGACATTGAAAAGGTCAGTTGTTAACTGTACTTACATAGCCCTGTCACGCCAATCGGGATAAAATATATATAATTTTTTAATTATATTTCGGACGTAAATTGGGCAAAGGGAAATTTGTAGAGAACGGATATTTGGGTGCTTATTTACCTAAAGTTATAACGAATGCATATTTATGTGAACCTCATTAAAACAATTATATATTTTACAACACCATACTTTTATCTTTAAATATATAAAAGAAGAAACCGACTGAGTGACTGACTGACATATCTACGCACAGCCCAAACCGCTGCTGGGTCTAAACAAAGAACAAGAACATATAGCGTAGAAACCGGACTATAAGACGTACTTTGCGTCAGCTATCTTTCTCTACTTTTTAGATTGCGTATTACATGAGAAAAGATGAAACAAAAAGTAGGCTGACTTTTCTTCTTTAACTGTCATTGTCACAAGGTTTTACACAGGGACTTCTTTGTCCTTCCTATAGAAAGGATTTGTCTTTCCTTTTCTATAGGTCCAAATACTATAGGTGCTTATAGGTCCAAATCACGCCTTACTTGTGACGATGTACCAAATAACCATACATCGGGGTTTTCGGTGCAGGAATGTTTGACATTAGCCAAAGAGTAGGTATTGACTTAAAAAACAGAATATACTGCAGGTTTCTACCAAATAAATGATTAATTTAAAAAATAAGTATTTCATTAATGAAATGGACAGTCATTATCAACCTCTTCAGTTAAGTTCCAGCTCATTTATAAGCAAATAGCTCACAGATATCGGACGCGTAAAGATTGATATATGACATTTATGTGCACGTATTACAACTGCCGACGTATAAAGATGAAATTAAATGATGAAATGTAAAATATTAATAGTTTATTCTGAAAATCGTGTCAACTACTAAATTTACTGCAGGTAAAAAATAATTTTCCGAAAATCGACCCCCAACGGGGAGAAATAGGGGGAGTAGCGGGAAACTAATTCTACGCGTACGAAGTCGCGGGCGTGCTATAGTAATAAAATTTTAATTAAATAAAATTTTAATTAAATAAGGTGATGAATAATATAAATATAAACGTTTTTTAAATATGTAAACTTTAGGTAAATATGTAAGCACCCCATTATCCAATCTTTAGTGTTTAGACTTCCAAACGTCTACCTCTATTCTACTTTGCATTAACATCTTGCTTCGATATCGAAATCATATCGCTGACGTTGACAGCTCTTATTTACTAGACAATAAGAGCAGTCATAAGTGTCATTACTAGGGTTCAGAATTGTAACCCTTAATCAAAGAAGTGCCCAAAAAAAGGAGTGTGTTTTTATTGTTTTGGAAAATTAAATTAAGAGGGAAATTGTTTCCCAATATTTGATTAAGACTAAAGAGAGGAATGGAGTCGACATTAATGTTAAAACACGCGTCAAACTCCTATTCATACGCAATTATTTATTGCATTCTACAATTTAATCATGAAGATAAATAAAATAAAAAATCTTTATGCCTTTTTTATTTTATTACTGGATTAAAACATTTAAATAAAGTATTTTGTTTAAAGCAATACGATCAAAGCCAATGTGTAGTTTAAGTTCCAATATCCATAAAGCATGTAAGTAGCTATAGGAACATGCTGGAATAGATTATGATAAAGCATACATAAATATAAATAATAAATATAAATAATGTTTATTTTATTTTTTAATGATAAGGCACTTATCGCACTGCTGGTGACTCACCTATCGACTATTGTCTTGCTTAAGAAACGAACAAAAGATATAGATCTCGTGTCAATAAAAGAGACACGTATAGTAGTTGATTGCTGGCTCTGCTCGCTTCCCGCTCGTCAAGAGCCTAAGATTGAGTATGAGTTAGTATGGGGCGAGTTTTAATATAAATGTCGACTCAATATCTTTCTTTAGTCTAACCGAGCTATGAAGACTCCGAACCCTAGTTATAAAGTAAACAGTGTTTACGATATAGAAATAGTATGGCTAAAGTAAAGTATAATAAAGGCCCAGAACGCTTATACTTTGTATACGTAATATGGCCGTTTTTATCATTTTGATAAAGGTGGAAAAACATCTGTCACTCTTTGACGAGTACCTATGTAAGTGCGAGTGACATCATAGTATAAATAGAAAAGTAGTTTGTTTCCGGTCCTTTAGGACTTTCTGTTACCTATTGCCGCTCAGGCGCTTGGGTTGCGTCAATGCGTGCTGCTCGATACTTAAGAAGCCAAATATGCTGCCACGCCCACACGATAATGAAAAGGAATGGCTTTATGTTCTTTCGCGCGAAGAATGTGAGATGGAGGTAGGCTCGCGGCACGTAAGGTCGCGGCACGCACTCATGCAAGCCGCGCAATGTAACTTTATTTGAAGACGAACAACTTTTTTATTCTGTGGGAACGTGCATTATCCACTGCCATAAACGCGATCATAATACTGGCCACAGATAATCCATTATATAAATAAACAAGGTAGGTTCAGGGATCCAAATGCATTCCTCAATTTCCAATATCACATATTTTATTAACAAATTAACAGGATTTTGTGCACTATTGTTATTCGTTTACGAGGTTACCTGTGGCTTATAATCAGGCGCAACTTTGGGTTTAGGTTGTTTTACTATTTTCACTTTATAGGGAGACTGAAAAGAAGAGAAAACAAGTTTAGTATAGCAAAGATAACTTGATAATTTATGTACAAGGCTGAGATTGTTCACGGTAAAACTTAATTGTTTTTGACGTGTTTTCGTATTGTCAACGTTTCGATAATTAGCTCTTATTTACTTGACAGTCATGGCGTACGAGTTCAAAACAATAACACGTCAAAGGTAGTATAGAGCCCAGTACTCCCCAGTGTTTTAATACCCCTTGGCTGGCTATCGCTATCCCGCTTGCATTCGCAACTGACAGTATATTTGTCACCAAGTCAACTATTGAGAAACTGAAAGAGCTCTAATAACTTATATTGTATTATACAATCTGTGTATACGCGCTATTAGTTACGCCATTAATCCATAGAGGGCGCTGTTGACAAAATAGTCTAGGATGTAATTTTAAAAGCTAATCGCGGCACTCAGATATATTTTACAGCCAATTTTATTAACTCGGTCCGTTTTCAAACTGGTGTATGAAGGAGAAAAACTTACGTCATTAATTGAGAGTACCACCGTAAGTAAGCATAACCAAGATCTATTCTTAAAAAGCTAAAGATTAGAAATAGTTGAAATTTAAAAAACTGCCTTATGAGTATCAGCATGCTTCAATCCAAAATATTAACCATTGAGGAATAATTTAAGAGACACAACTTAAATAAATGCCTAGTTTCCGATTGCTTGATTTAATTAAATTTATTTTAATTCTAATTAAATTCGTTGAATTAATTTACTAAAATCAAAGGTTAATAAAACTAAATCAATTTCTAAACTGTAAATCAAAAAATATTTACCCAATTTAAAACACTTTTAAGATCACTCACACCGAAACTAACAACAAGACTGAATTAAAAAAATACTTCACTACACTGTCTGCCAAAATAATTACCTACTTTTGTATTATTGAATCGATGCCAAGGTCATATTGAACATCATCAAGATCATACACGTTACTATGTCAATGATCAATAAGGAAATAATAATAAATGTCGGTAGTAAATAGTGCATGGCTAAAGTGACACCCCTGACGCTGCGCCAAGATTAACACTAACACTAGTAAAGGCACGTGCGTACGTGAATGCGTCAATAGGCATGTGTGTGTGCGGTATTTGTGTCAGGGTTATCACTTTATTTTATTAATGAGGAGATATTTGATTAAAATTTTGTATTGTGCATATTATATAAATCGTAAAAGGTTAACTTAATTCAGAAAAATAATTCTCTCTAATGTATCAGTATGTTTATTGTAGTTAAGATAAAAATATAAACTGTTATTGATTCGTCGCAATAAATAAACTCACAAGTATTTCTTATTACAGATTATGATTACGTACCTAATAGAAAAAAAACTTGACTTTAACGTTAAAGTCATATCTTAAAGTTTTTTTTTAATAAGTTTTTTGTGAGTACAGTTTTAGTACCTACTTTTAGTACTTATTTAGACATGTAAACTAATAAACTAAATTTAGAACCCGGTTTAAATCTTCTCATTCCCATTGCTTTAGTCACGCCATTCTAAAGGCTCGAGATGTCAGTTCAGAACAAAATAGTGTGTTTGAGGCATGTTTGAGGTTATACTTGGTACTACGTTGACAGCTGTCAAATCAGGTCTCTTGAACAGCGTGACTATAGCTAATCGCATCAAAAGGATATACATATAAAAAGTTTTTAAATGCTTACCACAACTTCTTCATCCTCAGCAACGTATCCATGAGATCCAAACTTCATCCGTGGCACCGGCCGACTTGGCTTCTGCAGGAACTTAGTCCATTTCCTCTCTTCCTTTTTCTTTTCTTCTTGGGTCCTCATAAACTCCTCGTTTAGGGCTTTCAAGACTTCAGAATCTTTCAAAGACTCTACTATTGGCTTGATTTTCTTGAAATCAACGCTAGAATCATCATCGTCTCTATGCATATGCGATTTGAGTACTCTCGACAATCTGTACCATTATCCGCCATTTTGTGTCCGCCATTTTGTTGAGTGGAAGAAAAGTTTAGTTTAGTTTTAGTCGTTTGAATTGATTGAATAAAATAAATAAAATTTAGCAAACTATTGAGTGATAAAGAGTACTAAATCCTTTATAGTTAGTTGCTGGTAGTGAATGTAATGTAAGGTGACTAAATGAGTAAATGCAAAACTGATTTTGATGCACAAAATGAGTTCGTAATGCAATCATACAAAATATCATGGAAAAGTATACTTACTGAATTATGCGGTGTCTTCATTATGAGTGTTATGAAATGTAAAATGGCTGAAAATGGTATAAACTGCAAATGGCACAAAATGAAAATATATTAACAATTTTCAAGTACACACATCCCATCTCTTACAAACTGTAGTTTTCTCGCTACAAGTTATGGCTTTTGTAATCTTGCAAGATTTTTGAGTCTCATTTGCATGTATGTTTGTGGGTTAAATCCATTATCTTGCGCCCATACTTACTAATTCTACAGGAATCCCAACAGACCCTTCATTATCACTACTTCTAGCAGCTAGCTCATCTTATATTTTGTCGCTTGTCGCTCAGTATGAGTCAGTACATCTTTATGGTTAGATAGGTTAATAAGATAGATCCAAGCGACTAACAAATCGCGGACTGCTTGTGTTAGCCGTCCTTAATGACTCCTATGAGGGCTGAACAAGATACCTACGTGACGCTTAAGTAAGCGATTTTTGAAAACTGTCTTACGCTTACTTAAATCCTATACATTTTGTCACTTCTAGAGAATAGCTAATCGCTCTATACATCTAATCCAGGCCCCAGATTATAGTACGCTTTTCTTTTACTATATTAAAAACCATGTTCCTTAAATTCCCTTCCATTCTTTTCATTCATTATTTCAGTATCAATGTCATAATGAGCAAGTTAATTAATGTATAGTCACCCCATGACGTGAGCTTCTCTCAGCATCTCCGACTCTCCCGATATGAGTTCTGCTATCTTCTCTTCTGTCATGCCAGGCTTGCCTTGTTCTTCTGTAATTCAAAATTGATCTTACTTACTCGTAATACAGATATTTAGTTTAAATTATATAAATATTCAAAAGAAATTAACTAGACGATCAATGAATAAAATTAGTCTATTTTAGTAATAGATGTAGCAACCTGAAAGCAAGCAAAATCGGCAGGATATTCCTTCGGCTTGGACGATTATTCGAAAAATATTTAAATTAATGTGAAATATGTAGATCAATGAGTAGTAACTTACTAGCAAGTTTTTCATCGACAACAGCCTCTTCCAAACCATCTACGATACCCTGGTGGGTCCCTATAATCTCTCCATCTTCGGCTACAAAAGCTTTGCCAGGGTCTATAGTTGGAGTAACTCCCTGAAATTCGAAAATAAATGTGTTATTGTGATCACGTTAACTCTACCCATCAGTATCATTTTATAAATTTCTTACCGGTATCCTGATTTCAACTCTTTCTAAATGGGGAGCATCGTCAGGGTTAAATGGAACCGGTCTATAACCCTCTAGATTAATTTCCTCTGAGTCTCCCATTTCGTTTTCCATTGTATTTTCAGTTTTATCTGCCAGCCTTAAGTTCGCTGTTTTATTAACACTATTTACTAGAGCTTCAGTATTTTGGATTGATTCTCTACTTTCAACTATTTTCTTAATGCTATCAGTATTTTTAATAACTTGTTGTTCTACGTTGACTTGATCTTTGTCTATGTTAAAAACTCTAGATTCTATTACTCTTGCATAGCCGTTGTAGACTATTGGTTGGTCTGGTTTCGTGTCTATACCCACTTCTTCTTTGTATTCTTCTATGGATTTGATGGTTTGGTCTATGGCTGAAGCTAGGAGTGATGATTTTCTTTCGATTTCTTGTATCTCCTCCTGTTTGTCCGAAACTTTGTTATACATTTATATAATTTAAACGAGAGTGTTCATCAAGAAAAGACTCACGATCAAAATAAACACTGCTACGGCATACTCACATCGGCTTAAAAAAACATGGACTGTTTGCTGGCATGAATACGTGAGTCAGCTGCAGCATTGTTTTTTTTTTGTTTGATATAAATCTTATTAAATAAACAATTAACATTCATTCAATGAGATAAGAAGACACGTAGATACGTTATAAGTTAAAAATTAAATGATTGTTTGAGAAGACGACAATGCTTTTTAATCCTTAGTCATACATACCGAGTTCTTTTTCTTCTTAATCATGTATCTCATGTTACCCCCTTTAAGTCCTGGTTTGGTATAAACTGGCGGTGAAACTTTATCTTCAGGAGGACTAGGCAAAGGAGGGTCATACACAACCTCTTCGATGATTTCAGTGTCTATATGAGGAACTAAATTTTTCTTAACAATATGAGGATCTTCATCCTCAGGACTTGGAGATCTTGGGATAGGAGGACCAGTGATCTTTGGCAACGGGATTTGAAGACGGAAGACATATTCGTCTGTTAAAGGAGTGGGAGGAACAGTTGAAGGTGTTGGAGTATCAATAGTACTTTTGACAGATATGTCTGAGCCAGATTTTATGATGGATGATTTGGTGTCCAAATCTAGAGTGAGATTTTTCCTGTCTTCAACAGATCTAGCAGTGAATGATGATTCTTGAACGAATTTGGAACTATCAACTGAGCTCTCACAGATAAATGATTGATATTGGTTTTCAGTCACTGATTGTTTGAGATTGACTTTAAATTCTTGGTTCATTTCTACATTTTCCGATAATTCGGTAATTTCTTCTTTAGTTACTTTCAGGTGAGCAAATTCATCTTTTACTTCAATTTTACTGTCAGTTACTTTTGCTTTAGCTTCTAGCTGCTGAGCAACTCTGATATCTTGAATAACTTCTTGCGCTTCAGCGAATGATTCGACTTCTTCTTTTATAGAGACCTTCTTTTCAGATTTGTGAACTACCTCTCTATCTTCGACTTCTTTAAACTCCTCTTTGGCAATGAAAACTTCCTCTACGCTCACAGTTTCTTTAGAAATTTTGATATCTTGTGCTGTATTTTTGATCTCTTCAACATCATGTACCTGCACAGTTTGAATGGACTCTTCATTAATCACACTGAGTTCACCAACATATTCGGAACTCTGAATTTCTTGAATGTCAATATGATTTCTCACGTCAATACTGACATTCGTTTTCTCAACAATGTCTTCTAAAAGTTCAACGATTGGTTGAACAGTTTCGACCACTTCAACTTGAACTTTTTCTACAGCTTCTTTCTTTGCCTCTACCTTTATTTCTTCAAATTTGTCAAATATTTTTTCTTCAACCTTTATTTCTTCAATCTTAGCACTTGCCATATCATGAGACTCAATTACTGCAGCTTTTTCTTGTTTGATTTCTGAGTCTACTACCACTTGTTCGGTAACCATTGCTTGATTAGCTTCGAATGCAATGTTTGATTCTTCAACACTTTGGACTGAGGAAGTCTCAGATATTTCAGCTATTTCATCTAAAATAGCATCCTTATTTGTGTAAACATGAGACTCAACAATAGCTATGTACATAGTCTTTCCTTCGTTACTTTTAGCCTTCTTACTCTCATGTTTTGTTTCCTTTTTTGTTTCTGTTTTCTCATGGGCAGATGTTTTCACCATCTCAGTTGACTCTAAAACACTGGTAGAAGTTCTTACTTCGCTCGTTTCTTGTGTTTTCTTGTCAACTTTAGACAACCATTCTAACGGGTCACTTTCTTTCCTTACTTCTTCTTCTACCCTACTACGGCTTCTCGATCTCCTATCACGTTGAATCATTATTTCTTCCTCTAGCCCTGCTTTAGTTTGAAATTCTGTAATAACCCCATCCATCTTGTGAATTAATTCTTCAGATCTCTTCTCAGTTAGCTGTGCCATTTCCGCTCCTGATAGCATTCGCTTCTCTTTTACTTCGTTTTCAACAGTTTCATTAATTCCCAAGTCTTTATATTCACGCCTGGCTACTTCCACAACGTGCTTTTCTTTAGAAACATCATCAACTATCTTTGTATCTTTTCGCTCGTGTATAACCTGTTCTTGTCTTTCAATTTTTTCCACTTTTTTTTCATCTACAACAGTTTTTTCAGCTTTCCTAGCTGTTACGGTATCAGCTACCTCTCGTCTATCTTTAATAACTGTTTCCTTAACTTCTTGTTTTGTTTCTGAAGGCTGAGACAAATCAACTATCTTCATATCTTTTCGCTCGTGTATTATCTGTTCTTGTCTTTCAATTTGTTCCACCTTTTTTCCATCCACAACAGTTTTTTCAGCTTTCATAGCTGATACGGTATCAACCTCAGCAACCTCTCGTCTATCTTTAATAACTGTTTCCTTCTTAACTTCCTGTTTTGTTTCTAAAGGCTGAGACAAAACAGGTTCAGCTAAAATGAATCTTGACAGAGCCACCATAACATCAGTTAGATGTATGAAAAAAGTTTTTAGGAGCAGGTCATAATGATATGATGACTGTACTGTTCCTCTAATGTGCGGTATAGTCTGTAGTCCAATCGTGTAAGCCCGTTGCTCAGCAAGCAATTTCGCAGTAGTATATTTAGCACCTTTAGTCTTACTTTCATCAGATTGATCAGTACTCTCACTAGTTTTACATACTTTTTCGCTCTTGAATTCAGATTCTTTAAACTCATGAGTTGATTTTATTTCCCTGAAGTCCTTCGCCTCCATTTTTACCTTAACATCTTTTTGTTCAATTCTAGATTCTTCAGTAGATTTATTTTGTGATTTTACGTCAGCTATTTCAACATCTTTATTAAACTTTTCAGATTTCCTCCTCACACTCCCAGATTCAATAGTCTCTTCTATTTCTTGTTTAGTAGAGACCTTTTGTTCACTCAAAATGGATTCTTTTTTATCAACAGATTCAATCTTTGCCACTTCTTTGGATACACTAACATCACTTTCTTTCAAAATAACATCAGTGGTTTTATCGATCGCAGATATCAGTTCTTTTACTTCTTTGACCGATTCTATCTTATCTGTTTTTGCTAAAGATTTAGATTCCATCACAGTACTTGTTGATTTAACTTCAGAAGTAATTGTGCTTAACTCAAAATCGATTTCCTTCTTTATTTCATCTGCTACTGTTACAGCTTTTTCTATGCTTTCATCAACAATGCTAGTAGCTGTCATTTCTATCTTATCCAAGTCAATGTCCTTCTTCATTTTCTCAGTAAACTGCACATCTTTCTTCTGTTCTTTTATCATTATTTCTTCCTTAGAAGTCACTTTAACTTCACTCATTCTTTCTTCCGTCGAAATCATTCTGAGTTCACTGGTTTTACTTTCTACAGTAGTCTTAAGTTCTTTACTTTTCTTAAACTTCGTCCCATCAGGATCATACTGTTCTGAAATTGGAAGCTTAAACCTAGTTTCTCCAAAAACTTCTCCAAATTCATTAAGTACCCCATTAAGATTACCAAAATCATCATGATAATCTGGATTAAGGATAATCGGTTCTTCCAGAGGAGGGACTGGAGATGGCTCTGTAGAAAAAGGTCTATAAGGCTTAGTAGATAAAACAAAAGGTGACTCAGTTAAAGATCTGTCTGGGCATTCACTCAACGATCTGAAGTCACCACGGGAGGCAGTGCGGGATCGTAGGTTGGGATCGGATAAGTCGGGGTTCTCAAAGGATTCTGTGAATTGTTTTATTTGAAATACCTCAGTCGGTTGAGATGGTTGGTCGAAATCGTCCTGGTCTATCGGCTCGTAGATCGGGTCGAAATCGTCGAGCACCGGGTCGTAAAGACCGCTGGAACAACAAAAAAACCATTTATTTTTAAGCCCCAACGCAAAAATAGGGGTGTTATATGTGGGTTACGTTTGTTTCGGTGAAATATATTTTTCAAATGTATCGTTTCCCAACCGTTTCACTTGCCAACCCGCTTTGTTTTCTGTAACCGTAAATATTTCAGGATTTCATAAAAACAAACCTAACCTAACCTATAGGGTTCTCAGGGATTGTATACCGGTATTATTTTCATACAAAAATACCGGTGTAGGAAGAGAGGTTAATAGAGAGATCTCTCTCCAGGCGGCAGGCGGGTGTTATGCCTGGGGACCGAAGTCCATTGGGATAGAGTTGAGTTGGAAGTTGTATATATGTCAACTGACTGGAGAAACTTCGTTAGCGCGTTGTAGAACACTTTTAGTTGCGCTGTCTGACGCTGCTGGCGCTAGCGAGGTAGCGAGTTGGTTGATACAAGTTGCCGTTAGATGTCGCTAGGTCGCCACACCAGCCCCCCTTTGAGACCGGAGGTTGATGGTGATGACGTGCAGTCTGTGCGTTGAATTGCCGCTTGCAAGTGCCAGTAGTGGATGTCTCCAGTAGTGCTCAGAGCCGCGTTGGCGAGCGTAGCAGAAGAAGAGGAGTGAGTGGGAGTACACATTGAGTCGTGTATCTCTGCTCGTGAAGTACTCGTAGTAGGACGCAGTGAGTCGCGTTGTTGAGTGAGAGTAGTGTGCACACTGTAGACACCAGGCATGGAGATATATCAGAATGCTAGTGGTGCACAGTGCGGGTTGTCTGACTTGCTGTGAAACTGCGTCATAGTTGCTTGAAGGTCGTCAGGTTGCGTTATTGTCCATTGTCGAGGGTCACCAATGTAGGAAGAGAGGTTAATAGAGAGATCTCTCTCCAGGCGGGTGTTATGCCTGGGGACCGAAGTCCATTGGGATAGAGTTGGAAGTTGTATATATGTCAACTGACTGGAGAAACTTCGTTAGCGCGATGTAGAACACTTTAGTTGCGCTGTCTGACGCTGGTGGTGCTAGCGAGGTAGCGAGTTGGTTGATACAAGTTGCCGTTAGATTTCGCTAGGTCGCCACACCGGTATTCAATTTCGGTATCTCGCTTATTATTGAATATTTTTGCTGTTCATTGAATTTGTATAATAGAACCTAAATTACAGTCAGAAATATCATGAAAATAATGCAAATTAAGGAAGATATTTAAATTTTAATTAATACCGGTATTGATCCCTGGTTCTACACAATGGTACTGAAATTAATCCTGAAATATTTACAGTTACAGGAAAAAAGTTGGGTCGGCAAATGAAAAAGTTGGGATACTATACATTTGGCAAACATATTTTGACCAAACGGCAGGCTCCCGTTATAAGTGTGTGTCTGTCTGTGGCACCGTAGCTCTTAAACGGATGAACCGATTTGGATGCGATTTTTTTTATTTAAAGCTGGTTTTCTAGCCGCGGTTTTTAGCTAGGTTTTATGAAAATTAGGTAAATGACTCAAGGAGATATCAGATCTGAAAGTCACCATTATATCGTGGGTTTTTATCTATGTAATAGTTTTTTTTTTAATTTATTGAATAGAGAAGGCAATCGAGCTCAAAGGCTTGCTGATGTGAAGTGGGGTTTGAGATCATTTGCATTCTCAGACGTCAATCTTAAGACTGTAATCCTAAGACCACAAATACATTGGCAACCCTGAGGACTATGGACGAGGAAATGAACCCACAGTTACACTAAGTTAAGTATTTCTTGCATTTATTTTGAATGACACCAAGATATATGAACCTAACGATAGTTCTAAATTTAGAAAATAGAAAATCGATTTAGCCGTGAAAAAGTAAAAAACAGACCGACAAAGTTGCTTTCACATTTATAACATTACTAAAGACGAGCTCTCGTTTTGAGTCGTTTATGTGAGTTTTTCTACGTAAACCTGAATTTATTATTCATGACCTGTGAAAACATATCTAACTGATAGGGAAGACCGCATCAACAGACAGACAGACAGACGCGCGACTTTGTTTTATACTATGTAATAATTAGGGTTAGACTTTTGGTGGCATATCGTGGTTCTAGAATCCATGGAGTCGCTATTTCCTAATTATTATAATACATGACACTTTGATTTTGACCTTCAATATGGTCATATTTCAAAATAAACTAAATACATTTCTAGTTGGGTTACTCCATACCTACTAATATTTGCTTGTTTGTAACGCTTTCATAGCAGAGATATCCTTCATACCAAAATTTAAATTGGTTTAGCGGTTTAATGAATAAATTAATTTTGAAAATTAAAATACTCAAGGTCAAAATCAAGGTAAAGCGCGACTCCATGGATTTTAGAACCACGAGTTATCATCAAAATAGCTAACTCTAGTAATATTGAAGAATGACCTATGGATTGCTCGTTTTCAGTCTTGACACATTTTTAAAGTTTTATAGTCCATTAGATAATTATTTTGGTTAATAAGGAACTTATTTTTTTAATCACACTCGCAGACGTCCAAGATACAAGCCTAGTTTAGAATCTGAGTAACACTTCATATAATGCAACCTTTTTTTGATTAATTTAAAAAAAACAAATTACCAGAAAATAGTCGCTCCTATAAAACCGAGTTATCACGATGGCGAGTAGAGACACTTCACTGATATCTTCAGAACTCATTCTTAACAATCATAGCATAGCACTGAACAATCCAAAGTGAACACAGACAATGAAGTCTTAAAAGATCGCAAATGTTATACCATTAATTGCGAGTACGGCTTTATCTCTGTTTAAATAGGGTTGAATATTGTTTGGATTAAAAACACATATGACCTTTAATTTTATTTAAATGTGACTCGGTGGCTGTTGAGCCAAATTTGAATAATTGGAGTAACTATTTATAGATCTTTATTAAAGCCAAATTTTCACACTGAAGTTACATTAGCGTCTCTTTCTAACGATAGAGGCACGAAATGAGAAAGAAAAGGATGACACTGTGTTTGTAATTGTCTATTTTACGTCTAGTCAATTGCTTTTTAATGTCGAAGTTAAGCTTAAGGCATACAAAACGTAGAATTTTGAGTATTGTGTGCTCCGTACCGAAAAGGTAATATTTATTAAATTAAAGTTATTATATTTATTTTGATGACATGATACGCATATGTATTATTGACTTTAATTGTTAAAATTAAAAAAACGAAATTCATACATACATACATACAATCAAGCCTCTTTCCCGTATGGGTAGGCAGACACCACTTCCTTCCACTTGCTACGATCCATACAAACTTCCCTCGCTTCCTCCACACTCAAAAGTCTCTTCATACACGTGCGTCGGTTTAGAGTCTCCTGACCTGGCCCTTTCTTAATACGTCCCCGATCGTGGAACGTTCGACTTGGCCGCCCTCTTCGAACATTCCCATTTACTATTGCCTCATATATATATAAAAGGAAATACCTAGATATTTATATATTTATATCATTAAGAAATGTCACTTTTTTTAAAGTCAAGGAGAAGGCAACTGGGGTGAGATGCTACACGGTAATTAAAACCTTACTGCTTTTGACGTGTTATCGTATTGTCAACGTTTTGATAGCTCTTATTTACTTGACAGTAATGGCGGCCGAGTTGAAAACAATACTATAACAGGCCAAAGACGAGGCTTTTACCGATTTGAATAGAAGCCCTGATGGTTAAGTGGGATCTGAGAACTATTCATAGACATTTGCATTCTCAAGACTTCAATCACAAGACCGCAAATGCATTACCAACCCTGAGGACCAAGATGGAATGCCTCTACGCTAGTAATTTCACCGGTTGTCTTATCCTCACACCGGAACACATTTCATATTTTATCTCAAAAATGTCTGGAAATGTTGACATTACTATCAACATATTGAGACGCAAAGGACATCGTTTACTGACAGATCTCAAATAAAAAAAAAAAACATTGTGTGCTCGCTACACAAGCCCGCAATGTTGCATACAAATTCCATTACTATCTAACTTGTAACTTTTTAAAAAGTGAAAAAGCCCATAATAAAATGAGGGCACAAGTCTTATACATCCAAATTTTATTCGAAACATAACTTTTTTATCTGTGTCTGGAATAGCTCATGTTTTTTTAAAAACAAAGCTTGCGATTCTCCTTGTCATAAACAAAAAGGCGGTAAAGAGTGATAGTTTTTTCACATGAAGTTTGTTTGTATGCAATTAAAAAAACGAGTTCAAGCGATGAACATTTTACTCTAACACAAAAAAAATCTTGCGATTTTTGAGAAAAGCACTATATTTGCCTCGGCAGGAGCAGCAATTGCGGGCTACGTATTTTTAAATGGACTCGCAAGCTCGTCCGTTTAAAACAATACTCGGCCCGCAATTGCCTACTTCCATGCCTAGGCAATAATGTACTATTAAATGCACACCGTAAAACGGGATGAGTAGGGATTAAGGGGTGAGTGGACATAACCTAAAATGAAGCATATGGGCTCGTCCAGAAATCATGTGATCATATTTGGTCTAATTTTGACCCCCGTCTATCCCTCTCCCCCATGTCATTATTTTGATATAAGTAATTTCGTTGCTTCTTGACTTTCCTGCTGGGTAAAAAAATTACACGTGATGTCTTCTCGGACCCTTTCGCCCCCATCGTGATCTTTGTGATATTTTTCTGAACCCCACCCCCCCATAAACGATCACATGATTTCTGGACGAGCCCTATGTTACTAATTATAAGACTGAAATTATTTCTAATAGACGTAACGTTACTGTCCATTTAATAATTGTTCTTATTTGTAACAAGTTATGACTTATTTTGGGTTGTGTCCATACTCTCCCCGTTTTACGGTAGGTACTTAATTATATTTAAGAATTTGAATTCAATAATCAAGAAATCAGTTTTTTGTAAGACAGATCTTGAATAGGAAGGATAAATAAAATCTTTAAAATGCAAAAAAAATGTATGTTATTTTTAAGCGTACTTACCTAAGCTATCTATTAGTATATACATTTTTAAAATATTTGATTGTTCCTTATTATTATTTTTAAGTTAACTTTATTCTGATATGGCAATTTTTTTTTTAGAAAAGGGAATCGTTCATAAAGACTATTTTTATTAAAAGAATAAAATAAACATCTTTCATCTTTTTTTATCTTTTAGTTGTGATAAATTAACTAACAACCATAATTGGTGCCAACTAATAATACTAAACGAACGTAACATAGTTAACTCTTATTATAAGTAGGTAGGTACAAAAAAGTCACGTATTAAAAATAAACAAAAAAATAATAATTATATTCTTACTTATCCTTATAGACCAGGTAAAACTTCATTTCGACCACCAAAAAAGGAATTAAAATAAATATACTGTCAAAACTTCGTTCGAATAACAAATCGTAAATGAAATTAAAAAACTTACGCGTATCACGAAGTTGTTTATAAAGGAAGGACATATAATTCGTAACTAACTTCAGTTCAAATTCTGACTCGTTCCAACTGTCAAACTTTTCACCAATAGCAATGCTCTATTTAAATTTCGATCGATAACTTTGAATTTCGAATTTGTTTTCCGCGCCGCCTATCGCGTGAAGTAGGCTGCAAACTAAATTGCAATCGATATTTTTTTAATGGCTGCCAATACTTGATGAACATTGACATTGAGGTTATTTATTTATTGTTCTATTTTAAGCTCAAATATAGCTACATTGATTTATCAAGATCTTCACGTGATGACAGCAGTTATGTCTAGTATTTATTTTGTGATTAATGATTTATTAGGTCAATGTTAATCATTTTTGTTTTTTTTTACGCTGCGTAAAAAGTTTTTTATTTTTAGATTCTATAACAAGAGATTAAAATGAGCCCTGGGGCCCGTTCCAGAAAGCCACTCTGCAACTCTGCACTCTGCACTTTGCAAATCCACAATAATGTAAAGTGCAGAGTAAACGTGTTACAGAAAACACTCTGCGTAATTTCCAAACTCTGCAAAGATTCTGTTCCTTAAAGATACTTTGCAAATCCACAAATCCACACTTTGTATTTGACTCTGCCTCTTCAACTTTGCAATTGTCTTGTGGAACAGAATTACTTTGCAGAACAAATCCACACTCTGCATTTGACTCTGCCTCTTCAACTCTGCAATAGCTTTGTGGAACAGAAATACATTTGAAGAGTGGGATTTGTGCAGAGTTGCAGAGTGGCTTTCTGGAACAGGCCCCTGGGATTACCTAGGAAACATATTGGCGAGGATCAATGATGGAAACTTTATTCTTATTATACAGAAGATTTTCGGTAACCCAGCATTTTATGAAATAAATTTCACTTCATCGATTGTATAATTTAATTGAACGCTATTTTCTGCTGAAAGGGTTAAGGCTGAGCTTGTGTCGGTCAGGAACTAAGAACTAAAAGGAATGAATTCCCGACACAGACCGAAAGGAACTAGTTCTTCGTAAACGATCTTAATCGGTCTTCGTTCCTTTAGGTCAGTAGCAATTGTTGAACGTATCAGCGAAACAGTGCGAGCGAGTAAAGAGCACACGGGACGGCGCTCGATGTGAACGAGACCAATACCAACTATTTCAAAGCTTCGTGCTCTGATCTCAAAAATTTGCTCCGGAGCTAAAGGAACTACAGGAACTAAAAGACCGAACTAGTTCTTTAACCGATTGACCGAGGACGGAGCGCTCCCTTTAAAGTCCGAGCGGGCGCAACTCTAGTTAAGGTTAAGAGCTACGTAGGATACGAGGTTAGGTTAGACTAGTGACTACCAAAAAAAACTCATGCGGCGAGAAATAGTTTTCGATGAAATGAATGTTGAAAGGTGTTCGATAAAATAAGGTACCCGGGTTATTCATTTGTTTTGTAACAATCAAATTTATGACCGTATGGTCTTGGAATTAAGAGTTAAGTGTCAATTTATTGGTGCCGGTCAGCTAAAAGTGTCCAACTCTATACTCCGTTTGTTAACATAGCTTTACGACTAGGTACATCTCAAAAAGTCAGAAATGCAAAATGACCATTTCGTTTGCGTTACTAGGTGTTAGGTTCGTCAGGTAACTTCAAATGCCCGAAGGGCAAATTCCCCAGCAATAGGAGCCCCGCCATGCGGGGCTTCGTCGACATTGCTAAGACAGACATACGATGAAAAAAACATTTACATTTAGCGACACAGACTTTTTGAATAGTCGTAAAGGGATTTGGTCGTATATATAGCGATCTAGGCACAAAGCGATGTAGTCAAATCGAGATGTAGTCACAAAACGATCAGCCCCCTATTTCACTATCCTGACAATGACAGGTGACAGGTGACATTTCAGTGTACATGGCACAGCTTATAATATAAGCTTCATATTATGAAACCCAGTGACGTACCATCGTCTTGACTTTGCAATGTATACCGAATTTTCACCTGTCACATGTCATTGTCAAGATGGTGCTGGTATTAGCTAATCATATCGAGATGTGGAAAGCTTCTATTCCCACGAAACGACCCTCCGGTTCATCATGCTCATCATACCGTGAGATTCCCAGCTCCAAGTGATCAACGGCTGCTGCCACAGCAGCCTTCGCATCATCATGGGTCATGGAGCCAGCATCAGCCCCGCTGATGGTGGCTACGGTGTCTCCGTTGCGAAGGTCTGCGTGGTCTGCCGGGGAGTTGGGGAGCACCTGGGGACGATCATCATCAAGGATCGGAAAAACGCCCGTCATTTTGAAAACATAACCCTGTTCCGTACAGGAGAGACTTCCTTCTGATGTTAATTAAAAATATTATTAGGTATTTTACATTTATTATACCATTATTTATATGTATTCAGCAACAATATTATTAATGAATAAAACCATAATGGTTATGGGAAAAAAAACACTTTCGCCAATCAAAAAGTATGTCTTTTTTTTAAATTTTCGCCCCTTATTCCATAACGACGTGAATTTAGGACCTATTTATGAGTCAAAAAAGTTTGTTCACAGTTTACGGAGGACATTGGGGCAATCGTTGACATTGGTTTACTGTTTGTATGTGTGTTTGTGTTTTCTAATTAACATTTCGGTGTCATTCATTAATAAAATTGTCGTTAAGTACATATAAATTATTGTATAATAAATCTATAAAATACCTAATAATATTTTTAATTAATATCAAGGAAGTCTCTGCTATACGGAACAGGGTTATGTTTTCAAAATGACGGTCGTTTTTCCGATCCTTGATCATCTTCATTATCAACATAGCTTTTGCCGCGGTTTCGAAATAACTATTGGATATATAACAATCCTCGAAATAATGGTGACCCCTACTTTTATAGCTGACGTCTCTTAAATGGCTCAACCGGTTTTCATGAAAACTGGCTAAAAACCATACCGATTAGAGTAGCTTTCTTTCTTCGTACCGATGAAAGAACCGCATCTAAATAGGTGCATCTGTTTGGAACCTACGTGGCACTGATAAACACAGACACACAGGCACATACATAAATAAATATCACACAAATAGACCTAGCTCCAAACTGAGCTCTAGGCATGTACAGTTCATAAATATGTGTACACTTTACTACCTTGTCACTTAAAGCGCTGTGAAAATTCATGTAAGGCAGATTAAACATGACATTAAATAGACAAGGTACTAAACTGTACACATATTTATGAACTCGACTGTAGATACAGTCAAGGAATTAAATTTGTGACCCACCTTAGGTCCAAAATTCAATCTGACGATCTACAACAATAAGGTTGAGTTTCTCATAAGTCACAAATGACTTCGCATCTCTAATGACATTGACGACTTCAAACATTATATTTTTTGAAATGGGTTTCTAATTAACGTCCGTGACCGTACTAGTATGTTACTAGGTACTAGACAACGTTACACTTACTTATACATATACATAGGTACATACTTAAATACATAGAAAACACCCAAGACTCAGGAACCACGCATTCGTCATATATTTTTTTGCCGATACCGGGACTCGAACCCGGGACCGCTTGCTTCGTAGGCAGGGTCACTACCAACTAGGTTACAAATAATACAGCGGAATTTCCCTAACTGTTTACTGACTTAACTTGCTAAAATAATTCAAAGGATGACCTTGGTTCCATTGCAGACAAACAAATTATTTAATTACGTTACTAGATCTATTATTGACCTATCGATCAATCAGTGCCCGTTGCGCAAGAGACTGACGCGATGCCAACGAGATCTATAAGAAGAGATCGATGGATGTCAATGTTACGATCATACGTCGGAATAGTTTCTAAATTGAGACGATAGCAAATGTAGTGTAACGTGCATACTATAATCAAAGGCACTAATATCTATTCGACCATCGCGCCAATTATATATATACATACTACAGTAGAACCCGCTTAAGACGATTCTGTGGGGACCTAGCAAAAAAAGCGTCTTAAACGGGAAATCGTATTAAACGTAGTATTATTTCATGTATATACATTTACATGAAATTTGTTTATTTTAAATGGTAGACACAAAGAATTATGTTTTCACAACACTGCTCGGAAATATGGCCATAGATGGTCTTGTTTGGGGTCACAAAACGTCACTTATAAGGACCGACCAAGAATGTTTTTGTCGGCATGTCTGCTGATTGGTCGAGAACATTGTTGTCCAACTTTAAAAATCAATGAAAATCAATCAATCAATTTTTGTGTCATAGCTCCTCAAAATGAGAAATCGAAATCGACCAATCAGAACACACCATTTTGTGTAGTAAAATATTAGGTGTATTTTTGCTAAAAGATACACAGACTAAAAACTATGTCACTGCTTTTTTTAAAAATGTAATTTAAATTTAGCCCCTAATCTCGAACCACTAGAGATGAAATTACATGGGAGATATGGTGAAATAAATACAATTTTACATGGAGTTGACATCTTCATCTCGAATTTTAGTTTATTAATCTCGAGTGCCACGAGAATAGGGGTCCAGATAAAAAAAAAGTTATCTATGGTAAAATTGGCGGTGATACAGCTTCTATACTACCCACAGACCTTAATCTAACTTAGACTAACTTAGATTAAGGTCTGTGATACTACCTTTGAAAAACCGACGCCACTTGACTAACACTATTGAAAGTGAATTGAAAGTTTTTATTGAAATTTTTATTTTATTTCCTCTCAGTAGTTGTGAAAAGCACTATGTCTGCCTCGGTAGAAAGTGCAATTTATGGACTCGTATATGACTCGTCCAAAAATCGCGTACTTTCTATCCTCTGCAACAATGTACTATTATGTAAAAGTATATTAATAACAATTGTTTTGCTTAAAGTAATTATTTATTATAATTTGACGTAATGATTCGGATGCATTTGTTATAACAAGGTTTTCAATCTAATTTAATTTATGGATCGCTTCTTCGCTTCTCTTCACTCCTCCCAACGTGCATTTTTCTTTAATATCTTCTCTGTTTTTTTTTGAATGAGTGAATTTTAAGATCGCTTTGTCACAACACACAAACCTATCAGAGGGCTCAGACAAGATGCACTACGCTAACTAACGTTTCTATTCGATTTGTTTTTAAACCAATCGCGTCACTGGTAGACCACGTGACTTTTCGTATCACGTCATCTTCCAGTGACGCGATTGGTTTAAAAACGAATCGAATAGAAACGTTAGTTAGCGTAGTGCATCTTGTCTGAGCCCTCTGGACAGGCGGAGGTGTCGCTAGACTCGCGTCCCCCTGCGTAATATTAGTACGATGCTTAGTCGCAATTCTTTTTCACCCGCGTACATAACTTCATATTATGGTTTTGGATGAAGTATTAAGCGGGACGCGATCGTATTAACCGTGAAAAAATAAAGTTTAAAAAAACAATAACCCGCCTTCAAAAAGCAAAAAATAACTTCTTTAAAATGGTAGGTAAATAGGTCAAAATATTGTTGGACGCCGACTTCAGTTGGACTGACCTATTTATCTACCATTTTAAAGAAGTTATTTTTTGCTTTTTGAAGGCGGGTTTTTGTTTTTTTAAACTTTATTTTATTTTATACTTTTTAGTGATCATAATTATGCTGTTATTCTCCCACTTCTCAATTAATAAGAAACAATAGAACATTTCAATCCCATCGCAAGCAACGCCGTGGGAAAGTCATAGTCATATATTTAAACCTAAATATGCTTCGTCATAGTCGCTCAACTATCTTAATCGAAATATCTTGTCGCCACCCTCGAAATATTATACCGTTTAGGAGTTCCGGTGGCCATCTGTGGTCTTCATCATCAGTTCCACTTCACCAAATAGTGCTTTCCAAGACCATATACACGAGTTACAATGAAAAATACCAAAATCGCTATAGGTGTGCCTATAAATTTTGAAGAGTTCCGTCGATTCCTCATGGATTCCATCATCAGATCTTCATTTTGATAAGAATGGGACCAATCAGGAAGCACCAGCTTTCAAATAAAAAAAGAATCATCAAAATCGGTTCACCCAGTCGAAAGTTCTGAGGTAACAAACATTAAAAATAATAAATAAAAAAAAACAAAAAACCGCCTTCAAAAACGCAAAAAATAACTTCTTTAAAATTATAGGCACCTAATAGGTTAGTCCAACTGATGTCGGCTTTTTGTTGAAAATGTTGTGGTCGCCGACTTCAGTTGGACTAACCTATTAGGTGCCTATAATTTTAAAGAAGTTATTTTTTGCGTTTTTGAAGGCGGTTTTTTGTTTTTTAAAACATTTATTTTATTTTATACTTTTTAGTGATCATAATACGCTGTTAAGTAGTCCCACTTCTTAGTTGAAATGAAACTTTAACTTATATCAAGCGCGCCGCAAGCAACGCCGCGGGAAAGTCATAGTCATATTTCAACAAGTAAATATTATTCGTTGTAGGTAGTCGCTCAAATATCTTAATCAAGATATTTTATCGCCACCCTTGAAATCGGTACCATTGAGGAGTTCCGGTGGCCATCTGTGGTCTTCATCATCAGTTCCGCTACACCAAATGATACTTTCTGAATGCAAATGCTAGACTTGTTACTAAAAATACTAAAATCGCTATATGTTTGCCTACAATATTTGAGGAGTTCCCTCAATTCCTCACTGATCCCCTCATCAGATATAGATTTGGTGACAATGGGACCACCTCGGAAGTATACTCTATCAAACCAAAAAAAAAATTTTGAAATCGGTCGACAATTGACGGAGTAATCGGTGAACATACATAAAAAAAAAAAAATACATACAGTGGAACGTATAACCTCCTCCTTTTTTGAAGTCGGTTAAAAACAGACGAATTGAGAACCTCCTCCTTTTTTTAAAGTCGGTTAAAAATGTATGAAAACAAACCTTAAGTTGCAGGGAGCGGCAGAAAATGGCGTATTATGCGGGAAATCGTATTAAACGTGGTCGTAACTATTAAGCGGGTTCTACTGTACATACTTATTTGTTTACATCTTTGGCAGTTTCAATTGACACAGGCTATAGTGACCATTGTGTCCGTAGAAAGTGACCCTTACTTTGACGACGGTCAGTGGCATGTTGAAGTCCGCTCCGCCGATCAGCCGGAAGCCCCAGGGCTCCTCCCCCGTCCTCGAGAGCCGCACCAGCTCCATCTGACATATCATCATTATCATCATTTCATCATGATCATCATCATCATCTCTAAATAGTATATGTATGACGGCTCGTGTGGGTTGAGAGCGAGTAGACATACTCCCTTTACCTAAAGATGAGGAGGAGCTTACATGTATATCTATTAGATTATAGCCCCGTGTCTGTATTTCAAAGCAGTTTTTCTCAGAAACTATAAAAGTTATCAACTTGAAATTTGGTATAGTTGTATAACTTGCTTGCCCGCATCTGTTTTTAGTAAAAAAAAAATGGAATTATTCTTCTAAATATTTGAAAAGAGGTCTAGAATGGGGGGTTGAAAAATGAAAGTGATTTTATTATAGAAAACGAGAACAGACTTGCGCAGTGACTAGGATCCTAACTGGCCACTGCAAATTGAACAGACATCTGTTTCTAATGGGTATGAAACAAGAAGCGACATGCAGGTTCTGTCAGGAAACCGAGGAGACAGCAATGCACATCCTCTGTTCTTGCGGACCACTAATGCGCAACAGGAGTATCTACCTAGGGCGACATATCATAGACCCACAAGAGATACAACTCCTCACGGCCCAAAGCATATGGATATTCTTAGACGCAACGGGCCTTTGTGGTGAACTCTAAACAAAGTGCTGTCACAAAAGATCAGCAATGGTCGAAGTGGCTCACAAGGCCCATCTCCCCCCCCAATAATATTGTACTGTAATAATATGTATGTAAAATCGGCAATTGTTACGCAAAAAATTCAGTTGTAGAGAGAATAAAAAAGAAAAAGCTATCAACACGATGGAACCCCGAGCCAATTTTCCAATATAAAAGTAGCCTATAATTCTAGACTATAATCTATCTCCGTGCCAAATTTTATCCAGATCCGTTCAGCCGTTCTGACGTGATTAAGTAACAAACATCCATCCATCCAAACCTTCGCATTTATAAACTACGGGACCGCTTGTCACGGGAAATAAGTTCTATTTGGTTACACTTAATTTGTAGAGCTAATTCGTTTCATTTCGTCACGACCAATACATGATGTTAGTTAATCAATTAAACAAATCAATAAGACAGTGTCGACGGAGCTCCGCTACCGCGGAGCTCCTATTTCTGGGTGGTTTGGCCCTCCTGGCCTGCAGCAAATCTAACATAACCTAAACCTACCTACATTATCGTGACGAATAGAAACAAATTTTATTAACATTTTATTTATTTCAAAGGTGTGACCAAATAGAACTTATTTCGCGTGACGAGCCGTCCCCTAATCGGCATTTATAATAGTAGTAAGATATTGTATATACGGGTTCGAGTCCGAGTCCCACTTGACCGTGTATTTACTATTTATCAATGGGTAATGCTCAGACGCGTTCGAACCGTCGTCGTTGGTCCCGCTAACTAAATTATGATTAACTAGTACAGTAATGCTATGTTTTTTGACAATCAAATTAATAAAGTTTTAAACCTTGTGTGACATGATACATTTGGGTGTGGTGTTTAAAGTTCACTACTCTCCCACCCCCTCTACCTGACGCTTCGCCCCCCCCCCCCTCTTGTGGCCTTAGTGGCGGGTACTTTAGCTATAGTTTGAATACCGTCGAGCCTAAAGCTAAAAACCTTTTGTCCGGGTCTGCCTAAAACGTAGTCTGACTAATTCGCGTTATGCCTAGACCAGTCGATAGGTAGCCGCATTAAGACTTAGGCCTCTTGCGTTTTTGTCCAAATGCGAATTTGGCAGAGTGAGACTTGAACTTATTACGATTTTGTCCAAAAGCGAATTCAGCTGAGTGAGACTTGAACTTAATGCGATTTTGTCCAAAAGCGAATTTCCCCTTCTTCCCCAAAATTAAATTTAATAGAGTCGACGGAGCTCCGCTTGCGCGGAGCTCCTATTTCTGTGTGGATTTGGCCCTCCGGGCCTGCTGCAAAACTAACATAACCTAAACCTACCTCATTTGTGATACTTTTGTCTATAGGCGTAACGTGTTTTAGCCGAACTGCTAATTAGGCGTATCGCGAAATGGACAAACAGCTACTTAGGCTTACTGCGTTTGGGTCATATTGCGAAATAGGTAATATAAGTAATAGGTCAATATCGACTTAGACGAATAGCGAATTTCAAATGAAGTTTTGTCATAACGCGAATTAGTCAGACTACGTTTTAGGCAGACCCGGATCCAAGCAAAACATATAACCTTTTCGTTTTAGAATTAAGGAACATGTTTGTCCTTGCCACTTTTTTCGTATCAATTATAGTTGTCCCAAGAAAGTTAAAAAACCGTTAACGGGGACACATATCAGGGACAAATATTCGCGCTCATCACACAAACATTTACCCATTCTGGGAATCGTACCCCGACCGTTTGCATCGTAGGCATGGTCACCAACCAACAACTAACGCGTCGTCAATGATGGTATCTCAGGCAAAGCTCAAAGGCAAGTGCAACCTTTGCTAACGAATTGAATTTGGGGTACCGCCTACTGGTGTATACATACATACATACAATCACGCCTTTTTCCCGTAGGGGTAGGCAGAGACCACTTCCTTCCACCTGCTACGATCCAGGCAAACTTCCCTGGCTTCCTCCACACTCACAAGTGTCTTCATACACGTGTGTCGGTTCCTTAGTATTGGCGTAGGTTCACTAATGTTTGACCAAAAAACGTTTCACCAAATGATTCATTTCACAAACATATAATTTTCACAACACTGCTCGCAAATATGGCCATAGATGGTCTTGTTTGGGGTCACAAAACGTCACTTATAAGGACAGACCAAGAATGTTTTTGTCGGCGTGTTTGCTGATTGGTCGAGAACATTGTTGTCCAACTTTAAGAACCAATGAAAATCAATCAATCAATTTTTGTGTCATAGCTCCTTAAAATGAAAAATTGAAATCGACCAATCAGAACACACCATTTTGTGTCGTAAAATATTAGGTGTATTTTTGCTACGTTAAAGTTATCTATGGTAAAATTGGCGGTGATGTCATATTAACATGATTAACAATTTGAGTTTTGAATATGAATTTTTATTTTTTTTCCTCTCAGTAGTTGTGAAAAGCACTATTTCTACCTCGGTAGAAAGTGCAATTTATGGACTCTTACACTAGAGGGCCTCAACTATGAGTCGTCCAAAAATCGCGTACTTTCTATCCTCTGCAACAATGTACTATTGACAAACCACTTTTTTGTTCCGAAACTGTAAATATTTCAGGATTGTCAAACGACAGGACCCCATTGGCGTATGAGGGCAGTATATGCCTCTGAATGTATGACTAGAGTATCATTCGCAATCCATATTGAAGTTTGTCCTAATCGTTAATAATTTATCCTAAACTGTTTTACAGCTGACAACATTTGAATTATTCAAAAACACCAGCGGTGTGGGTAGGTTAGGGTTGTATTATAAAAATCCTAACAAGTTTTGTAATTCAGGCAGAAATGACTATAGGACTAACGAAACGAAAAAGATTACGACAAAATAATGACTATTAGGGATTCCAATACAAACTCGTATCACTAATTAATTGTCGTGACGCGATGGTGTGTTACCGGCAAATAATATATCATCTTTGTACTTGCATCTCATACGATTACCTATAAATGTGACTCTTCAAAATTGACAATCAATCAAGAACTAGGTGACCGAATGTACTGCTATTATTCAATTCGTTAGCTGATTAATTAAGGTTCAAAATGGTATATAACAAATGTTTGTACATATCGTAGTTTAAAAACCTATTTTAAAAACCATTGACGACGCGTTCATACTAAATTTAGGAGATTTGTATGAGCACGTTAGCAATGGTTTTTTAAATACCTTAAAAACTTTTTTAAACTAGGATATGTACAAACATTTGTTACATACCATTTTGAACCTTATTCAATCACCTAACGAATTGAATAATAGCAATATAATTGGTCATCTAGTTCTTGATTGGTTGACAATTTTGGTGAGTCACATTTGTAGATATGAGATGTAAGTACAAAGATTACATATTTTTTGCCGGTACTGTACACTTTAAACAAAACCGCCCTTCTGCCATCTTACATAATTTCTCGTAGCTCACAGAATGGGTGACTCACAAGTGCGTTAGTTTAATTATATGAATAGTACCTTGTATATTCCTTGGAGGTGTCCCACAAACCGAAGTTAAACACTAACTGAGGGTTAAACTTGGCACTAGCGCCAGCGGCCGCATTTCTAACTGGGTCTAGATTCAATCCGACGGTAGACAAGACTGATCTAACAGAGATAGAGAGAAAGTTCAATAGTTTTGAAGACCCGATATAAATAACAATGAAGATCCTATCCGGAGATCCTAGAGCTGGTGCTTACCTCTCCCAAAGGATTGGGCTAGCTATCCAGAGAGTTAATGCAGCCAGTGTCATAGGGACCATGCCGCGAGCGGACCTGCTAGAGGGGGTGTTCTTTTTATAGTGGTGATTATTATTTATATCTTTAACATTTGAGTAGCTTAGTTTAATTTTAATTTAAATAAGTTTACTTTTAATTTTTAATTGTATTAATGTTGAATTCTGTACTTAGTTGGAAGTAAATAAAGTCTTTGTCATCTTAATACCAATTGATAAATAGGACGCGCTGGCATAGTTTTTAGTGACCCTGCCTATAAATCTAGCGGTCCTGAGGGCTCAGACAAGATGCACCACGCTAACTAACGTTTCTATTCGATTCGTTTTTAAACCAATCGCGTCACTGGAAGATGACGTGATACGAAAAGTCACGTGATCTACCAGTGACGCGATTGGTTTAAAAACGAATCGAATAGAAACGTTAGTTACCGAAGTGCATTTTGTCTGAGCCCTCTGGGTTCTAATCAGAATGACCTTCTGCTGGAGTTTCTTGCGGCGCTTCTCCGCAATGATGGTCTTGTCCGAAGCTCTGGTAGATTCACTCCATGTTACCGACGTCACAGATTACTATACTCTACAGATACTCAGTCGCGAATCGAAAATGGTTGCCGTCCTAAAGTCGATAGCCGCCGGCCCTATAAGTTTCTGTGGTTTCGCCAGCAGTGGCAGCACAATCGACATGTCTGCTAAGCTATGAACGGCACGTAACCTCGCAATCAGTTCGACAGATGGCATTTTTGTCAAAGCTTTATCAATTGCAAGTGATGGTGATGGTGATGGTGATGGTGGTGATGGTGATGATGATGATGATGGTGATGATGATGATGATGGTGATGGTGATGATGATGATGATGATGATGATGATGATGATGATGATGATGATGATGATGATGATGATGATGGTGATGATGATGATGATGGTGGTGGTGATGATGATGATGATGATGATGATGATGATGATGGTGATGATGATGATGATGATGATGATGATGATGATGATGATGATAATGATCATCATCATTGCTGAACTATCTTAATCGAGGTATCTTATCGCCACCCTTGATATAGGTACCTACCGTTGAGGAGTTCAGGAGGCCATTTGTGGTCTTCATCATCAGTTCCACTTCACCAAATGATACTTGCTGAATGCAAATGCTGGACTTGTTACTAAAAATACTAAAATCGCTGTATGTACCTATGCCTATGATATTTGAGGAGTTCCCTCAATTCCTCACGGATCCCCTCATCAGATTCAGATTTAGACTCATGATTGGTGACAATGGGATTACCTCGGAAGTATACTCTATCAAACCAAAAAATATTTTTTTAACTCGGACAACTCTGTAAAAAGTTCAAACTGAGAAACTTATTTTTTTAAGTCGGTTAAATAACTAAAACCTCCTTAGTGTAACAAATAATTTTATGAAAACCACATCAAAATCGGTTCAGCCAAACGCGAGATAGTCGCGAACATACATACATACAGGATAAATTGAGATGAGAACCTCCTTTTTTTTGAAGTCGGTTAAAAATAGTCGCAGTTGCATATAGATAGCTATATAAACTACAATTATGTTCACTTGTTTCACTAATGAATGATGGACAGATACGAAAAACACCAGAGTAAGAAATATAACTTTTAGTTTTGTTTGTGTCAAACGCATAGTGAAAAATACTTGGGAAGTTATTTATTGTGGTGTTAAAATAAATAAACTTTCGTATTTTTGGGATAAGAAATAACAAACGCTTTAATTAAATGTTGTTCCATTGAATATCTATACCGGGAGTGACCGCGACGACACAAGTCGGCGCTAACGTCTTCGTATAGCACCATCTAGCGGATCTAATGAATATCACGTAGCAAGTTCAATAGCTAATGATGGCCGTTCAGTGTACCGCAAAAAAATGCCATTCTTAGTTTCTAAAATAAAGCCTTAAATTTATGTAAAGAATGATGTTTGCATTTAAATTAAGGTATATCTGATTAATAAAAGCTTAACTTTTCCTTGATTAACGGAAATGAAGAAAATAATATTCCTGATGATACCGGTGGTGCCACCTAGTACAAATTATAAGCACGAATTATAATTTGTACGTGTTATGCCCCCATGCCGACGTGTAAAAGAGCCCTCATGTGGCCTATTTGCTGAATAAATATTTTGAATTTTGTATTTTTTTTAATGCGTGATATGCAGATGAGTGAATGAGAAGAAAGAATCGAAAAGAAGTGTTTATGTGAGATGGATGCATGATATTTTTAGTATGTTAGACTTAGAAAGAAAATAAAAAAATGTGGATAAAACATCCGTCACTTTCTGTCACGTAAAATACGAGCGTGACGGATACCTACTGTATTTATAAGAGCTCATTGTACAACATAAAGCAATAAATGAATATGATTTGATTAAGGAGTGGTGCAGAAAAAAAATAGCAGCACACAATATATATTTTTTTATCACTTGGTAATTTTTAAGCACTGCATTTGTTATAGTAATCTGTAGATACTATTCAATAAATTAAAAAATAACAATCGTAAAAATGAATGGGCGATTTCAAGTTTTCGCCTTTTGTATTAGATCTCACCTAAAACTTTTTGAACAGCGGCTTTGAGAGAATTTATGAGGTGTTTATCATAACATAAACATAGTTTTTTCTTTAAGTTTGATGGGCTACTTAATACCTTATTAAATTGTCTTTTGATCAATAGTTAACTTTTTTCATTTGACTTCATTTTGAGGTAGTTACATGGAATTTCAACATTTGTGTATTTGCTATTTTTATAGAAATTTGTCTCCCATAGAAAAACCTATGTCAGAGCATGGGGGCATAACACGTACAAATTATAATTCGTGCTTATAATTTGTACTAGGTGGCACCACCGGTATCATCAGGAATATTATTTTCTTCATTTCCGTTAATCAAGGAAAAGTTAAGCTTTTATTAATCAGATATACCTTAATTTAAATGCAAACATCATTCTTTACATAAATTTAAGGCTTTATTTTAGAAACTAAGAATGGCATTTTTTTGCGGTACACTGAACGGCCATCATTAGCTATTGAACTTGCTACGTGATATTCATTAGATCCGCTAGATGGTGCTATACGAAGACGTTAGCGCCGACTTGTGTCGTCGCGGTCACTCCCGGTATAGATATTCAATGGAACAACATTTAATTAAAGCGTTTGTTATTTCTTATCCCAAAAATACGAAAGTTTATTTATTTTAACACCACAATAAATAACTTCCCAAGTATTTTTCACTATGCGTTTGACACAAACAAAACTAAAAGTTATATTTCTTACTCTGGTGTTTTTCGTATCTGTCCATCATTCATTAGTGAAACAAGTGAACATAATTGTAGTTTATATAGCTATCTATATGCAACTGCGACTATTTTTAACCGACTTCAAAAAAAAGGAGGTTCTCATCTCAATTTATCCTGTATGTATGTATGTTCGCGATTATCTCGCGTTTGGCTGAACCGATTTTGATGTGGTTTTCATAAAATTATTTGTTACACTAAGGAGGTTTTAGTTATTTAACCGACTTAAAAAAATAAGTTTCTCAGTTTGAACTTTTTACAGAGTTGTCCGAGTTAAAAAAATATTTTTTGGTTTGATAGAGTATACTTCCGAGGTAATCCCATTGTCACCAATCATGAGTCTAAATCTGAATCTGATGAGGGGATCCGTGAGGAATTGAGGGAACTCCTCAAATATCATAGGCATAGGTACATACAGCGATTTTAGTATTTTTAGTAACAAGTCCAGCATTTGCATTCAGCAAGTATCATTTGGTGAAGTGGAACTGATGATGAAGACCACAAATGGCCTCCTGAACTCCTCAACGGTAGGTACCTATTTCAAGGGTGGCGATAAGATACCTCGATTAAGATAGTTCAGCAATGATGATGATCATCATCATCATCATCATCATCATCATCATCATCATCATCATCACCATCATCATCATCATCATCATCATCATCATCATCACCATCATCATCATCATCATCTCCATCATCATCATCATCATCATCATCATCATCATCATCATCATCATCATCATCATCATCATCACCATCACCATCATCATCATCATCACCATCATCATCATCATCACCATCACCACCATCACCATCACCATCACCATCACCATCACCACCACCACCACCACCACCACCACCACCACCACCACCACCACCACCACCACCACCACCACCACCACCACCACCACCACCACCACCACCACCACCACCACCACCACCACCACCACCACCACCACCACCACCACCACCACCATCACCATCACCATCACCATCACCATCATATATATATATATATAAATAGTACAAGTATAATAAATAATTATTCTGTTCTTTCACTTACTAGTCTAACTACGGCGATGCGCATCGTTTGCAAATCACTAAGAAAGTGAATAAATAGATAGGCAAACAAAAGGTAGCTCACGCCGAAACTTGATCACAAGGACCCAATCATCATCATCATGTCAGCCGAAAGACGTCCACTGCTGGACATAGGCCTCCCCCAAGGCTCTCCACTCAGACCGATCTTGTGCTTTTCGCATCCACCGCGTTCCCGCGATCTTTACAAGGTCGTCACTCCATCTTGTTGGAGGCCTACCTACAGCTCGTCTCCCGGTCCGCGAGACGCAGCGGTCGGCAGCTCAACAGACAGATCTCGAAGTCTCTGAAACGTGATATACGCCGATTCAATACTAAAAGTATTGAAGAGGCTATTGAGCGTAACAGGGGCTCTAAGGTGTTTGCCAGGGATCTGTCTATTGGCCAAAGCCAACTGATGAAGCTGAAGACCGACGACGGCAGAGTCATTTCATCCAAACCTGAGCTATTGGCGGAAGTTGAGAAGTTTTATGGACAGCTGTACACGACAACCCGAACACCCGTCGCAAATCGAGCTAAAGACCCGAGGGCTAGATTAACCCGACACTATACCGAAGATCTCCCCGACGTCAGCCTGTACGAGATTAGTATGGCCCTCAAACAGCTTAAGAATGGCAAAGCCCCAGGTGAGGATGGAATTACAGCCGAACTCCTGAAGGCGGGTGGTAAACCCACCCTTAGGGCCCTTCAGACGCTGTTCAGCTCCGTCCTCCACGAAGGGAGAACGCCGAAAGCATGGAACAGAAGTGTGGTGGTTCTCTTCTTCAAGAAAGGTGATAAAACTTTGTTGAAGAACTATAGACCCATCTCACTTCTGAGCCATGTTTACAAGCTGTTTTCGAGGGTCATCACAAATCGTCTCGCGCGCAGGTTTGACGATTTTCAGCCTCCCGAACAAGGACCCAATATTTTTGCAAAAATATGCTTAAAGAATGTAGAATCAACGTTTAGTTTTATATGACGGCGCGCTGCGGCGGCGGCAATTGATAAAGCTTTGACAAAAATGCCATCTGTCGAACTGATTGCGAGGTTACGTGCCGTTCATAGCTTAGCAGACATGTCGATTGTGCTGCCACTGCTGGCGAAACCACAGAAACTTATAGGGCCGGCGGCTATCGACTTTAGGACGGCAACCATTTTCGATTCGCGACTGAGTATCTGTAGAGTATAGTAATCTGTGGTCAGAGGCTCAGAGATTGAAAAGACTTCCTTACTACCCAAGGTAAAATTTAGTTTATTGGTATAACTTATCCGTAAGATGATATTCCTAAAAGCATTAAAACAGTTGTGAAAATGGAAATTCAATTGTGGCATTGTAGAAAACGGCAAGCGAAGATTGACAAATTGTGTTGTTCAAAAAGTTATAAAGTACCTGCACTAAATATTGAGAAAACTCAAAGAATCTGATACATTTCAATATGATTGTTTTTTTACTTCATAGTACGATATCTACAGATTACAAAAAAAACTGCTTCATAATTAGAAAATAATTAAAACATATATACCTACCAGACAATTAATTAATATTTTTTTACTGAACCACTCCTTATGACTATGTTTTATGCACATTTTGTCACGTCTACCGTAGTACCATAATGAAAAGGTTACATACAATCGATATACGCTTTTCAACCTCTTTAACTTTCATTCTTATTAATTAACACCTGACCACACTTTTGATCTCGTCCAACTAGACCACGTTTCAATCCAGTAGACTCAAAAACAATTGACTGATTATAATTTGTAAAACTTACAAAAATGCGCATTCTAATACTTTGTTTATTTTTGATGATATCTGGTGCCGTATCAAAGACCGCCACTAAGTCTTTAACAGAATCAATGGGACAGGAAGTTATTGAAATAGGAGCACCTATGAAAGGTCAGTATCATAATGCCTCATTATATCATAGCTGAAGGTAGTTGTGGTAGGATCTAGCGCCACCATCTTATTATTTAACCACACAGCATTCGCGTTGCGTTCCCTTGATAAGACCACCGGTGAAATTACTAGCATAGAGTGGCAGCAGCATGATAAGCGACGCCTCGTACTTAAGTATCTACTATGATCGATCTCCTCAAAAAACCGAAGCACATCTGAAACATCATTTCTGTGTAAGAAAAACCACTGCTGCATTTTCCAAATAGCGGAGAAAGTGGTTGCTGCAGCGATTGAAGGTCGCCCTCCGCGCAGCAACACGATTAATGACGACACTAATTATATACATATATCATCTGGTATTCTTATCGAACTATGTTTAGTGTCGTGGGCTCTTAGACTAAATGAGTCGCTTATTAAGTACTTCAAACTCAGAGGGATCCCCTTGGAACGCATAATTTTTTTACGCATATTTACTTTTCGCATATATATTTTTTCGCATAATACCCTTTTAGGCTTACATTGCATAATTTAATAAACATCTTTTTTGTAGATTAGGTAAGGTTACGGTAGTTAAGTTTTTTATAATAATTAAAATAAAACCATTTCTATTGTAAAAACCGTTTTAGTTCAAACGATTTTATGAGTAAAGATACGTTATGCGTAAAAAAAATATGCGATCCAATAGAGACCCAAACTCGGATATGTCCTGTAAATTTGGTATACGAATTTAAAACTGAATTTGTTTGAAAAAAGACGCAAATTCTGTTGTCCCTTTGCATGGACTTATCCGAGTTTGAAGTTAAGCGACTCAAATGTACTTGAAGCATTATATACTCTATTGGTAATAGCATTATATTTTAAATGCCTATACTATTACTATGCAGTTAGCGCCTTTTGTATTTAAAGACATATTTAATGCGTCTTTAGACTTACCAGGGGAGCTAGAAGAGGAGCCTTCGGCTGAGAAGGACGACGATGACGTCACCACGGCGTCCATTCAATCGGCCAGTAAGAAAGAGATGAAGAAAACCACGGTAAGAAATAATCATAAGCACTCTGGTTTCTTTGTCCAATAAGTAAAAGCCGCTGGCGGATGCAATATGCAATAGGTGACGAAAGCATAAGACTTTTATTAAATTTCGAGTTCTATGTATGTACAAAAATTAAAAATATATGCAGTTTTTGTTATAAATCGGGTTAAAATTTGTTTATTAAGAAAGTACTGGCCACTTGTAAGTTGTCACCTCTTAAGACTATATTTTTTACCAAGTGGATAGTGAACTCTAAAAGGAATTGACTGAAAATACCCAATATACAAAAAATATGATTACTTACTTACTTCAACAATAAAATTCTTTAACTTTTTGTTCTCTTTTTTGTAATTTATTGTAGTCCTATCCATATTACGGATATCGTTCGACATTATTTTGACGTAATTTGCATCTTTCAGCCGCCCATTGCCAATAAGGCATCTGAGGGCTCAGACAAGATGCACTACGCTAACTAACGTTTCTATTCGATTCGTTTTTAAACCAATCGCGTCACTGGTAGACCACGTGACTTTTCGTATCACGTCATCTTCCAGTGACGCGATTGGTTTAAAAACGAATCGAATAGAAACGTTAGTTAGCGTAGTGCATCTTGTCTGAGCCCTCTGCAGCATTGTAACAAAGAGAAACTTCTCCAATCTTGAAAGTTGCATATAAGAACCACCTCCATCTTGGTCCTCAGGGTTGGCAACGACATCTTAGGATTGCAGTCTCGTGATTGTAGTCTTAGGGTGCGGCTCCACTGAGGCGGAGACGAGCGGAGCGGTGCGGAGCTGTGCCAATATTAACCAATAGAATCTAAACTAACGTGAGCAAGGCGCGCTCGACGTGACCGCATGCGCCTTCTATTGGTTAATATTGGCACAGCTCCGCACCGCTCCGCTCGTCTCCGCCTCAGTGGAGCCACACCCTAAATGCAGGCCTGTGTGCTTGTTTGCCTTCTCTTTGAGTAAAAAACAAGCTGTAGGATTTTTTATACTTTTTTTTTGAACTTTTAACATTCTTCTTCTTCAAATTCCTCTCCACTATTGGAGGTTTGACCAGTGTGTGTTGCCAGTGATGACTTACGGATCTGAGACGTGGGCGCTAACAATGGGCCTTATAAGGAAGCTCAAAGTCACTCAGAGGGCTATGGAGAGGACTACGCTCGGGGTTTCTCTGCGTGATAGAATCAGAAATGATGATATCCGCAGTAGAACTAAGGTTACCGACATAGCCCGAAGAATAGCCAAACTTAAGTGGCAGTGGGCGGGGCACATTGCTCGCAGGACTGATGGCAGATGGGGTCAGAAGGTTCTTGAGTGGCGTCCGCGGACCGGGAGACGAGCTGTAGGTAGGCCTCCAACAAGATGGAGTGACGACCTTGTAAAGATCGCGGGAACGCAGTGGATGCGAAAAGCACAAGACCGGTCTGAGTGGAGAGCCTTGGGGGAGGCCTATGTCCAGCAGTGGACGTCTTTCGGCTGACATGATGATGATGATGATGATGACTGGAGGTTGTTGAGGAGTCAGCTCTGCATAGAACTTCCTATCTCTCTTCAACCGTGGCGACGCCTGTCCAGGTCTTTATGTTCCCGAGCCATGACATCTTGGGTCTGCCAACGCTTCTCTTCCCCTCAGCCTTGCCCATAACAACAGTTTGAAGCAGTTGGTATCGCTTTAACATTATCAAAAAAAATTAGAATGAGTAAGGTCTAACTTGATGATGATGGTGACGGTAATAATGAGCATGTGACAGCACTTCTCAAATTGATAATCTCGGTAACTTCTGAGAGTATTCTTATTTTTGCTATAAAGAAACGATCATTGCTCTCAAAAATTTCCGAGATTTTTCTCTGTATTTTCTTGAGAAAATTTCCAAACTTCTGGGAATGTTCACTTACCTGTACATTGCTAATCACTGACGTTGTCTGCAGGTGGCCGATGTCCGGAAGAGAGTGAAGGATGTGGACAAGATCGATGGCATCAACCGACTCCAGTCTGACGATGACGAGGAACGCGTGGAGAAGGAGCTGGCTGACATCTACAAGGACAATGGTAAAGCCATATCATTATCATTAAGGTCTTTTAGGTAAAAAATTCCTCTCAATTCCAAAATTTTGAAAGCTAGTCATTTTGCCATCTAGTCATTCTGCGGCCTTCTTGTTTTGAAATCTAGTGATTTTACGATTTTTATTCGGAATTCCCTCCAAAGCCTTAAGATAAAAGTCTTAAATCAGATATACCGAAGAGCCGAAACGTAGATACTCACAAAAGTGCACTCGTTTATCGTTTGCCCATGAGATCTATTAATTTTTTGGGATAAGAAGAATCTTCACCAGCAAAATTTCCTCCAAATCCGTTCAGTTGTTAAGGATTGATCACACTGAACGCGGTAAACGTCACACGGTAAACGGTTCGTCAGCGTATTTAAGGCTTTTGTGTGGTCGGTCCTTTAAAACGATTTTTTTTCAGACTACAAGGGCGAAAGCGAAGAGTCAGTCACTTCGGAAAACAACGTCGACAACAAACCGGTTCTGAGGCAGAAAGGGCGAAGCGCGTAAGCTTTTTGTCACGATAGAACCCTGTCATATAAATGGAGTCTCGCAAAAAAAAACAAATTTCAAATGAGATGATGAGGGGGTTGTATATTGCTTTATTTTTGCTAAATCACGATAAGAGAAACCGGAAGCTTACCGTACCACAACGAAAAAAAAAGTTTTTTGTATGGTTATCAAATTTTCTTTTATTACTATTTGTTGTATTAGCGGCTACACTGTGAAAATTTCAAGTGTCCATCTATTACGGTTCATGTGACATATCCTGCTGACCGACAGACGGATGGATGCTTGGTCTTGGTAATAGGTTCCTGTGTTGGTACATGGAGCGTGGAGCACGTCGGATGTCCTAACCAAAGATGCACCGAATTAATATTGACTATTAATATTAAATTAACGTCAGACGGAACGTTAATTTAGTTATACCGATTAATTCGGCTGAAGACTCGACCAAATTTTCTTAAACAATGGCATCTTATAGGCATCTCTTCAGCTATAGTCTGTGCCAATTGGTAAATTGAGATGTAAACAGAACCAAACGAACTACATAATTTAGCATTATTATTCGATATTCACATGCTTTTAAAGATCAAGTGAGGTCTTAGAAATGATTTATACATTTGATCTTTACTTTCACATCAAGTATAAGATTAAATAACTATTAATTATACGTTATTACCCTCGTCGTATTAGCCTCGTGTGGTTTCCGAGTTAGAATAGTGCCACTCCATGTCTTCCCGTGGATGTCGTAAGAGACGACTAAGGGAATAAAGGCTTGTAGTACTGTTAGGCGATGGGCTTGCAACCTGTCACTAATACGCTGGTAAACATCTTAGCCTAATTGTGCAAATTGTGGTTATAGAATTATCAACAAGTTTTTAGAGATGTTTGTAATTCTGTAGCTCTGCCTACCCCACTCTGGGAACGAAGGCGTGAGATTATGTATGTATGTGAGATTATGTATGTATGTATGTATACGTTATTACCTGACTGCAGCGGAGGGTTATGTTTTTCACCGTCATGTATGTCCAGTTCTATGTTTCCCGCTACAGCAAAAACGGCTTGGACGATTTTGACAAGTGAGGTATCAATGGATTCGTCTTCGCAACGAGAGTGTCATAGGATACCTAAACTGTTAAAATTGAAATAACAATAATAGCCAAATGACAATTATTAACATATGTAGGTATATCGACGAAAGTATAAAAAATGCAGTCGGGTTTTTAAAGCTTGCTTTTCATAGAGTTATTTATTTTAAATAAAGACACGCTCGATGAATATTTGAGGTTATGTGTCGAACAGGGATCTCTATTGGATCGCATAATTTTTTTACGCATAACGTATCTTTACGCATAAAATCGTATGACCTAAAACGGTTTTTACAATAGACACGGTTTTATTTTAATTATTATAATAACTAACCTAACCTAACCTAACCTAATCTACAAAATAGACGTTTACTAAATTCTGCAATGTCAGCCTAAAAGGGAGTTATGCGAAAAAAAATACATGCGAAAAGTAAATATGCGTAAAAAAAATATGCGTTCCAAGGGGATCCCGTCGAACAGTACTAATTTGTTTACATCTTAGGCAATTTCAATTGAGACTATAGACCTTGTCTACATGAACGATGGTTTCTCCTATCATGAATTAGCTTTTTATAGTTATAGCTCATTTTTCCCGTGATATTTTTATTATTAGAGCAGCATTTTAACAATAATCTGTACCTTTTATGCTAGCGGCAAAATAAGAAGACAGTTCTGACAGCTGTCACTGTCAAAAATGAACCGTCAACTCATGAATTGGCGCGAAAATATTTGACAGATCCAAAGAAAACATTTGGTAACGCTACGTGATTGAATAACAGCAAAACACTGACACTGTGGATATGGGGAGAAAGATTGCTGCTGCTCAATTTAGGCTCCTATTTGGAAAGTTATTTTCTACCAGAAATATACGACGAGAATATTAAGAATGTCTGGCGAAGAGCAGTGAATCGGACTATGTCTCTCTCACACATCTCTTGCAAGCGACTATCGCAAACATCTCTCGCGCATTGAATCAATCAATTACTATCAGCTACAATGTGAGGAGCTAGGAAAATAATCAAAGACAAAAAAAAAACGAGATTCGCGTTCCTCGATTATTTTCTCAGGCTGGCAACGTCTTAAATAACTACAATTACTTACATAAAGTCTGTTCATTCTTACTTGTCTTATATAGTAAACAACTTTCTAACCTCAAAATGAACCTTTTTTGGCTAAAACAGCTATTTTAAACAAAATAAAGTAATCACAGACAATACATTGGCCAAGTGATGTCCAAAATGTTCACTCATTTTCTTTTATTTACGAAAAAAGAACTGTTTTAGCCAAATAAGGTTCATATTGAGGTTAGAAAGTTGTTTGCTATATACGACAAGTAAGAATGAACAGACTCTAAATTAAAATAATTTCATACGTAATTTTTAGTACTTATTTCTCAATTCATTAATAAATGTATTCAGTTTTACATTAATTGTATTGTGTTTTAGTAAGCTTTTGGGATTTCGACACACCAAAAGCGGGAAAGGAGCAGTGCGAAGCATGGGTAGCGAGAGACACGGCAGTTGCAACGCGTTTTGATCGCGGGCCCGCGTTAAAGACGCGTATGGGAATATTTTCCGTTAATCGTAACATGCACACACAATGATTTCTAAAATCCATAAATATTTATATCTCAATGTCATTCACTCGTTTTTGTGTATTTCCTTCACGGTTGTAAAAAATACAACGACTTATCTAGCAAATACGCACTACGAAATCTCGTCCAATATTGTCCTCGAGTACGCAGATCTGCTCTTTCTCTGACAAGAAAGCCCAGCTTTCCAGCGCCACAGTTCCAAGGAACTCTCCTTTTCCATATTAACGGTATCGGGAACCTTGGTGTTGACATTGCTAGTGACGCGCAGTTTCGGGGTAACCTGGAAGGCAAGGCAAAACTTGCCTCCATAAAGCTGGGTGTGCTAAACCGGTCCAAGTACTAAGTCACTACGCAGCAACGCCTTGTTTTTTACAAAGCGCAAGAAAGGCCGCATATGGACTACTGCTCGCATCTCTGGGCTGGAGCACCGGCCTATCAGCTTGACCACCTCCATTCCATGAAGAGATGTAGGTACCGTCCATATTGACAACAATCGTATACCTACTTTCAGAACTTTTAGAGATGCTTAGCCTCCTGAAAGACTTAGCATCTATCTGCGTATTCTACCATCTGTACAATTGGGAATGTTTCGAGGAACTGTTTAGACTGGTGCCAACGGCTTCATTCTACCATCGCACTTCTCGTCATTCGATAAATGATTCTAAGTATTCTATTCTTTTCATTCGCATTTTCTTGAGTCACTGTGCTCAACTACGCGCCGGTTCTCTAGAACGTTTCTGGCGCGTACTATAGGATTTTAGAATGAACTCCTGCTGAGACTTTCCCAACGCGCTACAATATAGGGCTTCTAAAAAGGGTATCATTAAATTTCTTCGAGCCGGCTACGCATTGGTGACGCCTCCGGCGTTGCAAATGTCCATAGGCGATGACCACTTGCCATCAGGTGGGTCGTCTGCCTGATAGTCCGTCGATAGAAATAAAAAAACCGGGCAAGAGCATGTCGGCCCATGCTCAGTGTAGGGTTCCGAAGCCGTTACTACAAACAAATTACACCTCTCGATATACTTAACTTTGCCGTTGGAAAACTGTTCTCCCGATACATCGACATAGGTCGCGGTCGGTTTACCACCACCGCAAATAAGTTTTCGGTAGGTATAAACATTTAAACCGTTTGTAACTCAAGAACCAATGAAGTCTACTTAGTCGTGATAGTTTTCCTATTAAATTCATTATATGTGCTTTATTTAAAGATATTTTTCAGATTTTTTGTATTTGTAGTTTTGGCTGTAGGGGACACTTGACTCTAACAAAAATTAGGGCTTTAAAGCTTAATATTTCATAAACGGATACCTTAATCAAAAAATTGTTGAAACAAACCCGCAATATTTGAAAGACCTATCCAACGACACCTTACACTATGGGGTAGACGAGAAATAAAAATTACATCCCCACGTTACGTGTAGGGGAGGTACACTAATAAAAATTTTTTTTCAAGATTTTATTTTACCACTTTGTTGGCATGATTAATATGTATATTCATGCCAAATTACAGCTTTCTCTCTCAGCATCCTCTGATATTTATTTATTTACTTTTATTTACTTGTAGACCCATATCAATAAGTTGAAGCAAAACTAAAGGATGTGTTCAGACTGTTATAATTTGAAACTACTTACTTACCACCTACCACCTGTTTTATAAAACTACAAATTACAATTTACAGGTTACAAGTTTCCATTTGACACAACCTCGATCAATGACGACCAGCCATTTGAGCAGTGTTGCCAGTTTAGACCTGTAAAATTGTAACTTGTAGCTTTATAAAACGCGCCCCTGCTTTAGTTTTACCATTATCGTGTTTTTGCCCTACCCCTCGCCTAACACGCGCGACTGCCGCTTTTGGTGTGCCATAGCCTTATTTGCTAAGTTCTAGACGTTGCCAGTTTAACTAAATATTACAGAAAGCACATTGCCATAGTATATAACAGAGCCTGTTTTATAAAGCTACCAATTACAATTTACAGGTTACAAGGTTCCATTTGACACAACCTCGACCAATGACGACCAGCCATTTAAGCAGTGTTGCCAGTTTAGACCTGTAAAATTGTAACTTGTAGCTTTATAAAACGTGCTCCAGGTGGCGGCATTGACTTCTTATTTTGCTGCTGGTGGTATTGGCAGTAGAAGGGCTATGATCTCGTCGTGGCATAGAGAGCTTCAGAAAACACACAAGTTGAGTCTTCAGGGGTTCTAGACAAGTAAACCGAAGAACCACAATAGCAAACACCTATAGGGAGTAATAAAGTTAAAAAAGTAACTTGTCTATGGCCTCTGCATCGTTTTTAACAAATCATGTTAAACTGTTTACGTAAATATTGTTTGTGTTTGAAGATTAAAAGTCTAAGTAATAAATATTATGTGTGTTTTGTTAAAAAAACAGCTCAACTTCACAATAAACACACGACAAAATCAACACCCTACCAAATACAACAGCACACATTAAAAAACAAATGCAAATAACACAAATGGAATCACAAATTCGTTCACAGTTTCAAGTTCCACCCTGAACAAATGGTAGAAGCGGAAATAAAGGCGTTCCGTACTACCGAAGACAGCTTAAACTGCGAGGATTGCCACAGTACCTTCTCCGAGAGACAAAGTCCAAAGCAGGCAAGACAAAACTCGGAACATAACTGCGTCACAACACAACATTATTAACGACACAAATAAAAACATGCTAACGACATAACAATACACGACAACAACAGCCTACGACATAACACATACGCCGACGTCCCAGTTCAACATTTAATCGCAATAAATTGCCAATCAGGCAGCACAATACACGCTAACAACACACAATAACCAACGTCGTAACACAACAAAAGATACAACATGAAAACGCCAGTGACATAACACAATACAATAGTTTGTCGTGTTCTGTCACTGGCATGACGCTTGCACAACGCAACAGACAACGCCAACGTCACAGCACATGTTAACAATACGCCTACATCATACGTTACAATACAACACACACAACACACACAGCATCACTACACAACACGCTGGTCATGAAAATATGACATCCTTACAAATGAAAAGCCTTTACAGAATAAGAAGAAAAGAGAAAGGGGGTTTCGTCGAATTGTCTACTTGATATGACATGCAAACTAAACTACAAAGTCGTTAGACAAAACAACGCTTCCTTTATGTCAAGATTCGAGTCAAGATTGAATAGCTTAATTTCAAAACGACAGAAGCCATACCTACCTTTTGATAAAAGAAGATAGATTAAACAAAAGTCCATGACCGGACAACGGTATAAAATGCAGAAAAGACAAGAAGACATCGAACAGGCGAGGAACAGCAAAAAGGCCCAACCATTGAAAGGAAAGTTCGTGTGTAGTACAAAATCGCACGCCGGCATTACAACTTTCACACACGCATCTCTCACTCAAACAACACACTAGAACACAACATAAACATACGCTAAACACCACAAAACAGTACATTACATATCCAACTGATACACACAAACACCATGCCAAAACTCACTGCAAATAACTACAAAACTAACTGAACACTAGTACGCTGGCCGAGGGAAGCTTTTACTGCCACTGGGTTCGAAGCGACGTTCACGAATTCTTCGTTCGCAGTTTCAACTTTCAACCGGATGATATGAATGAAGAGGAGATAAAGCGGTACCGTACTTCTCCCGATGAGGTCACCTGCGATCTACGCGCCAAGCAGGCAGGAGAAAGCTCGAACGTCAGTGCCTAACACAACACGCGGGAATACTGTGCAATTATGTGCAACCAGCATTCCAACGTCAGGCTTACGCTGTCACAACTCAAACGCATACTGTCATATACATTTACAAACAAAAACAAGAACATGTAGCGTGAAAAAATATTTTAGCGATTCATCCACCCGGTACACTACACGTCACCACACTGATTCTGCTTCTCACCAAAACGTTTGACGTTTGCTCACCCTATCGCCGGCTGTGTGACCAAGCCTTACTGCCAATGGGTATGAAGGTCCCTCACGAATTTATCGTCCTCAGCTTCAAGTTCCAGCCAGACCTGAATAACGCAAAGGAGATCGAGCGGTTCCGCACATCAGTTGACGAGATCAGTTGCGACAAGTCCGCGACGAAGAAGCTTGACTTGATACAGGCAAGAAATAGCCAGCTCAACTAAGACACACATGGCCACTGTCATAAAACAAAACACGACATCACAACTCATAGAGTTTGCAGTTCGTCTTTACTTGGTGTATTTAATTTACCTCGGAAAGAATCAGCATACCTAAGCACAACAACATAACTACGCCACATCACACCAACGCCACCGTTGCGCCCGCTGCCCGCTGCCCAAAGCTCTTTCTGCTAGAAGGTGTTCGCAAATTATTTCCCTAGTTCTACGCCCCAGCAACCTGCTACTCAGAAACCTCAGAATACCACTAAAGTCGTGGAGGCGAGGCGCTCCATGGACGCCGGCGGTGACAAGATCGGCGCGAAGATTATTGACAGCAACCTGCAGGTAAACGCACACAAAACGCTTGACAACACAAGAACACGGGAACGCCACAACATGAAATTACTCCGCAATATCCTAAACAGTTGGGTGTAGAAAGATTTTTGTAAGTGGCCCGATCTACTTAGTATTTTCAATTTCCGCGTTCTTAATGATAATATGTTAAAGTAGTTTGATATAATTATATTAATAATATGCCCACAACAAAGCGCTGGTAGATTTTTGACGTTTAAATGTGCCCATGCGGCCTACTGACTGAATAAATGTCTTTTATCTTTTAAATTTGGGCTTCTAATATTAAGAGAAATAAGCTGACTTCTTGAATTAAAATGAAATCATCGGCTTACGAATTATATACACATTTAAAAAAAGAAGCCTGTTATCTAAATCGTGTAATTTTAAATAATCTCTATAACAACAAAATCATGCACGCAACACATGACAATAACACATCTTTAATACAAACACACAAAAGCACAATCACACATCACTCAAAACGCAAACACACACATACTAACAATAGGAGTATCAAAGCAGAGCGTCGGGATCCCGTTTCCTTTGTAAGAAGCAGGTTTTACCACCGAGAATGAAGGTGCGCCCTTCACAATATATTTTCCGGCAGTGACAAGCCAATATTTGGTCCAGAGCCAGAGCCACAGGACCAAGCGCGTTCCGCAGCCAGGGATGATATAAGCTGCCGCCGGAAACTTACCCAGCACAAAGTCGAGGTACGCGTAGAACTTAGAAACACACAACACAACATAACACCAGAACAACACACAACAACATAATGACAAAACAGAACATCTACAATTCTACTCAAAATATAATTCGCTTTGCTTGTACAGTAACATTTAGATGTATCCAAGAATAGAGAAAACCACAAATAAGTGGAGAAAGATAACATTTTATTTGTGTTCAAAATCGGATTAATTGATTAGAAAGAAAAAACATAATTACCCGACTGCTAAAAAATATTTTTGGCTCTGTATGTATGTGGCTCAACGCATTGTCCGATTTCGACCAACTAGGTGTCATTAGATTTGTCTTATCGTCGCGAGTATTACTTAAATAATAATTTTAAAAAGCGGATCTAGAAGTATATATACTTAATGCATGCAATCGGGTTTTTTAAGCTAGCTTTTGTTAGATTTGGGTGCAACACTTTTTTTTTTTGATATTTTAGCCATGCCATTTTAAAGCTAACGCCATTTTAGAGTTATTAAGTTGGAACTTTGTCAATATAGCTCACAATTGACTTTGAGTTAAGCCGCTTCAGCATGCTTTCAGCCAATTGTTGCGTTTAATATAGCCATAAAAATACCACAATATACTTAGTTATTAGGGCAAACAAAAATTATGTAATTTTGTCAATTGCTTCTTCATGACATGACCTCCGTTCGCATATCGTTCATTTTCTGCGATGGTTCATGAACCACGCGATCCCATTTTAGCAAATAAATATTAATTTGACTAGGCCATTACTGCATTTAGAGAACAAATGTTAGTAGTGATGCAGCGAATTGTGTTTTGTATAAAAACAACATCAACACATGGACTCCACAACAAACTTACGCCAAAATTGACAGCCCCAGAGTCACCCGTCACCTTCACATAAGGTGACATTTACGAATTGATCAGCAGCTACAAGTTCCAACCTGACCCGAATAACCCAGCCGAGGTAGAGGAGTTCAGAACTGCTTTAGATGACATCGGGTGCGAGAATACGGCGTCTCAATTGGTAAGAAAGGGCAAGGGTAAGTAATAGTTACTGTGCCAGGTCTGGCGACCTCCGCACTTGAACCTGGCGTGAAACGTGAAGTAGGTACATCAGCATTCGGTGTGTTTGTATGTTCGATATTAACATAGATTAAGAGGCCACATATGATAAAGTTAGAGTTCCGAGATCTGGATCTCAATAACTTTTTTTATATTAATATTTTTTTCTTGAGCCTGTTAAACGTGGAAAAACTAATAGCTAAACAAAAGCCTCGATAGTTTTTTTAAACAGGACACATATTTTGCATGTTTATGGTTGAATCTTTAAAACCCTGCGATCTTTAACGAAGATTTTTGATTTAATAGTTGACTACTTAAAATTTTTGATTCTGATAAACCATTTTTTTCATGAATGTTGTTTTATAGTAAACCTAATCAGCTATAATTGAAACTTAACGCCAAGATGCGCGGACACTATCTCCATCTCAAATTCTTCGCGTGAAAGCCTTTCAAAAGACTATCACGCGAAAAATTCTCCCTTGTTAGCTTATAACCCTGTTTTTTTAGGAAGAGCCTCCTCTTTACTTGAAGTATATATATTTCGTGACTGACCGTCGAGAGCGTTTTATAGCTAAAGAGCTGAGATAGATGACGCATTTTACGCGCGTGCCTTCGCGGTATTCGATACGCTAGTTGTAACATACTAGGAGCCCATATTTTTTTATAAAATTGTCGTCGTCATCATTTCAACCTCGAGACGTCCACTGAACATAGGCCTCCCTCAAGGTGTGCCACAAGGGCCTGTCCTAGGGCCCTAGCCAAGATGCAAATGCTATTAACGTTTTTCCATCGCTCAAAATGTATGGGATGACATTCTCGTGCGTTACGATAAACCACGTGGTCAACTGTCTACCATACATTTTGAGCGATAGAAAAGAAAAACATTAGCTAGCTAGGTAGGGCCCTACGTAACTTGCAATCGGTATCCTGCAATCAAGGTCTATTGAATTAAGTGAGCAGATGTCGCATTCTTGGTACCGATGACGTCAGTTTGCATATAGGTGATTAAAAATTAAAGACAAGTAATCAAAGTTGGAAATTCGTTCGGGGTATAGCAGAACCGGTTCTGCATAACCCTTATTAAACTTTAAGGGTGCGGCTCTACTGAGGCGGAGACGAGAGGAGCGGAGCGGAGCTGTGCCAATATTAACCAATAGAAGGCGCATGCGGTCACGTCGAGCGCGCCTTGCGCACGTTAGTTTATATTCTATTGGTTAATATTGGCACAGCTCCGCTCCGCTCGTCTCCGCCTCAGTGGAGCCGCCCCCTAAGAGTTCATCGATAAAAATTCAGATGAAGTGGCAAAATCAAGATAACATTATCATTTGAAATAACTGTTGTTGTGTTGTAATATCCAATTTTATTGTAATTAATTATTTTAAACAATACCTACCAAATTGACACACATAAAATAATATTGACCCATTGTGCAATTTTAGTTTTAGTATCTAATAAACGGTGAAGAAATCATTCTGCAGCTGTGATCCATATCTTGATTGCGATTAAGCTGTATTTAATTCAGATAGATTTTTATTTTCATTTTATATTATTTATAGAGATGGGCCGACTAGTCGACGATTAGTCGGGAAAGCCGACTATTCGGCATCATTTCTAGTCGGTGATTAGTCGGCAACTAGTCGGCAATAAAAGCCGAATATTCGGCACTTTGTTGCCTGTAGGAAAAGTCGTCAAAAAATGTGCCTACTCACGCGATTTTCTTTTCGACATAGTTATAAAAAGCACTAGGTAGTTCGTTTTAATAATTCATGGTTCTAATTGTTTTTTTTGTCGTGCAGAAAAAACGTAAACAAAACTGGTCAAAACATGGTAGGGGTAGGTAACAAAGCGCGACGGACGAAGAGAAACAAAGGTTTCCGAGTTCACCCAAACTTACCAAAATCCTACGATCAGCATTGCCGACTAGTCGGCCGGTTAATCGGCAAATTGAAAACCGACTGGCCAGTCGGCAAAATCCGTAGTCGGCCCATTAATATCAAGCACCTGCTACATTTGCACCCTGTGAGCAAATTTTCGTCCATTTGACGTCATTGGCACCAAAAATGCGACCCCTATAAATAACCATCGCTAATAAATTATTTTTTATTACAGAAGCTGACGACCCTTCCTGACTCGGCCGCTAGCACTGCAGTCAACTTGCTACTGATGTTTTTCTGTTTTTCAAGCCTTTTCTTTTAATCGTTGTTATAGTACTTGTACGTGTCCGACATTGAAATATCATTTGTAACATAACTAAGAAATTTTTAGTTTGTATTAAATAATATTTGAATTTTAATTAATTTGTGTCATTTATTTACCCGAGTGGTTGCCCGGTTAGAATAGTGCCACTCCATGTCTTCCCGTGGATGTCGTAAGTGGCGACTAAGGGAGTAAAGGCTTGTAGTACTGTTAGGCGATGGGCTTGCAACCTGTCACTAATACGCTGGGAAACATCCTAGCCGATTGTGCAAGATGTTACAAGTTACAAATTACAAGCGGAATTTTTCTTTCTAACTCCTTTTGCTAGAAAGAGAGTTCTGCTTGTAATTTGTAACTTGTAGCTTCGGGAAACGGGCCACAGGGGCCTGTTTTATAAAGCTACAAATTACAATTTACAGGTTACAAGTTTCCATTTGACACAACCTCGACCAATGACGACCAGCTATTTGAGCAGTGTTGCCAGTTTAGACCTGTAAAATTGTAACTTCTAGCTTTATAAAACGTGCTCCTGATGACATTTGCATTCTCAAGCCTACAATCTTAAGATTGCAATCCTAAGGGCCATCTAATCTTCAAGGCTGAGATGAAATTCCTCTATGCCAGTAATGTCCCCGGTTGTGTTATCCCCTCACCGGTACACAATGCTCTGCTGCTTGGCGACAGGTTAATGGATAAGATGGTGGTAGCAATCCGGACGAACTCTGCACGAGGTCCTACCACCACTCTGTATTATCACCGCGTCGTCTGCTTTTGACTCGCATCAAGAGCCAAATATGCAAATACGCAATGAAGTCTTCACATGGCTATATTCACAAGTATTGGTTCTGAATAACAAACTTATTTGACCGGATTATTATTAGTAATTTTATATACTTCACTTCCTCGTGTGGTTGCCGAATTAGAATAGTGCCACTCCATGTCTTCCCGTGGATGTCGTAAGAGACGACTAAGGGAATAAAGGCTTGTAGTACTGTTAGGCGATGGGCTTGCAACCTGTCACTAATACGCTGGTAAACATCTTAGCCTAATTGTGCAAATTGTGGTTATAGAATTATCAACAAGTTTTTAGAGATGTTTGTAATTCTGTAGCTCTGCCTACCCCACTCTGGGAACGAAGGCGTGAGATTATGTATGTATACTTCACTTAGACTATATTAGGTTTATATTTTAGATTTTATTAGAATTGTCATATGTTTATATTGTTTAGGATTGTAAGATTTTATTCAATTTGTTTGTCATACATAAAAATGTCGTGTATACCTGTAATTGACATTCATATCAGATTGTGTTTTTGTAATTTAGTTTTATTGTAATTGTATTAATATTGTTGTTGTTGGTGTACCTTAATAAATAAATAAATAAATGAATAAATTAGTATTTCACAGTGGTGGCCACATAATTAGTGTCACTTGTTTTTATCGCATACTATTGCCTACAAATATGACTTTTCATTTTGCCGCAAGAAATACATATTCACAATGGCGGATCTTGGTAAAAAGCTTTGAATTATTCTCAATAGCTATCACATACATACATACACAATTACACATACATACCTTCATGCCTGTAATCCCAGAGTGGGGTAGGCAGACAGAATTACCTACAACTCTACATAACTCACATAAACATTTATTTTATTTTATACTTTTTAGTGATCCTATTTATGCTGTTACGTAGCTCCACTTCTAAATATTAATGAGAAACTATAGAACATTTCAAACTCGCCGCAGACAACGCCGCGGGAATATCATAGACATATTTAAACCTAAATGTGCTTCGTCATAGTCGCTCAACTACCTTAATCGAAATATCTTATCGCCACCCTTGAAATTGGTACCGTTAAGGAGTTCCGGTGGCCATCTGTGGTCTTCATCATCAGTTCCACTTCACCATATAGTACTTTTCAAAACCAAATGCACGAGTTACAGTGAAAAATACCAAAATCGCTATAGGTGTGCCTATAATATTTAAGGAGTTCTCTTGATTTCTCCAAGATCCCATCATCAGATCCTGACGTGTTGACAATGGGACCAACTAGAAAATATACCCATTCAAACCACAAAAAAAATTTACAAATCGGTCCAGTGGTCTTCGAGTACCTAACCGCGGGTTTTTTGAAGTCGGTTAAAAACTGATTACACGAGGAATTATAATTCTCAAAATCTATCATCAAACTGATAATGATATCACTTTTGAATCACATACCTACTGGATGTTTCTTTACTAAAGTGAAAGTCAAGACAATCCTTGAAATGATTAGACTTACAAGGCATTATCTCTTATGGCCTGTTGCATAAGAATAAACAATAACTACACGTAGAAGCGAAACTCCCGGCTCCCGACGCGCGCTTGGCGTGTTAGATACCTACCGCCTGGCGACACCTGAGGTGTCTAGTCAGTCAGGGGCGTCACGCACGGAATATACATTAATATGTCTTGAATTGATTTTCGTATTTGTGTGGATTTTAGTGTTTATGATTGAACTAAGATAGTGTTTTAAAAAGTGAACGACTATTTACGGCAAAATAATTAGAAATAATTGATTGAATAAAGGAGTTTTATGAGATAATCTTAATATCCTCAAAAAGTATTATTACCTAATTTAACATAAATGTAAAAAACTCATTTTGCAACAATGTTTCCATGTTGAAGTAAAACATTAATAATATTTCGTGACTGAACTTGTGTACCACATCCATAAACCGATTAAAATATTTCGCAAGTAACAGCCCTAACTTTGGGCGCGGAAGACAGAGGGGCGTACCGGGGCGAAGGGGGAAGTAGGTATTTAAAGCGCGGCATTTGGGGCCTGGTCAAAGGAGATTCGCTTCTACGTGCAGTTATTATTTATTCTTATGCCTGTTGTTTCATCAGTAGTTAAACTAACGAATGGTCAAAAAACGTTACTAATGGTTAAAATCTCAAGGAAATGTGTCAAATTTTCCATTCCTTTTTCGAATTTTAACAATTAGTTAATTTAACTACTGATCAAACAACAGGCCATTAGTCGTCGGATTAGCAACGCATATGCAGTTTTAGGATTCATTAATTCATGCATGACTCGATGTATGAATGTGGAAGAAGCGAAAGAGATTTGTCAGGATCGTAGCAGGTGGAAAGAAGTGGTCTCTGCCTACCCCTCTGGGAAACAGGCGTGATTTAATCTATGTATGTATGTATGTTTTAGGATTACAGTCTTGAGATTACAAACGTCTATGTGGGTCTCAGCCATCCCACTTACCATTAGGGGCACGTTTTATAAAGCTACAAGTAAATTTTTTACAGTTCTAATCTGGCAACACTGCTCAAATGGCTGGGGCACGTTTTATAAAGCTACAAGTTACAATGTTACAGTTCTAAACAGGCAACAATGCTCAAATGGCTGATCGTCATTGGTCGAGGTAGTGTCAAATGGAAACTTGTAACCTGTAAATTGTAATTTGTAGCTTTATAAGAGACAGCCGTATAAATGCTGTAGCTACGTCCTTTACACTCGTCCTAAGTTGAATTGCTTAGCTGTTCAATTCAGTTCGTTAATTTCGTAATTACAGTTAATTAATTGTGTTTGAACATGCATATTTAACAGTCTAATATTCATCTATACTAATATTATAAACCTGAAGAATTTGTTTGTTTGCTTGGACGCGCTAATCTCAGGAACTACTGTTCCGATTTAAAAAATTATTTCAGTGTTAGATAGCCCATTTATCGAGGAATGCTATATATCATCACGCTAAGACCAATAGGAGCGGAGCACCAATGAAGAATGTTTCAACCTTCTACGTTAACAAAGTCGCGGGTTAAAGTTAGCGTTAGCCCAAAGTAACTATTCCACGGAGACGAAGTCGCGGTCAGAATAATATTATCACATAAAAATATAACCTACGTCGATTAAATAATTAATTTAACGATACACGTGTCACACCCGAAACTAAAGTAAGCCCTTTCAATTTTATTTGCATGAAATTCCTCAATAGAATAAAAACACTCCTAGCAAGAATGCCTTCAATATGGTCAACCCCAATCGATTGATTGTTTTTGTTTGGTTTTCGTTTATGTCATGGTTATCATCAGCTCTGAAAAAAGAGCCCGCCATTATAATCGGGGATTTTTATCTGTTTAATATTTATTACAAACTCTATTTGGCCAAGCCAAATATTGTATTTTGGAGATATACAGAGCGAAAGTGAGTGGAAGGATCGGAAGGGCGTACTTTTTCGAATCAAATCGGAGAAATACCTACCTACCTACTGGAAAAAGGCTGAATCTTAAGTACCCGAAACCGACGTGCGTGCATGACTCGGTGTATGAATGAGGAAGAAGCGAAAGAGATTTGTCAGGATCGTAGCAGGCGGAAAGAAGTGGTCTCTGCGTACCCCTCTGGGAAACAGGCGTGATTTAATGTATGTATTTGGCCAACTTGTACCTGCGTATTATCACTATCTCATCCTTTAGATATACATATAGCGATAACGCTTTCTTATCGCAATGAGTCACCTATCTTTATCCGTAATGTATACACATATTCTGTTTATTAACTGACGAGTAAACGTAAATTGCAGTCGTTCGCGAAATTTGCTCGAAAATGGATCACCCGGCGTTTGCAGATGCTGGCGGGAGCGCGGGCATTGAAATTTGGACCATTGATGTAAGTAAATAAGGGATATACGTATTGTTATAGTGAAGTAAGCCAGTGATCCAAAGGATTAGTCCCGGGTTCGATGGAGGTTTCCTATATATTTAAGTATGTTTTTCGTTATTAAGTAATTCATAGTACCTAACTCTGGGATGAAGGCGTGACGGTATGTGTGTGTGTGTGTGTGTGTGTGTAGTAACTAACTTACCTACCTTACCTACCTTAGGCAGGTAAGGTGAATCGGACTATGTCTCTCTCACACATCTCTTGCAAGCGACTATCGCAAACATCTCTCGCGCATTGAATCAATCAATTACTATCAGCTACAATGTGAGGAGCTAGGAAAATAATCAAAGACAAAAAAAAACGAGATTCGCGTTCCTCGATTATTTTCTCAGGCTGGCAACGTCTTAAATAACTACAATTACTTACTTAAGGTCTGTTCATTCTACTTGTCTTATATAGTAAACAACTTTCTAACCTAAAACAGAACCTTTTTTGGCTAAAACAGCTATTTTAAACAAAATAAAGCAATCACAGACAATAGATTAGCCAAGTGATGTCCATAATGTTTATTCAGTTTACTTTATTTACAATAAAAGAGCTGTTTTAGCCAAAAAAAAGGTTCATTTTGAGGTTAGAAAGTTGTTTTCTATATACAAGTAAGAATGAACAGACCTTACCTACCTTACCTCCTTAAACCCAATGATATTTTATATTTAGATACGTTATGCTCATACTAAACGCATTCGAAAACCGTCGCCAATTACTGACAAGAAAGACGGCAATTCGTAGCGAACGCTATTGTTAGAAAGAGATAAATAGTTGTTTCAAATTGCGCACCCGAATGACGCGGCGTGCCCACTCATGGCTGCCATATAGCTACCCGTCTTTATCGCACTCATGCGATATCTAATTGTGTATCTCATGTTTCACAGGTGACAGTGACGCCACCGTTGCAAATTAAACAAAGTATGGCGATGTAAAACAAACCGTAAAAAATATTTACGGTACTTACGAATGAAATGAGACATCCTTTCTTCCTTTTATAATTACAGTATAATTTCGGCAGCCTCGAAAAAAATAAGACGGCATTTTTTTATGACTTATATTTGTTGCATTTCGGTAATAAAACTTTGCTATTTTTGACGCGTGCGTGTCAGCGGCCACGGCGCGACTGAACGATAGTAAGGCAATTACCTTCCTTTTCGAGGAACGCTTTTGCGCGCAGATGACGTAGGTATCTTAATATAAAATATAATTGCTTAAACCTACTGATTAATTTTTAGGTGATAATCAAACACAAGTTTCATTATTTGTACTTTCTTTGGCCTTGTTATGACATGCCACAGACATATAAAGAAACACGTATGTGGTGCTGAGTATCTATTTTGTCGTGACAGGACAATATCACACCAATTGACCTAGTCCCAAAGTAAGCTCTAGGCGTGTATTATGGGTACTAGACAACGATATACAGAATTATATAGAGAAATATATACTTAAATACATAGAGAACATCCATGACTCAGGAACAAATACTCGCTCACTCATCACACATATATTTGCCCATGCCGGGAATCGAACTCGGGACCGCTAGCTTCGTAGGCAGGGTCACTACCAGCCAGGCCAACACTTCGTCAATGTCGTATGTTTATTTTATTTTATTTATTTATGTTTTATTACTCTGCAGAAATTCGAGCCCGTGCCCGTAGATCAGAAGAAATATGGAAAATTCTACAACGGAGATTCTTACATCGTTCTTAAGGTACTTAACATGTTTTTTAAAACAATTTCATGATTTCTGTTCAGAAATGGTGAGATGAAGCCGTTTATGACATATCTATATCTATCATAAAGACTGTACACGATAAAATCCGGGCATGCATGCTCTGGTGTATCTTTACAATGAATGCATAATTTCAAGCAGTTTTTTTTTTATTAACTTATATAATTATAATACTATATAATAAAATAAAATCGTATCATAATGTATGGGTATGTGTGAGTTTTCGCCGAATATATTATATCATACCTTTCATCTCCTGTCCAGCGTTTTTTGACAATCTTCACTCGCTTCCTGCTACAATGTCACAACTGTATTTATATTTTTACAAGCTGTTTTACGCACATTAGAATGTCGTCTTAACAAAAAAATGCTTTTTGAAACTCATTTCTATTTGTAGTAGTCAGGAAGACTTTTTACTCCAACCACTGAAAGTTATTTTTGTATGGGAGGCATTTATTTGTCAATAAGTCAAATTCACCAAAGTTAAAAAACCTCAGAACTATCTCAATCTTAATAAAATTAGAAAAGTTTTAACTATTGTGAAAAGATAATGTAATAAGGTATAATTTGGCTTGTATAATTAGAAATAATAAAATGTTTATAACAGGAGAATTTGGTAAAGACTGTCAGTAGACCGTGTACAAAAAATATTGGTACTGTGGATTATATAATGGTCTAAGTCACAAACGCCCTAACATTTTATTATGATTGTATTATTACTATGAAGTTTCATAACCACTGCCTATTACAAAAAAGGGCTGCTTGAAAATTAGCATTCATTAAAAAAATACACCAGAGCATGCATGCCCGGATTTTATCGAGTACAGTCTTTATGTATGTCAGACAACAAGGGCGTAGCTAGAATTTTGTTAATAAGGGGGGCAGGCGTACACAAACCAAGAGTTTTTGTTTATTAATAGGCTACCTGCTTAATATTACCTATTTTACGGTTTGTGAGCATTCCTGCATCTTCTAGGGGGGGCCACCGCCCGTGCCTATACCTCGCTACGCCCTTGTCAGAGAAAAGCCACAGCTGTTTCCTCAACAAGTACAAATACGTAGGTATTAACAAATTGATAAATTGAGTTGAATCATATTTTTACAATGTACTTATATGTACCTCGGCCACTGCAAACTGAACATATATGTTCATCTGCAAGTCTGTAATTGGTATGAAACAAGACGCGACATGCTGGTTCTGTCAGGAGACAGCGGAGACAGCGATGCACATGCTCTGAGGGCTCAGACAAGATGCACTACGCTAACTAACGTTTCTATTCGATTCGTCTTTAAACCAATCGCGTCACTGGTAGACCACGTGACTTTTCGTATCACGTCATCTTCCAGTGACGCGATTGGTTCAAAAACGAATCGAATAGAAACGTTAGTTAGCGTAATGCATCTTGTCTGAGCCCTCTGCTCGTGCGGATCACTAATGCGCAACAGAAGTATCTATCTATCGTGAAACATCATGGATCCACTATAGATACAACTCCTCACTGCCAAAAGTATCTCGAAATACCTGTGGCACGTTTTATAAAGCTACAAGTTACAATTTTACAGGTCTAAACTGGCAACACTGCTCAAATGGCTGGTTGTCATTGGTCGAGGTTATGTCAAATGGAAACTTGTAACCTGTAAATTGTAAATTGTAGTTTTATAACAGACTCCTGGACTCAACGGGCTTTTGCGGGGAGGGGGGTTTTAAACAAACAACGAAGGGGGTTTTAAACAAAGGGCTGCCACAAGAGATCAGCAATGGTCGAAGCGGCACGCAAGGCTCATCTCAACCCCAGAAATCCAAACATTCATATAAAAGGGTGGAAAAAAACGAACGGCTCATGGACGACAACTACCTTAAATATTTGAAATAGCAAATTCTACGCAAAGGAGACTAACTTTAATTTTAAAAAACAAAAAATACTGCATACTTGCATTTTTTTTAAAGTTCTCTTCCTTAAGGCCCAGCCACACCGCTTGCGTGACGTGCACGTGCACGTGCGCGTTCGCTTTCCACTGCGTTGTATAGTATGAATTCTCATTACGACATGTTACTAGATAAGTAACGCAGTGGAAAGCGAACGCGCACGTGCACGTGCACGTCACGCATCCGGTGTGGCTGGGCCTTTAACCGGGAATCGAACTGGTCGAACATGGCAAAACAATAAATTCGTGTTTTATGATACAGATCGAAAGGGTCATTAATAGTGATCATTCACGTTTAAATTAAATAAAGACTGTAAAAAAAAACATTCTTTATTATTTTGTCATATTCGACCAGTTCGATTCCTTGTTAAGGCAGACGAATTTTCAAAAATCCATAAATCAGTATTTAATGATTTCATAAATAAATGTTAGTCTCGTTTGCGTAGAATTTGCTATTTCCAATATTTAAGGTATTTGCCGTCCAAGTGGCGTTCGTTTTTTCCACCGTGTATATGGATGTCTTCCGATGAACCTAAATAATGATGAAACAATTTCATTACAGACAACAGGAGACAATACATCATCTCTATCCTACGACGCGCACTTCTGGCTTGGCTCCAAGACTACCCAGGACAAGAAGGGTTCTGCAGCCATCTGGACGGTGACCTTGGATGACATGCTGGGGGGCAGGGCGGTGCACCACCGAGAGGTCCAGGGACACGAGACGGGGCAGTTCCTGGGGTACTTCCAACCTGGTAAGCAATATCTAAAAGAAGTCTGATAAGATAATGTCGTCAATGTAATGTTAGTTATCATGTATACAAAATAATACCTTTTTTTATGGCAAGGAGAAGGCACGCGAGGATCTGAGACCCATATACATTTGAAATCTCACGACTAGTCTCAAAACTGCAATCCCTGAGGAGTCCTTAGGGTTGGCAACGCATTGAGTACTAAGATGGGTTGCCTCTATGCTAGTAATTTATCCCCACACCGGAACACAGCAATGCGAACACTGCTGCTTGGCGGTGGGTTAATGGATAAGATGGTGGTAGCGATCTGGACGGACCCTTCACAAGGTCCTACTACGACTAAAAAACCTAAACTTAGTTTGCGGTGGTACGGTACCCTCGGTGCGCGAATCCAACTCGCACATGACCGGTTTTTTTAAACTCGTATTTTGATAAGCTATTGAGCTACTCGTGAACGCTAGTGAAAGCGGTATATTCCCTCAGCTATCAGGTACCTGGAGGGCGGGAACGAGTCTGGTTTCACCGAGGTGGAGACCAACGCAGGCGCAGAGAAAAGGCTGCTCCGGCTGTCTGGCTGCGACAACATGCGAATAGAAGAGGTATTCTATCTTTGTTTTTAGTTTGACCTCATCCAACCTGTCCTTTCCCGGCGGCTTAAATATGGGTCATACGATTCTACCCTCATTTTCAAAAATTAAAATATTGTTGTTTTTGTTCTTTCCCGAAAGTTTAATTAAAGATGAAGGATATAAAAAAGGAGAACATGTTTATTTATGGGATGGAGAAGGCAAACAAGCATACATACCACCATGGGCTCTGTTTTATAAAGCTACAAATTACAATTTACAGGTTACAAGTTGCCATTTTGCCTCGACCAATGACGACCAGAGGCCCGTTTCACGAAGCTATAAGTTACAAATTACAAGCGGAAGTCTCTTTCTAAGTCCTTTTGCTAGAAAAAGTGTTCCGCTTGTAATTTGTAACTTGTAGCTTCGTGAAACGGGCTACAGCCATTTGAGCAGTGTTGCCAGTTTAGACCTGTAAAATTGTTACTTGTGGTTTTATAAAACGTGCCCCAGGGGCCTGTTTTATAAAGATACAAATTACAATTTACAGGTTACAAGTTTCCATTTGACACAACCTCGACCAATGACGACCAGGGGCCTGTTTTATAAAGCTACAAATTACAATTTACAGGTTACAAGTTGCCATTTGACATAACCTCGACCAATGACGACCGGCCATTCGAGCAGTGTTGCCAGTTTAGACTTGTGAAATTGTTACTTGTAGCTTTATAATGTGGAACCCACACACATTTGCATTCTCAAGACTACAATCTAAAGACTGCAATCCTAAGTCCGCAAATGCATCACCAACCCTGAGGACTAAGATGGAATGCCCTCTATGCTAGTAGGTAATGTCATCCCCACACCGGAAAACCATAATGCTAACAGTATCGCTGTTTTTCTTTTGGTGCGATGGTCTCTTTATTTTGTCAGGTGTTAATAGTAGTTTATGTGGCTGGTGCATAATAAGATCACACGAGTGTTTTAATGCCTAATTATGTATAGCCGCATACATAACTTTATCTACATGCATATCATAAGTTTTCTATAATATGTTCAGATGAATGACGGTGAAGTAAAGAATGATATAAATAATGTATGGGAGATTATGAAAAATGGCATGGTTAAATCGGCCATTGAAGTATGCGGTGTAGTAAAGAGAAGAAAGAGCAAGAATGAACGTCCAGAATGGTGGGATACAGAGGTAGATGACATAGTGAAAGAGAAGAAAAAGTGTTGGTTGGATTTTGTAGCTGTACAGCCAGCACAAGATCTAAGCGACAGAAAGAAAGAAGAATACAATAGATCAAAGAAAAGAGTGAAAGAAGTTGTGGCTAGAAAGAAAGATTTACTGAATGAAAAGTATGATAGGAGTTTTTCTGACAACTTCCGGTCGAATATTAAACTCTTTTGGAGCTTGATAAAATCGGCTCGGGGGAAATCAGAGAAAACTAAATTAAGCGCCGTGAGGGATGAGTGTGGTGATCTGATATGTGAGGAATAAAAAATGCTTGATAGATGGAAAACTTATTTTGAAAGCTTGTTTGAATGCGAAGATGTTTGCCTTGAGCCAGATAGTATGAGTAAGGATGTAAATAGCGAAGATGAAAGTCTGATTAGCATGAGTGAAATCGTGAAAGCTTTAAAAAGTATGAAAGCGGGAAAGTCGGCAGGTTGTGATAGAGTGTCGATAGAAATGCTGAGGAGAGGAGATGGTGTGGTGGGTAGTCTGTTGTACCGCCTTTTCAATGCATGTTGGAGTAGCGGCCGAGTCCCGGAAGATTGGGTCAAGGCCGTTATCGTCCCTCTGTATAAAGGAAAGGGGTCACAGCAAGACTGCAAAAACTACCGCGGTATCAGCCTCCTTAGTGTTGTCGGCAAAGTATACGCGAAGATTTTAATTGAAAGGGTATTGAATGTTACGAATGACAGAATCTGGGATGTACAAGCGGGATTTCGAAAGGGAATGGGATGTACCGATCAGGTCTTTTCACTACGGTCTATCACAGAAAAGTTTTTGGCTGTCAACCAAAAGGTTTTCTGTGCTTTTGTGGACCTGGAAAAGGCCTATGATCGGGTAGATAGAAAGCAGTTGTGGACGGTGCTGTCTAGGTATGGAGTGAGCAGCAACCTGGTGCAGGCTTTGAGGTCCCTTTATGAGGGCTCCAGAGCCTGTGTCAGGATCAATGGGGCATACTCGGCCTGGTTTAATATCTCTAGAGGTGTTAGACAGGGCTGTGTTGCCTCACCATAGCTGTTCAATCTATTAATGGACAGTTGTATGCAAGATTTGAAAGAGTATGATAAGGGTTTGTGTCTGGAAGAGTTGCTAATCAAATGCCTCTTATATGCCGATGATCAAGTTATACTTGCTCCATCGGTACTTGAGTTGCAGGAGATGGTGACAGTGATGAATGAAGGATTTAAGCAAAAAGGGATGAAAGTAAATGTTGCCAAGACCAAGGTCATGGTGATAGAGAAGGACGAGGAGATGACTGAGTGCGTGATCAATATAAATGGTGAATTAGTAGAGCAAGTGAATGAATTTGTGTACCTGGGAAGTATGTTTACAAGAGATGGTAAGTGTGAGAAGGATGTCGAGAGGAGGGTGAATGCGGGAAACCAAATTAATAGGGCCCTGTACTCCTTTGTGAGCAGAAGGGGCGTTTCACAAAAAGCGCGACTGGCTGTTCACAATGGAGTGTTGATCCCTACTCTGATGTATGGTAGTGAATGTTGGGTGTGGCAGGACAAGCATGAAAGTCGTATAAACGCAGTTGAAATGCGCTCTTTGCGTAGTATGTGTGGTGTGAAACTGATTGATAGAGTAAGGAATGAAAAGGTCAGAGAGAAATGTGGACTAAAAGAAGATGTAGTGACTAAGATTGAAAAGGGCATGCTTCAATGGTTCGGTCATTTGGAAAGGATGGATGAAAGAAGATTGACGAAAGAGATATACAGAGCAAAAGTGAGTGGGAGGGTCGGAAGGGGCCGCCCTAGGCGTACTTTTTCGAATCAAATCGGAGAAATACTGGAAAAGGGCCGGATCTTAAGTACCCGAAACCGACGTGCATGCATGACTCGATGTATGAATGTGGAAGAAGCGAAAGAGATTTGTCAGGATCGTAGCAGGTGGAAAGAAGTGGTCTCTGCCTACCCCTCTGGGAAACAGGCGTGATTTAATGTATGTATGTATGTATGTTCAGATATGGCCTGTATTTTTATTAAGTTAGTGTTACTGTTAACTTGTTTGTAGTACCAAAGCTTAAATAAAAACCTTATTTATAATGTACAGATGTAACTCTTATTTAATCTGTGATATGGCTTGCATTTTCAAGTTAGTGGTACAGTATTACCCATACTTTAATGTTTAGGTACCGACACTTTAATGTAAACATTACGATGCACTATACTTTAATGTAAACATTAAGACGCAACCACAGATACAGGTTTCTTAATATAGGCGATTTGCTTATCGCTTCTGAACATATTGTAGGGAAGTTATGATATGGATGTAGATAAAATAATATTAGTGTTATTGGCGCCTACGTCGTCCGCATAAAAGTCGTTTATCGCTTTACCCTCTACTATCGATTATTCTGGAAAAAGAGGACCTATGCTAAGTATGTGTTAAGCTGGGATATGAACTACGAGTATCTGTATGCCAAAGGGCATTGGGTAAATTTGTTTGAAGAATATTGTCATTTTTTTTTTCATTGGCCACGGATGATTTTTACATAGTTATATAGAGGACCTCTAAATACACATAGATATACATATATAATTTATGGCGTTAAATAATATCGGAGCGGAGATTTTAAAGATTTAAGTATTCAGTTTTTAGTACAAAAGTACGCCCAAGTATGAATATTTAAATATCTCGGCTCCGATGCACTTACACTGCATAACAAAATATGTTTATTTTGAATAATTCTATCATAATTTACCACTTTTACGAATGGCCGCTCACCTTGAAAATGTATGAATTTTACAAATGACAACACTTTTACCCAAACCCCTTTATATATACTGACTCATAATAATGGTAGAGACTTTTTTATCATTATTTTTTCATTGTTTGTATTAAAATGTCTGTTATCATAATTTTGCGGAAAGCAATTTGTTTATCAACCGGCAGATAATCTACTTGTGTTATCTGGATTTTGAAATGCGACGATCTGACGATAAAAAGGGCGAGTACATACCGACTTACCGATTAGACTCGAATTGTTTATTTTGTTACGACTTTATTGAACAATTTAATTACATCAAATGGTATACATATTAAAGGTTTACTAAAACATATTAAATACGTAGGTATGTCAAGCTAAAGAAGCGACATGGACATTAACAACACCATGCCTTGACTAGCAAAAAGTTCTGTACCTACCGCCATCTATTGCCGAGTAGCCGAAGTTCAAAACGCAATACACAGGTTTAGATCAGTAATTGAATTACTATTCTATCTATAAATTTTAGGTGAAGTGTCATCTCCCACTAAACACCGTAAAACGTTAAAATCACGTGAATTAAATTGATTTAAACCGCCATCACTTTGTTGAGTTATTTATGTTTAAATGCGTAAGTGCCTACTGCTGAAAATAAATAAATTTTATTAGGTAGGTATATTAGGTATATACCTTGTTACTTAATCCCATCATTATTAAAATAACATTATTAAAATATTTGTTTTTGTAGGATGGTTCTCGTCCTGGTAATACCTATTATTTAACGTATTCGATGCACGTAACAATTTCACGAAGTTTTTATCGCTCATTATGTTTGTATAGCATTCTATAATACGATTTGCGTAACGACATCTAGCGGGCAGTAGCAGAAGTAAAACAACTTTTAGTTTAAAATAATGACGCTAGATGGCTTTTGGTCCGCGTAATCTATGTGTTAAAAATGTTGTTACGTAGTTGGATATGCCTTATGTTTTTAGCAATAGCATAAGAATAAATAATAACTACACGTAGAAGCGAATCTCCTTTGACCAGGCCCCAAATGCCGCGCTTTAAATACCTACTTCCCCATTCGCCCCGCTACGCCCCTCTGTCGTCCGCGCCCAAAGTTAGGCTGTCACTTGCGAAATATTTTATTCGGTTTATGGATGTGGTATAGAAGGTTAGTCACGAATTATTATTAATGTTTTACTTCAACGTGGAAACATTGTTGCAAAACGAGTTTTTTACATTTACGTTAAATTAGGTAATAATACTTTTAGATGATATTAAGATTATCTCATAAAACTCCTTCATTCAATCAATTATTTCTAATTATTTTGCCGTAAATAGTCGTTCACTTTTTAAAAAACTATCTTAGTTCAACCATAAACACTAAAATTAACACAAATACGAAAACCAATTCAAGACACAATATCAATATCTTGGTTAATATATATTCCGTGTGTGACACCCCCTGACTGACTAGACACCTCAGGTGTCGCCAGGCGGTAGGCATCTAACGCGGCGAGCGCGCGTCGGGAGCCGGGAGTTTCGCTTCTACGTGTAGTTATTATTTATTCTTATGGCAATAGATAAATTTGCAGTTATACCACATACCACAATTCTGGTATAAGGGTGCGGCTCCACTGAGGCGGAGACGAGCGGAGCGGAGCGGGGCTGTGCCAATATTAACCAATAGAATACGCATGCGGTCACGTCGAGCGCGCCTAGCGCACGTGAGTTTAGGTTCTATTGGTTAATATGGGCACAGCTCTGCTCCACTCCGCTCATCTCCGCCTCAGTGGAGCCGCAGCCTATCTCTCCTGAAGATCAAGTGCAAAAGAGTTTAAGTCTAGTATACGCTGTTTATGTATATACTCTTTTTTAGTACGAGTTAAGTCGACCTACCCTTTCTCACTAGGACTCGAGAATGAAGTCGCTTAAATGCAAACTCGGATATGTCCTTAAAATTTGTTATACGAATTTAAAACTTAATTCGTTTAAAAAAAGACGCAAATTCCGTTGTCCTTTTGCATGGACTTGCCTAAACCGGTTGTTTGTTAGTTGGTGTTTAAGGTTCCGTACTCAAGTGGTAGCCCAACGGGACCATATTCATATGACCAACGCTGTCCGTCCGTCCGTCCGTACTAACTTTAAAGAGCTTCTTTTGAAACGTAGTACATAGCGGGTTGATTGATTTTTCAGAGTATTTGTTATTACGGTGGATTTACTAACAAATAATAAAAAAGTGAAGTAATAAAGGGGGTCAAGTGCGAGTCGGACTCGCGCCCCGAGGGTTCCGTGCCGCCGCACAGTAGGTATTATTATATTCCGATTTGAATTCGATTTCGAATCACATCAGCGCGAGCGCAACTCACACTTGTAATTTTTTTAGTATCAGTTATAATTCTACAGGATTTGTCATACTATAATCATGGCAAATGTGATACTTGCATGATTTGCCGTTTTTACGATATAACAAAAGGTTGAAAAACCACGTTATTCTAGGGGGACCCCTTTTATTTCTTTATCTATTTAGATACAATCATAACTTCAGAAGCGATAAGCAAATTATGCTTTAAGCATGAATTAAGCAAATATAAAAATGCCCTATATTAAGTGACCCGTATCTGTGGTTGTACTTTAATGTTATCATTAAAGTATTACATGTCATTAAAGTATCGGTTATCGCTGCAGTTGCATCTTAATGTTCAATTTAAATTATCGGTGACATATACTTTAATATGAACATTAAGATACAGGGTAACGACAGATACCTACAGGTTACTCACATATTGTAGAAAACTTATAATATGCATGTAGATAAAGTTATTATGTATGCGACTGTACGCATAATTAGGCATTAATACACGAGTGTGGTTTTATGAAACGAGCCGTAAGGCTCATTATGCACCAGTCACATAAATAAATATTATTTGTTAGTTAATCTGCCGTAATAACACATATTCTGAAAAAAAAACCTGCGATTTGTTATCAATCAAAAGATACAACTCTTTAAAGTTAGATATTGATAGTGTACCGTTGCGTATGGAACTAAATTAAAAATCTATCTCATATCCAGGTTCCAGCGGAAGCATCCTCACTGACCAAAGACCAGTGCTTCATCCTGGAGAACGAACATGACATCTTCGTGCTGATGCCGGAAGGAGCCAAGGCCACGCAGAGACGGAAGATCATCAGTGTTGCCAACAGTCTGCGGGACGATTACCACAATGGCAGGGCTACTATTGAGATTATTGGTATGTGGAATTGAGGAGAGTGCTTAGTTCCCCGACAGCCGGAGGACGAAAGAGGAGGAACAAAAAGCAAGCTATGAAAAAGCCGACTGACTTTAAATCGTTATAAATCCTAAATGATTATACAAAATGAAAAAATATGAAAGAAACCTAAAGATGATTTTTAAATACCTAGTCAACGATACCCCATTTGTCATGATTTGTCTACTTTTTTTCTTTTTTACGATATGGCGTCTGGTTGCCGCCATATTGATTTTTTACTACTGTCATATCTTTAGTGACGCTCACAAGATTAAGACAAATCGATTGACATAAGAATCATCAAAATCGGTCCACGCGTTTAGTTTCTAGAGCGCCACACAAAGGAACAAACATACAAACACACATATATACCTAGGCTGATAAACACATTACTCTCCTTTGTGTCGCGCAGTCCGGTAAAAAGTATAATGATATTAAATAAATAACATTATGTGGATGATTAAATAAAAAATGCAGTCAGGTTTTTTTAAAACTTGCTTTCTATTAGTTATATTAAAACAAATAAGTTTTTTTCTTTTGTCTGCTTTTGGTTAAAATATTATTGGACGCCGACTTCAGTTGGACTGACTTATTTACCTACCATTTTAAAGAAGTTATTTTTTGCTTTTTGAAGGCGGGTTTTTGTTTTTTTAAGTTTTTATTTTATTTTATACTTTTTAGTGATCATAATTATGCTGTTATTCTCCCATTTCTCAAGAAACAATAGACCATTTCAATCTCGCCGCAAGCAACGCCGTGGGAAAGTCATAGTCATATATTTAAACCTAAATATGCTTCGTCATAGTCGCTCAACTATCATAATCGAAATATCTTGTCGCCACCCTCGAAATATATACCGTTTAGGAGTTCCGGTGGCCATTTGTGGTCTTCATCATCAGTTCCACTTCACTAAATAGTGCTTTCCAAGACCAAATACACGAGTTACAATGAAAAATACCAAAATCGCTATAGGTGTGCCTATAAATTTTGAAGAGTTCCGTCGATTCCTCATGGATTCCACCATCAGATCTTCATTTTGAAAAAAATGGGACCAATCTGGAAGCACCAGCTTTCAAATAAAAAAAGAATCTTCAAAATCGGTTCACCCAGTCGAAAGTTCTGAGGTAACAAACATTAAAAAAAAAAACAGATGAATTGAGAACCTCCTCCTTTTTTTGAAGTCGGTTAACAAATAAGTTTTTGTTAAAAGTTTCGAACAGAGACTACAGCACCGATTGGCAAAGTAATTTCTGGAATATAATCCCCATACATTCAATATAGTTTTCACTTCTCATGCTCAAAAAGTGTGTCATATTAGACTTATCAAGCGAGACTCAAGTAGTACAGTCAACAGCATAAATAAGTGATGATTTACGTACCTTGTCACTTTAACGTCGTGTTTGAAATGTCATACAAAATTGTGAAACGATTGAAAGCGACAAGGTACATAAATGATCACTTATTTATGCTGTTGACTGTACATGTAAACCCTAGAGAATACATTATATTCATATTTCCCCTAGGGAAAATATGAAATGGAAAATAGAATGATTTATTTGTACAAAACATTTTAATTTGACCAATCAAATTACTTCACCAAATTAAATCCACCAATCAAAATACTTCACGAAATTTAATCAAATTGTCACAATACACATCGACTGTCAATCGGAACGTTATGTTCTTTTTGGTACGCATACACTTTAACTATATTAACTCTTTAAAAAAAAACTTTGTATTTGTTATGACCCAACCAGAATACAGCTATATTAAAAACGACCAATCAGGGAACAGAATTAATTTCTCAAAACATTAGGTGTTTTTAACCGACTTCAAAAAAAGGAGGAGGTTCTCAATTCGTCGGGTTTTTTTTTTTTATGTATGTTCCCCGATTAGTCGAAGACCACTGGACCGATTTGAAAAATTTTTTCGTTGTTCGAATGGGTATACTTTCTAGTTGGTCCCATTGTCACCACGTCAGGATCTGATGATGGGATCATGGAGAAATCAAGAGAACTCCTCAAATATTATAGGCACACCTATAGCGATTTTGGTATTTTTCACTGTAACTCATGCATTTGCTTTTGAAAAGTACTATATGGTGAAGTGGAACTGATGATGAAGACCACAGATGGCCACCGGAACTCCTTAACGGTACCTATTTCAAGGGTGGCGATAAGATATTTCGATAAAGGAAGTTTAGCGACTATGACGAAGCACATTTAGGTTTAAATATGACTATGACATTCCCGCGGCATTGTCTGCGGCGAGCTTGAAATGTTCTATAGTTTCTCAATAATATTTAGACGTGGAGCTACGTAACAGCATAAATAGGATCACTAAAAAGTAAAAAAAAGTCGGCGTCCAACAATATTTTAACCAAAAGCAGACTTCAGTTGTACTGACCTATTTACCTACCATTTTAAACAAATTATTTTTTGCTTTTTGAAGGCGGTTTTTGTTTTTTTATTTAGTCCCTATTTTACAATCGTTAAAATATGATTAAATCGATTGTGCAACGCTTTGAAGCGCTAAATACTCACACGGTCAGTGGCGTTTATTTGCGGTATCTATATTTTGTATCTGTGTTAAAGAACTTTTGAAAAAAAAACATGCCGCCAAATTAAAACAATATTTTTGCCGTAGAATATGTGGTGCTATCTTTGCAAATTTTTTACCTTTGTATAGGTAATGTTTTTATTTTCTCGCAATCGAAGTGAAAAGTAGAGTGTATTACTCGGGTCTAAAAGCCATATTAGGTACCCCTCGAACAATTTCGTGGTACTAAGCATGGCTTATTTTAGACCCTAGTTGTACAATCTACTATTTAGTAGCACCATGACTTTTCCGCGGCGTTGTTTGTGTGTTGCGGCTGCCACAAAAGATAATAATAAGGCTGAAATATAATAAATTCCGCGTGTTTTTGTTAATCAGTAATTATAATCGATTTGATTAATTATTTTGATAATATGATTGTCTTACCTACTTCAGTATTTTAACACTATCACTTCCGTTACGCGTTGCTTTCATGAAAAAAACGCTTTCTAATAGTTGATAACGAATAGATTGCAATTTCTGATGATACACCGAGACAAAGTCACGGGTACGGCTAGTTTGAAATAAATTAACAGCATTACTAAAAAACACTAAAAACAAATGATATATGGCATGCGATACCAGTCACAATAAAGCGCTGGAAAACCTTGCCTAAAAATATTTTTTCTGCTTAATTTCAGATGAGTTCTCTTCTGACGATGATGTGGCGCTGTTCTTCGAAGCCCTCGGGTCAGGATCCAGGGAAGACATCTTGGATGACTCAGCAGCCGAGGTAAATGTTGAGAAATTTGTCTAAACAAACTATGATTAAATAGCGACCCATCTGCTTCGGTTTGAAACGTTTTTCTGTAACTTAAATACATTAAACAATATGTATTATACATATATACATTACAACCTTTAAGATGAAATATCCTAGTTTAGCGGTGAGGTAGATCAAATATCGACTCTGTGCTTCCCTTTCTATCGCATAGTTCGTATTCATTTGCACATATCCAATCCATCCCATAGAACATCCACCACACCGGTGATTAGACGCGTTAATAAAGTGCTTAGTGTCTCTCGGTCTTCACGTAGTGACTATAGCTTATAGCTTTACCTACTCTAACGTCTGCTAGTGGGAGGGTCGCATATTATATTAAAACATAAAGAATAAAGTGAACAATTTACAATCAATCACACTTGTTACTATTAGTTAATGTGTTATTTTCAGACCTACGCGCGAGATGGCACCTCCGTGTTCTTGTACAAGGTCCTGGCAGGCGATGAAATCGAGCTGATATCCCTCAGTAAGCCGTACAAACAAAAACACCTCAGTTCCGATGTAAGTACTTTAAAGTTTTAAAGATTTCTAATGTGTGTACCATTTGTGATGTTGTTTTCTGGCTTTTTGGGCCCTGAACGATGATTCAAAGAAATAACTCGCCCTTGTTTAAGAGAACCTAGATTTTAAAGTAATGCAATAAGCAATTTATACCTTCTTAAACATTAAGTAAAGTTTCTGATTGAGTTTGATAATCGTAATGTACCTATTTATAAAATAAATGTTTAAAAAAACAAAAACCCGCCTTCAAAAAGCAAAAAATAACTTCTTTAAAATGATAGGTAAATAGGTCAGTCCAACTGAAGTCTGCTTTTGGTTAAAATATTGTTGGACGCCGGCGGGTAAACATTTATTTTATTTTATACTTTTTAGTGATCCTATTTATGCTGTTACGTAGCTCCACTTCTAAATATTAATAAGAAACTATAGAACATTTCAAGCTCGCCGCAGACAACGCCGCGGGAATGTCATAGTCATATTTAAACCTAAATGTACTTCGTCATAGTCGCTCAACTACCTTGACACAGTGGGAGACGCCGGCGGGTAAACATTTATTTTATTTTATACTTTTTAGTGATCCTATTTACGCTGTTACGTAGCTCCACTTCTAAATATTAATGAGAAACATACACATGTATATAACATATAGGTGTGCATATAATATTTGAGGATTTCTCTTGATTTCTCCAAGATCCCATCATCAGATACGTGTTGACAATGGGACCATCTAGAAAGTATACCCATTCAAACAACGAAAAAAAATTTCAAATCGGTCCAGAGGTCTTCGAGTAATTTACATTAAAACATACATTAAAAAAAATCCCGACGAATTGAGAACCTCCTCCTTTTTTGAAGTCGGTTAATAAATGCCCGCATGCCGGTAACACACTGTATGTGTTTATTTATTGATACGGGATCCATATCATTTCTTAGTTTCTTCAGCGAGAAAATAGTCGAGACCGGGGGTGGGGTGGCGAAAATATCTTGTACAATATTTATATATTTTCAGGATATCTTTGTCCTGGATACTCCCTGCTCCGGAGTGTTCCTGTGGCTAGGAAGTGGCGTAGACGCAGACACCAAGAAAAATTACCACGACATAGCGCAGAAATATCTGGATGTCAAGGGCTATCCTTCCTGGGTAAGAAATCTACAAAAGGTATTAACTACCTAAAGATTGTTGTGGATTGTCCTCTTTCTTTATTTACACTGTGATTGCAGGTCCCAGTGACCAGGGTCTCAGAAGGCGCGGAGAGCTCCACGTTCCGCCAGTACTTCCAGACCTGGGACACAGTCACCGGTTCTGTACAGAACTACATCTCTGAAATAGGTGAGGATCTAATCAGTATTATGTCTCAGACAAAGTAAGCGGGCACAAGCTAGGCGGATAGTACTTCAAAAGTACTAATACCTATACAGCATTGCACCTTATTAAAAGTGAGACATGTAGCTATTTTTGACGGGTGCCCTTCGACTGACCTAAAATTTTATGTGCTAATTTTTTTTGGTCGACAATGTTTCCTACAATATTGAATGGCATACTTCTTTTTTAGCATAAAGATTTTTTTGCATACATATTTTTTGTTCTAAAGTACTTTTGGTCTAAAATTGTTTTGTCTAAAATTTTAATTACTAAAAGGCTAGATCCATAATATTGTTTGGTCGGAGCCCCTCCCAGTATAAAACACAAGGTCTCAAGTAATCTATAGGTTAGGTTAGAATTGTGTCAAGGCGCGAAGCGCCACAACTAAGCGGAATAGGAGCTCCGCTCCGTCAACTTCGCCTCACGATCAACGTTATACCAAGAAATCATTCGACAAAAAAAAAGCAATTTTTTGACCAAACAATATTATGCAAAACAATTTCGATCAAACAATTTTCGACATTTAAATCATTAGACGAAACGTTGGTATGCAAAAAAATATGATGCGAAACAAAAATAGGCCAAAAAATGTTAGATAACCGATATAGACCCATTTTTGACGCCTAAAAACCATTTTAGCCCGAAGGCCGTTTCCTCCATTGGAGCAAACCCTTTCCAGGACCTGAACTCCCAGTTATAAGTTAACCAATGCTGTTGTTACTATTTCTTCGTCACTTCATGTTTGTGCAATGTACCAGGATTAACTTATTTAGTATCCTCCTACGGCCCAGCATACAACGAAATTTGTCAATGGAATATGAATCTATTACGAATGACATAAAGTCAGTTTTCCAATTTCATCTTATGTCATAAAAACAAAAGATATTACACTTTACTTTCTTTGCACTAGATCTTTATTTGAATGGCCGTATTTTGTACTAGTTTTAGTACGCGGAACCTCAGGAGGGTATTGTAGTACTCCAATGCTTTGTACTTGAGTCAAGATCTTAATGTGAAAGTTATGAAAACACCTTATACTTTGAATTTACTAAATAAATCCTCCGTAGATGCCGGCTACTACTCCGGAGATGCCGAGGAGTCAGCTGCCGTGGCCAAGCTGATCGGCAAGAGCGCAGCGGCGCGGGGCTACATGCCCGACGAGGGACAAGGCAGTCTGGTCGTCACGAGGTAAGCGCCATCTAGCGGACACCACTGTCAGCCGATGTATGTAGCGCCATCTAACGGATGCCGCAGTCCAACTAGATAAGTAGCGCCATCTAGCGAGTACAGTGGTACAACTAGGTAAGGAACGCCATCTAGCGAACGTCGCTGTCTACCGAGGTAAGTGAGTAGTGCTATCGCACGCCTGAAGATGCGGAGGGGCAGTCTGGTTGGTCTTGGTCGCGTCCTCGCGTGATAAGCATCACGTGGTTTATCAAGATAAGTTAGAGAATAAACATTTTTCTATTCTACATGTAGATATACATTAATGGAACTGAATCTTATTCTTTGAGTCTTCTTATATTTAATTTTATTATTCTGCTTTTCGAAAAAAAAACTTTGAGGAAAATAATGGACCACGGGTTCATTGATCCAAAAAAACGATAGATAAGTTCATTTTCGGGATTACTCGTTGTCAACCCGAGTGAAAAGCGAACTAAGTAAAAAAATATAAGATGAGTCATACCTAACATTTTAATTTTAAACTACCAGGGTAGCAGGCGACCAGGAAGATGTGTCCGAGAAGTTCCAGGCTGGCGTGCCGGTATTCTACCACTCAGAGGTGTACGTCGTGAAGTACCAGTACACCAGCGACAGCGGCGACGACGCCTACGTAGTCTACTGGTGGATCGTGAGTACAAGATTCTACTTAAATAAAAAACCGGTCAAGTGCGAGTCGGACTCGCGCACCGAGGGTAACGTACCGCCGCACAATAGGTATTATTATATTTCAATTTGAACATGATTTTGAATTGAATGGTCAAGTTTGACGATTGCATGTTTTACAATTCTTACGATACAATAAAAATAAAAAGTACGTTGCAAAAAAATGTTTCTTGTATCGGATCCCCTTTATTATTTCACGGTCCCGAAGTTTTTCATTTTTTAGTAAATTCGCCAAAACACATTCTATCAAAAAAAACCCGCTATCTATTACGGTTCTAAAGATACGGCTGTATAGAGTTAGGACGGACGGGCAGCGTAGGCATATCAATAGGGTCCCGTCGGGCTCCCTTCGGACACGGAACCCTAAAAAAAGTGGTCACGAGTGAGACGATTCGCATATCGTACTTATACAAATATAGGTACTCTAATCATAACTTCCCTACAATATGTTCAGATGCGATAAGCAAATCGCCTATATTAAGGAACCTGTATCTGTGGTTGCATCTTAATGTTTACTTTAAAGTATAGTGCATCTTAATGTTTACATTAAAGTGTCGGTACCTAAACATTAAAGTATCGGTAATACTGTACCACTAACTTGAAAATGCAAGCCATATCTGTACATTATACATAAAGTTTTTTTTTTATTTAAGCTTTGGTACTACAAACAAGTTAACAGTAACACTAACTTAATAAAAATACAGGCCATATCTGAACATATCATTGAAAACTTATGATATGCATGTAGATAAAGTTATGTATGCGGCTATACATAATTAAGCATTAAAACACTCGTGTGATCTTATTATGCACCAGCCACATAAACTACTATTACATAATTAAGGCTATAGTTTAATTTCTCGAACAATATTAAGTTTGAATGATCATAGCTTGCTTTTTTTCCCTTGTTTTTACTTACATATACTTATTCCTTCAGGGATCTGAAGCCACGACTGATGACAAGAAATCGGCTCTAGAACTGGTGACAGAATTGGAGAGTGAGGTATGTGCGACTGATATTGTTAGCATATTACCATCTACAGACAAACAGACAGTAGGAAGTGATCTCCACGACCTATACTACATTACTCTACGGAAGCGAAGGAGCTCGTAGAATATGTACAAGTTAAGACTGGAGTTACTACCCTCAGGGTCGAGTGGTTGGAGCCACGCCACAAGGTTAGTTTTAAGACTTTTAAGTCCTTTGTGGTGAGAGTACCGATCTGTCGACCTTAAAGGAGGAATTCTGCCCGACGCGTGTCATATTTCGGCAATTTCGTGGCAGCCGGCTAGCTGACACCGCGAAAGTGTTTCAGTAGTTAAACGTTTGAAATAGCTTGTTTTGTTTTCAGCTGGACGATGTGACCGTTGTCAAAGTGCCTCAAGGAAAGGAGCCAAAACATTTACTGAACATATTCAAAGGTAAATAACAACATCACACGAAATTAATCTATAGTGTATAAATGTGTCTATTTTTATGTATTTTTGTTATTAACGCCTCTTCCACTCACCTTACATAACTGCATTTGTCCGTGAAACGTTTTGTGGCTTATTTATGTCTGTGTCGTCCTTAACATATGTTATTTGTTTTAGGTTTCCTGAAGCCGGATCCTTCCACAAATATTTAAAAAATTCTCCACCGAACATTTTCCTAGCGTGTCTAATGTCAAGTTGTCATTGACGAAATACATCTTACCTACAATAGATGTGAAAGCCATTAAAAAAAAAAAAAAAAAACAATATTAATATCGTAGATAGTTACCTCCTACTTGTCACAAGATGAAGTTGGCGTCGCTACATTTTATTAACGCTTTGACAAAGTCAAACTATAAACCTTGTTTTTTTTTAGGAAACCTTGTGGTTCTTTTTGGTGGCAAGGATTCGGATTACAAAAACGTCAACTCTAAGGACTCTTACGATGATGATGGAGTCAGGCTGTTCAGGGTAAGAAGAAGAATCGTCTTTAATGTAGCTTGTTTTTAGGGTGCGGCTCCACTGAGGCGGAGACGAGCGGAGCTGTGCCAATATTAACCAATAGAAAGCGCATGCGGTCACGTCGAGCGCGCCTTGCGCACGTTAGTTTAGATTGTATTGGCTAATATTGGCACAGCTCCGCCTCAGTGGAGCCGCACCCGAGGTCGGTCTTTAGATACATATTCAATAATACAAGTAGGGGCGTGTTTTATAAAGCTACAAATTAAAATTCACAGGTTACAAGTTTCCATTTGACACAACCGCGACCAATGACGACCGGCCATTTGAGCAGTGTTGCCAGTTTAGACCTTTAAAATTGTTACTTGTAGTTTTATAAAACGTGGCCCAGATGGCGCTGTTTCTAACAAATCACTGGTCTAAAATGCCTGCTCTACTTCTTTCTCTCATGCTTTCCTGTCTATCGCATAATTCACATGCAACCCAACCCAAGAAAACCGGTGAAATTACTATTATAAAGGCATTCCATTTTATTCCATATGGGAACTCATTGGCGGTCTTAAGATTGCAGTCTAAATACGTTGCATTGCAGTAGGCCCGGACGGCCAAACCACCCGGAAATAGGAGCTCCGCGGTAGCGAAACTCCGTCGACACTGTCTGATTCATGTCTCACTAAAGGCCTCCATACATGATCCGTTCTGCCTTCAGGTCTAAAGGCCTCCATACATGATCCGTTTTGCCTTCAGGTCTAACTGACCGGATGCAAAATAGCATCGTGTATGTGTAATTGGCCTGAACGCATATCGCATCCGTCCGCCTGAACGGTTTTCTTGTATGGTGTCTTGTAAAGTCTTTACATGTATGGGCACTCGATCCGGTCAGGCGGAACTGACGCAGTTCGTCCTGAACCGATCGGCCTTTACATGTATGGGGGCCTTAACTGACTGGATGCAAAATAGCATCGTGTAAGTAGTTATGTGTAATTTGACCTGAGGGCAAATCGCATCCGTCCGCCTGAACGGTTTTCCTGATCGGACAGAACTCCATGACCGGATGCAAAAAAGCATCGTGTATGTGTAATTCGGCCTGAAGGCAAATCGCATTCGTCCGCCTGAACGATTGGCCGTTGGAAAAACTGAACATGTATGGCCACTCGATCCGGTCAGGCGGAACTGACGCAGTTCGGCCTGAACCGATCGGCCTCTACATGTATGGCCACTCGATCCGGTCAGGCGGAACTGACGGAGTTCGGCCTGAACCGATCGGCCTCTACATGTATGGCCACTCGATCCGGTCGGGCGGAACTGACGCAGTTCGGCCTGAACCGATCAGCCACTACATGTATGGCCACTCGAGCCGGTCAGGCGGAACTGACGCAGTTCGGCCTGAACCGATCGGCCACTACATGTATGGCCACTCGATCCTGTCAGGCGGAACTGACGGAGTTCGGCCTGAACCGATCGGCCTCTATATGTATGGCCACTCGATCCGGTCAGGCGGAACTGACGGAGTTCGGCCTGAACCGATCGGCCTCTACATGTATGGCCACTCGATCCGGTCAGGCGGAACTGACGCAGTTCGGCCTAAACCGATCGGCCACTACATGTATGGCCACTCGATCCGGTCAGGCGGAACTGACGGAGTTCGGCCTGAACCGATCGGCCTCTACATGTATGGCCACTCGATCCGGTCAGGCGGAACTGACGCAGTTCGGCCTGAACCGATCGGCCTCTACATGAATGGCCACTCGATCCGGTCAGGCGGAACTGACGCAGTTCGGCCTGAACCGGTCGGCCTCTACATGAATGGCCACTCGATCCGGTCAGGCGGAACTGACGCAGTTCGGCCTGAACCGATCAGCCTCTACATGTATGGCCACTCGATCCGGTCAGGCGGAACTGACGCAGTTCGGCCTGAACCGATCGGCCTCTACATGTATGGCCACTCGATCCGGTCAGGCGGAACTGACGCAGTTCGGCCTGATCCAATCAGCCTGTACATGTATGGGGGGCTTAATAATTGTGTATTACTAATATGATGTTTGCGAATATGATGTTTTGCTTTTATGATATTTTGAGAATATCATGTTTTGCGAATATGATATCCAACGACGGAGGGGGTCTATGGTTCTCAGATCCTACTTTCCATCAGGCGCCCTGTGTACTCGTTCTTCTTGCTAAAAATCTTGTTCATACCATAACTAACCCCCATATTTCAGGTGGAAGGCACCGCGCTTGGAGTAGACATGCGAGCGGTGCAGGTGGCGGAGACTGCTGAGGTCCTGGAAGATGATGACGTGTTTGTACTGGAGACTCCTGAGGTAGTCTACATCAGGAATGGCCAGGTTAGTAACAATATAGCAGTTCAATAGCACAGACAGCTTTTGACATTTTCTAAAACGCTAACATTTAGTTAGAGCTATAGTCAGGCGTGCTAAAATGACCTTTATGGTTTCTAAGGACTAGTTAGTATACTGTTTCCTTGTAATTTTCTTAAATAGACATAAAGAACAGCTTCTCTTTCATTTTTTCTTTTTGATTTTTTTTTGTGAGTATGTTCAACGTAAAAAGGGGGTCTCCTGGCACAGGTACCTATATTAACTTAAAAGGAGGCCTCAGCCATGGATGTGATATTATGCAAGCAGAAACAAATAATGATATTTTCTATTCCATTGAAGATATGTTTACATAAATAAATAAATAAAACAAATGTAGTTTTTTCTTTCTGCATGAGTGACGGATCAAGAATGAAAGATGATTTCATTATTTCTCCAAAAGTCTGTCTTGCAATGATTCTTTTATAACTTGAAATAATTATTTTCTTTCTCGGTAAAAAGTTGAGTTATATACCTAAACGACCAGTGGCGGATCCACGGGGGTGGTCAAGTACGTCATGACCACCCCCTTCGGCACTCGTAGATACGGGTCAGAAAGTAAATAGTCGTGTGGCATGGTCTCGCACTTTGACCGAACTTCTGCGTTCAGCAGTTAATGACCACCCCTAATCTGAAAGCTGGATCTGCGCCTGTAAACGACACGTAAATAGTCAAAGACGATATGGTTTCTACCGCCTAGAATACCGGCCCAGTACTTATGTCAATAGTTGCCGAGTCCTGACGTATTGTGGCTTATTTTTACTTCTTGTAGAAACTTATTTTAATATGTAATTATAGGAGGCTCACGAAAACGAGCGGGAAGCAGCTTTGAACTTCGTGAAGGAATTCGCTGAAGACAAAGAGGTCACGGTCCTGGAGCAGGGCGAGGAGACCGACGAGTTCTGGGCAGCTTTGGGTGAGAGCACTGCTGATTACAAAACAATTTGACCTTCTTCAGCTACTGAAAAAAAATTGTTATGTTATACAGGGTGGAAAGTTCGAATGCCACATGGAAGGCAACTACCTTAAATATTAGAAATAGCACATAAGACCCTTTCGATTTTCATCTTAAAATACGGCATGTTATTTCTGTCATATTTGACCTGTTCGATCCCGGTTAAGTCAGGCGATTTTAAAAAATCCAAAAATGCAGTATTTATTATTTTCTAAAATAAAAGTAAGTCTCCATTGCGTAAAATTTGCTATTTCCGATGTTTAAGGTAGCTGCGGTACATTTCCCGTGACGGGTGAAAACAAAGTTAAATGATAATTGCTAGTATTCATGGGCTTCCGTTATTTTGATTGTGTTTGTTATTTAGAGATAAATGAACCATATCGGTAACCCTTCCGATCTGCATCATAAAATACGGCATGTTATTTTACCGCATTTGACCGGTTCGAGTCGCGGTTGAGACAGACGATATTTCAAAAATCCTTAAATGCAGAGTTTATAGTTTTTAAAAATAAAGGACAGTCTCCTTTACACAGAATGTGCTATTTCCAATATTTAAGGCAGTTTCCTTCCATGTGGCATTCGAACTCTCCACCTGTATAGCCCCCACCTATCACCACGTTATTAAAAGGTCATAACTCTATGTTAATGTCCAAGTATAACTTTTTACTTTATTAACCAAATGAATGGATAATATTATCCTCGTAAGGCCCAGTGTGCAATAGGATGTAAATAATCAAGGCTATTTAATTTGAACTGTGTTGCAATGAGAATAAGGTTTATTTTCCTATGTTCATAAACTGAAAATGGCATTATCGAACAAACGTAATTGAACTTTATTGCCTTGACGGTAGATTCAAAGTCCCGATCACAAAAAACTCCCTGTTTGTAGTATGGTGGGCCTTACGAGGTTATTGTGGTAAATCGAAAATTTTGAAATGAATAGTTTATTATTTCATCTACCTTACTTACGAATATGATCCAGTTTATGATATGACACAGTTACAGTTTACGAGTAGGTACTTACTGATGCATCAAAAAGGCCACCACAGAAACCGGTTATTTTTTAACGCTTTTTATTAAGTTTTGTATAGATAGTTATTTATTTCATAGAAATCTTCGATGCATTTTTTGCTGCCGCCCGATATAAAAATATCTTATGCCGGCACCACACTTCGCTATTCGCTATTCGTTATGTGGCTGCGCCGTATTTGTCAAAATATTTGCTATCGCGCTTATGCTTTATGCGTGCGAATAAAGCAAACATAGACGAATAAACCCTCCACACTTCGTCGAATGTAGGCGCGTAAGCCATTACAAACACACGCACAAAATTAGTTCAACAATTTGACGCTTACAGCGCTTTTTAAAGTTTCGTTTCTCTACTCGACACTAGATGGCGCTTCGGATTATAACCTCAACCGTTTTTACAGGAGGAGTCCCTGAAGAAAAGGAAGATCCCTCCGGATGGCAGAAGGAAGTTAACCGGCGAGTGACTGCGACCCGCACTTTGACGACTGTCAGTGTTTCTGTCACGGGCAAGATCAAGTTCGAGGATTTGCCGCTGGGCTTCAAGCAAGAGGTACCGCCATCTATTGGAGGATATCTACATAATTTCAACAGAATGATCGATTCCCTTGTTTTCAAATTAACGCTAAGATACATCGAATGACTCATTTCGTAGTTCTTTGCAGTTTTAAGATTTTTCTTTCCATCAGCAGCCATTTAAGGTTGTATGTTTCATTAAAGTAAGTAAGTAATGTTTCATTAAACCTACGGGATTGTAAGTTATTTTCTTTAGTTTATAATAAAAGACTCTAGTGTCTAAAGAAGCAGATCATTATAGTTAAGAGTTATTGTAGTATTTTTAATTAAAACTACATAGCAAGCAAGATAAAATGCTTAATGTATTTAGGTATAGGTAGGTAAGTGGGTGGATTTGTGAGTAAAGAAAGTTAGAATAGAATTCAATTAACGAAGCAGATTCAGTCTTCAGTAGTAATACTGTCGCATTTCGTCCCTTTACTTTCTCAACCTCGTATCTGATCGAATAGTTAGACAGGAAAAGCACTCATGTTCTCTATAGAATAAAGACTAATTTCCTATCTAACTATTCGATCAGATACGAGGTTGAGAAAGTAAAGGGGCGATTTGCGACATGAGTTTTGTCTAAGATACCACAAATTCTCATATAGCAGTGTATAGGTAGTTAATTTATGTTCACATGACTGAAGTTACCGTTTCTTAATTTTACTCCATTTAGGTTTTTTTTTTAAATCACCCATCTATGATGCTTTTTTTCAGGATCTGTCTGATGATGGCGTCTACATCCTGGACACAGGCGAAGAGCTGTACGTCTGGCAGGGGCGCCACATCCCCGAGCGAGTTCGAACGGCGCGCGCGCAGATCGTAGACGTGAGACCAAAAACAACAACGCTCTTTAACATGCCTGTGCTCGAAAATCTAATCTAGTTCATAAGTAATTCAAGACCGAAATCTGACAGTTCCCATCTTGATTATTTAGTTATTTGAACATTAAGTATTTCATTTAAAAAAAAATGAAAACCCGTGTAACCAGTAATAATATTAGGGTAAGTTTCATTGATAAAAGTACTACCTAACAAAAAGCAAGATTTAAAAAACCCGACTGTAACCAACTATAACCTTTTGAACGCCATACGTCGAATACAAAATGTGCCACCCACACGCCAAACATGTTTGCTATGCTATGCAAATTACACCTTATTGCTGCCAAACAAAGTCTCTTTTAATATTGAACTCTTGTCGGCTGTAGCCGACGTGGCGTCAGTGGCACGACTATTAGTTGACGGCCAGAGCCGACTGTGGCGTTGAAAAGGTTAAATCGTTATAAATACAAAACACTTTAATAATTAACGGATATACAAGAAATTAAAATATAGATTACATAGTAAGTCAACAGGCGGTCTTATCGCTAAATAGCGATCTCTTCCAGACAAACTTAAAAAGAAGAGATGGTTAAAAATATACAATAGATATAGGCAGCATACTTACATACATACTTCCGCTTCCTCTATCATTCTATATTCATCAACCTCTTCTACTTCGTGCCTCGTGTGGTTGCCGAGTTAGAATAGTACCACTCCATGCCTTCCCGTGGATATCGTAAGAGACGACTAAGGGATAAAGGCTTGTAGTACTGTTAGACGATGGGCTTGCAACCTGTCACTAATACGCTGGTAAACATCTTAGCCTAATTGTGCAAATTGTGGTTACAGAATTATCAACAAGTTTTTAGAGATGTTTGTAATTCTGTAGCTCTGCCTACCCCACTCTGGGAACGAAGGCGTGAGATTATGTGTCTTCTACTTCTTTGTTGCGACTTTCTTATATGCCTTTTAATTGTATAAAAAACTCATTTTAATATTCGTTACCAGGAGTTCATAAAAGACGACGGGTTGGACCGCACCATAGACTCCGCGATTGTTGTGATCGTGAAACAGGGAGCAGAACCCTCGGTGTTCAAGAAGCTGTTCCCAAGTTGGGACAGTGACATGTGGGACGTAAGTGTACCTTATCTGTGTTACAGATAAGCCCTTTTCGATCCTTTGAAACGACTTTACTTTTTCTCCTTTTACATGTTTTTCTGAAACATGCTTGGAAATATTCGTATTTGGCTATGCTTCATAGCAACTCCAGTCTACACCCACTGGACGACTTCTTCCCGGCCTAGGCCGGCAATTTAGTTTAAAAAACCACTAATGGTAACTGTGGTTAACTTTAAATTCGGTCTTAAACTTTTGAACGACCTTACCTCGAACTCGAATACAAAATGCGTCTGTCACTCACACGCCAAACATGATTGCTATGCTATGCAAATATCACCTCATTGATAAATAAGAAAAAAGTATCTTTTAATCTTGAATTTGTGACGGCTGTAGGCTGTAGCCGTCGTTGCGTCAGTGGCACGACATTTTGCCGTCTATGGGGTTCAAAAGGTATAAAAAGGTTGCCAGACTCGCTCGTACCTACTTTTACTCGTCCAGCAACTGCTTGCTTCCTGGCCTCTAATAATGTACTAATTTTATATTGCATTTGTACTTAAACTGTATGACTGTATGTTATTAAAATTAATTTTCTAAACCTCTTTTCTAGAACCAACCTTCATACGAAGACATCAAGAGTGAAGCAAAGGCAGCAAACTCTAAATGAAATAAAACTGTACGACTTTGTTTTTATCTTCATATTTTATTACTATAACTAACTTATTACCAAAATAAACAATTAACAATTTCTTCATTGATTTCCTTTTAATCTCTTTCCCTTCTCTTTTATTATATGTAAGTATACAAAGCCACAACCAATCTAAAGTTCAGTCAGTGATAATTATATACACAATCTCAAGACGTCCAAAATATATATAGTATGTTCGTTCAAATAGTTTGCATGCTTTGATGTGCTGCCACAATTGGTACAAAGAAGCCGCCGCGGCGCGCACTAAGAGGTGTCGTCGATTTCAAAAAGTTGCAATGCACACTATTTCAACGTACGAACTATAAATGTTCCTATGCTGCTGAAAATACACATACAATATGTGTACATAAGGAATATGGACTAAGATGGGATGCCTCTAAGCTAGTCATTGGTTGGTTCTTTCATCCTATCACCAGAACACAACAAGAACATTGCTGCGTGGCAGTAGGTTAAGCATTGGCGTATCTAGAGATATTTTCCAGGGGGGGGCCTGTCCCCTGCCTTGTTGTGAGACATTGGGCTGGACTTCATTCGGCTTCCTATTTACAAGTGATCAACGATCATCCTGGGGTGGGCACCAGACCATTCTTGGGTGGGCACGCCCCCCCCTCCTATATACGCCTATGAGGTTAAGGTGTGGTGGTTGTAGGAAGGAGGAATTTTAACACCGCTGTGATACATTACAATGATGATCCAGAATTCCATTTGGCCAATTATTCTTCTCAGATCATTATAGCCAATACCTAATATTTCAAGCCAGAGACTTGGACTACTTTATATCTATCCTTCTTAGTCAAGTACAAGTATAAATATATTGATAGTAGTTCAAACCTGAGTACTAATAATTTTGTTGTTAATGAAGTGTTGTAGATGCTAAAAATAAGGAAAAAATACAAATAACAAGATATCACTTCAAAAGGTGCAAAAGTTTCCATCTCAGGTTGAAGCCATTTTCTTATTAACACGTTGATGGACAGTACTACCGTAGTATATATTATGCGTTAGAACGTGCGTAGGCGCCTTACATCGTGCGGCGTTCTGTCACATCAGAATACCTTTACCCTTATACGCTGTGACACTACGTCTTTAGGCGGTTGGAAAATATGAATGTCGAGAGGCGTACTGTCATATCACTTTTTCGAAGGTAAACGCCTATAGGCGTTCTGTCCCTCAACGCGTTAAGAACTTGGTATAGTTCATACGGTACTTAGCACTACTGTTATTGATAAAATACAGGACTTACGAGGGTATAGCATGGGTTGAAACACAAGATTCATTTACTTATTACAATCTCACAGCGGTGCAACGCACTGGTTAATAATCGACACCAAGTTCTTATTCTCCAATGCAGCCGCAACCCGCTCCTTGTCGGCGAGCTGCTTGTTGACGGCATGCTCGGAGGCATGAGTGCCCTCTGTGACTGTGACTGTGACTTTGAACCGACTGGGTAGTGCGCGGAGGAGCTGCACTCGGATTGACAGGCCTATAAACAAATTGACAATTATATGGATTATGGATGACTACAGTCAGAATAAATTACTTTTCACAAACCACAAAATCTCGTTAAGATTTAAAACTAATGCTACAATGGAAATGATATTTAAATTCAAAAGAACATAAGCAGTCAGAGATACCTACCAAGGCAAGGTGGTGGTATTTCACACAGAATTCCATACTGCAATTTATTTATGACAAATATCCCATCCCAAATTAGAAACTGACCGAGAACGTTAACAGGGCAGTTAACTTTCTTTATTAAATATACATTATACATGTACCCTGCACATGAGCAGTGCTTGGTCAGTTCATACAACAATAAAAATAACCTCACCTATAAGAGTCGCCATACTGCAATGCGGAATCGTCGGCGTAAAATTAACGAGAACAGTATTCTCCTTATTATTTACGGTTATATTCCTCTCCTCCAACACCCGTAGGTCTTCCAACGTGAGAGGATGTTCAGGGTCATTGATGTTTCGGATGATATCAAATATTTCTCGCTCGTCAAAGTCGTCTACAACGTCCTCGTCGTGATCGGTGTGTGTGATCTGCCGCTCTGAACCTTTCTCGTAAACGAGAGGGTTGAGATTGTCGGCGACTTTGGTCATTATCTCGTAAAGAAATCTGCAAAAAAGACGATAATAGAAAATACGCACCGCACGCACAGCTGTTTAGTTTTGAGTGTTTTGAGTGTTTTGACATGAACGTTCAGAAGTTAGTTGCTTTGTTCTGATAATAAATAGCATATTGCTTTTATGACTTTATAAGGAAAATTTCATTAAGACGTGCCTACCATTTTTTTGTATCTAAAACTTTTTGGATTATATTTACCTATTTATAATAAAAACAGTAAAGTTTTAAAATCTAATTATCTTAAAATTTACGTTAAACGAATACCTAACAATGATTGTTTGCTTTGAACGCAACCGTTGTGACAGTTTTTTATTTTCGTTCAATAATTACTACACATAATTTACGAAGTGTGTATTTACTTGAGATTAAGAAGAAAACAATTAGAGTTGGGTAAAAAAAAAGAGTGAACCGTGACCTTTCCCGTTCACTTATCTAAATATTTGATCGATATAACCGGATTTTACTGCAACGAACATCTATTCATTGCGACTCCAATCATCTGACCATTTTCTGAACGAATAAGAGTTGTCATATTTGACAGTTGTTTCCCGATCAATACATTCGAGTGTATTGGGAGATTTCCTTCCTACTTTTCCGGATAAATTAGTTTATTAGCGAAAAGGGGCGTCGAAGACATTTGTTAATTACAAGATCTTACACTAACCGTGAGTATTAGTCATTTTACACTCGTTTAAATATATCGCAGTGATCAAATTTATAGTTATTACAGCAGAGAAAGTACTTACACGATTCAACATAAGTTTTTATTGACCTCAGGGTTTGAATTCTATCGTAATTCTTATGTCAACTTTCTGATACGATATCATATAAGCTATTTAAACAATATCCTTAGAGGTTACCTCTAAATTAAAAATTGTCGATGCAGTGCCAACCTGCAATTTGTGATTCTTAATTCACATCACTCATGTTTTTTCATAAAATCGAGTAAAATAAAAATCATGCAAAGTTCCATCTTCATACATTACCAGGTTCCTAGATAAAGGTTGCGCCTATTTTGGGACCAATGGATACAAACATTGTTAATTTGCAAGTATTGTAAAAATAGGTACTCCATACTATGCTGAAGGAAACCTTTTTTGTCCAATAGCTCTCCAGTTTACGGTATTTTATATTAAATGTTATCTATATACACCTATGGATGGTTCTCCTATGGAAGCCCTAATCATCATTTGTCCTAATGCATTGTTTGTCTGAATTTTCATTTATCCTAACACCATTTCCGCTTAAATTTTAAAACTTTTTAGTGTTGTTATAATACAACCCTAACCTGACCGAACCGAAGATATAATTGGAAAACTTAAAAAGTTGCCTGACTCATCTGAAAACCAGTTTAGGGCAAATGAAAATTCGGGCAAACGATGTGTTAGGACAAACGTTGTTAGGGATTGTGAGGGACACCCCCTATGGATGTATCTGCAACAAATTTTTGAGCACTCTTTTGTTTTTATTTTAGTATTATTTTGTTCATAGAATCATTATTTGAAAAGGCAAGAACTCAGTATTGTTTTTTGTTCAGCATATGAATGTACCAACGTAACATTTTGTTGATTGTTTTTGTGCCAAATAAACATTACATAGTAACAGTAACCTCCCATTATCCCATTAAGCTTATGTAACCTATTATTTATAACCAACTTCAAAAAAAGAGGAGGATCCCAATATGTCTTTAATATTATTGTGTGTATTTTACTTGATTTCTACACCAAATGTCAACTGATTTAAAAAAATGATTTGTAACAGGCCATAACATGTTTGTACTTTAAATAAGTAACAATTAAATTAATAAAACAGCAGTGTAAAAAGATGATCTAAGCCTTTATGAATCATAATTTTGTGAACACACTCTTTTATAAACTCGGCAAGGTATATTGAGTCTAGAGTCTGACCAATTTTACCCATGAAACAAGTTGTCACATTATGAGTATGATCCATTCGTTATGCATTTCATGTTACCATTTTTTTTTGTGTCACCACTCTAGTACGAATTTAGTATCAAAAAAGTTATGAAGTTAATAATTCATTAAAATGATTAATCAATCAATCAATCAAAATCATTTATTTCAGCCATCTTTGGACCATAATAATAATAAAGTGTTAGTAAATTATATTAAAAATTAAACCTAATGTTAGTAATGTTCTAACTATGCACATACCTAAGCTAACCTACTTGGATTGATGTGCCAGTACGTGAATCAGACAACAATGATTCACATTCTGGCAATCGAACCTCTGGGCGAACATCTGTTGGAGCTGGCCCGCAACCTGCGCACCAGGGATGTGCAGCGTTTTCGCTTTAATGATAGTAGGAATTTTTTTTTGGCAAACATTTTTAGGTTACCGATTTGGTCTCTATTCTAACTCAATGCCACTCAGTTTATCGTTTGTCTCTTGTTACAGGACCAGAATGGCGGGTGATCCCTGGGTTATCCAGCCCCACGAGCATGCAAAGTTTGCGGAGCACTTCCGGAACCTTGGTCCAGCTAACGGTAACCTTAGCGGGGAGCAAGCCAAGAGGTTCATGTTGCAGTCACAGCTACCACCTCCGGTACTCGGGCAAATCTGGTCCCTGGCTGACTGTAATGCCGATGGGAAATTGGACTTGAAAGAGTTTTCTATTGCTTGCAAGGTAATTATCTGAAGTATTTGTATTGTATTTGTTACTCTGAGTATTTGTATTGTATTGTATTTGGACTGTATACAATACAAATACTTTGTACATCAAACAAGATTTCTTAATGTAAAATGCAGTGCAATAAAAACACATATTAAACTTGCAAAAGAATACTTTAATAATGTTGGTAATTTTTAATAAGACATTAAAATGCTACACCTTAACAATGTATCACAAATACTCTGAAGTATTTGTATTGTATTGTATTTGTACCGTATACAATACAAATACTTTTGAGTGAGTACTGCTCAAACATGGGACTAAACAGGATTGATTCCACCTTCTTACTATCTCTTTGTTTCCAGATAATCAATTTGAAATTACATGGTATAGAAGTACCTAAAGTGCTGCCACCTTCACTGCTGCAATCCCTCAGCCCTACTGGTAAATGACTAGTACAATTTTGTACACTATGTGCCAGATATGAATGAAAAAAAATCCCATAGTAAATCATAAAAAAAAAAAAAACTTTATTTCATTAGCAAACCAGTACAGATCTTATGATGGCCGGCGTCTCCTTGTAAGTTATTTTAAAATAACCTGTGCCAGGAGGCACCGCTCTTCCATATCTACAGTTTATATAGTATAGTACCATCCTTAAAACTATTTAACCTAATTTTTAATTGTGTGCGTGTGTGCGTGTATGAGTATGAGTGTGTGAGTGTGTGTGTGTGTGTGTGTGTGTGTGTGTGTGTGTGTGTGTGTGTGTGTGTGTGTGTGTGTGTGTGTGTGTGTGTGTGTGTGTGTGTGTGTGTGTGTGTGTGTGTGTGTGTGTGTGTGTGTGTGTGTGTGTGTGTGTGTGTGTGTGTGTGTGTGTGTGTGTGTGTGTGTGTGTGTGTGTGTGTGTGTGTGTGTGTGTGTGTGTGTGTGTGTGTGTGTGTGTGTGTGTGTGTAATTTTAAAATATATTTAAGGGGACCTTTGGAAAATTAAATAAATAATTAAATAGGTACCCAAAGGTAGACCAAAAAATATATAACAACAGTCCTAAAATTGCTTATATGTCTAAGGGTCTCAGACCCCACTTGCCATCAAACCTTCTAGCCAAAAAAAAACAATAAAAATATACTCCTTCGCGTTTCCACAGGACTTCCACAGCAACAATTCCCTGCCCCCGTCAAACCCCCTATCCCCCCTATGCCCCAACAACAACCACTTATAAGCGGTCTGCCCCAGCAACCCACCCAATCTCTACTGGGCGACTTCGGCCAACCAGCCCCCCCTCGTCCCTCAGCCCCTATAGTACCCGACTTGATATCCGGCGTCAAACCAATAATGACGCAACCTCTCATGCAGTCAAATCAACCAATGATGACTTCACAACCGTCTTTAATCCCGAATCAGCCAATGGCAGCTCCGATCATACCTAACCCACCTTCAATGATGTCTAGTCCCATGATACCTCCGATTCATCCTACACCTCCCATAATTCCAACTCAACCAATAGCACCTATGTCCCAACCAATGTCTCCCCAACCTCTTATAAGTGGCCTCTCCCAACCTCTCCCTGGGCCTCCGTTGCAACCCTCCTCGCCTCCCCAACCTCTTATACCTACAGGAGCAGCAATGGGTTCGTCGGTTAGCAGCCCGCCAAAGCCTGTGAGCGTTGCGGGTTCATTCCAACCGGTTACCAGTACGCCTATTGCTGCGGTGAAAGCCGAAGAACTGTCTAAACCTGGTGAGTTAATGATTAATTAATTAAATACGTATTTTCTTACTGTTCATAATTCATCATTTAATTTGCTAAATCGAACGACGAATTAGTATTTCAATTACTTGTATTTAAAATACAAATACATAATTTTTGTTTGTATTTTTAAATACTACCAGTCAAAGTATTTTGTATATAGTATTTAAAATTATTTAAATACTTTAAGATTTAAAATACATTTGCACAAAAATTACGGAACGTTTTCGAAAGTGCTGCCAGACAAGTTTCTCCTTGATACTTGTGTATAATTTTATTTTATTACAATGTGATATTTTCAAAGATAATTTTTGTACCGTTTTATAAATTTAATATCTTATTGGCAGAAATTGATACATCTCTACCTAAATAAGTTATTTGTTTCAAACACATTATACATATTGTTAATTTAATAAACAACTAAATAACTAATAGATATATCGAGCTAATCAAAATAGTCTCCCAAAAAAGTGTTGTTCGTGTTTCAAATACATGGTATTTAATACTGTATTTTTTATTCAAAATACCGGTATTTAAAATTTTAAATACACTGTAGAATGTAGTTATCGTATTTGAAATTAAATGTAGCAGGTATTTTCCTGAACCCTTCTTGTTTTAATGCTACTACTGTGAACCCTCAGGATCTCTGGCTGGGTCTTTAGCAACATCAGTGGTGACCAGCCCGGTGGAGCCTCTCGGGGTGATGAGCCCGCCCGCCCAGGCCGAGTGGGGCCTCCCGCAAGCACAGAAACTCAAGTCAGTATAAATATAATTGGCGATGCGTTAAGTCTAGTCTTCCAGACAACCTTGGCCAGAGAAATAGGTATTAGATACATAGCAGGTGATGTAAAATAATTGCATTAGAACATAAAGTAAATAAACTTATTTAAAGTATTACTATTCTAAATGGAAAATATTTACAGTGCAACCGTTTTCTTAATAGCGATCGGCAATCTTCGTTTTTCTATGACACACGAGTGACAAATATACTGTCAGTTGCGAGTGCAAGCGTGATAGCGATAGCCAGCCGAAATCTACTAAGAAGCTGGGTATACTGTATATAAGTATAAAGTAAATATACGAATACACATTACAATAATTACATAAATAATTTAATAAATAGAAACTAAATACATATCATATCAATACACATCTAAATACAAATAAATAAATACAAATACAAATTCTTTATTAATAACACTTGTTACAGGTCGGTTTACAATATTTTAAATAAATTCATTGTAATAATATATAAGTTGTTAATAATTTTAATTTAATATTAAACTTAATGCTATTGCAATAATGCGATTATATTATAATTATATTAGGTAAGTAATTATTTTACAGAGTTAGTGGCAAGCTAAGGAATTCGTCGTAGTTGTAGAAGGTATTGTCAAGAAGCCACTTCTTAGGCTGCGGTTCCACTGAAAAGGAGACGAGCAGAGTGGCGCGGAGCTGTGCCAATATTAACCAATAGAATCTAAAGCAACGTGCGCAAGGCGCGCTCGACGTGACCGAATGTGCCGTCTATTGGTTAATATTAGCACAGCTCCGCGCCGCTCCGCTCGTCTCCGCTTCAGTGGAGCCGCAGCCTTAAGTCGACATTCTAACCCCGTGATGGAAGCTGCATTTTACACAGATGGCCCGAACCAGTATACGAATTTTTGGGATTTCGCGAGTTTGTAGGGTTCCGGGACTATATAATACACAATATTTTTGTGTTTGTTTTGTTTATTGTTGTTTATATTTTATGTTGTTTGAATATGCTTTTTGTCTATGTTTTCGACTCTAAGATGTATTTGTTCCTGAGTCCCATGGAATCAAATTGTTTGCAGGTACACCCAACTGTTCAACGCGACGGACCTGTCCAAGACCGGATGGGTGTCCGGCGCGCGCGCCCGCTCCATCATGCTGCAGTCGCGGCTGCCGCAGGCTGCGCTTGCGCAGATCTGGGCGCTAGCGGACCTCGACTCGGACGGCCGGCTCGGTGAGTTCATTAAAACTATGCCAAGCGTCCAGAGGCGCCCTCAATACTACGATTGTGTTTTGTAATAAAATAAAGTAATGTATTGAAATCGAAGGATGTTTTTGTTGTTGTAGAAATTTGCATTTTGAACAATTTGAATGAATGAATGAATGAATGAATGAAACATTTATTCGGCTATGGTGCAAGAATAAAAATACAATAAAATAAAAAAACAACAAAGAATAAAGATTTATAGGGTGTTTTTAAATTGGTTCACAAACCGAATGTTATACTTAAAAAGGATTAGAACAGAACAATATAACTTTTGTGTACATTTTATAATAGTGAACACAACAAACTTAAGAACAAACACTATCAAGTGGTAGTAAAAATTATCAGAAAATAATATTTAAATATAAATTAAAAAACTTAAATTATAAATTAAAACTAAATTTAGAAATACAAAAACCTAAATAGAAATAATTACAGATAATACAAACGAGCAATTCCTATCGCAATGCAAGTCTAATCTTAGTTTTAGTCGAAGGTAAAGAACCACAGTGTATGTTGATCGATTTCACGCTGTTGTACGATGAAAGCATTCGATACAGAATTAAATGACGACCCACATTTGTGCGATAAAAAGGCAGCACGACTCGTCTACTGCTGCGTCCTCCATTGTGAGATTAGTTTTATACAAATTAAATCGGTTTAAAGTCACGAAACTTTTTAATGTGAACAAGTTTTTGCGAATTATAGAACAGTTATGATAATTTTATGATGGGTTGCAGGTTGCGAAGAGTTTGTGCTGGCTATGTACCTCTGTGAGAAGGCAACGCAAGGCGAACCCGTCCCGAGCAAGTTGCCTCCGGACCTCATTCCGCCTACGTTCAGGTGTGTACAGCACAGGGTGAAATTTTAATGACCGTCCATTTTTCAGGGACTGACTATGTTGGTCATACTGATCAACTTTTATTATGGGACCAACATCCAAATCGCGAAAAAAAATATCAGCTGTTCCATACAAACTTCGAAAGCTAAACATCTGAAATGTATGGAATAGCTGATTTTTTTTTAGCGATTTGGATGTTGGTCCCATAATAAAAGGTATGACCAACATAGTTAGTCCCTGAAATTTGGCCGGTCATTAAAACTTCACAATGTATATATTTTTTGCTAGCCTATTTCTGTGTCCCAATATATACAATAAGATAATATAAAAGAGAATAATTCAGTAAAGGAAATCAATATATTGCATTTAAACAACGCCATTTTATGGAGGCACGCAACACACAACCGAAGCTTACTTCGTTCAAAAAGACTGCAACTGCCTTAAAATTACAGTGAATTATCAACTCTATTACCTTAGCAAGTAGGTTACATTTCCTTATACCAAATTACACCTACGAAAAAATGAAGATGTATTTTTTTGTTTAGGCGTCAGTCGGTGACGAGTCTTACAAGCACGCATTCATACGAAGAGCGTCGCAGAGAAAACATGGCGCGCGGACAAGCCGAGCTGGAGAGACGGCGGGAGCAGCTAGCCGATGTACATTTAAAGGAAAAGGTACGTGAATACAGTACAAATTCAGATTAAATACAGTAAAACATTAGGTGAATATAGTTAAATACGAAGTGAATACTGAGCAAATATAAATACTATAAAAAGATTTGAAAAACAGTAAGGAACTGTCTAGCTTGTAGCGACATGTACGTCAGTTTAACCTTATAAATACAATAAAAATACCATATATAACTTTACAAAATATACAATACGTTTGATAATATCTGGGCCATTCTACTTTTCAGTGTACATTTTTGTTATCGTCTGATAAAAAGAATGAATTATGAATTATGAATCCGCGAATAAATAAATAACATGAACTTAGAATGTTTAAAATTAACGGTTTTCAAAAAAACAACTCTTAAATTACTCAATTATCGTTGAAGAATCGTGGTAACTCAGTGGTAAATTGCACTTTTTCCATAGAAAAGGCGGGGACATCAATGTCCACTGCGTTACTCACTTTATAGTTATTACAAATAACTTTTTATGAATTAGGATAATTCTAAATATAAGCTTATTTACGTCCCTTTTCGAGTTTTAAGTTAGAAAACGCAGCTCTTTACCTTCTTTTGAAATAAAAACCGTTTAGTGAAAACGTCGCTAAAACTTATGTACTACGAAAAGTAGAATGGCCCATCTGCTAGCTTTATAATAATATTAATAATAATACGACTCATTTAATGTAAATTGTATTTTTTCACGCTTTCCAGGAAGCAGAGGTAAATAAAAAAAATATGTGTTATGTTTGCGATTCTGTGACTTTCTATGTTTGTTTTTATTTACCTAATAAAATATTTAGAAAAACTTACAAAATAGATTATATTATTATTGTGAATTTAATAATTTACACAGGCGGAAAGAGAGCGTAAAGAAAGAGAGGAGTCCGAAAAGAGAGAGAAGCTCCGACTGGAACTGCAAAAGAGGGAGCAGGACGAGCTTATGAGGAAGCAAAAGGAAGAACAGGTAACGAATGTTTGTAAAAAAACAGGCCGTGAATTTTCTAATGACTTACAATGCAGGGCATTAATGACACTTTTATGTATTCGGTAGGAAAAGCGAGAAGCTGCTAGGAAAGAAATGGAAAGGCAATGCCAACTGGAATGGGAGAAGAAAAGGTAAGTAATAAATTGATTTTGTTTTCAGATAAGGCAAATCGATTGAATAAATAGTGTTGTTTTTTCGAACCAAAACTAAAATAAGATATCGACAGCTTGAATCTTGAAAAGAAAAAAAACAAATCAATACAATTTAGCCTTTAAAAAATCTCTCCCAGCTAGCTCTTGAGAAATATATACGTTGAATTAAAAAAAAACATTTTTATAGGACTCGTGAATTAGAAGCTCTTCGAACTGAAGAGCAAACCAAAGTCCTGAGCTTAAAAGCAAAGAGCCAGGCTCTCACTGCAGAACTGAGTTCAGTGGCGGTGCGGTCTGGGAATTTAGCGAAGGATATCCGAAGCAGTCGCACTGCCGTCGCCGCTGCCAAGTGTACCATTGACGGAATGAGGTGAGCAAATACAAATACATTATAAATACAATACAAATATGTCTAAATATTTTGCAAATACTGTACAAATACACTTGAAATACTCTTCAAATACGCTGTAAAATCTGCTGGAATACTCTTTAAATACAGCATGAATTCAATACTAACACATCAACTGCTTAAATAATGATTATCACTGAAAAACTACCCATGCTCACATATTATAAAAACGCTCAACAAGAAAAAAAACCAGGCCCTCTCAGCAAAAATATGTTCAGAGCAGTCGACCTGCCGTCGACGTTACCATGGGGACATTTGATGGGATGAGGTGTTAATACTAATATAAGTACAATTATGACACGTTACAAATACAATACTAATATGATAAAAATACTTTGAAAATACAATAGTAATACTGCGAGAATACTTTGCAAATACAATAGTAGTACAACGAGAGTACTTGGCAAATACAATACAATTATAACGAGAATACTTGGCGAATACTATACCTACACATAATATTTGTCAAATACACCGTAAACACTGTATAAATACAATTTTAATTCCTCAATGGGAATCCACAATAACCATCTTTGTCCCCAGATCTGATCGCGACTCAAGCATGTCAGAACTACAACAACTAAAAGCTCGCGTAAAGGAGCTTAACGCCAAGCAGATATCTCTGAACAAGGAGAAAGCTGAGTTAGACGCTAAGGTTAGTGGTACAGTCGAGTTCATGAATATGTATACACTTTAGTACCTTGTCACTTTAACCTTTGTGACAATTCATATATGGCAGTTTAAACATGAAATTAAAAAGACAAGATACTAAAGTGTTTACTTATTTGTAGCATTGTCTATGTAAAGGAACCTTATTGTCGATGGCGCTTACGCCGCATTGCGTAACGCGACGTTGTATTTATATCTGAGCATCTTTAATAATGGCGGAAGCGTACGTCACATACTCGATTGTAGGACCTCGTGCAGGGTCCGTGCGAATCGCTACCACCATCTTTTCCTTTAATTTACCCCCGAGCAGTATTCGCATTGTGTTCCGGTGTGGGGGTAACACAACCGGTTAAATTAATCATGGAAATAGTAGTGAAGCGACTTCCTGGTGACTTGTATAGTCCTGGTTATTAACCTTTTCAACGCCACAGTCGGCTCTGGCCGTCAACTAAAAGTCGTGCCACTGACGCCACGTCGGCTACAGCCGACAAGAGTTCAAGATTAAAAGAGACTTTGTTTGGTAGCAATAAGGTGTAATTTGCATAGCATAGCAAACATGTTTGGCGTGTGGGTGGCACATTTTGTATTCGACGAATGGCGTTCAAAAGGTTAATTGTCAAATTCAGAAATTTTCAGAGAAATAGGGAAGGTTTACAGAGAGAGGAAGTTTGATTAGTAGTTTACTGAACTAATTTATAACAATCTGATAAAATATATGATGTACATTACCATGCAAACTTCCACCGAAAATTGGTTTGAACGAGATCTAGTAAGTAGTTTTTTTTTAATACGTCATAAATCGTAAACCGCAATTTACCTTTCACGGAACCCTTCATGGGCGAGTCCAACTCGCACTGGGCCGCTTTTTTATTTTTGTTATACTATATCCCTAACCTAATCTCCCGGCAAGTACAACGTTTTGAAAACTTTAAAAGTGGTCTGACTCAGTTGAAAAACAGTTGAGATCAAATAATAATTCGGACAAAAGTTACTAGGGATTCCGAGGGGTACGTATTATAATACCGAAGTTCAAAATATCGAATTTCATAAGGCCTATGAATGGAAGACCGAATATTAAAATGTCGAATGATTTTTTTACCGAAAGTTTAAAATCCAGAAAGTTCGTTTGACCGAATGCCTGAAAACCCGAAGACTTTAATCCCGAAAGTTCGTTTTACCGAAAGCCTGAAATCCCGAAGACTGTAATCCCGAAAACTATAATCCCGAAGACTATAATCCCGAAAAAATAAGAAACCTACACCTGAAATACCTTCCGGTCTGCTCCGGCGCTGCGGGAAGTGCAACCCATCCGCCCTTGCGTAAGACAGCACGGCATTCGGCTTTTTGCCTCAGCCGCTACGGCTCCCTTGTTGCCTGCACTTTCTTACAGCGGGCGAGGGTTGCCCTCATTCCGCGCCTCCGGCTTTTTATATTGTTACGTACGTGGGGGTAGGTAACTGATAGAAATGCACGAATACACCGATAATCAAAAGTAGACTTTAATTACGCACTCACTTAAACCGTTACAAAACAATTATCGCACAATACACTTCGAATACTCAGATGATCGCTCGGGTCGCTCTTATTCGCACTGGTCGCTTTCCAAGTAAAGACCAGGGTGCACAATCTCAGTACTGGCTATTCGGGTTGAAGTAACGGATAAGTATGTCAAATTAAAAAGGAGGCTAAAGAGCAAAGAATCCTATGGAACTAAATGACGTTTTCTTCGGCAGTATTATTTTCGCGCATCTTTAAATCACACGTATAGATGGCACTTTACGGCATCTGGTCTGTTCTTTGAGTACCTGATAACAGAAAACTGCGATAGATGGTGTTATTGCTCGAAAAAGAACATCAGTAGGGTAGTATGACCAGCTCAAAGACATTGTTATATTTACAGTAGATTTTTTATTATGACGCGAAGGTGTTTTCTTTCATTTAACATTCAAAACTTTAAGATTACACCAAGTACTTGCATAAAGATAGTAACAGCACACGAAAATTCTAAAATCACAAGCACAAAAAAAGATACATGTTCGAACGGGAGATATTTATTTTAATGTATTGCAACACATTGTAAAATTTGGTAGCTTCTGGTCGATTCACGGTTTGACTTGAGTTTGACACTGGCGGCACATTTATATATACTGGGCTAATATAATATTTTGGGCTAGTTTCTTTTCATTCAGGGTCCAAGGAGACTTTACATAAGTTTCCGAATCCGGGCAAGGATAAGGAGATGTTTAACACGTGTGTCTACAATGTTGGAGGTCCCATATTAGGACTTGAAAATAGTCATATTTTCAAGTACCGACTTGTTTGTCATGTGCACTTCGAAGAAAAATATTCGTGCCAGAATAATCGTATCAGCAGCATAGCTGTACCGACAAAAAAAATGCCAGGTTAGTGAGAAAATTATATTGTTATTTAAGTACCAATTAATTACGCCCTGAGTTATTCTTTACCACTTCCATGTAAAATTTCAGGGCCTGTATCATGGTCGCCTTTATCATGGTGGATTCACTTTTGCTCTTACATACTCTGGCCCGTTTCACGAAGCTACAAGTTACAAATTACAAGCGGAACTCCTTTTCTAGCAAAAAGGAGTTAGAACGAGACTTCCGCTTGTCATTTGTAACTTGTAGCTTCGTGAAACGGGCCTCTGTCCAGAAAGTATCAGAAGTTTTATCCGCATCAATAAACACGATCATAATAGACCCGCAGATCTGTTATATGTATGGATGTAATGCTAAAGTTTGTTAACAAAAAATAACCGACTTTATAATTTTCAACGGATAATAACTATTATTTGGTTGTGTTTATGACTTGCAATACCTATAGTCACCCCACATACTACGAGGGCTGCCTTTTAAGTTCTGCCGTTTGCAAAACTCCCGTGATTATTAAAAAAAAAACTAGTATCATCTTAAAATATTTGAATTTAGAATTCAAAAACAAAAGAATGTCTCGAGATCGGCCGATTCGTTTTAGTACAGCGTCGGTTCAAAGTTGACAAGTCGGTTGTGAAAATGGAAATTTCGAAGGAAAATTTACGTGCGATAATATTTTACAACTTTAAAAGGGGTTTAACGCGTCTTCAGTGCTTTGAAGAGCTGACTACGGTTTTTAAAAATGAAGCATCATGCATCCGGACTGTGGAACGTTGGTATTTGGAATTTCAACGTGGTTGCTCTAGTCTTAGTGATAGGCATCGTGAAGGCCGACCAAAAACAGCTGTAACCCAGGAAAACATTGATGCTGTACGGCAACTGATCGTCGAAGATCGCCATGCGACATACCGCGAGATAGAAGCTTCATTAAGCATTTCAGGGACCAGTGTTCAAAATATATTGCATGATCACTTAGGTGTAAACAAATTGATCTCACGCTGGATACCACATTTACTTAGTGAAGACCAAAAAACGGCTCGCGTTAGATGGTGCCGCATAACTCTGCGGCAATTCAACCGAGGAGACTCTAAACACGTTTATGACATTATCAGTGGTGACGAATCTTGGATATATGCCTACGATCCGGATTCTAAACAGCAGTCGACTGTTTGGGTGTTTCAAGATGAGCCAAAACCGACCAAAGTAATACGCTCACGGAGCACTTCGAAAAAAATGGTCGCCACGTTTGTAGCGAAAAGTGGCCACGTTGCGACCATCGTGCTCGAAGATCGTAAATCAGTTAATGCTGACTGGTATACCACTGTTTGTTTAGCAGAAGTTATCGGCGAGTTCCGAAAAAATAACCCAAGACGTCGTATAGTACTGCACCACGATAACGCTAGCTCGCACACCGCCCGGCAGACAATTGCGTTTTTAAAAGAACAAAACGTCGAAAATTTGGATCACCCGCCGTACAGTCCAGACTTAAGCCCTAATGACTTCTTCACTTTTCCAAAAATCAAGCAACGACTTCGTGGTTAACGGTACCGGACGCCTGAAGAAGCGGTTGAGGCATACAAAACGGCCATTTTGGAGACCCCGACTTCGGAATGGAATAAGTGTTTCGAAAACTGGTTCGATCGAATGAAAAAGTGTATTACATATCACGGTGATTACTTTGAAAAACAATAAATACCATTTAACACTTAAATTGTCTTTAGTTTTTTCAAACGACAGAACTTAAAAGGCACCCCTCGTAGGCACAGTGCCTACCATGCACTGGTGAGCTAGCCGAAAAAGTCCAGTACATTTAAATCCGGATAACTTGGGGCCATTCATTTTTTGCAGTGGAAACCATGGGACCTTGGTCAGATGATATGAAAAGCTTTATTAAGGCCCTGTCCTCCCGGTTCATAGAATCCTCCGGAGATCCTAGAGCTGGTGCTTACCTCTCCCAAAGGATTGGGCTAGCTATCCAGAGGGGTAATGTAGCCAGTGTCATGGGGACCATGCCGCGAGCGGACCTGCTAGAGGGGGTGCCCTTTTTATAGTGGTGGTTATTATTTATATCTTTAATATTTGTGTAGCTTAGTGTAATTTTAATTTAAATACGTTTAGTTTTAATTTTTAATTGTATTAATGTTGAATTCTGTACTTAGTTGGATGTAAATAAAGCCTGTAATAAATAATAAAATATTCGAAGTGTTATTATTTTATCATCTTTAGCGTGGGTTACTTTTTTGCTGGCATGATCTATGTTATTAAATCCAAAATCAGCAAAAAAGTACACCACGTTTAGAATAAATTGAAAAGAGTAATTCAGGGTGCCTATGCTTGTGTGTATATATATAGGTATATGAATCTGACAGATAGTTACAAATCACAAGTTCAGAGGGCGACACTTTCGCGTTACCTTTTCTGACCGCGGAGATAGGTCTCTATTACGGTATATAAAAAAGGTACTCTGTGGTAAAGACTGACTCGTCGCAACCGGTGTCCGCCGTTTTATAGTTCCCGAGTCCGATTATTCTAGAACGCCTTCCGGAATGTTCGATGTACTTCGCCCCGCCAAGGTCGATTGAGACTGTTCGTTGCTGGAATGTTCTACGCCTTGCTACCTTGTTGTTTTTACGATCGCAATGACCTTGACTCACGGGTCTGGATGAGTCTGGAATGTTCCGCGTGTTGCCGTCTCATTTCGTGTTATCTCTTTCACACGCTTCTGGAAGGTTCTCAGTATAGCTGTCTCTTTCTAATCATGCTATCTCTTCGCACGTTTCTGGAAGGTTCTCAGTATAGCTGTCTCTTTCTAATCATGCTATCTCTTTCACACGTTTCTGGAAGGTTCTCAGTATAGCTGTCTCTTTCTAATCATGCTATCTCTGTCACTCTTAGTGGAAAAATTGCCATATACTGAAATGTACTTCAAAGGCCCATAAGGGATCCTGAAAATGCCTGAAAATGGGTTTTCAGGTTATGGCGTCATGTGATAGAGGGTGGCCTGAAACGGACTGAAAACATGTTTCAGGCGCCTGAAAACAACGGCAAGTTGGTCGAAATTCTGATAATTTGGTATGTGATAGAGCTACCTCTGAAACGGACTGAAACGATATTTCAGCCTGCTGAAAACGCTTCTAAAGCACCAAAATTAACGATAAAAGATGAGACGCCTTATGCCATCGGCGTAACAATATACACTCTAGGGGTAAGGCAGACAAGACCACGTGGAGTCGGAGCTCAGCCAATTCGTTATATAAGTTTTTATCTGGACAACCGGCATGAAATGTAGGTATATTAATCTTCGGTCATACGTAGTACATTCACTAAAGCTGGCACGAATGGAATGAACTAAAGTAATGTCACCTATCACTGTGTGAGTGCCGTCCTTTGAACCGATGTTCGAATTTCAAACCGAAAATCTGTTATTATTTTACACACTTGTATACTTTCGTTCACTCATTTAATCCATTCGTGCCAACTCTCGTGAATAGACCTGTACTTTCGGGATTTTAAACATTCGGTCATTTGAAAATAGATATTTCAACCTTCGGTCAAACGTTCTTTCGGGATTTTAAAGATTCGGTCTTATGAAAATAGGTATTTCAAGCTTCGGTATATCGGGTATCGGCATTTTGTACTTTCGGTATTTTGATTTTCAAATGTAGATATTATGAACTTTCGGGATTATAATACGTACCCGTCACGTGGTTTTTTTGTTTACATTTAAATAAGTACCTAAACAAAATGGAGTATAGCAAGGTACTTCGCTGGGTTGTCAACGCATTTGGAGTCTTAGGATTGAAGTCTTGAGATTGCAGATGCCGATGGGTCTCACATCCCACTTACCTTCAGGTGGCCTGTGTAATCGCATGATTGTATTTTAAAAATTCAAATAGCAAATATTGAAATGCGTTGCCAACTCCGAGGAATGCCTCTATGCTAGTAATTTCACCGGTTGTCTTACCCCCACACCGGAACACAACAATGCGAACACTGCTGCTTGATAATGTGTAAGTGTAATAGTTCTGTTAGTAACCTCAGATTGAACTTCTGGCATTTACAGATATTTGAGCATTTATAAAAAAGTTGGTGTACCGATACAGACATGTTTAACAGTCGGCCCTTTAGCATTAGTTTAGTTTAGTTTATTTATTAATTAATGTAATATTACAATATAAGTTGCATTGCATGTCAAAAAATACGAAATTACATTGAGATCGTCAAAACATAAATACTAATAATCAAAGAATACAAAAGTAATTAATTAAAACAACAACAACAGATATTTGAGTATTTCAAAAAAAGTTGGTATACCAATAGAGAAATTTTTGAACAGTCGTTATTTTTTCCTATTTTGAGTCTGTGTTTAAATTTGTACAGGCTAAGGCGTCAGAGGGCGCTGGGGAGGACGGCAAGCTCAGCATGATGGAGGTGACCCTCAAGCAACTGAGGGACAAGGTAAATAGATCCAGGATGAGGGGAAATTTCAAATGTTTTCAGTCAGACAAATTATTGTTTATTTATTGAGGAAACAGCACATAAAGATTCCTGCGTGTGTGCGTGTGTATGGGTGCGTGCGTGTGCGTGCGTGCGCGTGTGTGCGCGCGCATGTGTGTGTGTGTGTGTGGTTTTATTCGTGTAACGTGTCTACCTGTGTGTCTGTCTGTTGTATCGAAGCCCCTAAACGGATAGACCAAAATGGACACGGTTTTTTTTTAAAGGTGTAAGCCAGATGTGTAGATATTTCAGAATTTATTTCAGGAACATCTGGTACTCTATAGATAAATAAAAATACTGAAATATGTACTTTCCTAAAAAAAAGCATTTTGCTAAATGTTTGTGAAATGAATCAGTTTGTGAAATGGGGTCCATATTGGCTCACCTAATTATTTTTACTCATAACGACTCATAAGTCCTAATTATCGCAACTCCTAACGTATTTATTTCAGCAACTGTTACATTTTCAGGATTTTTATAAATCAAACCTAACCTAACCTAGTCTTATCTACACATTGAATATTTCAGAACTTCTGAAAAGTTTACGGTTCCAGCGGTATAAAAAATTCATTTTCGGAGTTCCGATAATAGGAGTTGCAATTTTAGTTGAACTTTGGCGCTCCCTGTGAAATGTTTTTTTGGAAATGTTGGTGAACCGTAGAGATATCAGCTCTGAAACAAGGGGTCACCATTACTGCCCATCTACGTAGAAAAAGCACATCTACTATATACAGTGGTGGCCACATAATTAGGGACACTTGTTTTTTTCCCACACTATTGCCTACAAATATGACTTTTCAATTTTGACCACTAATCAAAAACTTCTCGACCAATTTTATTGCTAAATACATTTTACTTTACATAATTAACTGAGGTTTAAACTGATGTGCAGTGAACTAATATTAAAAACGGACCTTATATTTTATAAGGATTTAAAAACTAAGTGCTGACGCGTCCATACAAAATTCTACAACTTTGTATGTGCGCCGAATATTTATTTTTTCCAATCCTTATAAAATGAAAGATCCGATCTCAACAGAGATAAATTGTACAACTTTACTTTATTAGTTAACGATATGTGTAACTAAAAATATAATTGGTTAAGAACTTTTTGATTTGTTTTAAAAATTGAAAAGCCATATTTGTAGGCAATTATGGGAAAAAAACAAGTGTCCCTAATTATGTGACCACCACTGTATATGAACGGTATTGCATTTTCAACCATATTATAACCCTTGAGAGTTTAATATGCTTCTATGAATTAATTGCACTTGTGCCTTTTCTCTGTACGAGGGCAGTTTATATAACCTCGTAAGGCCCAATATGCAATGGAATGTACATAATCAAGGCAATTTAATTTGGACTGTATTGCAATAGGAATAAGTTTTATTTTCCTATCTTTTTAAACTGAAAGTGGCATTATCGAACAAACGTATTTGAACTTTATTGCCTTGGTGGTAGATTCAAAGTCCCACTCACAAAAAACTCCCTGTTTGTAGTATCGTGGGGCTTATGAGCATACCTGGGATAACTCGGGGCATCTATACGAAAGTGATGTATCAAAATATTTAATCGACAAAAAAATATATCGATGTTACTGCCAACATCTAAAAGTTATTCGACATAAATAAATATTACTTATTTTCCCCTCATTTTTAAATAAAAAAATAAACAAATTAAAACGTGTATTTATATGTTTACTTTACAATAGTTTTCATAATATACAATCAAATATTTTCCATATCCATTAATGATTGCCGTCTAGATGAAAATATCCACTTTAAACTGCTAAACGTTCTGTCAACGTCCACAGTCGTCAACGGGGCATTCTTAAAATATTTATAATTACTCAAACCCAATTTCTCATTCATGTTGGTTATTGAAATTTCCTCACCTTTTATAAGACTGTTTACTTTTTTCATGGTGGTTTTCATATTACCTCTTTTGCTATTCTTAGGTACTCTAAGAAATGAATGGTACTGACAGTAAATTGTCATTTTGATTAAAAAGACAATACGCATGCTTTTATTATCTTAAGAGGCTCGATATCAGATATGACATCGAACCTCTTTATAGTAAAGAGTGGTCCGGAAAAAAAGTAGCAGCACATAATTATGGATTATTTGTTTATTTTGTGGTCATTTTTAAGCAGTGCATTTGTTATAGTAATCTGTAGATACTATTCAATAAAATAAAAAATAACAATCGTAAAAACGAACGGGCGATCTAAAGTTTTCGCCTTTTATATTACATCTTACCTAAAACTTTTTGAACAGCGTCTTCTGAGAGAATTAATGAGGTGTTTGTCATAAACATAGTTTTTCCTTAAAGTTTGATGGGCTACTTAATACCTTATTAAATTTTCTTTTGATCAATAGTTAACTTTTTTGATTTGACTTCACTTTGAGGTAGTTACATGGAATTTCAACATTGGTGTATTTACCATTTTTATAGAAATTTGTCTCCCATAGAAAAACCTCTGTCAGAGGTTAGATTGGAGAGACTTCCTTACTACAAAGTAAAATCCAGTTTATTGGTATAACTTATCCGTAAGATGATATTCCTAAAAGCATAAAACAAGTTGTGAAAATGGAAATTCAATTGTGGCATTGTAGAAAACGGCAAGCGAAGATTGTCAAATTGTGTTGTTCAAAAAGTTATAAAGTACCTGCACTAAATATTGAGAAAACTCAAAGAATCTCATACATTTCAATATGATTGTATTTTTATTTCATAGTATGATATCTACAGATTACTAAAAAAAGAAACTGATTCATAATTAGCAATAAATAAAAAATATATACCAGATAATACATTGCTACTTTTTTACTGAACCACTCCTTAATCGAGAATGTTCAATGTGCACATGTATTAATTTAATTATATCGACATCTTTTTTATCGATAGCAAATCCCTAGAACTTGCCCCGAGTTATCCCAGGTATGCTTATGAGGTAGTGCATATGTATTAAGAGTTATTAATGAACAATATGAATTCAGGTCGAAGCCGCCAAAGCGATAGTCGAAAGCAAGAAGTCCGACGTCGAAAACAACAAGGGGCAGTTGTCGGAGTTGACAGCGACTGTCGCGGAGCTCGGCGACAAGTGTCAGAAGGTGTGGCAGCTGTACGAGGAGAGACGGCAGGAGTATCTGGAGAGGAAGACTACTGCGCCCGCCGAGTCCGCCTGGCCCGTTGCTGGTGAGATATGCTTACCTCACTACACGCTAGGAATTTATATGTAGTTTCCTATGGGCCCTCTGCACTATCGGCGAATACACGCTGTATTCGCCGATGATCGCCTGCGACCCGTGTTTTGTCGGTTTTTCGGGCAAGCATCAAAGGGAATCGCCGCGTGATGCGTTGAGCTGCCCACACTATCGCCGATCATTGATTCTCCTGTGGACAATTAATAAAAAAATAAATTGTATTATATAATGTATCTACATACTTCGTTTTATTATGATTAATGCTCAAACACCACAATCTTCTTTTCCTCCATTTATTAAATAATAAAGCAGCAGCACAATCCACGTCCATCTTGTACGCTTGCTGTTCGAAAAGGACTACGGGTGATAGTGTGGATGCTTGCACGATCATCGTGCCGATTAGACGATCAGACCTTCAACGATCATCGCCGATAGTGTAAAAGGCCCATTAGGGTTCTCTACCCGAAGGGCTTCTAATGAGACCTTTTTAATATGCCTACGCCGTTCGTACGTCCGTCCTAACTTTAAACACTTACTAAACTACTGGCACTTGCAAGCGGCAATTCAACGCACAGACTGCACGTCATCACCATCAACCTCCGGTCTCAAAGGGGGGCTGGTGTGGCGACCTAGCGACATCTAACGGCAACTTGTATCAACCAACTCGCTACCTCGCTAGCGCCACCAGCGTCAGACAGCGCAACTTAAGTGTTCTACAACGCGCTAACGAAGTTTCTCCAGTCAGATGACATATATACAACTTTCAACTTCATTCCAATGGACTTCGGTCCCCAGGCATAACACCCGCCTGGAGAGAGATCTCTCTATTGTCCTCTCTTCCTACAACTGTATTTTTCGAACCGTAATATATAGCGGGTTGTTTTTTTTATTCAGAATATGTTTTATTACGGCGGATTTACTAAATTTGTTTTGAGGAAAGTGAAATAATAATGGGACCCCATACATGAAACGTTTTTATACGTATTTTTTTTTGTTGTATCGTAAAAACGGGAAAATATCAAAGGGCATTGGGTTTTGTTTGAAGAATATTGTCATTTTTTTTTTCAGCGGCCACGCATAATTTTTACATATACTCGAAACTGTAATTTAAGACCAAAAAAACTACGATAGATACGTCACTGTCACAAGTGTCAAAGTCGCTTATGTCAGTGTCAATTAGGGCATGCAGTACCGGGCCCGGTTCCGAAACTTCCATTTCCCGGTTCTAAGCAGGGACGGTACCGGGATTCCCGGTTGTCCCGGTTCTTTATTTTTTACCTCAAATCATCGCAATCATGGACATTTGAGATAAAAAACGATCGAAAAACATTAGGAAACTTTGAATATACCTATAATAAATATGCAATAAAATCATACACGTTTTCTTCAACAAAAACATATCTTGATTAAGTAAAATACTTACTAGAAAGTTATTTGTTGTTTGTTTTTTACAAATCTAGAGATTAATTATTGCAAATATGCCACAAAATATGACGGATGTTGATGCGATGTTGCCGCTTGTGCCGGCTTCGTCGCTCAGGTGTGAATTGGATATATGTGATACGCGCCACGATATTTGTTTGGTATTTATGGAAAGAACCGGGAGAACCGGGATGTAATCTTCAGTACCGGTTCTTTAGGACCGGTGAAATTCCCGGGATTTCCCGGGAATTACAGAACCGGGATTTCCCGGGAGCATGCCCTAGTGTCAATGGAACATTTCAGAGTTAGCCAACCTTTTTGCATTGATAATCAAATTGTTGTTAATATTTGTACATAATTCTAACATTTTCAATATCAAAAGTTATATTTAACAATAGGGAATATGCATTCAATGTTTTTTCTACCCGATATTCAAAACATTAAAATATCCCAAAACAAATATTTTCTCATATAATGTGTTAAGTAATTAAAGGGCGGGTGTGTGTGTTCAAGTGCGTTTTTTTTTATCAGCTCAAACAAAATGACAAGCTAAATTCGGATGCCTTACACTTATGCTTGATTTAAACTTGACAGTTACCCATGGACCCCATGGTGTCATGGCTGGTAAAATGCCCTATGATTTGGCCTGTTATTTTGTCGAATAGCTAAACGTATGTAATATTTAAATTGCATCTAACGTTGTTTACAACTACTGTTTATTTATCGTACCAAATGTTATTAATACCTGAAGTATTACAAGTGCAATAACAGTTTTGCGACCAAAAATCTTCTATGGTTAAGTAATTAATAGGCCATCTTGTATTTGTGTAAGTAACTTGAATTAACTTGTTTATTTAAATGGAAGGTTTAAAACTACCTACAAATAAATATTCTTAGTGCGGTCTTTAAAAAGTGGAAATATACTAAGGCAAATATTTGTTTAATTAGTGGCAACCCACGTTGGTCTTTAATTACAGTTTCGAGTATAGTTATTTAGAGGACCTCTAAATACACATAGATATATATAATTTATGGCGTTAAATAATATCGGAGCTGAGATTTTAAAGATATAAGTATTCAGTTTTTAGTACAAAAGTACACCCAAGTATGAATATTTAAATATCTCGGCTCCGATGCACTTAAGAGTATTACATTACATAACAAAATATGTTTATTTTTTATAATTCTACCATAATTTATCACTTTTACGAATGGCCGCTCCCCTTGAAAATGTATGAATTTCACAAATGACAACACTTTTACCCAAACCCCTTTGATATGATTATAGTACAAACCCTGAAGAACAACAAATACTAAGAAACGGTCAAGTGTGAGTTGGGCTCGCGCTGATTTGATTCGAAATCAAATTCAAATCTGAAGAGATGATACCTACTGTGTGGCGATAAAGTACCCTCGGTGCGCGAGTCCGACTCGTAAATGACCAGTACCTTTTTCATTATGGCATTCGATGTTCCAACAACAATTCTTTTTAGCAGAATGGGCTAAGGAGCGTTCGCTTATTCTGCCAAAAAAATTAATTAAATGGTTTTTGTATCCGAATAATTATGTGTGTGGTTTCACCTGATGGTTCCTACTGAAGATCAGCACTGACTTCAATGCCAGTATTACCCCGAGCTGGGACCATTTCGTGACTACATTCTTCTCGGGCGCATTTCTCTGTTCTTCCTTGTTGTCTCACGAATAAATGTTTTTCTTTCTTTTTTATTTTCTTTCTAGTGAATAACTAAGGCGTTTTGAAATCTTTAACATCTTATGTTGTTAATTGTTCAGAACCGGATTGGGGCACAACCAATGACGCCTGGGGCGAGCCGGAGGCCGAGGCGTGGGGCGATGCTCCGGCCACCACAGGTGAGTTACACCTTTTTACAACCTTTTTTTTATCTATTTTACATAGAGACCATGTAAGACCATGTCGGACCATGTTCAGTGTAGGGTTCCGAAGCAGCCATTACTACACATTAACAAAATTGAAATTTGCATTGAAGAGCAAAGAATATTGAACTTTATTTGCTTGTTGGTAGAATCAAATTCCTTCTCACAAAAATCTCCCTCTTTGTAGTATGGTGGGCCCAGAGTTGGGCAAAATTTATCTTTTTAAGTATCCGGGAAGATAACTACGGTAGCGGTATCGAGTGACGGCACTTTTGATAGCTGACAAATACTGTTGTGAAACACTCCATTTTACTATCGTAAAAAATTCAGTCAAGTGCGAGAAGTATGTTTTTAAAAAGTTTATTGTAGAAATAACGCATAAAATAGAAGGCCATAAATTGTAGATCAAACTCGAAATAAACTGTGTGGCTAGAAAAGACGACATTGTCAAAAAGTTGAAATATTGTGTCAAAATATACAAAATGTGAAATTATTGATAAATGAGTGAATAATAATCATTAAACCACGTTAACTCAGAGCTAGGACGCGAGTTTGCCAGCGGCGGTGACGTGAAAGTGCAGTGACTTCATTGTCATACGTTGTTGTACCAGTCAGCGCTCCTTTGTTATCATCACGCGAAGTGTTTTTTACTGTAAATCATTCGTTATTTGAAATAACCAAAAAATCAGTCATTTTTTATATTGAATTTATATACATAGATGAGCTTTATTCTTATCTAGATAAATTAGTTGGGCTTTTAAATAAAATATGAATGTTAGTAGCACAGTCACTGTTACTATTATCTTATGTCATGAGGCAATTTCCCAAGTCGCTTAACAAAGTGTCAAAGCCACCTAGCAAGCGTTCTATCACAGAGTGGCTCATGCGTCACGACTACCACCAGACCGAGAAACTACTGGAAGTCCCATATTAAAAATATATTTTACGTAGGTGAAGACGTAAAATTGTGTACTCATCACGGGCAGTAAAAAAGAAAGCCCTCTATCGCATATTTACTACCCTCGCCTACGGCTCGGGTCTCAAATACCTGCGATTTCGGGCTTTCTTTCTTTTACAACCCTTGTTAAGTAATGTACTATTATTTTTCCGTACTAAACAGTTATTTATTTATATGGTATTAATAATATTACATATATATTTTAAGACACGCAAATCCATACATTCACACGTACCCGCTCACTAGAATTTGTATGTTTAAGTGGTTAGTTTTAGTTTAATATGTAAGTAATAATCAGGGATCGTAAAATGCGAGCAAAATTCATTAAAGTGCTTGGGTTGTCACTTATAATATAATCGAATAAATTAAATATGTATGGAGGAATGTGTTTATACTTATGAAAGCACTTGTTATCATTATGGTAATAAATTGCCCCTATCAGTGTTCATGGTTTATCTAAAATGTTAAACTAAAACTTATTAAAATTGATAAGTACATTGTCTATAGATTTTCGAGATTGTCAATCTGATTGTATTATTTGCATTGTCTCGCCATGGTACTTGCAAAAAACTTACTGTCCCAAGTCTAAAATGGGGAATAATTCGATTTTGAAATTTGAAATTTTATGGTTATTTTGTACCTAATATTTTAGTTCATAAATTTAGAACCATCGCCAACCCTAACTGGTTGTCATACGTCATTTCAATGGATTTTACTCGCATTTTACGATCCCTGGTAATAATGTAATAATCCTCTGCAAAGTTTTATTTTATTTTATTAAGAGTGTATCTTTAAAATTGTATTCTACTGGGTCCTGTAACACAGGGCTTCCTAGCTCAGGATCCAGGACTAAAGATAAATTGTACTAAGATAATTGCCAATAAAAAAAAATCATTTTTTAAATTCTGTTAAATTCGAGTGATACAAAATACAAGTACTCATTCGTAACATAACTGTAGAAGGAAGAGCGGTGACTCCAATAATGTGACTCCATCTACAAGGGATGGAGTCATCCTATTGGAATCACCGCTCTTCCTGTACCTCATGTATTTTATGAATAAAGAATTTTGTATTTATATTTGTATTTTGTACTTAACGATTTTACGAGCAATGTCAGTGAAACGGTTGTACCCGACGAGACATTGCGTTTAAGTTTATTTATCTAAGCTTACTTCAATAACAAACGAGGTTTGTTATCTTCATCTAGATACTTTATTTAAATAAAAGAGTTGGCAACACATTATTTAACATTGACGTTATCTTCTAATAAATTATTTTATTTAAGATAATTATGTAGATAACAAATTATTTAAATAACGCCCAACTCTGGGTGGGCCTCATGAGGTTAAATGATCTCTTTATAAAAAACAAAAAAACCGCCTTCAAAAACGCAAAAAATAACTTCTTTAAAATTGTAGGCACCTAATAGGTTAGTCCAACTGATGTCGGCTTTTTGTTGAAAATGTTGTGGTCGCCGACTTCAGTTGGACTAACCTATTAGGTGCCTACAATTTTAAAGAAGTTATTTTTTGCGTTTTTGAAGGCGGTTTTTTGTTTTTTTAAAACATTTATTTTATTTTAAACTTTTTAGTGATCATAATACGCTGTTACGTAGTCCCACTTCTTAGTTGAAATGACTTTAACTTATATCAAGCGCGCCGCAAGCAACGCCGCGGGAAAGACATAGTCATATTTCAACAAGTAAATATTATTCGTTGTAGGTAGTCGCTCAACTATCTTAATCGAGATATCTTATCGCCACCCTTGAAATCGGTACCATTGAGGAGTTCCCGTGGCCATCTGTGGTCTTCATCATCAGTTCCACTTCACCAAATGATACTTTCTGAATGCAAATGCTGGACTTGTTACTAAAAATACTAAAATCGCTATATGTTTGCCTACAATATTGGAGGAGTTCCCTCAATTCCTCACGGATCCTCTCATCAGATTCAGATTTGGTGACAATGGGACCACCTCGAAAGTATACTCTATCAAACCAAAAAAAAAATTTTGAAATCGGTCGACAATTGACGGAGTAATCGGTGAACATACATTAAAAAAAAATACATACAGTGGAACGTATAACCTCCTCCTTTTTTGAAGTCGGTTAAAAATGAAAACCGCCGGCGCGGATGTCTTTTTACCCGACTGCGTTTCTTTTTTGGATCCCAGTTGTCTACCGTATTGCGAGACAGGCGTGAAGGTATGTATGGTCCATACCAATAGACTTGTCTTATTTAATAAACACTTTTATAACACCAAATTGCATCTTTTTTTGGCCAAAATAGACGTTTTCTGTTGAATAAAGCAACAAGAGACCACATTTTGCACACCATTTTCCTGATTTTATATCATGGATGTTTTTTTATGATAAAATTGTTATTTTAGGCGAAAAGGAGGCATTTTGAGTTTGTAATAGTACATTGTGTATTAAGGGTGGTAAAGACAGAATTACAAACGAGAGTCTGTTAGAAGCGCGAAGCCGAAGGCTGAGGGCTTTAATGACTCGAGCTTTGTATTTCCTTTACCACCCGTGTAACATATAATGTTTTTCATCACAATTGCGAGGAAATGAAATAAAATCAGACAAAAGAACATATTTTTAACTTACGATTGTCACTAATAATTTTAGCCGCGTTGGCGATATCCGGCGTAGTCGCATTATCCATTTCTTCTGATGAAGACATGTTTTTTATTGATATATAAATTTTAATATGTGCACAAAGACACCCTTTTAAGTATTATTTTGGAATCACACAGTTTATAATCAGTATTTATAAATTAGCGGCAGACTACATCATTGTCTATGACTTACCACAGATAATGTCAAACTTGTTCAGGAGTCCGATTCTAGTGACAGTCGAGATCAATAGTTAATATGCGAGATTTTTAGAAAATTGTATGAAACTGACATTTCATCTTTAATGAAACTTCATATCGAATGGCACAAGAATTGGGGTCCTGGCGTATTATGATAGTTTAGTCCACGTATTATATTTAAAAAAAAAAGCTATTACGCACGATAGTTTTGGATTTACGGTCGATTTTTCTAGAATATTAGACCACTATTTACGAGCAAGTGTGATGAAATAGTGTTTACTAAATAAGACAAGTCAATTGGTGTGGACTGTATGTATTTAAATGGTTCTCTATCGTTTGACCGAATTTCATATGCAATAATTTCGTTTGACCGAATTTCATATTTTATGCATTAATTTCGTTTGCCTGAATTTCATGTTACATAATTTTATATGCAGTAACAAATCATGTGCCATAATGATCATTTGGTATATTTTCACTTGACATAATTGTTAGGTGCCATAACGATACGTATGCCATATTTTTCATTTTCCATATTATCAAGTGTTATAAAATTTTATGCTATATATTTAAAACCCCATAAAAAATTCAGAATGCGTATTATCTTTATTTTGTTTTTTTTTGTTATATCGTAAGTATCTCTCTCGCTCGGCTCGCGCGCTGCAAGACCGCAGTTTTACCTAACACCCCTTCTCGCTTCGCTCGTCGTCGGGGACGGGGACCTTCCTTAAAGTAGGTAGGTTAGAATAGGTAAGTTATTATAATAGTAGTACGTAATCCAGATAATACCAGTACTTCATTATACCCACTGAAACACACTGATACAGTCTGGGTCTGCTCTCTCCGAAATTATGGCAAATGAAGTGTTATGGCATATAATATTAGGGATTATGAACATTATAGAAAGTAAATATTATGGAAAGTGTTATTATGGTATCTGATATTAGGGAGATTGAACATTATGACACTAGAGTATTATGGCATTCAAATATAATGGTATGTGATATTAGGGAAAATGAAGGTTATGGCCAGTGACCATTATGGAATTATTGCAAATGAAATTATGAAAAATGAAGGGATACCATTTAAATGTAGTGTTTGTTTGTGGCAGCCACCGAGCCGGTCCCGGCGGCGGCGCCGGCGCCGGTGCCGGCGGCCAGCGCGCCGCGGTGGAGATGCGTGTACGAGTTCAGCGCGAGAACCGTGGACGAGCTCAGTCTACAGCCTGGCGACTTGGTGAGGACAACCTTAACTGATTTCTAATTCAACACCAAAAAATCGTCATATTCCTAACTCGTCATATCATGTACATTTGCATGCATAAACTTATTATAGAGTTCTCTGTGGTTAAAGATAAGAACCTCCTTAGATTAATAGATGAGTGTTACGTGTCTATCATGAAGTGATTGTCACTTTATTATTTAGTACCTGGAAGACGAGCATCACTCGGGTTGAAAACGAAATTTCCCGAAGATGACAACTTGTCAGATCGATTTGTCGCCCCCATAAACCCTTGTATTTCAAATTTCATCGAAATCGTTGGAGCTACAAGAATTGCTCGTTTAAAGGTATTAGATAGATATCGTGTCATACACTTCTTAGTACAATCTGTCCCAATACTTATTAATCCAGCAAGCACGTGTATGCGATTTTGTTTGACTGTACAATGACGACTTCGGAATATGACGAATCAGGAATATGACGAGTTAGGAATATGACCAATTAGGAATATGACGAATCAGGAACAAATCAAAAAATCTACCACATACAATGGTGGTCACATAATAGGGAATATTCATGCCTTTTGTCTCAGCTTCCGTAAGAGCAGATTCATGTACCAAACAGTAGTGAAAATCATTTTTTAAATAGCTATAAAAATAACCGAGATATGAGCCAACAAAGATTTGTTCCTATCTCTTTCTAGTAAAACTGAATTTTACGTGGAGTTTATATAGCCGACCTGTTACATGACGTCACAGTGCATATCGGATATCTCTGTCTGATCGCTGTCTAATTAGCAGTTTAAAATGCTTGTGTGATCCGTATTTCTTGGCCGATTTTAATTGGAATTTTCACTTTTGGTGATCTTTTTTGGTATTTTCATGTTTTGTTAACAAACGCGATTTAAAAAATCCGTGCGTATTGCCTATTGAGGGGCACACTACATAATTCTGAATTGATCAAAATTCGGAATTTTCAGCTGTGAAAAAATGTCATAAATGTTCCCTATTGATGAACCGGTGATTTTATTGTAGGTGAGCGACGCTCCAGCTCCCAGAGGAGACGCAGAGCCCGGTTGGAGATGGGGCATGGCTAGAGGTTAGTACATTATTGCCTAGACCAGGAAAGTAGAGAATTGCCTGACGAAATGGTTGGCAGGCCGAGCCTTGGCGAGGCCTACTAATATCTGAGTCATGCAATCCTGAGTTTTCGCCGAGGCATATATACTTAATGCTTTTCTCAAACGATTCGAAGAAATGAAACAAATACATAGTTATAAGTAATTCAGAGAAAAACTACGAGTATTAAAATAGTTTAAAATAAAATAGTTTAACGACGCGCTGGCCTAGTTGGTAGTGACCCTGCCTACGAAGCTAGCGGTCCTGGGTTCAAAACCTGGTAAGGGCAGATATTTGTGTGATGACCGCGGATATTAGTTCCTGAGTCATGGATGTTCTCTATGTATTTAAGTATGTATTTCTCTATATAAGTATTTATATCGTTGCCTAGTACCCATAGTACAAGCCTAGAGCTTAGTTTGGGACTAGGTCAATTGGTGTGACATTGTCCCCTGATATTTATTATGATTATTATTAGTTTCACGCACAATGAACCGCTGCCCAACACGGCACTCACCCACAAGTTGGGTGTACGGGATTTTTTTCATGGTCCTTTCGATTTTATAAGCAATAGAGAGTATTTTTGAATAATACATCGCAGCGGGCAGGAATGGGTTACGTTTATTTTACTCCTAGGAATAAAATGAGGCTCTTTCCGTCTTCGTGTTTCAAAAGGAAAGCCATCCTTTCATAGCATGTTTGAGAAATTATGTTTGTCATAGGTCAATCTGGCTGGTTCCCCGAGTCGTACGTTGAGGATATCAATGCTGCTGCGGCCTACGCGGCCGAAGTCATCGAGCCGTTGGAGACGAAGACGCAACTCGAAGGTGAGCTTTCTTAAAAATAGTGTTCGCATTGTTGTGTTCCCGTGCGCGGGTAAGACAAAAAAACAGGTCAAGGGCGAGTCGGACTCGCGCCTCGAGTGTTCCGTATTTAAGATAATATGCTTGGTAGCCGCAAAATAAAATACTCATTCTGCTATGAACTTTATTTTCTATGCAATAAGGTCCATTTTGACTAGTCTAAGTATTTTTGTTATCTCTCAAAAACTGTAAATAATTAACACTTCAATTTATTTTTCCCATATTAATAATTATCTATACGCCAGGATTTTTTCAGATCTTTTGATTCGGGTGGGGGGAACGGTAATTTTTTGTACATTTTTGGCAATAAATTAAAAAAAAAAATTAGAATTGTGTAGATTGAGCCTTTTCATATGACACCCCATGTTTTGTTTAAAGGAATCGCTGAGGTACCGGAAGCGGAAATAGCGAACGACTTGGGCGGTGCAATGCCAGTTGTTGGTAAGCACTCTGTTATTTTTTATGGTTCCGTACGCAAAGAGTGCCAAAGGACCTTATTACTAAGGTTAAGGTTGTATATCCGTCTGTCATAGGGCCATACCTTTTGAACCGAGTTTGTATTATGGCCGCTATAACAACAAATAATAAAAAAAGTTAAAAATTATGCAATAAAACGTTTCTCAGCGGATGTTTTCAACAGCGTTCATTATGCAACAGTTGTATAATGAACTATTTTGATACTCTTGTTCATCCTGGTGTTTTGTTTCAGAGGGGGGCGATTTCTACATAGCGGCATACCCATACAACTCCGCGGAGCCCGGCGACCTGGTGTTCGAGGCGGGCGAGCGCATCGAGGTCACGCGCCGCGACGGGGACTGGTGGACGGGACGCATCGGCATACGGTAGGCTTCTACCAGGCTCTATGGTGCCTAGATAGTGGCGTGTCAGTACTCCATGGGGTTTAGCGACCTGTTGTTAGATGGGGGGTGCAGAGGCATCCGGTAGGTTTCTACCAGGCTCTTTGGTTCCTATAGGGCGTGGCCGTACAACTTCACGGGGCTTAGCGACCTGGTGTTAGATGGGGGAGGGACTGGTGGACGGGACGCATCGGCATCCGGTAGGCTTCTACCAGGCCCTTTGGTTCCTAGAAGGCGGCGTGTCCGTACAACTTTATGGGGCTTAGCGACCTGATGTTAGATGGGGGGAGACTGGTGGACGGGACGCATCGGCATCCGGTAGGCTTCTATCAGGCCCTTTGGTTCCTAGAAGGCGGCGTGTCCGTACAACTTTATGGGGCTTAGCGACCTGATGTTAGATGGGGGGAGACTGGTGGACGGGACGCATCGGCATCCGGTAGGCTTCTATCAGGCCCTTTGGTTCCTAGAAGGCGGCGTGTCCGTACAACTTTATGGGGCTTAGCGACCTGATGTTAGATGGGGGGAGACTGGTGGACGGGACGCATCGGCATCCGGTAGGCTTCTACCAGGCCCTTTGGTTCCTAGAAGGCGGCGTGTCCGTACAACTTTATGGGGCTTAGCGACCTGATGTTAGATGGGGGGAGACTGGTGGACGGGACGCATCGGCATCCGTTAGGCTTCTATCAGGCCCTTTGGTTCCTAGAAGGCGGCGTGTCCGTACAACTTTATGGGGCTTAGCGACCTGATGTTAGATGGGGGGAGACTGGTGGACGGGACGCATCGACATCCGTTAGGCTTCTATCAGGCCCTTTGGTTCCTAGAAGGCGGCGTGTCCGTACAACTTTATGGGGCTTAGCGACCTGATGTTAGATGGGGGGAGACTGGTGGACGCGACGCATCGGCATCCGGTAGGCTTCTACCAGGCCCTTTGGTTCCTAGAAGGCGGCGTGTTCGTACAACTTTATGGGGCTTAGCGACCTGATGTTAGATGGGGGGAGACTGGTGGACGGGACGCATCGGCATCCGTTAGGCTTCTATCAGGCCCTTTGGTTCCTAGAAGGCGGCGTGTCCGTACAACTTTATGGGGCTTAGCGACCTGATGTTAGATGGGGGGAGACTGGTGGACGGGACGCATCGGCATCCGTTAGGCTTTTATCAGGCCCTTTGGTTCCTAGAAGGCGGCGTGTCCGTACAACTTTATGGGGCTTAGCGACCTGATGTTAGATGGGGGGAGACTGGTGGACGGGACGCATCGGCATCCGGTAGGCTTCTACCAGGCCCTTTGGTTCCTAGAAGGCGGCGTGTTCGTACAACTTTATGGGGCTTAGCGACCTGATGTTAGATGGGGGGAGACTGGTGGACGGGACGCATCGGCATCCGTTAGGCTTCTATCAGGCCCTTTGGTTCCTAGAAGGCGGCGTGTCCGTACAACTTTATGGGGCTTAGCGACCTGATGTTAGATGGGGGGAGACTGGTGGACGGGACGCATCGGCATCCGGTAGGCTTCTACCAGGCCGTTCCTAGAAGGCGGCGTGTTCGTACAACTTTATGGGGCTTAGCGACCTGATGTTAGATGGGGGGAGACTGGTGGACGGGACGTATCGGCATCCGGTAGACTTGAATAAATAAGTGAATAAATTATTCCGGTATCTATAGACACCCGAAAAAATTACATATTTCCGTTACACAGAACCGGCATCTTCCCATCAAACTACGTAACCAAAGACGCGACGACCACGTCGGAGCCTATCGCGCCGATCCCGGAGGCGGTCGAACCGGAACCTGAACCGGAGCCGGCGCCGCAACCGGCTCCGGTTCCGGTGCAACAACCGGTGCCGGCGGTGACGCCGACGCCTTTTGTACCTCCGGAACCAGTGCAGGTATGTTGTTATTATCATTCAGTAGTTCCTTATTTACTTGAGTAAATCATAATAAAAATAAAAATCTTTTTCTAGCTTTTGAGACAAAGCATGACTTTTTTCAGAACACCATTTAAATCTTTTTTCCTGTTGTCAATTTCATATATTCTGTTTTAATGTACAATAATTGAAAAATACACTGTCAAATGTCAATTTTCATTCAATATAACAATAATTTCTATAAACTTTGTTTTTTTTGCTACTTTTTGCTTTTTTTATTATACTAAATCACTTAAAGGTTAGCTGCAAGAGATCTCTTAAACGGATAAGTTCGCATTTGTACATTCCTGTTCCGTAAATATTATATTTTAATTTCTGTGTTTTGTACAATATAACGTGTTTGTTATTTATCAAAAAGCACAATTATTTTAACAAAAGATTAAGTATCTGCTAAATTGCGATACAGTTTGATAGTAAGATAGTTTTCTGATTTAGTCGAACAAATTATTACCACATAAAAAATAAGCTTGACGAGTTTAACTATAGGTTTATAAATTTACTTCATCTCCTTGGAAGACAGTCCACTTTATCCCTTAGCAATAAACTGAGGGTATACTGCTCTGTCATCAAACCCATCTGGACTTACGGCATTTGCCAGTGGGAGTAACATTCTTTTCACTTCTCATGCTCTTAAAATGTTACTTTAGTCTTTGCACATCGGGACTAAACCTCCTTATTAATCTCTATGGATTAAAGTTTTTTTTTAAATTTACTTTGAAATCCCCTAAAAACCCTATTACGGCGTTTGTGAATGGAGGATTATCGCCATTTTCAGTGATTATGTACTCGTATGGACCATTTTTAGGCCGTGGAAATAACCTCAAAATGACAGCTGTGCAAAAATACGATTTAATTTCGTGAAACACGATTCATGATTACAAATATGAATCTATTTAAATATATTAAGGATAATTTTATTTTATTAGGCATTTCCATTGTCCCATCCGTTTTAGACCTAATTTTGTTCCATAATTGAACAAAAAAGTTCACAGACGCGTGTCTCAAGCGGATGTCACTCGCGCTCGCACTGGTCCCAGCCGGTCCGAGATATCGTGTCCGTGAGCAGTGTCTATGTGTGCGTTGCTCGAGCGCAGTTTGTATGTAGATTGACTTCTGTACCTATCTATTTTGTGCCCGAACCCTCTATCCCACACGCTACTACAGCCAAATCCAGTGAAGAGACTAAAGGGAGCCGATGTGCTGCCTGACTGAGGCGAGCCGGGGCAGTGGCCCTGACTCACCAAGCTTCCCATGAACTACAACCCACTCATATGATAGTCTGGGCAACTGATAGCAGGTCTAAAAGAGTAAAAAATAGTACATTATTGCCTAGGCATGGAAGTAGGCAATTGCGGGCCGAGTATTGGTTTAAACGGACGAGCTGGCGAGTCCGTTTAAAAATACGAAGCCCGCAATTGCTGTTCCTGCCGAGGCAAATATAGTGCTTTTCTCAAAAATCGCAAGAAAAAAATTGTGTTGGAGTAAAATCTTCATCACTTGAACTCATTTTTTAAATTGCATACAAATAGAAACTTCATGTGAAAAAACTATCACTCTTTACAGCCTTTTTGTTTATGACAAGGAGAAACGCAAGCTTTGTTTTTAAAAAAACATAAGATATTCCAGACACAGATAAAAAAGTTATGTTTCGAATAAAATTTGGATGTATAAGACTTGTGCCATTATTATGGGCTTTTTCACTTAAAAAAAAGTTACAAGCTAGGTAGTAATGGAATTTGTATGCAACATTGCGGGCTTGTGAAGCGAGCACGCAATGTTTTTTTTTTAAATTTGAGAACTGTCAGTAAACTATGTACTTCGCGTCTCATTATGTAGATAGTAATGTCAACATTTCCGAACATTTTTGAGAAAATATATTTCCAGGAGCAGAAATCGTCGACCCCCATATCGTCGGAAGTGGCCGCCATCACCGAGTCGGCGGCCGCCGCGCCCGCGCCGCGCCCCGCCTCCGCCGCGCGCCGCGACTCCTACCGCGACTCGGGCCGCGACTCGGGCCGGGACTCCGCCACCGGCCGTCGAAAGACCGAGATCGCGCAGGCCATCGCCACCTATACCGCTGCCAGGTACACACACGGAGACCATAAGCACACACACACGTGCTCTTATAAATTATACACACACACACACACAAACATTCACTCGTTTCTTTTATCAATAATGAGTTTTTCGTTTGACCGCAGTCTCATCTGATGTTGAGCGACGACGAGGTCTAAAGTAGTACACGCTTACCCAGAAAATGCCTATTTAATCTCGCCTTGAAAACACCAAAGTTATATACTCTCACTAAATATACCCACGCATACAGGTACATTCACTAAAGTTGGCACGAATGGAATGAACAAAAGTAATGTCACCTATCACTGTGTATCAAAGGGCGGCCTTTGAACCGATGTTCGAATTTCAAACCTAAAATCTATTATTATTTTACACACTTGTATACTTTCGTTCACTCATTCAATCCATTCGTGCCGACTCTCATGAATCGACCTGTACATATTAAAACGATTAGCTTTTAGAGAACACTTAATATAAATACGTAGATACAATGACAATAAACTCAGTATTCAAAAATTTAAAAATAAATCCAAACTTAACAAATCTTCTATTAAACATTAAGGAGTTCCTATAGTCACCACCTTTCGTCTCCATCATCATACCAACTCAATGATACCATGTTATTATATTGTCACCAATACGTATTACTATGTAAAATTTTCAAAATTTTGTATACCCAGAAAATAAAATTATGGCTGTCGTCAGTGGACTTTATAAACAAATTACTCAAAATTATTTTTTCCCAATATTTTTCACTGAGTCGACGGAGCTCCGCTATCGCGGAGCTCCTATTTCTGGGTGCTTTGGCACTTCGGGCCCGCTGCAAAACGAACATAGCCTAAATCACCTATCTATTCCATTGTAATAACAATAAGAAAACATGCGACTTGGTATTAGCCCGGGGGCTGAGTTAGATTTGGGCTAAGATTTTCAAAGGGGTCGATTAGGCCCGAGAGCTGAGTTGACTATAAAAATATATAAAAAAAACGTAGTGGGCATTTCGGCGGGCCGAGTGAGGTGTGGGCTTAGTTGACCAATAGAATAATACAAATTATTTTTAGTTTAATGTATTTGACATGTAATATTTTTAATTTTTACATTTATGTGTAACGTTTGTAATTTTTGGATTTGTAATGTTTTTATTTGTGATAGTTCTAATAATTTATATTTGTTGCTTTATTACCTTGTAATGTAACTTACTTTTAAGTTTTATTGTATTTTATGCTTAGAAAATGACCTTCTGCTGGAGTTTCTTGCGGCGCTTCTTCTCCGCAATGATGGTCTTGTCCGAAGCGCTAGTAGATTCACTTTATATTACCGACGTGTAAAAGAGTCCGTATGTGGCCAATTTACTAAATAAATATTTTGACTTGATTTGATTTGATTCGTAAGTTAACAGAAAAACACTCAGCTAGCCTGTTAGTAACTAAACCCTAGGACAATCTCATATAACTAACCATAAATTTTGCCATATACCCCCTTACTAATAAACGTTGAGTAACGATGGTATAGCTATACAATGTTTTGTCCTTATCTGTCAAATTCAAATGTCACAATGACAGATAAGGACAGAACATTGTATAGCTATACCACCGTTACTCAACGTATATTAGTAAGGGGATTAATGGACCCGATTCCACGTGCACATCGCTTAAATAGCCTAAAATTAAATTTTCTAATTTTTAGACATAGTTTAGACGGCAGATTTAACAAGTGCTATTCCAGAATGTCAATACAATATTGAATGGACCGCCTAAAATAAGAAGCGTCAGATTCAAATTAGCGCTGTCATTTGATTATGACAGCTGCTCATAGAATAGAAAAGTGTTTAAAGTGGTGTTAGCGACACCTAAATAAAATTAGGAAGTTTAGAGGCCACTGTAGAATCGGGTCTAATGTTTAATTTGTTAGCAAGTATTTAATACACGCCGTAATTCAATTAGTATATTTACTGGCGTAAGATGTGGTTTCCTATAATTGGGTAAGCACCTTTAGATGATTTAGATGTTCAAATAGATATAAGCATAAGTCGGATGTATTATCTGGTGGAAATCCTCAATAAATAAAAAATCTCTTCCAGCACTGAACAGCTGTCCTTCACCAAGGGGCAGCTGCTGGTGGTTCGCAAGAAGGCCGACACGGGCTGGTGGGAGGGGGAGCTGCAGGCCAAGGGCCGCAACCGGCAGCTCGGCTGGTTCCCGGCCAGCTACGTCAAGGTGAGGATCACGCAAACCCTGCTACAGATGTAGTGAAAAATCCTTCCTCATAGCCTGGGAAATAATAGTCAACACTATAGCGAAGATAACGTGTTTCTGTTCTTCTTCTAGATCCTTCAGTCGTCAGGACGTACTTCCGGCAGGACGACGCCGGTGCTATCATCCAAGATGGACACCATGCCCGCCGAAACTGTCATAGACAAGGTAGACATTGTTTTTAAGACGGCCCCGAGCGTCGGTATTAAAAAATGACACAAAAATTCCGCTCTCTGGTCGTCAGCAGAGCCCGGAATTTTCGGGGCACTTCAATAAAGCTAGTGAGTTCTCATTTATCAACTTCCAATATACATATAATATCGATAAAATACAATAGATTAATTTTTTTTTTTTTTAAAGATTAAAGGTTGAGGTAAACAACAGGCGGTCTTATGGCTAAAGAACGATCTTTTCCGGATAACCTTTAGGTACATCAAACAATACATCTTATAAAATCAGTTCCAAATACGTCTAATAATATCTATTACTAATTTATTTCTGCCTTTTCATTTTCATTTTGAAAATACTTCCTAGTGCTAACAAGCGTTTCTTTAGTTTCTTCGTAATTACATGAATTGTTCTATTTTGTTTTCATATTATCTGGTTACTGAGACACGTGGGCCATTCTACTTTTCGTTGTACATAAGTTTTAGCGACGTTCTCACTGAACTATTTTTATTTCAAAAACCGGTAAAGCGCTGCGTTTTCTTGTTTGAAACTCGAAAAGGGACATAAATAAGCTTATATTTAGAATTATCCTGATTCATAAAAAGTTGTTTGTAATAACTATAAAGTGAGTAACGCCGTGGATGTTGATGTCCCCGCCTTTTCTATGGAAAAAGTGCAATTTACCACTCAGTTACCAAGATTCTTCAACGATAATTAAGTAATTTAAGAGTTCGTTTTTTGAAAACCGCTCAACTTAAACATTCTAAGTTCATGTTATTTATTTATACGCGGTTTCATAATTTGGTATACTTTTTAGAGGACGATAACAAAAGTGTACACTGAAAAGTAGAATGGCCGACGTGCACGATAAGTTCTCTATGGAGAAGTTTTAGTATATCGATATTGAAAGTCGATAAATGAGAAGTCACTACGACAGCCCAAAAGTGCCTCGAAAATTCCGCTCTCTGGTCATCAGTCTTCGGTTTTTAACTTGTGTGTGTGTGTTTTAAGGTGATCGCCCTGTACCCGTACGCGGCACAGAACGCCGACGAGCTCAGCTTCGAGAAGGACGACATCATCGCGGTCACCGACCGCAGCCAGGATCCTGCCTGGTGGCAAGGTACGTCCTCTTACGATTTGATTGATAAATAATTTTGACAAAGTTCTAAGTGGTTAAGGAATACTAATTAGTGGTAGGACCTCGTGCAAGGTCCTTCCAGATCGCTACCACCGTCTTATCCATTAACCCACCGCCAAGCAGCAGAGCATTGTGTTCCGCTGTGGGGATAACATTACACATAGACATTACACATTGACATTACTGGCATAGAGGTAACTCAGTACTCAGGGTTGGCAACGCATTCGCAGTTTAAGGCCCGTATTAATAAACCGATCTCGACTGTAATGCTCGTCTCGAGATGCGTCAAAAATGACAGTCTTCTATGACTTGACGTCTACTTTGACGTATCTTGTGACGGGCATCTCAGCCAAGATGAGTTTATTAATACGGCGCTAAGAATTGGGATCTTGAGATTGCAGTCTTGAGAATGGGTCTCGGATTCCACTTACCATCTTGTGCCCTGTGTATTCGTCTACCCTTTCCTTGCCATATAAAAATGATAAATGTTTATTTAAAATACTTTTTTATTTCAGGTGAACTTCGAGGCATGACCGGTCTATTCCCTAGCAACTACGTCACGAAACTAGTTAATTAAATATATCACATTACAGTTGCGTTCAGAACTGAGTTAAAATCAAACGGAACATTGACATTAATAATTATTCAATATATAAAACCTCTTGATATAATGGTGACTTCGTTCCCTTCTTTTAGAGCTGATATCTCTTAAATGGCCCAACCGAGTTTCATAAAACCTAGCTCAGAACCATCGCGATTAAACTAGCTTTCTTTAAAAAGAAACCGTTTGGGAGCTACAATGCCACAGACAGACACACAGATACAAAGTCACATCCGTTACACTAATAACACCCCTCTTTTTTTGTTGGGGGTTAAGAAACTAGCAGCAAACAGCTGACCATCTTAAAAAATCAATCCCATACTAACATGTGGGGTTATACCATGGATATGATATGCATGGCCTCCATAATCCCCCGGTTTGCCCGCTTGAGGACATAATGCCAAATATAAAAGGCACTTTATAATTATAGCGATAAGGTGGCTATTACAATGTTACTAAAATAGATATTGTCGTTCGAGATTTTTGTATGGTTTGTATTATCATAATTATCACATCATATTATAACATATCAGCATCAGAACATATCCACTGCTGGACAAAGCATTCCATGTTAGTCCTTAAAGTTGTCAACGCATTTGCGATCTTAGGATTGCAGTCTTGAGAATTCAATTGTCTATGGCTCTCAGATCCCACTTCTCTTTGCCATGAAACTTAGCCCTTCCCCAACGATCTCTAATAAATACGTAAATACAAGACTCAAGAACAAAATACTCGATCATTACACAAATATTAGCACTACTAGGGATCGAACCTAGGACTATAGCTTCGTAGGCAGCGTCACTACCAACAATCTTAAAATATAGGTTATCTCGGTTCGGTTATCCATATCACCATATCATCTAAATTTACGATTCTCTCAACGTCGTTGAATTACTACCACCGAATCTAAATGGGCGTGTTAACCTTTTGAACGCCATACGTCGAATACAAAATGTGCCACCCACACGCCAAACATGTTTGCTATGCTATGCAAATTACACCTAATTGCTACCAAACAAAGTTTCTTTTAATCTTGAACTCTTGTCGGCTGTAGCCGACGTGGCGTCAGTGGCACGACTTTTAGTTGACGGCCAGAGCCGACTGTGGCGTTGAAAAGGTTAAAGCATTATTTAACATGCTAGTGCGACTATCTTTAATTTGGTCGCATTTTTCACCGACAAAGCTCTTCTAGGTACAGTCAAGGACTTTAATTGTTATGCCACTATGGAACCCTGTCGCATAACGTTTATCATTCATTTAAGTGTAATTTCTGTCATTTGGTTTGACGCTGTCATTGTGACAGGGTTCCATAGTAGCATAACAATTAAAGATCTCAAAGTGAATCATAGAAAAGTGAGTTTTGATTTGTTGTATTGCGATATATTTTTCAAGTTAATGTAAAAACAATTTCCAGGGCGCGGGTTTCGCGTCGTTCACTGAAAAATGTATCGTGCTGACTCGAGTCAAAGCTCACTTTTCAATGTCACTTTGAGCTGAGTGCTGAGTATGGGATGACCATAACTCTGCCTTACGTATCTACGCTACGAACGTAATAAAGACTGATGGGCAAAAATGTATGAACGCTGGCCTAGAAACCAATAACAATAAGCACTATATCATCGGATATCCTTTTTAATTCTACAACGATTTTTTGTAGCGGGAAACTTCAAATAAATGGGAGTTTTTTTTTTTAAATCTGGATCATCGGGACGCCTACCTACATAGACGACTTTAGCATAATTACTATGAAATGCTGCCGTCTTTGCATGGCGATAATTTATTTCGCCCAAAGATTTCGAACTACCTGCTATAGTAATAGTTTTACAACTTAGAATTACCTATCCGGTGACATATCGCTTGTCCTTATTGGTCATATAGGCCAATTTGCCCATCATTCTTTAGTTGGCCAATTACTTCATCGACGAAATAGTGTTGCTTAGGAGAAATCACAGCTCAGTTCTGAATACAACTTTTAACTTTAAAATAATGTTGTTCGTAGAAATATTGTTGCTTACACTTTATCGATGTAACTTGTTGTTTCTAGTTCTATCTATATTTATTAATGTTGATATTTAGACCATTTTAGATATATCTTGAACGCTTGGTGTCTGATAGCACATGCATTTTCTTGATTATTATGTCTAAATCACTGCTAAATACTAAAGTATCTAACTTTGGTTTCATTCCTATAAAATCCAGTTGGTTAGTTCAGTATTTTTATTTTTCATTACTGGTAATTTTAAATTTAGATGTGTCAAAATTGACGTTTAGAAACGTCAAAATTAATCCTCACAAACCGACTTTGTCATAATTACTACGGAACGCCATAAAGAAAATAGGAAAAAATATTTTGACGTTTTTTAATTGATTATTTTGACACAACTTATTTTGAAATAACTTTTATTAACACACATAGAAAAAGTACATATCATAGAAGCCGGAATAGAGGTGAACTTTGCACCAGCTACGTTTCTTTTCTTCTTACATGACGGTATTTTTTAAGAGAAAATGAAACAAAAACTAGGCTTTATTTTCGTTACAACAGTCATTGTTACAAGAGGGACATCTTTGGACCTTCCAGTACTACTAAATAAAAGTCTTTTCTCAAAAATGTCCGGAAATGTTGACATTCCTATCTACATATTGAGACGCGAAGTATATAGTTTACTGACAGTTCCCAAATTAAAAAAAAAAACATTGCGTGCTCGCTACACAAGCCCGCAATGTTGCATACAAATTCCATTACTATCTACCTTGTAACTTTTTAAAAAGTGAAAAGGGCCATAATAAAATGAGGGCACAAGTCTTATACATCCAAATTTTACTCGAAACATAACTTTTTTATTTGTGCCTGGAATAGCTTATGTTTTTTTTAAAACATAAATTGCATTTCTCCTTGTCATAAACAAAAAGGCGGTAAGGAGTGATGGTTTTTTCACATGAAGTTTCTGTTTGTATGCAATTCAAAAAATGAGTTCAAGCAATGAAGATTTGACTCCAACACAAATTTTTTCTTACGATTTTTGAGAAAAGCACTATATTTGCCTCGGCAGGAACAGCAATTGCGGGCTTCGTATTTTTAAACGGACTCGCAAGCTCGTCCGTTTAATCCAATACTCGGCCCGCAATTGCCTACTTCCATGCCTAGGCAATAATGTACTATTATTGCGACCAATTAATTTTGTCAGGGCGACTGTGCATTTGTGCGGTAATGACCAGAGATCGGAATAGGTAGAGCTAATTTGCCTAAACTTGATGCATGTTCATTCAATAATGTATTCCCATCTCTCTCACGCATGAATGAATATGCGTCAAGTTTAGGCAAATTAGCTCTACCTATTCCGATCTCTGGTAATGACAGAGCCCAATTCAAAACTCACATCTGTTTCCAACTCGATATGAATGCCGTAAATAAAAAAGGTCAAAAGGTCTTTTGTTCTTTTTATAGCCCGGTTTCTATGGTACTATTATACATGTGAAATGTCATATCTGCTTAGCAGTTAAAAAGTTTATCAGAAAAATACATGTCCGAATTGTCAGGTGTTGGTGAAACAGACCATCTACAACCATCTCTATGGATTAAGTTTGTGTAAGGCACGTGTACCAGTACAAAATGATATTTAGTTGCCATTTCGAATTTACTTTATGTATAGTAATAACCGTGTAATGTTGTAGTTTAGAAATAAATGTTATTGCTTTAACACTAGTTTTATTTATTTCAGTAAACAAAAATGCGCCATATTAAATATTCGATACTAATACCTATTCAAATAGATAAAAACGAGCCCTACTTTCAGAGCTCTTATCTTATAAAAGTTATAAACGGCCCAACCGTTTTTGATGAAACTTAGCTAAGAACCATTCTGATTAACCTAGATATATAAAAACAATGGTCCATTTGGGAGCTACGATGACAAATTAGGAATCTCCTTTTTTTAAGTCTGTTAAAAGAACCAAACGAAAACCTTTATAATGTACGCTTTCCAAAGGGCATGTAAACGCTCGATGCGACCGTCCAGCAGCTAATGTCAATGCTTTACATTTCGATAAGAAAAACGTTCTCCGAATGTATCTTGTCAAGGGTCACTAGGCATCTATTCTGCATTGCGTTAGCCCACCTTGTTTCAATATTTTAAATAAATTGTGGACGTTATAATAGCCCCTATTCACTTGACGGTAAGAGATATCATAGCGTCAACAGTTATGATTTAATTACAATATGAAAAAGATAGATGGGCTGAACCAAAATAGAAGGCTTAATAATTTAGGTAACAAAATAAAACAACCAATTGAATATTTTTTTTATCAATATTTCTTTTACATACTTAACTCTGCTATGCACATACAAAAAATCTTCTAGTACCGTCAAAAACGGGCACGTTTCATTCTCACAGAGTTCACGTTTCCAAGTTCCAGTTTCATCCTTTCCAAGGTATAGAACAACCTTTTCTTTAAAAGTTCGGCAATCATCGTTTTTCTACGAAACACGAGTGGCAAATATACTGTCATAGTAGGAGAGCTGTTAAGCATTTTCAAGTTGGTAGGAACTTGTACAGAGCCTCTATTCTAGGCGGTAAAAACGATATCGTATTTGACCAGCGCATCTATTCAAGACGGTAAATACAATATCGTATTTGATCTGTTATCGTATTGTTAACGTTTTAAAAGCTCTTATTTTCTTGACAGTAATGGCGGCTGACGCCATAACAATACCTTAACGGGCAAACTACCATATCGTTTTTACCGCCTAGAACAGAGGCGCTGTAACGGAATTGTTTCTAACTCGGCCGCCCTTACTGTCAAGTAAATAAGATCTATCGAAACGTTGACCGCTCAGAATACCGGCTCTGTACTTCTTTAATGCTATTTGTCCTGTAAATTGATGCGTGTGCGATCGTGGCGTCATTGCGCTGTGTCTTCACCAAATGGTCACAACGGAAGACCAGCGCTGGCTCTGCCAGCATCACGCTGAGTTGGGACCATTTCGTGGCAAATTATATTTTCAAAATTCTGTATGTGTCAATTTAATGTTAATGTTTGTAATGAATAAACTATTTATATTTAAATACAAACCTGGCTGAAGGGTATTGGGGCTAAGCAGAGTAATGTTTTTTTTTTCGAACAGTAATGTTGGGTAAAATTTCAACATGCTTCAAGTAAATTTATCGATTTTTTTATTCACCCGGCTCGATATTAGGACCGACTAAATGACCTAGCTCTTTTTTTAAACTTAGGTATTCAATTTAACGTTTTTAAATGTTTCAAAATACCTCAAGATCTTCTTTGCGAAAAAAAATAACTAGTTACTTAAAAAAACATAACTCTGTTTAGCCAGGTTGGCCTCCTTGTATTCAAATATCATTAAAGACATACTTAAAAATGCATAACTTACTCTGGCATATGACAGTAGGTGATATTTGTTATGCCAGAGTGTGAAAGCAACAGACTCTGTGGTTTTACTGTCACTAAAATACATATTGAACAGACTAGTAGTGTTTTAAACACACGAAAGCGCTCCCCACTACTTAAGTTTACGTACGTTTACGCAGCCGTTCAACGTCGACTTGAGTGGCAGGGCGCGCCTTCGAGAAAACACTAAAACATGTCACTTGAACCAGCTCATTAATGACATAGTTTTGAGACTTGTTTCATTTATTTCCAACACTGTATACATACAAGGGTCAAGAAAACAGATCCTGATATAATATCTAAATTATAGATAATACATATTTCTCTACTTTATTTGTCCACAACGCAACGTGACAATTAACGAAAATGAAGTTTGTAACATGATCCAACATTTACATAAAAAACAGCCGGTTATTGTGGTGGCTACCAGTGTTGCCACTTGATTTTGTCAAACAGAAAGGGGTTAGTAGTAAAATGAACACATTGCTTTTAGCCTAGTTGTCAAAAAGTCAGAGTCGCAAAATTACCACATTTTTCTCTCTTTTTGTCTGTCTCACAAAGTTGACCCGCTATGCGGGGCTCCTATTCCTGGCGATTTTCACCGTCAGTTTAGGGAACGTTAGAGGGTTTTTCGGGCCAGAAAATCGATTTGTCAAGTTGTTATTCTCAGGAAAAAGGATCCTTTTTTTATTGTATTAGTAAGTATTAACAAAACGAATGTTAACAACCTATTGTGTCAGAGTTTTTAGTCATAGTTTGAATTTTAATGGGCCTGTATATTATTTTTATATATGTTGGAAACTATCATTCATTCATTCCGTTCATACGTTCTCGCTCTAAAAATCTGCAGAATGATAGAATGTTGATAATCAAGAAACATTTGCGTTTACAAATTAAGGTGGATTCACAATGCAGAATACAAACGCGAAAATCGCGGTGTAAATCGCTCGTCGCGCGTACCTTTTTGACGCGAGCACGCGAATGAATGGCAAAGAACCGATGCGCGTTTTTACCTTTTAAAACCTGTAATGAAGTGTTTAAAAATATAAAATAGTTTCTTAAAATACTGAATTATGTTTGTCACAAGACATGACAGTCAGGCGCGATGCGCGATAAAAATGGTTACATAGTTTCCTTTAGAAGTTGAGTGAAGTCATATCGCGATTTCTAGGGCCCCTGGCAAATGGCCAAGATGCAAACGCTATCGTTTCTCTTTTCTATCGCTCGAATTTTTTGAGATGACAGTTGGCCACGTGGTTTATCGTAACGCACGAGAATGTCATCCCATATCGTCGGTGAAACTGCAAAACCGCGTAAGTAACATTTTTAATGAGGAGAAAAATGCACCTTTTTTCTAAGACGTTAAGGTTTATTTTACTATTGGTTACGCGGTTTCGCATTATCACCGACGACATATTTTAAGTGATAGAAAAGAAAAACGTTAACGTGGTTGGAACACATGACTTGACTATCCCAAAACCGATCAACTTCAAATCACTTCATATCCTTGCATTTAATAATAAAAAAAAACTGAAAAAGCTTTTAGATTATATCCACTCCCAAAATATTAAACTTTAAGTGTCTCCTGCTGGCTTTTGTTATTTCAGTGTATGTTTTTGGTGTCTATATTCTATATGTTGTGTTTGTCCTTCGCTGGTTCTACAAGGAACACCGTCAACTACCTGTTTCGGACCCTATTTTAAACTGGTCAATCAATATACAGTACTGTTGTCAAATTAAGTCATTGCCAGAAATGGTTGCACACCTAAGGTGACAGATTGACCAAAACAAGATTGGATTGGATTGGACTTGTGTTTCTACATTGTGATACCACTATAAAGCTAAATTCACAATGAGAGATTACACACGATATTATAGCTAATATAATCAAGTTTTTATCGCTACCTCTGATTGGTGTAAGAGTAGCTACTTAATTGTGTCCTCATCATGATAAATTCAGCTTTAGAGTTGAAACCACGTTTCATATATTAAAAGGTCCATAGCGAAAATGATGCATATCTACAAGACTTTAGTTAACTGCACCTTCTTATCATAATATATTCGACGCCAGGTTTAGCCAAATGTAAGGTAAGGGCAAATATGTGTGATGAGTATTTGTTCCCGTCTTAGATGTTTTAAATGTGTTTATTGTTGTCTAATAATGCTTAGAATGCAAGAAGACAAAAGTATTTCGGATTGGGGTACAGACTAAATTGTGTGCGAGTCAATTCTGATCCAACCTATTCTTGGAAAGGGCTGAAAATGCATGGCAAATCCGACAATAGAACCAGAAGGTATGACTGAAGAAAATAGTACATTCTAAAAACCTTGTCTTTTCATTGGATCATATTAGCCATGGGCCCTTTTGACAATGGTGACTCTTTTTGAAATGTGTGTAAATAATAAATAACCTACTATCGCCTATTGGAGCTGAGAGTTTGATGCTACAGAGTCCCGATCGCTCCAATGTCGCTCCACAAATTTCCTTATATAATTATAGGGCTTTGAGTCAGGCTCCCCCAGGACATTCTCTACCTGAAAAGTAAATAAAGTTATGTAATGAATTGATAGAATCGGGGAATGGTATACGACCCTACTATTAATATTTCACAACAATGCAATGGTGTTTTCTGGTAAGTTAGAGGATAAGATGGTGGACTCGTGGTAGAGTACCACCACTGTAAGATGATCCCTTTTGACAGCTCACATAAATATAAATTATAATAGTTACTTTCAATTTATTCTTATTAAGGTGAGTCAGGGCTATTGCATCTACGGGGCTATTATAACTTTTCATAATAATTTAAAAAGAAGAACACATTTTAGTATGAAGAGTTACATTAGCCCCGACTCACCTTATATTATGTATTATATGAAATGATATAAATGATCACCTATTTTTAAATGGCTTGGTTACTGGTAAAAGTATTTGGGTTTTCATCTATATTCTATTGAATGTCAAAGTTGGATAGTAAATAGCTTCAAAGATGTTGCAAAACAGTCAATACCTTGTATGGAGGCGAGATGGTGACTTCATTGTACACTCGGATGTCCTGGCCTGCCCAGGACACATCCTCAATCACTCGTGCTATCGCGAGGAACAACCGCTGTCCCTCGGGGTCCAAGCATGCTGATAACGCTGTCACCTGGGTAAAATTTTGAGTTAAATAACTGGTTGAAAATATATCCTAGATTTACACACAAGTAAATGCAAAAAAAAAAAACAAGTAGAAGGTGGACCTGGATATCGCCAGATGGATCTATAAAAAACGAGATAGACTTTATATTGACAAACAAACCAAACTGGTTCAAAGATATAAATGTAATAAATCAACTCAACTTTAATACGAACCACAGAATGGTGCAAGGTAAATTACATTCCAAATGCCCTAAAAAAAATAGAATAAGTACACCTAGCACAAAACACATCCCAACCATACTTTCGGAAAACATCTTAAACAATATAGAAAACTCTCTGAACAAAATGAATGAAGAACGGACACTCCAAGAAAAATATAATACCCTAGAATATGAAATGCAACAAATAAACAAACAAATAACTTTAGAAAATAAACAAAGAGATAAAATTGGACCACAAGCAAGGAGTCTCATTAATGAAAGAAGAATGCTGCTAGAAGACAGGAAAAACAATAGAAAAGTGATAGCTGAAATAAGTAAACAAATTAACCTCAGTATCAGAAAATACAACACCAGGACAAGAACAGAAAAATTTGCAAACCATCTGGAAAAAACGGGAGGGCTCACAAAAGCAATAAAAGAAATGCAAGAACATAGCTGTTGGATACCAAGCATGGAAAACAGGAAAAATAAAAAAAACTAGAAACAAAACGAAACAACATCTCTAAAATTGCAACCAATTTTTATAAAGAGCTATATAGTAGTAATGAAGCTGAACATCCCCTAGACCCATTGTACCAACTAGACGAAGAAACTATCCCATCAATCTTAGAGAGCGAAATCACAAAAGCTGTTGAATCACAAAAGAACGGGAAAGCGCCTGGCGAAGACCAAATAACAAACGAACTATTAAAAGTAACCCTTCCGGCAACACTCAAATACATAAAATCCCTATTTAATGAAATACTACATACAGAGGAGATACCCAAACAATGGGCAACCTCAACCATTATACTGCTTTATAAAAAGGGTGACAGGAATGACATAAGCAACTATAGACCTATCAGTCTCATGTCAAACTTATATAAAATATTCTCCAAAATCATACTACAAAGAATGGAAAAGGTGCTAGAAGAAAATCAACCATATGAGCAAGCAGGTTTCCGGAAAGACTTTGCAACAATAGACCATATTCACACTATCAAACAAATAATAGAAAAGTATAATGAATATGATAAATACTACTACCTAGCATTCATAGACTACAGCAAAGCATTTGATTCACTGCTCCACAGTCAGATCTGGAACGCACTGAGAAGGCAAAATGTAGCAAATAAATACATAAGAATAATCATTAGAATATATGAGAACATAACAGCTAAGATCAAATTAGAATCTGTGGGAGAAGAATTTAAATTAAAAAGAGGAGTGCGACAAGGAGACCCCTTGTCACCTAAACTATTTTCCGCTACGTTAGAACAAGTTTTCAGAAACCTAAACTGGGATGAATATGGCATAAATATCGATGGAAAACGTCTTAACCATCTCCGATTCGCGGATGACCTCATACTGATATCCGAAAATGCCAACGATTTACAAATAATGTTACACCAACTAGATCATGAAAGCAGGAAAGTGGGTCTGGAAATGAACACTGAAAAAACAAAGCTCATGACTAATGGACAAAAAATAGAGATGTGGGTTAACAACAAACAAGTAGACTATGTAAATGAATACACATACCTAGGGCAAATAATATCTCCAGAAAATCTAAATGATAAAGAAACAAATAACAGAGTATGTATTGCATGGAAAAAGTACTGGTCATGGAAGGAAATTATGAAAAACCCTGATATTTCATTAAAATGCAAAAGCAGATTATTTAACACTTGCATACTCCCCAGCTTAACCTATGGTTGCCAAACATGGGCACTGACAAAGAAAAATAGGAAAACCTTGGAAGTATGTCAACATAACATAGAAAGAAGCATACTTAACATAAAGAAAACAGACAAAATAAGACTAAACAAAATCAGGAGAAAGACAAATCTAATAGATATATCTGTTGCAATAAATAAACTAAAATGGAGATGGTCAGGTCACATGATAAGAAACACAAGGGAGAAATGGTCCAAATTAATCACAGCTTGGTATCCCAGAGATGGCAAAAGAAAAAGAGGCAGACCCTGTCGCAGATGGGAGGATGACATTAAAAAAGTAGCAGGACCAGTATGGAGACGAACAACAAGGAATAGGGAAAGTTGGAAGATTCTAGGGGAGGCCTATGCCACGAGGCAAGTCGACCATACCGATGTCAATGAAAATCAAGATAGTAATAATAATAATAATTAATAATAATACTAATAACTAATAATAATAATATGATAATAATTGTAATAATGTAAAAGAAAGGTCGGAATAAATGGCTATTTTATATTTTATTTTATTTTATTTTTATTTTTTAAATGCAATTTTAATATTATAAATAATACAGTTTAGATTTAGGTTGACGACACATGAGCCTAGTGGATAGTGACCCTGCCTATGTAGCTAGCGGTCCCAGGTTTAAACCCTAGTAAGGGCAGATATTTGTTTTCTATGTATTTAAGTATGGGTGATTCCACGGGTGTTTCAACCCGCCATCAGTCTGCTGTCAGAAATACTGAAAGAATGAGCTACACCAAGCAGCTAACATTCACACAGAGCTATACTGTTATCGTAATTCTTGCCACAATTGATCGAATTTTAAGTATATTATCGCCTATTTCTTAAATACTTAGTACAGCAGAGTGACGGCGGTTGAAACGCCCATGGAATCACCTGTATGTATTTCTCTATATAAGTATTTATATCATTGTCTAGTACAAGCCTAGAGCTTAATTTGGGACAAGGTCAATTTGTGTGATTATTTCAGGGACAGATATTTAGGAACCATTTATGGTATTAAGGCCTACTTAAAATCTAAATTCAGCTAATCTCATTAGCAATATGTGACATTCCATAAAGTTCATACCTACAGGAGTTAAGACAAGCTACTATTCTACAATAATTTAAAACATAACAGCTATAACATTAAATAACTAAATAAATTTCAGGACACAACACAAATTTACTTAGTCTCTAACTAAGCTTCTTGACTTGAATACCAGAAAAATGGGTCTATATTGCATCGCAGTTTTTTTTTTGTAGACACCAGTGTAAACTAACCAAATATACAGCAAAAAGTTTTTATATCCAGGATATAAAACAAAAATAATGCAAAATGATTTTCGAGAAATGAAAATTACATATTACATATTTTGGCCAAACGGCAGGCTCCCAAGAAAAATACGTACTTCAGGAATAATTACTGAAACTCATCACAAAAATGCCCGTATCACGAGCAGGTCACTATCAACAAGGCAAACTGGATCTTCAAACATCATGTCAGTCAGGCAGGAACTTCCTGACATGGCTTAAGTACAGATGACTAGAGTAGTCGAAACGCGATCGAAAGGTATTCAAAATAGACTTACTAATCTTCTCTTATTCTCGACTGAATTCCGAACTCTAGTACTTAGTCTATGCAGATTCAAGCTCTGCAGCGGCTCTGGAGCCGTGGTCACTTCTTTCTTGATTTGCACGTCGCTCACTAACGATAAATTAACAATATTTACATCATGGCGCTTCGGGTTGCCGCTAGATGATGGACATTTCAAAATCAACATCTTCGTCTGAGGATCGAAGGCAAGAACTTCGCCTTCTATCTCTTGATTGTAGCATGTACGAGTTGCAACTACACTGCCGATCGTAAAGCAGTCGGACACGACTGTCGACATTTTGAAACAAAGATTCGAGGTTTCTGGTATTTTAAACCGGTGGCATGCAGATCAGATGCTTATATTTAATCAATTATGTAAGTTCAACGTGTTCAAATGTTTTGTTGGGACGTCGAGCCGTCCGCCATTGAATTTTTTGAAGTTTCTTTTCTGTTGCGTTTTGATATTGCTGACACTATGAAACACAGATTTCAAAGATATGTCTTGTCTAATGCTGGTACCACACTTCGCTATTCGCTATTCGTTATGCGGCTACGCGGTATTTATTAAAATATTTATCAAATAAACAAATTATATAACGCGGCTTACGGACGCGGCTGACAGCCGCGACTTATAGGTATCTAGATAATGAATATACACTGAATTGTGCAAACTATCGGACGTAAGCCGTGGACGTAACCTTGAGCGTTCGGACGTCCGATAGATATCTGGCGCGCTGGATGTTTTTGTCAGCCGAAAACGTCCGCGGACGGTATATAACGTCCGCGGACGGTATGCACGGGGTGCGGGACGCGTCATAGACATATCTTATAAGCGTCCGTCAGCCGCGTCTGTCAGCCGCGTCCGATAATGTGTTTCCCGTTGTTGCGCGTCCGCAAGCCACGTCCCGTTCGACTGTGCACACTTATCAGTCGCGGCCGTCAGCCGCGTCCGTAAGCCGCGTCCGATAATTTGTTTCTAGCTTAAAACTCCAAAGAACACCGTTACAAAACGAAACGGAACCAACATTACAGTAAAGATGATGAAAACTGCAAAAAATACACTAGTCATTAAATTATGATGTACAATTATGTATGTTGGACATTGTTTGAGTATGTCCTGCTTTCGAGTCCAACGCGGCGGACTGCTATGCTGGATAGTGTATCGTCTCATAAACCATAGACACAAAACATATCATAAAACCACAGCATAAAACAAATGCTGTTTTTTTAATACAAATTATGGTTTTATTACTTTTGGTCCGATTTGAATCTTTACTTGTTCGAATATATGAAAAGATAGATGTTTGGTTTTAAAATACATGTTTTAAATATTGTTTCGATCAACTTATTTATTTCTTATAATGAAATGAATAACAAGTTAGTAGTTTTGCTTATATTGTTCCATTCATAATTCATAAAGGTGTAATTATGACTATAGTTTGTCTTAAAGGGCGGGAAAACCGTATGTTGGTATTACATGTCTGTCTTGTGTGTCTATGTTTCTTTACTTTTGTTCACTTTTCTAAGTTTTCTTACGTGTGAATTGGCGGGAAGGAAGTTGGCTTTGCAGTTTGCAGACTTTTGAGGCGAGCTTAATTTTTTTGAAGAATTGTTAATTTTATGGAAATTGTGAAGGAATTATCAAGGTTCGTAAATGTTAATGCTATTTATGGTAAATTAAGAGTTTTTTTTATTAGCTTTAAGGTGTTTACCTATAGTATCCTTAGGCTACCAAGAAAACGTTATTCGCGACTGGTCGGTAAAGCTAGGATAAGGATGTTAGTCGTGTAAGAGAAAAGGATTTAACATAGTGTTATAATTCCAGTGTCGCGAGGCTTATAGTATGCTAGGATTTTAGTAAACAAAGTCCTTATTTGCCTTATATCAAGGTCCTTTCGCCCAGTACTACTACATTCTAATTAGTATTTTAGTAATCGAGTCATGAACAGGTAGGAAACTAGATACAGGTATTTTGTATTATGTTTTTCCAACGAGTAGGTGCTGAAAAGTCGTGTGCATTCTCAGAAACTGCAGGTTTTTGGTTGATGTAAAATTCTGTGCCGCCATTTTATTTTAGAATAATTGGGTGGCTTCAAAAATGAGTGGCCTGAATCTGCGGAAGCGGCCGCGCGTCTGCTACTACGAGCCGGAAGAGCCGCCGTTCGACGAATATGTTTGTAAGTACTTTTTATAATTTTAGTCTCACGTTTTTTTGTAGGTTACTTTACTAACTTACTAGGGACTCGAGCCGTCGGAATTTGTCTGCATTAAAATACACTAGCTTCTGCCCGCGACTTTGTCGGCGTAGAATTCGTTTGTCGTTATTCCCTCGGGAACTTTTAAATTGTCTAGGATAATAAGTAGCCTATGTGTTAATCCAGTGTATAAGCTATCTCCATTCCAAATTTCATCCAAATCCGTCAAGCCGTTGCAGCGTGAAGGAGTAACGAACTAAACACAGACACACGAACTTTCGCATTTTTAATATTAGCAGGATGTTCATAATTTCACATACAAAATGATTGTAAAAACTGCATTAAAATATATTGCATGCAGTTCAAAGGAACTGAATAGACAACAGAAAAAATAAGTACTTACTTTACTTTGTAGGGTGATGGCACCAATGATGGACACTTTTAGCTGACAGGCACCAGTAATGGACACTTCACTCTTAATTCAAATAACATTAGGTGCTAAATTGATTGTTGCAAAACAAATGAATAACCCTTATCTTCTGTAAAATAAGAATCAAGTGTCCATTATTGGTGCCTTGTCCATTACTGGTTCCATCACCTTACTTACTACATATTTTTAGATATTAGTTAGATGAGAAATAAATATCTATATAAATGTACAAAAATAAATGAGAGCTCTACCAATAACGCAATATGGTCTAAGATCCGAATAGGAGAAGATTTGGACCGGGCTGTTTATTAGATGAAAAGTATTTTATATCAAATTTAATATGCAAAATAATATGGGGCGAATAGGTAGGCTGAAAAATTTCAGTCCAGTACTTATATTATTAAAAAAATAATAAAAAAATAACTTTTTTTTAAATTGCAAATGTTTGTTTAATAGACAAATTACATACTAATCGAAAGTATGAAGTCTATAGAATATGCAAATGTTAGGTTTGGTGCAAATTACTAGTACTGACTTACCTGTTTATACCTGCCTATCAAACTAACGTTTGCATATTCTATAGGCTTCATACTTTCGATTGGTATGTAATTTGTCCATTAAACAAGCTAGTGTAATTTTATAAAATGAAGTTATTTATTATATACCGGACTGAAATTTTTCGCCATACATTACTTAGCATATTAAATTTGGTATAAAATACTTTATATCGAATAAACAGCCCGGTCCAAATGTCTCCTATTCGGATCTCCTACTAATATTAACGATTGTCATAACATGACCAAAACCTAAACCATATTTTAAATTGCTTATTACATCAATTTTAAAATCCAGCATACTCCTGATTAGGTAACACTGCTTTTATATCCACGGTGTTAAATACAGTTCTATCTATTTTCTGTTTAGACTGTGCGGAATGTGGTGACTATGTGTATGAGTACTGCTCCATACACGGACCACTCCTTGTGATTCCTGATGACAAGGTAAGACCCTTTATATTTACTCAAAAATGCTCCAAAATATCTATCTAATATAATTAAATCTTTATGTAACTTGGATTCTAAAGTTGCAACAAGTTTCTGCTATAAAGTTTGGGGAAGTTTAATATACAGCAAGGAAAAAACCAACACCACATGGACGGCAACTACCTTAAATATTGGAAACTGCAAGTTCTACGCAAAGGAGACTTACTTTTATTTTAGAAAATAAAAATAGTGCATTATTGTATTTTTGAAAAAAAATCCTCTTCCTTAACTGGGAATCGAACTGGTTGAATATGACAAAACAATAAAGTCGTGTTTTATGATACAGATCGAAAGGGTCATTGATAGTGATCATTTATGTCTATTACACATACACGTTTAAATTAAATAAAGACCGTGAAAAAACCCTTGTTTATTATTTTGTCATATTCGACCTGTGCAATTGTCGGTTAAGGGTGGCAAATTAAACAAAAAACATAAATGCAATAATAATTGTTCACAAAAATAAAAGTAAGTAACCTTTGCCTAGAACTTGCTATTTCCAATATTTAAGGTAGTTACCGTCCATGTCGCGTTCGTTTTTTTCACCCTGAATAATCATAAATTGCTAGGATTTAGCAAACTTGTATGTTATGAAATATGTGTGTTTATGGATCTATTCAGGATGTAGCACTAAAGCATGAATGGATTTAATTACACAGATAACATTTTTTAATATTCTCACTGCTATTTTGTGGTAGGTACATGCATATATTTCCTTAGAATTTGATACAGTGAGTTACTGAGTACTCATTTGTTATTAATTTATTTGTTTGTTTAGAAATAAAATGACCAATTGGTTTAAACTTTTCTTAAATGTTTATACCTACCCAAACCTGAATGTCCTAAGACATCTGAGGCTCGTTTCATGAAGCTACAAGTTACAAATTAAAAGGGGAAGTCTCTTTCCAACTCCTTTTGCTAGAAAGAGAGTTCCACTTATAATTTGTAACTTGTAGCTTAGTGAAACGGGCCACTGGTACAGTCGAGTTCATAAATATGTGTACACTTTAGTACCCTTTCTATTTAATGTCACGTTTGGACTGCCATATATGAATTGTGACAGCAATTAAAGTGACAAGGTACTTAAGTGTACACATATTTATGAACTCGACTGTACTCTACACAAATTATGTGAATGTTTTATTTATTTAGGTAAATTTGGTATTTCATGCTGATTATACATTGATTCAATTAAATTTCAAAATTGCATGTTGGGTGAAATTTTAACATTGAATGTTTTAACATTTTAATGTAAATTTCAAATTGTTGTAGTATTATAATATTATCTTTGTCACTGTCAAAATCATTTTGAAGTATTTTATTCTGGCAGGCTTCTACTAATTTCACAAAATAGCTATAGTCTTAATTTGAAATTTCACCCATTTTTAAAAGAATTATAGCATTTTTATAGATGGGTGAATGGGTTATCTAGCTAACAGCATGTTCATCACAATAATCAGCTAACAAGATAGCATGGGCATGTAAATGCATGTTTTTAAGTTCAATGCCAAAAAAGTTACAAAAGGGACTTTATGTTTGGACCCTGTTGTCACAGCAGTATATTTCAGTAATAGTATATTTAAACTGGATTTCTTTGCAGCGAAAGCACACGCTGCACGTAGATTAATTGTTGTAAAACAGATTTTTAAGATATCATCAATATATTCCTCAAATGAAAATAGATTTTATTGCTTATAAAATAAAACCTATTTCGATTTCTGTGGTGATTGTAACTCTTAAGGCTCGGCCAGACAGCATCGCCGCGGACGCGCGGCCTGTGCGCGACGGGCGCGCCGCGCGATATTTCCATACAAACCGTTAGCGTGGTCAAACAGGCCGCGCCCCGTCGGCATCGCGCCCCGCTTCTGTCGCGACCCGCCAGCGCAGCCCGCCGCGTGCGGGCCGCGACCAGACAGTGTGACGTCAGACAGCGCAGCGCAAAACGAATGACCAAACCACAGAGAGCGAGCGGGAGAGCGCGATGCTGGCGGGTTGATGGCGCGAGGCCAGCGCGATGCGCGCTTGCTCTGTGTGACCGGGCGTCCCGCCCGCATCACTCACTCATCACGCCCCGCTACCGTCCCGCTGGCAGTCTGTTCGAGCCTTTACGGTCAAAGAAAATCGTGAGGAAACCTGCACATAGCGTCAACTAAATGTCTAAGGCAAAAAGTATCCTGTAGGTTCGAGAGGAGCCATCTCTATATTTATAAGACTGCAAGAACACTTCTGCGTGAAGTAATTGTTGTTGTTTCATTGTAAACTACCACCACTGTCGGTCATATATCGGCCAAGTTTTCTGGCCAGCTGAAATGATGCCTAAGATGAGATGGAGCAGATATGTATAGCTCACGACACGTAGGTAGTGGGCGCGCCGCCGGCGGGCGTGCCGCGCGCCGCGCTCACCACCCCGCGCGTGTTCCTGCACCTCGCCGCCTCCATCATCCCAGGTGCTGCTGTACTCCACTATAGTAGTTTTGAGATTATCGCGGACATACACCGCGCCCGGGACGTACCCGAACGATTTTAACCACCAATTCTAGACCCTATTTGGAGTATATAAATGTGGTATAACATGTAGTCCGATAACGCATAACTTCCGAGATTTTTATTGTTTAAAAACAATTCCATAGGTAAGTTAAGGTGACAGAGTTCAAATTAAATTAATTATGGAATTGTTTTTTAAACAATAAAAATCTCGGAAATTATGCGTTATTGGACTACATATTATACCACATTATATACTCCAAATAGCGTCTAGAATCGATAGTTAAACTACTTCGGGTACGTCCCGGGCACGGTGTATAGACAGACGAACGCAAGACTCAAGAAACCCTGGTCCTAACATGACTGACACAAAACCTAATTTAAATAGTTTATTAGCAGTGTTCGTATTGTTGTGTTCCGATTCAAAGATAACCGGTGAAAATACTAGCATAGACGCATTCTATCTAAGCCGTCAGGGGCGCGAGTGTCACTGGCTCTATAACATTCTTTAAAAAAACAACATTTTTCAATCGGATTTTATGTTTTCATGTATTTAATATACGAGGGGTGTTCAATATATTCGTGGTACAGGTAAGAAAAAAAAAAGTTTTCGATGTAATAATATTTTTATTTTTCAATATATTCGCCTCTTATTTCGATGCATTTGGTAGATCGGTCAATTATTTTTCTTAACCCGTCATAAAAATAATTTTCATTCTGGCTGTCAAAATGTTCATTCACCGCTACCTTCAACGCTTCATCGTCACTATACCGCTTTCCGCGCAGATCTTTTTTAAGATTGGGAAATAAGAAGTAGTCGCTTGGAGCCAGATCTGGGCTATATGGTGGGTGACTGATAGTTTTAAACCCACAGTCACTAGCAGTAGCTGTGGCAATTTGAGCACTGTGGACGGGGGCATTGTCGTGGAGAAGCAGAACACCTTTGGCCAGCTTTCCTCTCCTTTTTTCTTTTATTGCTTCCCGCAGCTGTTGTAAAATATTAGAATAGTACGCTCCAGTTATATTAACACCCTTATTTTTGTAGTCAATGAGCAATATGCCTTTATAATCCCAAAATATTGTAGCCATGACCTTGCCAGCTGAAGGGACGACCTTGAACTTTTTGGGATGGGCTGTACCTCTAACATGCCACTGCATTGATTCTTGCTTACTCTCTGGGTCATAGTGATGAACCCAGGTTTCATCTCCGGTAACAATCCTTTTAATAATCTCATCTGGATTTTCCCCACACAGCTTTATAAACTCTGAACAGCATGCAACTCGCGTTTGTTTCTGATGTGGCGTCAACATTCGCGGCACCCATCTCGCACTAACTTTTGACATGTTCAGTTGATCATGAATGATAGTGTGTATGGTACCTACAGAAAGGTTGGTTCTCTCAGCAATCGATTTTACTTTGACCCGACCATCCTCTAATATAATGTTTTCCACTTTTTCGACATTTTCTTGAGAAGTGGCATAAACAGGCCGGCCCGGTCGAGGGTCATCTTCAATGCTTGTCCTTCCTCGTTTAAACTCACTAGACCACTTTTGAATCATCGATAACGAAGGAGCAGACTCGCGATAAACTGTATCCATTTCTTCTTTTATAGTTTTTTGACTTTTTCCTTGTTTTGTTAAGAACTTTATTACGGCTCTGTGCTCTAATTTTTCTAACATCGTAAAATCATTCATAGTGATGACGTTTCTTCGGCAGTTGCAGAAAAACAAATGAAAGTTTTGCCTCCATATCTATTGATTTTTAATCACTGTTAATGACACTTACTGGCCAGTAATAAAATGTTTACTAAAAGAGGTTGTAACATATCAGTACCACGAATATATTGAACGCCCCTCGTATATCTACGACAGTATCACAAACCAGTATTAACTTATTTCTTATTGAATTGTAATATGGCCCAAAAGTGTATCCATCTCTATGTATTCATACATACAGCGGTGGTCACGTAATTAGGGACACTAGTCTTTTAAATTTAAATTTTGACAACCAGTGTTGACACTATACGTATTACTACGTGTGCGGACTCGCTCCCGTGGCTGGTTTGTGGCGGGTTCGGGGCAGGTTCGGTGGAAGAAAAACTGCTGGTGATTGATTTCAGACGTATTGCAGAGGGTGGAGGCTCTTCTTATTACCCTGGCGAGGAGTGGCAATGGAAATGGAAAGTTGCGGTCGCCGTGTGCGGTGTTTGTGGTGTTCCGCACACTACGTTTATTTTGTAATTTTAGTGTTTTTTTTTTCAACCAGACGAACTTATTTTCTTTCTTTCTTTCACATAGGAATAAATCCTTGTGTCAGTCATGTTAGGCCTGTGTATTCCCGCGTCTCTGCCAACGTTCTATCACCCCGCTGAACTTCTACCCAGTAGGATAAAAAAATATCGTCTTTGATCTGTTATCGTATTGTCAACGTTTGATGGCTCTTATTTACAAACATGTCAAAAGCAATATGTTATAACCGTGTTGAATGGAGGCCCTACGATGATGCCTAAGCTACATTGTCCTAGTTGTATCAGTTCATGAAATCCTGAAGGAAATAAGAACTTTGGTCATTTCCATGGGAATAGCCTTGGAAATCCCGTATAGCTTATTTTGAATTTGCCATGTTTAGTTGTATATCTTAGTTGTAGAGGTAGAAGTAGACGTTGTAGTACTTAGTAAATAGTTGGTATACCGCACAGTATGACGACTAGAACTCTCGGGGGGTCTTTGACCTTCAATGACGTGATCGTAATATACAGAATACTAAGCATAACGTATCAGGATGTGTACTTTATAAATAACCTACCAATAATACGTAGCGTAGGTAATAGGTATCTTTGGCCAAATAGTGTAGCTTTTGTTCTAGGGGAGCGAAATAATGTCGTGAAATTAAATAGTCCACATTTTAAATAAAATTTAATGTTCAGGTTTTAGTTTCAACTAATTTAGTGTCGCATCGCATAACTATTGTTTTCTTCTCTTTTTAAACAATTCACCGCGAGCGAAGTCACTTTCACAGCTAGTGATTTCAGTACATAAATATAAAATTACTAGCATAGAGGCATTCCATCTTAATCCTCAGGGTTGGCAACGCATTTGAAGTCTTAGGATTGCAGTTTTATGATAAAATAAATGATAATAATAAATGAAATTTTTATTTACCAACTCAAAACAGTACATTAGGACATAAACAAGATAAAAAATTAGTTTCACAAAAAAAATATAGATATCTTACGTACATAGTAAGTGCAGTAAAATGGACATGAGACTGACTGCTGGTTTTCAGTCTCCAACCAGGAATTAGAACTAAAACTTAAAACTAACAGACAGGTTTTGAGATTGTCTTGAGATTACAAATGTCTATGGGTCTCAGATCCTACTTACCATCAGGTGATCTGAGTGCTCGCGTGCCTTCTCCTTGCCATAAAAAAAATATATACCTATGTTCTGTTCTTTCTTACTTGTCTTATATAATAAACAACTTTCTATCGTATTTTGTATATATTTTTTTCTGTTTTTTTATTTCCTCGCAAATGTGATGAAAAACATTGTGTGTATTACGGGCATTAAGGGGATTACAAACTCCAGTCATTAAAAGCCCTGCGCTTTCGGCGTCGAGCTTCTAATAGTCTCTCGTTAGCAATCCCCTTTATACGGTCCTTGATATACAATGTACTATACGTGTTGGAAATTGTATTTGTTGGTATGCTATGTTGTGTTCCGTAGTGTGAATGAGAAATCTGGTGAATTTACTAGCATAGATTAGATTACATACATTTCATCTTAGTACTTAGGGTTGTTATCGGATTTCCAGCATACTATTAAGCCAGATTTACATTGGTTAAGGACAGGTGGTCAGTAGTCAGTACAGTAGTGTAAACCGATGGGTCAGTAGCAAATCAAAAAACTGATTAAAAGAGAATTATTTAGTTCTATTTTACGCGAAGAATAAAATGAAGTTGTCAAATTTTACAGTATTGGAAAAAATATCAAAAATCTTTAAAAATCTGTACAAACATTTAGGCTGGTCAAAATGGACCTTATTGCATAGAAAATGAGTACCCATTTTCTTTTGCGTTTTCCAACCATATTATCTTAAATACGGAACCCTCGGTGCGCGAGTCCGACATGAACTTGACCTGGTTTTTTTTTTCCACTCCCTGTCCCTGGCACTGTACTTGCCACTGTCCTTGACCAATGTAAATCTCGCTTTGTAGTTTGTAGTTACATAACTCCGTGGTTAACTTCATTATACTTAACAAGATGGCAGTTCTTGTCAATAGTCTGTAGTGGTAGGCTATAACTCCTCGTGAAACTTGCGCGTTATCACTTGGCAGGCGCGGGCATCGGCGTGTTCAGCTCGCTGGCGCTGCCGAGCGGCGTGCGCTTCGGGCCCTACCGCGGCGCGCGCCGCCCCGCCGCCGGGGACTCCGACTACGGCTGGCAGGTGGAGTACCTCAATCATACAGGGAGTCCCATACACCGACGTCAGCCCGCCTAGGGCTGATAGAGCAGCAAAAAAGCTATCGATTTAACCCCTATGTATCTTTAGTTATTTTTACTAGGTAGTTTCGGAGATATTGATAATTTTAATCTGAATTTTTGTAATCTTAGCTTATATAAAAAAAAAAAAAAATTAATTCAAGTAACTCGGACTCATAATTAGGTAGGTAGGTATACAATAAATAACTTACAATCATCCACACTAAAAATAAATTAGATTAAATTAAAAACAGTCAAATTTCATCAATTAACACTACTTTATTTTTCCCCTAAAATATACGTAATTATCTATACGCCAGGATTTTTTCAGATTTTTTCAATAATAAACTTCGCAGATTAGGGGGCGAACGGTCATTTTTAGGGTTCCGTAGCCAAATGGCAAAAAACGGAACCCTTATGGATTCGTCATGTCTGTCTGTCCGTCCGTATGTCACAGCCACTTTTTTCCGAAACTATAAGAACTATACTGTTGAATCTTGGTAAGTAGAGGTATTCTGTGAACCGAATTAAGATTTTCAAACAAAAATAAAAAAAATAAACAAGGGGTGTTCCCCATACTTAGAACGGAAACTCAACTTTGTTTTTCAGCAAAACGTATGGGTTTGGGGTATCTATGGATAGGTCTTCAAAAATGATATTGAGGTTTCTAATGTATTTTTATTCTAAACTGAATAGTTTGCGCGAGAGACACATATCATAGAAAATTAAAAAATATAAATTAAGAAATGTGCAGATTGAGACACCCCATTTGCTATAATCAAACCAATTTTATTTTTCATCCCCCCATTCCAGACCCCTTTTCTACTATTTATAAATTTTTCACGCCACTACTCGGAAATGTGGCGAAAGATGGTCTGTTCTTGGTCCCCAAAACAATCAATAGTTGTACATTGAATGAGCAGGCCAACTATGAATTTACACTGACCAAAAATGTAACATTGTTGGTCTGTTCCAATGAGCAAGTCGACCAATCACATCGGTCCGCTGATCACTGATTCGACCAATTGTGCTGCATATTAAATTAAATTGGCCAATGATTGTCGTTTTATTTTTTTAATAATATTCATCCCTTCACGGATAGGCAAAGGAATCAGATTCCATACAGCCATATATGTCTGTTTTTAATTATCTGAAATATAGTTCTGTCACGGTCAGAGTCGTCAGTTTAAAAAACGAAGTAAAAATTAGCGGGAGAGCGTATTTTTTTTTTGTGTTGTGAATTTATTATAAGAATTGATTTTTATTTCCTCGCAGTAGTCGTGAAAAGCACTGTGTTAAGCCTCGGCCGAAAGTGCAATAGATGGACTCGTACTAACTCGTCCATCTATTGCTTACTTTTTAACCTCTGCAACAATGTACTATAATTTCTTTTTTTTTTTACTAAAAACATGCGGGCAAGCAAGTTGTATAACTATGCCTAATTTCAAGTTGATAGCATTTGTAGTTGCTGAGAAAACCTGCTGTGACATACAGACAGGCAGAACGTTAGGCTCACCATAAGGGTTCCTTTTTTACCATTTTGGTACGGAACCCTAAAAAACGAGCAAATGAGTTTAAAAACTTGTCCGATTCGTAATGATTGTAACTATGTAAGATACCACTGAAAAACTTTGGAAATAAAATATGAAATTAAAGATTTTTCATGACATGGGCATAGGGGAAAATTACAAAAATTCTGATTAAAATGATCAATAGCTCCGAAACTAGGCAAAATCGCTGAACATACATAGGAGTTAAATCGATAGCTTTTTAGCTGCTCTATCAGCCCTAGGCCGGTTCACGTCGGTTTATGGAACACCCTGTATATTAATATAAAATACCTTTTCATTTCTCATGCTCCAAAAGTCCGTCTTTATGTCGTGCGTAGGCGACATAAAGTCGCTTTTTATGCTCTAGTGCATAAAGTAAAATCTTCGTCGAAGGCCAAGGCAATCGGTCCAACAGCCACACGAATAACTTTAACTTCATAGAATAATCTCTTTATTTTATTTCGTTTCGTTAGTATTCTAAGACCAAGGCAAGGATAGCCAAAGTACACAATAAAACTTCATGAAATGAATTTATAAATTTTATTTGCTCGCATTTATTATTATTATCATGCTTTAAATATATTGATTTACTCAAATATAATAATATTATAAGTTATCATAGATATAAAAAACAAAATGTTTTTATAACTGAGCAGTATGTAACGACCCTAAGTCAGTTGTCAGGTACTTAAAGAAAAAAAAGAAAAAAACAGTTATTGGCGGGAACCATACTTATTTTGTCATTGTCAATATTTGTGTTACAATAATTTACATGTTGCTGTTTCATTTCCTCGCAATCGAAGTGAAAATTAGAGTGTACAACTCCTCCATAAAACCCATTTAACATTCGACTTTATATCCATCCATCAAACGTCTCGCGTAAAATGGTGCGTTTTATGCACTTGTTGTACAATCTACTATTATGAAAGTTTGCAAGTGACGTTCACCGACGTTTTGTTGCCTATGATTATTGTTAACGTAAACCAATTTTTTTTTTCACTTTTAGTTATAAGGGACTAACCATAGCAAGCACTCAGGGCGCTGCGCATTTAATTTTATATGAAGTTGTTCGTGACGAAACATAGCAAGCGTCCGATCCGCCGGTTTTAGCATTTAATACGCAACACCGGGAACGCGCGCCTCGGGCGCTTGCTATGGTTAGTTCCTAATACTTGTCAATGTTATAGTAAATTGTTGCAGAGGATAGATAGTATCCGATTTTTGGACGAGTCATATAGAGGGCCGAAACGTAGTTGAGGCCCTCTACTGTACAAGTCCATAAATTGCACTTTCTACCGAGGCAGACATTTTCAAAACTCTAATTTTAATTCATGTTAATGTGTCATTCCCGCCAATTTTACCATAGATAACTTTTTTGAAATCTGGACCCCTATTCTCGTGGTACTCGAGATTAATAAACTAACATGCGAGATGAAGATGTCAACTCCATATAAAATTGTATTTGTTTCGCCATATCTCCCATGTAATTTCATCTCCAGTGGTTCGAGATTAGGGGCCAAGTTTGAATTACATTTAAAAAAAAGCAGTGATTTAGTTTTTAGTCTGTGTATCTTTTAGCAAAAATACACCTAATATTTTACGACACAAAATGGTGTGTTCTGATTGATCGATTTCAATTTTTCATTTTAAGGAGCTATGACACAGAAATTGATTGATTGATTTTCATTGGTTATTAAACAGGGTGGCCTCTTTCTGGAAAACCGGGAAAAGTTAGGGAATTTCGCGGGTCAGTGAAAAGTCAGGGAACTTTAATAAAGGTCAGGGAAAAAAATTATAGGGTGTAGCATAGGGGGGCTGGACTTAAGAAAAATCATCAACATGAAGTCTAATATAACATATTATGTTTTTTATTAATGCGTCGTGTAGAATTTGTTACACTAAGCTTCTTTTGTAATGCAGAGTTAGTCCAAATTACTAAGATTCAGGGACTTAGAAAGTTCTCGTTGGTTTGAAAATGATGTCAATATAACACTCGTTTCTTATTTATATATCGTGTAGAATATGATAAATAATTCTTAATACAAGCATCTTTAGTTTAAGATTTTTTTTCATGTGACCAATTGTAGCGGTATTATTTTATTTAGGTAAGTAGGTATCTTGCGATCACAACAGTTTCCGATTTATTGCCAAAAAAGTAAGACAATCCCAGAATCTCTGATAGGTACAACGACAAGCGAAGCGAGTATGAGTGTTAGGTATCTTGTGACCAAATCACACCGGACTTACTGCCAAAAAAAGTAGGACAATACTTCCCAGTATCTCTCTAATTGACATGATCGGATCTCTAATTGGATTTTTATGATACCTATATATACCTACTGAATTGTCAACTGAGTTAAGTACCACATTTTTGTGTTTCCGTACCAAAATGGTAAAAAGGAACCCTTAAGAACTTCGGTGTCTGTCTGATTGTCTGCCTGTCTCTCTGTATGTCACAGCAGTTCTTCCCCGAAACTGTAGAAGCTATCAACTTGACATTTGGCATAATTATACAACTTGCTTGCCCGCATCTGTTTTTAGTATAAACCATATGAAATATTTTTTCTAAATATTTGTAAGGGGTCTAGATTGGGGGGGTTAAAAAATTATAGTGATTTGATTGCAAACGGGTTGTTTTATGAAAGGGCTCAATCTGCAAATTTCAAAACTTTTTTTTTTATAAAGTTTCGTTATGTACTTTTTGATTTATAGCCAGAAATTCACAAAAAATAACCTCCTTTTTCTCCAAAGTTTATTGACCAAAAAATCTGAAAAATTCCCGATTTAAAGATAATTATTTATATTTTACGCGAAAAATGAAATGAAGTTGTCAAATCTTACAGTTTTGGAAAAATTATCAAAATACCTTAGAAATCTGTATTATAATTTAGGCTAGTTAAAATGGACCTTATTGCGTTGAAAATAAAGGTCATGACATGAGTATTATCTGTTGCGTTTTCCATCCATATTATATTAAATAGGTACGGAACCCTCGGTGCGCGAGTTCGACTCGCACTTAACCGGTTTTTAATCTACACATTTTTAACATAAGGTTAAAATTATAATGTGAATTATGAAAATATACTACAATTTAAAACAATGGTTAAAAATTGCGGGTAAAAAAGTTGATTGACCCTCTTATGAAGGAAACGCTTCTTTTTTGGACGCTATATACTCTTATTTTGGTCAGGGAAAAACTTGAAGAACTGCCTGGAAAACCGGGAAAAGTCAGGAAAATTGAAATGTTGTTAAAAGCGGCCACCCTGATTAAAGTTGGACAACAATGTTCTCGACCAATCAGCAAAAACGCCGAAAAAACATTCTTGGTCTGTCCTTATAAGTGACGTTTTGTGACCCCAAACAAGACCATCTATGGCGATATTTCCGAGCAGTGTTGTGAAAAGAATAATGTAACTATCTGATACATTCTGCTGACTCCTGGGATGCTATGGCAAATTATAGTACATTATTGCCTAGGCATGGAAGTAGGCAATTGCGGGCCGAGTATTGTTTTAAACGGACGAGCTTGCGAGTATAGTGCATTTCTCAAAAATCGCAAGTTTTTTTTTGTATTGGATTAAAATCTTCATCGCTTGAACTCATTTTTCTAATTGCATACAACAAACAAAAAAAAAACTACCACACTTCATGTGAAAAAACTATCACTCTTTACCGCCTTTTTGTTTATGACAAGGAAAACCGCAAGCTTTGTTTTTTAAAAAACATAAGCTATTCCAGACACAGATAAAAAAGTTATGTTTCGAATAAAATTTGGATGTATAAGACTTGTGCCCTCATTTTATTATGGGCTTTTTCACTTTTTAAAAAGTGACAAGCTAGATAGTAATGGAATTTGTATGCAACATTGCGGGCTTGTGTAGCGAGCACGCAATGTTTTTTTTTTAATTTGAGATCTGTCAGTAAACTATGTCCTTCGCGTCTCAATATGTAGATAGTAATGTCAACATTTCCAGACATTTTTGAGAAAAGTTATTTAAATGTCCATGGAATTTCAAATCGCCAACTCAACCTCCCGGGGTGGACACGGCTCCTCCCCTCTATACACGCCTATGATCATAACCGTTTCCTTTTGCCCTGCCGTATTCGCCTTAATGGTACAAAATTTTACAATACCTTACATCTATGCGTTATATGCGTTCGTGTGTCACGTTGGCGCCACTGAAAACCAGCGTCCCGGTCTATGCTGTGACATAGTGCTGAGTGGTATCAATTTCGACGTCACAGAATCACCCATGGCTACATAGTTTTTATTTTTGTGTTGCCATCATTTTTTTATGATGTTTTTCTCTGTTCTGTGTTTTTTTTCTCTGTGCTCGTCGAATAAATGTTTCTATTTCTATATCAAATTCTATCTTTACAGATTTTCGACAAGAACCACAAGCCGTCGCATATTGTAGACGCGGCCGATGACAACCGCTCAAACTGGATGCGCTACGTGAACTGCGCGCGGCACTGCGCCGAGCAGAACCTCGTCGCCTACCAGTACCAGGGGCAGCTGTACTACCGGCGAGTATTAACACCGATGACTATACTTTGGAAAACTACTGGACTACAATTTGACATACCTATCACTATAGTCCATTTCATCTGACTTGTCTTATTGAGTTAACACTTTTATAACGTCAAAATGCTCCTTTTTCGCCTAAAAAAAAACAATTCATGATAAAACATCGGGAAAATTATGTGCAAAATGTGGCCTCTAGTTGCTTTATTTACCAGAAAAGGGCCGTCTAAGCCAAAAGCGATGCATTTTGAGGTTATAAAAGTGTTTCCTAAATATGGCAAGAGTGGAATGGACTTTACCATAACCGGGAATCGAACCTGGGGCCTCTAGCTTCGTAAGCAGGGTCCTTACCAACTAGGCCAACTGCGTCGTCGGTATATAGTTTTTATTATGTTTTTACATATATACTCTGTGGTAGTGTTTTTATAATGTATGCTTGTTCCGGCAGAACGGTGAAGATCATCCCTCGCTTCTCGGAGCTGCTCGTGTTCTACGGCAGCGAATTCGCGCGCGCGCTCGGGGTCGACCTGCGCGCCTACAGGACGCCCTGCGACTGCCCTTACTGTAAGATGTATTCATACAGTGGTGGTCACATATTAGGGACGCTTGCGTTTTTCCTAAACAAGCGGTAATGTGGTCTGCTTAAAAGCACCAGGCTTGTACTATGGGTGCTAGATAACGATAGACATACTTATATAGAAAAATACATGCTTAAATACGTAGTAACATCCAAAACTCGGGGAGAAATAATCGCGCTCATCACACAGGTACTTGCCCATACCGGAAATCAAACTTGGGACCGCTAGCTTTGTAGACAGGGTCACTACCAACTAGGCTAACGCGTCGTCAAAGCTGTCAAAGTAAGATAGTTTAAAAGCAACTTTACACTAAAAGTATCAAATAATATAAATTATCACTTAAATTTAATTGCAGGTCAAGCTAACGAACAAAAAACAGCACCAACGAAAGAAAACAAACGACAAATCAAAAATGAAGAAAAACCGAGTGAAGAAAAAATTCTCAAAGGAAGTCCTGCTGAAAAGATTCAAGATACTTCCACACCGCCACAAGTTACATTACAGAATAGTGACGCATTACCTGCTCCTAAGAAAACTAAAAAAAATACTTTTAAAAGAGTTACCAAAAAAAGCCCAATCGATAAAGAGCAGAACGCTGTAATACACTTACAAGATAATTTACAATCTGATCAAACTGTGTTTAGTGCTAAAGAGCATTCAGTTCACACTGAAGCTAATTTACAAAAGAAAGTGGTAACTATTCCCAGTTTCAAACCCAAAAAAAGGGTAATAAAAACGTCTGAAAAGAATAAAAAGGCTGTAACACACTTCAAAGTCAATTTACAACAACACTCTGTCTCTGGTTGCAGTACGAATACGAAAGAAGCTACTAATAAAGCCGATTTAAATGTTAACCCAACTAACTTCAAATGCGACAAATGTCATGAAAATTTCGATACAAAATCCGATTTAGAGAAACACTTGCACACTCATGCATTAATAGAAATTAACAAAACTCGCAAAAATTTTGTCTGCAGAAACTGTAGAAATACTTTTAACACAAAGTTGCTCCTAATAGAGCATAGGAAAAGTCAACATGGCATTGAATACTTTGCTTGTACTGAATGCCAGTATAACACAGATCATAGAAGTACATTAATAAGACACCAGAGAACACACACCGGTGAAAAACCATTTCAATGCAACCAGTGTAGTTATGCATGTAACAGAAAACCACATTTACTAATACACCAGAGAACACACACCGGTGAGAAACCTTACCAATGTAAAAACTGTAGTTATACGTGTAAGCAAAAACCAAATTTACTAATACACCAGAGAACACACACCGGTGAGAAACCTTACCAATGTAAAAACTGTAGTTATACGTGTAAGCAAAAACCAAATTTACTAATACACCAGAGAACACACACCGGTGAGAAACCTTACCAATGTAAAAACTGTAGTTATACGTGTAAGCAAAAACCAAATTTACTAATACACCAGAGAACACACACCGATGAGAAACCTTACCAATGTAAAAACTGTAGTTATGCATGTAACCAAAAACCAAATCTACTAAAACACCAGAGAATACACACCGGTGAGAAACCATATATATGCAATATCTGTGACTACAGGACTAGTACCACAAGTAATTTAAAGACACACTTGATGAGGATCCACTCGGGCCAGAAGCCTTTTTAGCTGCGATGTTTGTACTTACAAGTGTGCTGTTAAAGCTGATTTAAATATACACTTAAAGACGCACAAGTAACCCGACTGCGGCGAAGCCCAAAAGGATTTTGTGTTCGACCTGTATGCATGTATATCTGTTCCTATTTCCGTAAGTAACGTCCGCTCAACCGATTTTGATAAATTTTACGTCATTAGATTAGTCTTGATGCCGCGAGGCGTCACTGGGTACATACAAATCTTAATAAATTAAAATCAATTACGGGCTAACTTATATCGACGACATTATCCAAAAATGCAGTCGTGTTTTTGAAAACTTGCTTTTTATATCTTGCTTACTTATTTATGGAGTCGTGATTTATAATGCAATTCGCGTTTTTTAGTTATTTTAGGAACAGGGCGCGTACACATAGAACTTCCGTTTTACATTATCCGTTTTAACGGATCTTTTCAACTTGTAACCTTTTTTTTACTGGATCCGGAATACTGTTTTGTGTGTGCACTCGCTCATACAAATACATACGCCATCAAGATCCGTTAAAACGGATCCTGTAAAAACGGACGTTCTATGTGAACGCGCCTTTACACTATCATTACAGGACACCTAATAATATAATGCGATAGTATACTGTATACACAATTAAGTAAAGTTATAAACTGATTTACTGTCTATTCATATTGTACATTATAACATAAAAAGTCTATTTGGTGAATTCACACAAAGAACATGAGAACAAATCAGTCAGTTTATACATATAATACGCACGGCTCGCAGCCATATTGGTCTTTCAATCTCAGCGATGCACATATTGACGAGCTTGCGCTTAAGGAATAACGGAATCTTTCACCTCATTCTTAGACCAGTAGCACTTTTCTTATTTATTAAACACTTTTATAACCTCAAAATGCATCATTTTTGGCTAAAATGCCCGTTTTCAGCTGAATAAAGCAACTAGAGACGACATTTTGCACACCATTTTCCTAATTTTACATCACGGATAGTTTTTTTACGAAAAAAATGTTATTTTTGGAGAAAAGGGAGCACTTTGAGGTTATGAAAGTGTTTACTAAATAAGACAAGTCTATTGGAATGGACTTTACGTCTATTTACTTATAGTACGATAAGATGTAGGGATAAGACCGGTGAAATTACTAGTAAAGAGGCATTCCATCTTAGTCCTCAGGGTTGGCAACGGTTTTGAGGTCTTGGGATTGCAGTCTCGAGCTTGTACTTGTATACTATGTAGAATATGATGAATGGCTTGTTTCTTGTCGCAAATTGCCCTGGGTTTAGTAGATTATAACTTAAATATACCCATTTTGTATAGCAGCTCAAACTGATGAAATCGACAGGGTACAAAAGCAATACTAATCACTCCTGCGTTGACCATACGTAAAGTTGTGGCATACTAAAAGTTGTACAGTCAAAAATTATGCATGTCAATGGAATAAGGAGAAATAGTAGTTTATGTGGCTGGTGCATAATAAGAGGCATTAAAGCTAGAGTGTTTTAATGCATAATTATGTATAGCCGCATACATAACTTTATCTACATGCATATCATAAGTTTTCTATAATATGTTCAGATATGGCCTGTATTTTTATTAAGTTAGTGTTACTGTTAACTTGTTTGTAGTACCAAAGCTTAAATTAAAAAAAAAGAAACTTTTTTTATAATGTACAGATATGGCTTGCATTTTCAAGTTAGTGATACAGTATTATCGATACTTTAATGTTTAGGTACCGACACTTTAATGTAAACATTACGATGCACTATACTTTAATGTAAACATTAAGATGCAACCACAGATACAGGTTTCTTAATATAGGCGATTTGCTTATCGCTTCTGAACATATTGTAGGGAAGTTATGATATGGATGTAGATAAAAGTAGATAATGTCTTCGTAGTCGACTGTACTGAATAAGACTGGTGTTTGAAAGCAAGTTTCATAAATGAAATATTATTCGATACACATTTATATTTATAAGTAATGTACAGCAATGCCTAAAAGAAAGATAATAAATTTTGACTTTTTTATACAGTGATATAAAGTGCTGTGATATATTTTGTACAATAAAGGACTTCATCGTAAACTGGCCATTCGAATTACTATAAGAAGGGCATTACGTAATTTGTCAAGCTCTAATAAAGGACTGTATAGGGTAGGTAGTGCGTTCGTAAATACTTCGAAGCTTGTATATTTTTTCTATACTTATTTAATGAAGTCTCGATTTGTGTATTTTTATTTTTAGTCTAGTGTTATGCGTCAGACATGTGTATAGGTTAGGTAGTTCTCAGAGTAGTTCGCAGTGGGTTTTTTTTTTAATTTACGTTGTATACTAAAGTCGCAGGTTTTTGTGTTAAGTTGGCATATGCATAACACACAATAGAAATATAAAGAGAAGTTACTACTAAGTAGTTGTGAGACATATCACCAAATATCGGTTTTCTAAATTGAACCTTACCTTAAAAACCTTGCAACTTTTTGTTATCTTGACTGGTTACTGTCATTATGAGAGGGTGTTGCATTTATGGTGGCTCAACAATTAAAAGGGAGGTACAGTCCCTGTGTGCCATAGGAGGGACATAATCAAGGCAATTTAGTTAAAACTTTATTTTAATGCGTATAAAGTTAATTTTTATTTGGTTGGAAATGTAAAAATGCCTTTTAAGAGCAAAGGTAATTGAACTTAATTCCCTTGATGGTAGATTCAAATTCCCACCAACTAAAAACGAATGGCCTCACGAGGATAAATAAAAAAAATGAATGTTTTGTTTGTTTTGCGAATATGTGCCTTAAGATATATTTACTTATTTTTAATTTTGTAAGTTCAACTGTTTTGTATGAAGTCTTGATTTGATTTGATTTTGTAAGAATGTTTTTTATTATGTTGGTATTTGAGGTACTTAATCCCGATTCAACGTCTTTCTAACGAGAATTAGTCACGTTTTTAAATCTTATATTTAGACTTTTGATACGCTAAGTTTAAAGGTAGTTTCGGATTAGACTTTTGTTGTACTTATAATTATTTTTTGTGTTTTAATGAAGTCTCGATTTAACATAAATTTGTTGCTTGATGGTGTTTCTGTTTGAAATATTTAATTTTGTTTGTTGTTGCAATGAAGTCTTGATTTAAGAAAGTGTGTTTATAACCAAGATTTTTTGTTTAGTACATATTTTGTTAGTTCTTAGTACCTACCGATGAAGTTTCGATTAAATAGTTTTAGTTCAATAAAATTTTAGTGGAATTTGCAGTGCAGTTTTTTTCTTCAAGTATTTAGTACTTAACTGCGACAAGCTACATAAGGTATACACGTCCTATAGGGGACACTCCTATTTTAAACCGACTTCAAAAAAAGGAGGAGGTTCTCAATTCGTCGGGATATTTTTTTTTTAATGTATGTTCCCCGATTACTCGAAGACCACTGGACCGATTTGAAAAATTTTTTCGTTGTTCGAATGGGTATACTTTCTAGTTGGTCCCATTGTCACCACGTCAGGATCTGATGATGGGATCATGGAGAAATCGAGAACTCTTCAAATATTATAGGCACACCTATAGCGATTTTGGTATTTTTCACTGTAACTCATGCATTTGCTTTTGAAAAGTACTATATGGTGAAGTGGAACTGATGATGAAGACCACAGATGGCCACCGGAACTCCTTAACGGTACCTATTTCACAGTGGCGATAAGATATTTCGATAAAGGTAGTTGAGCGACTATGACGAAGCACATTTAGGTTTAAATATGACTATGACATTCCCGCGGCGTTGTCTGCGGCGAGCTTGAAATGTTCTATAGTTTCTCATTAATATTTAGAAGTGGAGCTACGTAACAGCATAAATAGGATCACTAAAAAGTATAAAATAAAATAAATGTTTAAAAAAACAAAAGCCGAATGCAGTTGGACTGACCTACCATTTTAAAAGAAGTTATTTTTTGCATTTTTGAAGGCGGGTTTTTGTTTTTTTAAACATTATTGGTACGGTAAATTATAGAAATAGAATTCAACTCCCAGGTAAATTTGCTAACTAATAAAACTGAAAGGTAAATCCGGAGATCTTAATGTCTTATGCGCAATAGGAGATAATTTCTACAACCCACTAAGTTTGGTTTTGGCCCTATGTGGGGTAACAATTTTTGGCCGTCATCATCAAGAAATGGATTCTTCAAGCGCAAATGCATAAGTTCTTTTTTCTACTCGCGTACTATAAACCGCTAATATTGATATCGTTAACGGTATCAGAATACCACCTATAGCGTAACCAAAGCGGGAAAACGATTCTATAATAAGCGTTGCCATGGTGATAACAGTTCTATAATAATTATTATACAATTTATCTGATAGCCATATTTACGTCTAGGTCTACCATCAACCTATAAAGTCCCAGCACGGGCAGCACAAGTTGTATTTTCTCGCTTGTCGCTCAGTGCGTCTCTATCGTTACATACAAGATAGAAAGGGAGATCTGAGCGAAAAACTGGTCGCGGACAACGTGCTAGTCGTGCGAGTAAGTACGCCGTACTTATCGCTCAGCGACCTAACTCGCCCGTGTGTCACCCTAAGTATGCGAACTTCTATTCTAAAGGCAAACACGGGCGAAAAAGGTCGTCGAGCTTTAAGTACACGTACTTATATACTCGCCCGCCTATCTGGGACTTAATATTTGAGGAGTGTCGACGATTCTTTATATCCCAAGTTCAAACCTTGAAATTCACTATGAATTCACTACAACGGGATCATCTCGTGCCACCCATTGTAGCCATTGTAAAAAATATACAGATTGTACAGAATATCCGGACACAATTTCCAACTGGCAACTCTCATATACGTCAAGTGGCAAATGAAAATAAAAATAAATAAATCGCTTGCTTCTTATATTTATATACTTTAAAAAATCAAATTATGACTGAAAAGATGTGCGTGAGACATCCAATTGTTGTTGTAAATTCTTAGCAATTGTCAATACGCTGCCTAAGTACCAAAATAGTGTATCCTCAACAATATGGAAGTAAGTATTGCATATGATTTATATTCGTAAAGAATATGATTGTATATTAGAGAAATCTCCAAGTAAAGTTGGTAAAACGTTTCCAGTTAAGATTTGACGGTAGTTCAAATGGCTTTACAATTATATTTAAGTTACTTTTCTAAGTTTTGAGCTTTTAATTGATTATTGTACAGATAATATATTCTCATCTGAAATTTCTTTCATCATTATATTCAATAAGTAATAAAATCATGAGTTATATTAAATTAGGAGAAATAAGTGGTTATATTATGTTTTTTGTATTTTTTTATGGCAAGGAAACCTACATACCTACTACCAAAACAAGTAGAAAACGGATGTTTTTTCAAGTATACTTTAATTAACAATGATATAAAACGTTTTATTATCAGGTCTGCAGAATATGCCTGGTCAGGGACACGGGACTATATGATTTGGGTCGGCGCGACTTGAAGACATCGTATGAAAACCTGACGAATGGCTTTGTAAGTTATCTGGAAACTTTCATTGCAATACATTCAGAGATCGGATATCCTGGAGCTAGTTTTATCTAAGTTCCTTGAGAGATATGGTTACTTAAATGATTTATTTTATACTAGCCTATAACTCTTTGTTTATCGCTATTCCGAGAACTCTTTTTTTTTCAGCTCAAAAAGTATCTTATGTTGTTCTGTGGGGTCAGAGCTATTTTTTAACCTAATTTTATTTTAATTTGGTGAAAAGCTTAACAAAAAAGAATAACTTTAGCATTAAGCAATAATATTAATTAGTATTGATTTATCAAACCAGAACTTTATTAACCTTCACAAATTCGTAAAAGTAATATTACTTATACATTTATTTAACCAAAATACCTGTACTCTGAGACTTTATGTAGGTTTTATTTTAATGTGAAAAATGTTAGCTTGAAGAGATCCCTTAGAGGGATAAGTTCGCCTAAGTAAATTCTTTTTTTTATCTTCATTGTCATGTTTTCGTTCAATCTGTGCTCAAGTGCTGACCAAAGGTAACAGAGTCTTCTTTGTTTATGTTTTTACTCCTTGCTATTTTGGCAAGGTGTCTTATGCCCTTAACTATATTGTTTACCATAATAAAACCTACTCTTGCATCTAACTGTGTATACCTAACCTCCTTTCTTGTCTATGAATTGTATATTGTATAACTATTGCAGTTAACTGACAATGCTTTGCCGTGGAGACTCTGCTGGGAATGCAGAGCTCGTCTCTTATCCTGTGACCGTTTCCGGGCGAAAGCTCTTCGAAGCCAGGCTTTACTCGCTGACATATCTAGGTTGAATCTGTATGTAAGTAATGCTACTTTTTACCAGACTGGTGAAGAAGGAGGGTTATGTTTTATTTCCTCGCGGAGGTTGAACGCATGGCCAGATTTCGACAATTGAGGTGTTGTTAGATTCTTCTTGGTGTCGCAAGTGTCACAAGGTACTTTATTTATTTTTTAACCGACTTCACAAAAATGAGGAGGTTCTCAATTCGTCTGTTTTTTTTTTAAATGTTTGTTACCTTCAGAATTTTCGACTGGGAGAACCGATTTTGATGATTCTTTTTTTATTTGAAAGCTGGTGCTTCCCGTTTGGTCCCATTCTTATCAAAATGAAGATTTGATGGTGGAATCCATGAGGAATCTACGGAACTCTTCAAAATTTATAGGCACACGACTAGCGATTTTGGTATTTTTCATTGTAACTCGTGTATTTGGTCTTGGAAAGTACTATTTGGTGAAGTGGAACTGATGATGAAGACCACAGATGGCCACCGGAACTCCTAAACGGTATATATTTCGAGGGTGGTGACAAGATATTTCGATTAAGATAGTTGAGCGACTATGACGAAGCATATTTAAGTTTAAATATATGACTATGACTTCCCCACGGCGTTAATTCCGGCGAGATTGAAATGTTCTATTGTTTCTTATTAGTTGAGAAGTGGGAGAATAGCACCATAATTATGATCACGAAAAAGTATAAAATAAAATAAAAGTTTAAAAAAACAAAACCGCGGTTTTTATTTTTTTAAACTTTTTTTTTTAAATGTGAAAGTAGCGAAGTAACTATATATATGTACATGATACCCAACTAACATTATATGTATTGACGACTATATCCAAACAGAACTTGTTACCCTTAATTTGACAAAAATACAGAAGGTCGTGAATTCAAACCCTTTTTGATTTTAAATCAGCATTAAAAAATTAGGAACCAAAACAACAAAAAAGTAAACATTATTGTTTTTTGACTGTCGTGAACATTGTCAAATTAAGGTGCGACCACCCCGCTGTTTAAAATACGGAGACGGTACGGAACGCAGTGACGCATCGTGTCTGTACCGTTTTTATCGCATACTACTTTCCACACCGCTGCTCAAAATACGCTGACGGTACGGAATCGCAGTGACGTGCCGTAAATGTTAAGGAGTCGTGACGTTTACGGCACGTCACTGCGATTCCGTACCGTCAGCGTATTTTGAGCAGCGGTCGCACCTAAGGGTTACGCTTGCTTTTTGTTGTTTAAACTTGTTTAAACTTACTTTTGGTTTGATTTGTTTCGACTATGTACCTACATTCTAAGGTACCTACAGTACTACCATATTGCTTAATGTCCAACGAGTGAAGACTATTGCTATCACAGTGACACCCGCATCAGACACAGTGGTCCATACAATGTCTCATGTCAAATGTAGCAAATCACTTGACTCTTATGTTGAAAATTACCATATTATTTACATAAATATATCAATGTATATAATGGTTATATTTCAGAATTTCAAGTCAATTGATCGTAAAAAACACAATCTAATATCATCTTTAACCAGAAAAACTTTTATAAATCATAATGACTTACATTTACACGAAACATCAAATGAACAAGACGTTATAACTATACGAGAATCCATACCTATACAAGAAATAAACATAAATGAAGTCAAAAGCGAAGACGAAATGTGTAATGACGATATTAACATACAAATAGAATTAGAATCATCCAGCGACGAGCTCTTAGTCAAACACAAGAGTAAACGAGAAAAGAAAACTAAAAAAGATAAGAAAAAGAAAGAGCCTAAAATAGATAGAAGAAGAAAACCAGCTAGCGAAGTGTTGAATGAAGCTTTATTTTCTATAACGGATTTAACTTTTGATGAACAGATTGAAGAAATTAGAAAAAGGAAAGAGACTTCGAACTATAAAAATTCAGTGTTTAAATGCGAAGATTGTTACAAAGGGTTTTTGGATGAAGATGCGTTTAAAAGTCATGTTATTCGGCATACCGATGTAAGTATATAACCCTTATGACTTATTTCCTCCATCTGTGTGTCTTCTGTCACAAAATATCAACCTATGTTTTATCCTTGAAGACCCAGTGTGCAATTTAATTTGAATTGTATTGCAATAGGAATAAAGTTTATTTTCCTGTCTTCATAAATTGAAAATGGCATTTTCGAACAATCGTAACTGAACTTTATTGCCTTGATGGTAGATTCAAAGTCCCACTCACAATAAACTGGCTGCTTTTAGTACGCGTGGGCCTTACGAGATTAAATTTAATAATATACCTATGCTTTTATCTGTATTCTGCCTGTGGAGTCGCAATAATTTTAGATTTATGTCTTTTAATTTGAATTAGGTAGAACGCATTCCGTCGTTTTGCCAAAACATCTTTTTCGTAAAATGACCATTTCGAAAACGTTCCTTTCGCTTCCTTTTCGCAACACGTTGATACTCTTTTATAGTTTTGCTAAATATTTTAATAGAAAAACACTGTATTTAAGTTACAAAATTATGAGAACTGCCATTCTATTCGCTATAAAGAATCAGGCCACGATGCAAAAACTACTATCGTTTTTCTTTTCTATCGCTCAAAATGTACGGGACGACAATTGACCACGTGGTTTATAGTAACACAAGAGAATGTCATCCCATACATTTTCAGGGAGGCTGGTGTTTAACTTGGAAAATCGTTTTGGGTGGTTTACAGATATCAACTCTAATAGAAGCCAATCCATTTTTTGGATTTTTTATCTATTTTATCTACACTCATATCATAAACCCTCTATGATGCGTTCAGAAACCGCAAATTATGACAAGCATAATAATCAACTCTGTTGTTAGAGCAAATTTTTTATCTGCGGCAGTAATCTTATGGATTCTTAAGAACATCAATTTCGATGTTCTTATGACATTCAAATTTCGAACATCTCTGAAAAACAAAGAAATTTGATTTGACCTCTATTCTAATATCAGTCGAGATGACGTTTAGTTCGAAATGAATTGTCAATTTGCATACAAATTTGTATCAGTTACATAAACTACTATAAAAGTATTCTATAGCCTTTGCTTGTATTCGTAGCAAAGTGGCCAGTTCGTGTGTTCAGTGTGCGCGACGCATTTCAAGCAGGCGCACGCGCTGCGCAACCACGCCGCCTCGCACCTGCAGCGTTTTAGCTGCCAGTGCTGTCCCTACGTCACTACGCGGCGGTAAGCGTGGCAACTGGCAAACATTACTCGATTTCTGCGAATTTATTTTTGTTTCTTCATTTAATGGTTATATTTATTTACTAACTTGATCTTTGTAGACATGCGGCGAAGTTGCATGAAGAGTGGCACAACGGCACGCGGTATCAGTGCCCGCACTGCCAAGAAGATTTTGTGTAAGTTAGGTATACTAAATGTTCACAATATAATTCAAGACTGCACCGAGCGTCCAGTGGCGCCCTCATTACTATTATTTTGTTTTCTAATAAACTAAAGTACTGTCTTGAAATCAAAGGATGTTAAGTATTTCCTTGTACAAATGAATAAACCATTTATATGGTATAGGATATACGAGGGTTGATAAGTTTTTAGAATGGGTATAAAAAATGGGAGATATGTAAATCGTTATATTTTAATTGGAATATGCACACTTTCTATATTTAGAAACATTTATTAACGTCATTGAATTGTTTTATTTTACCCCTATAAAAATATATTTACTTTTGGAGGTCAAATTTTGTACCTTCACTTAAGTCATCATCAGCTTGTGATTTTTATGTAGTTGTTTTTGAACATTGGTGAGTGAGAAGTAGTAGTCAAAAGTTAGGGCTAAATAACAGAGAGAGCGGTTATCAGTTCTGAACTTAGGTCGGAGAGCAGCATCCTTGTGAATTAGATGGCTTTGAAGCTTAATTCCTGCCGAAAATACGTATTTTTTTTTAAATCCTTTTTTTTTCATTTTTTTTTCCTTAACTATACGGCAGAATAATGTTATATAACTCTCCTAGGTTATTTGATAATTGCTAAAAGCTAATATCACAGTATTTATTTGTAGGCCACAATAATCCCGGAAAAGGCCGAAAAAGCCACCCTAAATGTTGGTGACCGAGCTGGAAAAAAAAAAGTCCACTGCGAAGATAACTTGTTTATCCTTAAAATCATAATGATAAACCAAGGTTTCATTTTCAATAAAAAAAATTTTTTATTTGGGCATCAGGACTTCTGCACACCGCTCCAAATAATTACAAAACTAACTCTTATTTTTGCCGTCTTGTAAAATTGTTCATACAGATGTTTTTTGTTTAGCTATCACAGAAAAACAAATGAATATAGTTAAAAAAAAACTCTAATTTAACGTTGATTAGTGCCATCGTATAGTACACATTAAAATAATAAGATTATGAGGATGGTTCATACCGATTCTAAAAACTTATTGATCACCCCTCGTAACTTAATCACAATTGAACTATAAGCGAATAATTTAATCGGAAAAAGTTTCACCGAGCGGTCCCAACGGAAGACCAGCGTTGGCTTTACAGCCAGCACATGCTGAGTTGGGCCCGTTTCGCAACAATTGCACTTATCTGTCGTTTCTTTTCCTCATTTTTTGTGTTATATTTATGTGTTATTGTTGTGAATAAATGTTTTCTACATACATACATACATAATCTCACGCCTTCGTTCCCAGAGTGGGGTAGGCAGAGCTACAGAATTACAAACATCTCTAAAAACTTGTTGATAATTCTATAACCACAATTTGCACAATTAGGCTAAGATGTTTACCAGCGTATTAGTGACAGGTTGCAAGCCCATCGCCTAACAGTACTACAAGCCTTTATTCCCTTAGTCGTCTCTTACGACATCCACGGGAAGACATGGAGTGGCACTATTCTAACTCGGCAACCACACGAATAAATAAATGTTTTCTATTCTATTATATTCTACGAAAGTCAAAGGTTATTAAACTTTGTCATATAATGCTATACATTGTGTTTTAATTTGTTTAAGTTGTTCGGAACACAATAATGGGTATACAGCTGATAATGGATTTGCATCGTAGCTTTTTACCCGACTACGGCGAAGCAACAAGAAGGGTTATGATTTTAAAAGTCTATGTATTCCAAATAAGTTAGGTTGGCAAATGAAACGGTTGGGAAACGATACATTTTGCCAAACATATTTCGGCCACATTAATTTTAAATTAACTGTAAGTAACATAATATGAGATTTTTATTTAGTAAATTTTCGACGTACATGGGCCACATCCGCATCAAGCACCCGTCGGACTTCGTCTGCCAGCTCTGCGGGCACTCGTTCGTCAGCGAAAAAGGTCTCTCTCTGCACAAGAAGCTAAAACATCGGTTTCACCAACAACCGGTAAGTTGAAATAATTGACAACAGTGACCTTTTTAAAAGGTGTTCTGAAAAAAATCATGCTTTTTTAGGGTTCCGTAGTTAAACTAGGAACCCTTATAGTTTCGCCATGTCCATCCGTCCGTCCGTCCGCAGCCTAGCTCAGAGACTCTTAGTACTAGAAAGCTGTAATTTGGCATGAATATACATGTTAGTCACGCCAACAAAACGGTAAAATAAAATTGGGGATGTAATTTTTATTTCTCGTCTACCCCATAGTGTGGGGTGTCGTTGGATAGGTCTTTCAAAAATATTGCGGGTTTGTGGAAACAATTTTTCCATTAAGGTATCCGTTTATGAAATATTAAGCTTTAAAGCGCAAATTTTTGTTAGAGTCCCCGCCCTACAGCCAAAACTACAAATACTAAAAATCTAAAAAATATCTTAAATGAAAGCACATTTAACCTCGTAAGGCCCAGCGTGCAATATAATGTACATAACCAATGCAATTTAATTTGAACTGTGTGGCAATGGGAATAAGGTTTATTTTCCTATGTTCATAAACTGAAAATGGCATTATCGAACAAACGTAATTGAACTTTATTGCCATGACGGTAGATTCAAAGTCCCACTCACGAAAAACTCTCTGTTTGTAGTATTGTGGGCCTTACGAGGATAATGAATTTAATAGGAAAACTATCACGACTATGTAGACTTCATTGGTTCTTGAGTTACAAACGGTTTAAATGTTTATACCTACCGAAAACTTATTTGCGGTGTTGGTAAACCAACCGCGACCTATTTCGATGTATGGAGAGAACAGTTTTCCAACGGCAAAGTTAAGTTTGTCGAGAGGTAATTTGTTTGTAGTAACGGCTTCGGAATCCTACACTGAACATGGTCCGACATGCTTTTGCCCGGTTATTTGTCTTAAAAATGTACAACTTTTTTAATTATTATTTACTGAGAAGAAATAATTGAATATTGTCATCAGTGTTTGCTACGCCCGCTCCATCTCCGTCTGTCCGCGGTTTATCTCAGAGACTCTTGGCTTGTTGGTTCTAAAAAGCTGTAATTCGGCTTATACATACACATGAAAATGACGACGACAAAGTTGTAAAATAAAATCTTATTTTTTCCGTGTACATGTAAAGTAAAGGTTTTTTCATTATAACATCGAGTGAGGTATCATTGGATAGCTCAAAATCATTATTTACAATCTCGGAAAGTAGATGGTGGTTAGGTTCAAAAGGAAAAATCTTCAGTTTATTAATTCTTTAGATTTGGGCGACCGGTTAGGAAATATTGAACTCGAAAAGTGGCATTTTCGCTAGAGTTGCGCGTCCCATCCGCCACTGCCAAAACTACATGTAATTAACAAAAAGCAAGCTTTCAAAACCGGACTGTTGCTAACCAACTTTAAATCGTTATAAATCCTAAATGATCATTCAAAATGAAAAATGATGAAAGAAACCTAGAGATGATTTTTAAATCCCTATTCAATAATACCCCACTTGTCATACTTGGTCGATTTTTTTTAAATTTGCGCAATATGGCGTCTGGTTGCCGCCATATTGAATTTTGATTACTGTCATATCTTCAGTGACACTCACCAGATTAAGACAAATCGATTGACATAAGAATCATCAAAATCGGACAGCGGGTTTCGTTTTTAATATAGTGACACAAAGGAACACATACATATATAGGCTGTGAAACACATTACCCTCCTCCTTCGGCAGTCGGGTAACAATCCTCTTAAATTAAAGTACATATAACGAATTTAAAAGGAAAACTATCACGATTAAGTAGACTTGAGATATAGGCGAGTACAGTGTTTCTAGCTACTAATACAATGCAATTAATAAAATACTAAACATTTACCTATTACAACTTCATAAAATTAGAGGAATTATATTGATATTGAACTGGCTAAAAAGTCTTAATTATGATGAGACTGAAGCACTCTTAACCACACACTCTTAGGCACACACACGCACACATACATACACACACTCACACACACACCCATGCACAGATACACACACACGCATACACACTAACACACACCCTCACACACACACACAGGCACACACAGATACACGCGCACACACACGCATATACACACTCTCGCATACACTTTAAAGTTATATAATATATTGTAATTTTATGTTTGTAAAATCGGATTGGTTTATCGGTTATTATAGTGATCTGATCACGCGGGCCATTGTTATAGAAGAGCGGGGTCTCCTGACACAGGTATATAATCATACTTACTAGGAGGCCCTAACCTTTGCTTTTGTTAATTGTATATAATAACGAAATAAATCATTTCATTTCAAATCATTTCATATCACTATGCGTGTGTGCGCGTGCATGCGTGTGCGTGTCTGACTGGCACCGTAGCTCTTAAACAGGTGAACCGATTTGGATGCGGTTTTTATTCAAAAGTAGACTTTCTAGCGCTGGTTCTTATCTAGGTTCCATGAAAATCGGTTGAGCCGTTTAAGAGACATTAGCTCTGAAAGAAGGAGTCACCGTTATATCGGGGTTTTTTATCATCTAATGGTTATTCACTCTGCTGTCGCTATATTTCGTAGAGTGCCGAGTTATTATGTTGTGCTAGGTCCCCGAGAACGGGCCGTACTGCCAGCCGTGCGACGTGCGCTTCGCCACCGAAGAGGCTTTGGAGAAACATGTCAAGCTGTCAGCGAGGCATAGCGACGATACGTAAGTACGGGGACACTGGGTCTATGTCGTTTGCCATCGTTATCTTTAGTCATAATGTGTTTTAAGTCATATTTATCGCAAGTCATAATGATATTTGTTTAAGAAACTGTTACTTTTTCAGGATTACTAGCCATGTCTATTACGTTAGATATGAAATTCTGTAAGGTTTACGGTTCCAGTGATATAAAAAATATGACTATGTCATGTTTTTGTCTTGAAGAGATCGCTATTTAGCGGTAAGACCGCCTGTTGTGTACCTATAGTTAAAATGTACTGCTCCGTGTTTTGTTTTCTGGTGTTCAATAAAGAGCAGTGCCGGATTAGCCATTAAGCAAAGTAAGCAGCTGCTTAGGGCATCACTAGTCAGGGGGCACCAAAATGTCAGATCAAAAATCAGAATAAGTATATTTTTTTTTTGCTTGAAAAATACTTGAGAATCTCGAATCTCAATGTAGCTTATAAGAAAAATTACAGTGTGTGGCAAGCTTCATAAAATAGCAATCGCTTTATAGAATTTTAAACGAAACGCTTTCGGTTTCAGAACCATACATTCAATTTTGGTTTTCCTGCAAAAATCATAAATTGTCGAATTGAAATCGATTGCTTAGAGACCAATTTAAAGTTCCCATTTTCTGTGGATTATCTATGAATGATACAGTATAATTGATAGATTATATACTTACCTGATTATACACAGAAATTCTTAAAAGAGGAGAAAATTATCATCAAATAGCAAGCAGGTTTTAATTTTTAAATTAAATTCCTGATCCTGGCAAAATTATGTGTCCCGGTCAAACCATGGATTACCAAAAAACATGGTAGGTAGGTACAAAATTAGTAAACTTGTATTCAAAGGACCTCAACACTGAATAATCCACAAAAATTCAACAGTTTCACTCATTTATGTCGCCCATAAAACTAATTCGAGCGATGTATCTGCAAAATTTTAGACGCACGCTGCGCACGCACAACTTTATCAAAGCATTCACGACGACCCCCTTACTTGAAACACACAGTGTTACGGATATTTCTAAGTTTAATGATAACCAATTCAGCAGAGAGATCTTTTTCAAACATGAAAATAAACGTTTTAAAAAACAAACACAAAGTTTTTTGTTTTTAACTGACTTCAAAAAAGATGGAGGTTCTATGTTCTACTGTATGCATTTTTTTATGTATATTGACCTATATGTATGCCTATATTTGAGAAATTCCTTAAATTCTCCATGGATACCCTCATCAGATTCAGATTTGGTGACAGTGGGACGTGGGACCACCTCGGAAGTATGGCCTACCAAACAAAAAAGAATTTTCATAATCGGTCCAAAATTGTCAGAAAAATCGGTGAATATACCTACATAGAAAATACGGTGGAACATAGAATCTCCTATTTGAAGTCGTTTAAAAATACTGAAAAATTAAAGGCGTTCTACAATGAGGCAGGAAAGGCTCGATGCATATATATAACGATTATACATAGAATCTGATGTTCTACGGAAACTTAAGTATAATGTTATTAGATATTCGACAATTTGCGTCCCTCAAAAGTCGCAAATTAGAGTTTATAGAGATAAGTTTAAAATAACCCTCTCTTTGACTTTTCTTCTTGTCCTTGTTTTAAAGGTTAGGAAGTCTTGGCGTACTGTGTGGTCAAACTGAATATTTGTACACTCCGCACACTTGTGTTTGTATGTACGTAAGTACTTAATTGTACAAAACGTAATAAAATACAAAGATGACAAAGGCGAACTTATCCCTAAGGGTTGTGGCGGGCTCTTTTCCGCAACTCGACGACTTAAAAATGCGCCTATTTTGCGTGAAACTCCGTTAACCTATGGGTGATTGAGAAGAAAATTAATTGAATAGGTATCCATCAATATGAATATCATGTGTAGTGTAGATATTTTTCCTTGAGTTGAAGAACGGCAAACGAAAGTATAGTTTAACTACGAAATCTTAAGGAAGGCCATCGGGTATGTAATGGCTAGGGTCAGAGGGGGCACCACACACGAAAATGCTTAGGGCACCACGGAGGGTTAATCCGGCACTGATAAAGAGTATTTGTATTGTACTGTATAATTATGCCAACTATGACATTATGATTAAAACAAAATATGGGAAACAACGGGCTCCCGAGTAGACTACAATTGGATTTCATTCTTCTCTCGATATTTGCAATAATGAGTATTTAGTTTAACCTTTTAAATACCACACTGAAAGTCGTTCCACTGACGCAGCCGACACAAGTTCAAGATTTAAGCTGGGCATTCACGGACGCGCCGTTTGCCTCGGCGACAGATGGAATGTATACAACTGGATGCGACATCACGGAGCAGACTGATCAGACAATGGCAGCCAGAGAACGCATTCACGACGCCGTTTGGCTCGGCGCGGAGGCGCGGCGTGTTCCAACGTTGAATTTCGACATTCACGATAGTTCCATTCGGATTGTGAGTAGGCGCGTCGCGCCTGCTTTCCGTCCATTTGGAAATCCAACGGACCGCGCCAAGTACTTTTGTATGCTACAGTTTTGACATTCACGGATCGATTTGACATTGTTGGAGCGGTCGTGAATGCCCAGCTTAAAAGTATCTTTAATTCGTATGAATTAAGTTGTAATTTGCATAGCATAGCAAACATGTTTGGCGTGTGACACATTTTGTATTCGACGTAAAGCGTTAAATTTTTTTTTCTCAAAAATGTCCGGAAATGTGGACATTCCTATCTACATATTGAGACGCGAAGTACATAGTTTACTGACAGTTCTCAAATTAAAAAAAAAAAACATTGCGTGCTCGCTACACAAGCCCGCAATGTTGCATACAAATTCCATTATTATCTAGCTTGTAACTTTTTAAAAAGTGAAAAAGGCCACAATAAAATGAGGGCACAAGTCTTATACATCCAAGTTTTATTCGAAACATAACTTTTTATCTGTGTCTGGAATAGCTTATGTTTTTTTTTTAAACAAAGTTTGCGTTTCTCCTTGTCATAAACAAAAAGGCGGTAAACGGGTAAACAGTGATGGTTTTTTCACACGAAGTTTCTGTTTGTATGCCATTGAAAAAATTAGTTCAAGCGATGAAGATTTTACTCCAAGACCATTTTTTTCTTGCGATTTTTGAGAAAAGCACTATATTTGCCTCGGCAGGAACAGCAATTGCGGGCTTCGTATTTTTAAACGGACTTGCGAGCTCGTCCGTTTAAACCAATACTCGGCCCGCAATTGCCTACTTCCATGCCTAGGCAATAATGTACTAATGTCTGCCTCGGTAGAAAGTGCAATTTATGGACTCGTACACTAGAGGGCCTCAACTACGTTTCGGCCCTCTATATGACTCGTCCAAAAATTGCGTACTTTCTATCCTCTGCAACAATGTACTATTAGTTTGTATGAATTAAGTTGTAATTTGCATAGCAAACATGTTTGGCGTGTAACACATTTTGTATTCGACGTAACGCGTTCAATTTTTTAATTGTATTGTATCCCTTCACTGTAGAGAAATGAAGGAGAATGGGCGCCGGAGGGGGCGGCGCGCGGGGGAGGGGGACAACAAGCTAGCGCGCAAGCCCCGCGGGGACAAGCCGGAGGGACCCATCCCCTGTGAACAGGTAGGGAATTTATTTATTTATTTAAACTTATTTGCAAAATTACAAATGCTTTATGCCCAATGGCATACCAGTAAACCAGTAGTCGAAAAAGAAAGAGGTGATAGGTGGTTGGCTGGTTGGAAATTGAGGTTGAATTTTTACCATGCTGTATTTCTTTACTTTTACATAATAGGTTTTAGCCGCTGAGATGAAAAGTTGTATGTGTCACACGAAACCAAAAGTTATTTGCATCCTTCGCTTACTCGGGATTCTAAATCAACTTTGCTCTCTTGTTGCACAAATAACTGTTATTTATTTGAATCTGTCCCCAGTGTGGCGTGCAGCTTCCGGACTCGTTGTCCTACTACCGCCACTTCCGGCGGACGCACCCGGACAAGAATCGAACCAACTACCCCTCGATGAAGTCCAAGAGCATGTGCGAGGTCTGCGGGAAGATGTTCCAGGTATTTATTATTATGAGGGGGTTGGAATGGGCCTTGTGTGCCGCTTCGGCCATTGCTGGTCTCTTGTGGCAGCCCTTTGTTTAGAGTTCACCGCAAAGGCCCGTTGCGTCCAGGAATTTCCAGATGCTTGGGCAGTGAGGAGTTGTATCTCTTTTGGGTCCATGATATGTCGCCCTAGATAGATACTTCTGTTGCGCATCGTGGTCCGCCATAACGGGACAAGACAACCGATGAAATTACTAGCATAGAAGCATTCCATCTCAGTCCTCAAGGTTGGCAACGCGTTTGAGTCTTAGGATTTTAGTCTTGAGAATTCATATGTGTATGGGTCACAGATCCCACTTACGATGATAAGGTGGCCTGTGTGCTCGTGTGCCTTCCCCTTGTCATAAAAAAACATTCCTTTTAAGCTTTGAAAACGCTACCATAAACAAATTGATACTGACACAACAACAGTGACGACACTGACGTGACGTTTTAGTAAATACTGTGTTAAATTTATGCTAAAAACAATCGTAATCTGTAATATTGGTTGTGAAAAACTGCGTTTAAGTACATATGTACTTAATTAAATAAAAAAAACGTGTTTTTTAAAGTTCGAGCTCTAATCTCCATAAATTACTTAGTTTTTTTCGTTTTCACTTTATTCTGATAATTTCTAATTTTTCAAACCACATTACTACAGTATTTCATCCCAATTATTGTTAATTGGTTATTTTGCACTTGGGGCAACCTACCAGCAACGACCATGACGCCGATTTTGGCAAAACAGGACCAGGCTGTTCTCTCACCCCAGTGATAGTTCTAAGTGTTATATTGTTAAATATGTTTAGAAAGTATTTGTAATTACGAGCCTAATTGCTCATAAAAAAAAACTTATTCCTATTTGCCAGAGCCTGGCCCTCCTCCAAGACCACAGCTTCACACACACAGACGCCAAGCTGTTCTCATGCCAGCTGTGCGGCAAGAGCTTCCAGCGCAAGTACCGGCTCATCGCGCACCGGAGGCTGCACGGAACAACGAGAGCCTCGCACGACTGTGCCGCGTGCGGGAAGCGGTTCACCACGGCCAGCAACCGGCAGAGGCATATGATCGTGAGTTTAAAAAAAATTAGGAAATGGAGGCAGACGAACTGGCAGGTTCCCTGATGGTGAGTGATCACCCTCAACACCAGTCCAGGAATCGCAAGTGCGCTGCCGGCCTTGAGAAATGAGTATGGGGGAGGAGCAACCGAACTGCTAACACCCCCATATATGGCAGTTCGTTTGCTATCTACGAGTAGCGCGGCGCGTGTTTAATACATTCATGTAAGTATATCAAAATAATGAACGCAACGTAAAAATAAGAATAGAATAATAGAATAATAATAGAAGAAGCTTTAAAAAAACGTCGTCGATATACGAGGGCAGACTGAAAAGTCTGGAAAAAATAAAACATTTTTTTTTTTGGTAAAAGTAAATATTTATTTTTCAACGTAGTCCCCATTTAACTCAATACACTTGGTCCATCGCTTTTCTAGCTTTTCGATTCCCTCCGTATAGTACGATTTCTCCAACCCTTCAAAATACGCATTGGTTTCTGCGATGATTTCTGCGTTGGAACCAAATCTTTTTCCACCAAGCCATTTCTTCAAGTTTGGGAAAAGAAAATAGTCGCAGGGGGCTAAATCAAGAGAATAAGGCGGATGCGGGAGCAATTCGTAACGCAGCTCGTGGATTTTAGCCATAGCAACGGCACAAGTGTGGACCCGTGCGTTGTCTTGGTGAAAAATGATTTTCTTTTTCGCCAAATGGGGTCGTTTTTCCACTAAAACTTCATGAAATCGCTGTAACAAGTTGGCATAATATTCGCCGTTAATCGTTTTACCTTTCTGAAGGTAATCAACATATATTACACCACGAGCATCCCAGAAGACAGTAGCCATAACTTTATTCGCAGATAAAACTGCTTTGGCCTTCTTTGGTGCAGGTTCACCTGAAGCAATCCATTGTTTTGACTGCTCCTTGGTTTCTGGTGTATGATGATGAATCCAGGTTTCGTCAACAGTTATGGAACGACGCAAGAAGTCCTTTTCATTACACCTAAACTTCGCCAAACATGCCACTGACAGGACAGGGTCACCCTAGTGCTTTTTTGATTCACTGTGAGCAATCGCGGCACCCAACGGGCGGAGAGCTTCTTCGTATCCAAACAAGTGTGAAGGATATTACGAACCTTACAATATCAGATATCTCACGGACCTTTACTCTTCGGTCGTTCAATACGATGTCGTGGATTTTGGTGATCATCTCTGGTGTAGTGACTTCAACTGGGCGTCCGGGTCGGTCGGCGTCAGCAGCGCTTGTACGGCCACAACGAAAATCCGTAAACCACTTGTGGATCATTTTAATCGATGGAGCAGAGTTCCCGTAATATTTGTCAATTTTTTTTTTTGTTTCCGTAATTGTTTTTTTTCGCAAAAAATTATGTTTAATCAGAACACGAAACTCACTTTTCTCCATGTTTGCAAACAACAAAGTGATAGTTTTGTTTTTTATAGCTGTCAAAAAAAAAACTAGCCGTGCGAACTGGCTGAAAATATTCGATTTACCTCCAAAAAGGCTGCATTACAACTTGACCTTATTGAATTTGTGAAAAAAATACCCCTAATATGATTTTTACCAGACTTCTCACTCTGCCCTCGTATGATAAAAATATCATAGCTTATGTCACTTCCACAAACTAGACGAATCTAACGACACCTATTGTTTTTGTTACACTATAAAAAAAACCTAGAAAATTACTTCCATTACGACTTGTTCAAAGAAATACCCCCCCCCCGTCATAGTATCTTAAATGATCGACATAATTTAACCATATGATCATTCCCATGAACTTGTGTCGTGTTCCGTATAGATAACTAATTTGTAAAATTAAATGTTTATTAAGCTTTGTGACAATCCTTGCAATTGAGCAATTTGTTACACGTTGCGAAGCGCTGGCGGCTTTTTCGTCAACATCATAGACTTTATTTGTTTAGGTACTTGTGTGTATGTATGTGTGCGTGCGTGTGTTGATCTGCGTTCATGCGTGTGTGTGTGACAAGCTTCACATAACTACGGTTCAAGTTGTATCTAACTGCCAATCTCCAGAGCCACACCGGGCTGAAGCCGTTCAAGTGTGAGATGTGCGGCAAGTCGTTCAAGCACGCGAGCGAGAAGCGCGCGCACATCACCTACGTGCACCTCAAGAAGCCCTGGCCCAAGCGCGCGCGCGGCAAGCGCCGCCCCGACGCCCGCCAGGTACGTGCTTGCTGTCTGTTACCCCCAACGAAAAAAGGGGGTGTTTTATAAGTTTAACGTGTCGAGCTCCGAAAATTATCGAAACATAATTTCATTCATTTTATCAAAGAGCATTTCACGCGGAGTTTTTTTTGGTAACCCCAAGTCTAACCTAATGTAACGAACATAGTAAAAGTTTAATATATCCTGAAAACATCATGGTTTCAGCAGAAAAAAGTATGCGATGAAATCATCTCAGATGAAACAGAGTGTAGTTTTTGTGTAATAAGGGGGGCGCCACTGTGCTACAGTTTGCTTATCTATAGTTATGTTGTATTCTATTTTAAGCTCTAATATAAAGGAATAAAAGTTTTCCTTGTCCTCAGCTGCAACAGCCGCAGCAGCCGGCCGCGGGCGAGCTGTCCGCGCGGCCGTGGCCGGGCTGCGGCGACCCCAAGCTCCCCCCCCTCCTGGAGGACAAGTCCATGTACATCATGTAACCATAACTACAAGTGCAAGGAAAAAAAACACTTACCTGACACATATTATATTATTTTTTCCCTCAGTTGACACTTTGTAGAGATGGGTTGAATCCAGTTCCCGCTATTTGTTTACCCCTTGTTCAAACTGGGAACAGGCGGGGGAAAACCCAGTAGTTCAGTTTCGCTATTTGTTTGCCCCTTGTTCAAACTGGCTACAGGTGGGTGAAAACTCAGTAGTTCAGTTCGGCTATTTGTTTTCCCCTTGTTCGAACTGGCTACAGGTGGGGGAAACGCAGTAGTTCAGTTCTGCTATTTGTTTTCCTTTTGTTCAAACTGGCTACAGGTGGGGGAAAACGCAGTAGTTCACTTCCGCTATTTGTTTTCCCCTTGTTCAAACTGACTACAGGTGGGGGAAAACTCAGTAGTTCAGTTCTACTATTTGTTTTCCCCTTGTTCAAACTGGCTACAGGGGGGGGGGGGGGGGGGGAATTCAGTAGATCAGTTCCGCTATTTGTTTTCCCCTTGTTCAAACTGGCTACAGGTGGGGGAAACGTAGTAGTTCAGTTCCGCTATTTGTTTTCTCCTGTTCAAACTGCCTACAGATGAGGGAAAAACCCAATAGTTCTTAATTTTTACCTATTCATTTAAGCTATAAAAAGACAAAAATAAAGATTGAAGGGATGCGACTGTTGGAATCCCTACCAAATCTTCTGAGATCAGAATATCAGAAGACTATTTTTTTCCCATTCTATGATTTTACATATATTTTTTTTACATATCTACGAATAAGTTCGGTCTACTTTTATACAGAATTGTAATCAATAAGTGACTTATTTAATATGTTGTAGAGGCTTTAGTGTGTAAGTATTTATGCATTTTTTTGCGATCTCAAATATTATTAAATTCTTTATTTTCAAAAAAAGTATTTCTAAGATTTAGTGCAATAATTGAAACAAAAATGTTTTTTATTTGTTATTTATTTTTATATTATTAGGTTCAAACCGATAAAACTCCTGAAGGCCCTGCAAAGATGCACTACGCTAACTAACGTTTCTATTCGATTCGTTTTTAACCAATCGCGTCACCGGTAGACCACGTGACTTTTCGTATCACGTCATCTGCCAGTGACGCGATTGGTTTAAAAACGAATCTAATAGAAACGTTAGTTAGCGTAGTGCATCTTTGCAGGGGCCCTACTTTGAAAATCGTAGTTCGAAGTTACGTTAGCTCCATCCCTGTTACTCGTCATTCGAGACTAAATGGAGAGAAAGTGATGGAGCTAATGTAACTTCGACTTTCGATTTTTAAAGTAGGGCCTCTGGGCCCTCTGGTTTTTGTACTGTTGTCCTGGTGCCTTCAAAATATATTAAAACGTACGGGGTGCTTGAAAAATCTAAACACGCTCTTACGTCGTTAACCCTTAAAAGAACATTTAAGGGTTAAGTATCATATTTTTTTATCGACAAAATAATAATAATTGTGTTTTAAGAGTTAACAAAAGACGATTGTAAGTAGTTTATGTGACTGGTGCATAATGAGAGGCATTAATACACGAGTGTGGTTTTAAGAAACGAGCCGAAAGGCGTTTTTCTAAATAAGATCGCACGAGTGTTTAATCCCTAATTATGTGTACAGTCGCATACATAACTTTATATTATATCATAAGTTTTATACAATATTATTATGTGAGAAACCAGTATTTGTGGTTGCTCTGACTTTAATGTACACTGTGTGTCGGACCGATACTTTAAAGTGAACATTAAGATGCAACCACATCGATAACCGATACTTTAATGACATGCAATACTTTAACAGGCGTCTTAATATACTTCGGCTATTTGCTTATCGTTGCTCAACAGATTGTAGGGAAGTTATGTTATGGATATTTTTTAAATGTTAAATGTTCCATAGGCTACAGTTAATTAACTAAATAAAACTATTAATTATTTAATTACTGAAACATCGATAAAATATTAAATATTGTGCAGACAACATGTAGTTTCATTAACATTCTAAAACCTGATTAGCATACCTCATATCATATTGCACTAGCTAGCCTAGCTAACTAGCTGATGATACGTACTTAATTATGATTAGGTATTCATGATAAAGTAGCTTTGGATTTTTAAAATATTGATAAAACCTAAACTAGGCCCCAGTTCATTTTTTGCCCCAGGGCCCTTGCTCGCCCAGCTACGCCACTGGGGGCGATGAAAAAAAATTGCCTTGATAAGTGGGAGCTCACCCAAAAAAGGGAACCTTTAGGCATAGTATAAATATATTCTCTATACTGTGCTTTAGGTTACACCGATGAAAGAGATGTGTACCTTAGATTTAACGCCAACAAAATGGCTTAACCCCTAGTATGCTTTAGGCACGGATCCGTGCTTAATATTTGGATACCTTTTTGTATTTTTTTTAAAGCTTAATTTTATGGACTATATCGTAATCAGAAGAGACTAGAACTTGGTACTTTTTTGACCTCCCGCATACGAAGGGTTAATCGCAGTAGTTCCTTTAGCCTTATAGTTACCTATAGTATATATAACCTTATAGTATGAAAATTATAGCATAGTCCACGCGCGAGCTCCGAGGAGTCGGGGGTCGGGAAGAAGTCTGGTGTGCGCCGCGCCCGCCTCATAAATACCAAACGATTTCAAAGCCGAACATTTTTATTGCATTACCTAAATAAATAAGGAAGATGCTATCGGAGCCATTTTGAGCTTTATGACACATAAATAAGTTACAGCGGAAAATTGACAATATTTAGCGTGTCGCCCGGGCATAGTTTCCAACATTACGTGAATTTAAAAAAAACCACTGTAATGAATGTATTAAATTGTGTGGATAAATATAGAAGTTAGGTTAATGAAGAACGTTTTAATAATGAAAAATAAAAATGTTAGAAAAGTTGATTAGAAGTAACTCTAAAATCTGACCAAAAAATGTTTAAAAAATAATCGTCATTTGCGGCAACAGTGCTAAATGTAATTTTTTTTCGTATAACGAAATTCGACAGAAGTATCAAGTGACTTAAACGACGCGTTACCCCGAACCTCAGTCGGCCGGCACCTTTTTAGGGTTCTGTAGTCAAACTACCCTTACAGTTTCACCATGTCCGTCCGTCCGTCCGCAGCCTAGCTCAGAGACTTTAGTACTAGAAACTAGAAAGCTTTAATTTGGCATGAATATACATATTAGTTACGCCAACAAAGTGGTAAAATAAAATCTTGAAAACATTTGTTTTTAAGTTTGTCGCGAGGTTTAATTTGTCTGTAGTAACGGCTTCGGAACGGAACCCTACACTGAGCATGGTCCGACATGCTCTTGCCCGGTTTTTATTTAGGTAACGGGTCATCGCACGAGTCTAGCAGTAGGTATGGATTTGAATTTGATTCTCCAGAATGTGTCATATCTTGCGGTGAACATGAAATGTCTTAAAGTTTCATATCAACTAAGAAATGGGACTAGATACTTTTCAACATTTATTTATATTTCTTCTTGTTTACCTACACCTAATTTCTATATATTTGACCGTGGTGGTTTTAACATCTCGGTGTGATATACTTCAAACTCGTGGTTTAACATTTGACACTGATAACTTATAACTAAAGTACTCTATTTATTTAATACAAACATGTCACTTAATAATTCAATAACTCATAGACACGTCGGCATCATTCGGAAGTAGACGTGAGTACCGAGTTTTCACGATGTGAAAGGATTATTCACTAGATCTGTACCAACCATTGTAATCAAAGATGAAGGAAAACCTAGATTCCGTGTAGCCAACTGTCAAGCGTACCACCTTTTTCTTCTGTGTACAACACGGCTTGTAGCCAATTGCTGCACATAGTGCCTTTGTATTCATTACAACATGTAATAATGATAATGTTTCTAGTTATACTTGCAAAACGGCCGCATTATGGCCGAAAATCAACAGATTTATTGTAAAACATCACTCACCTGTCACCTGTAATAGGTTATATTTTAAGCATCATTTTTTTTGTTCCCTATTCGGGATTTGCACCCACGAAACACACAGGCCATTGCACTTAAACTATATTTTAATATTACACTGTTAACTAGCCCAATTAATGTATTTTCTGACTAATATTTTAAAAACTCCGACCGAAGGGCGAACAACAACAATAATCCGACTAAATTAAGTCACACTTTTTCTTAATTATTTATCCGACTAGCCGCTTATTCTATCCATTCGTATTTAATTTAGTAGGGTTCACATGTCAGGCATTGACCAATGAGCAATCGGCTACAAGCTGTGTTGTACACAGAAGAAAAAGGTGGTACGCTTGACAGTTGGCTACACGGGATCTATGTTTTCCTTCATCTATGACAACTATTGATTGTTTTGGGGACCAAGAATAGACCATCTTTCTCCACATTTCCAAGCAGTGGCGTGAAAAAGAATTAATTTTTTGCGTTTTTGTGTGCGGTTTTTTTTTTAACATTTTTACGGGTAACTATTTTCACTTTGTTGTCCTTTGCCTATTCCACATTAGATGAATTAAAAACCACTACAATTGACACATACATTGACAATTTGACAATTGATTTGATAGAGGTTAGTTAGGTTCTGGTTGTTTAGGGTTGTTTGTAAGGCTGTTGTTTGTATTCATTCAGTTTTCTTCGAGAGCTACTCCGTATTTATATTATGTATGATATTTATAGGTATTATGCTCTTATCACGATTTAATTGTGCAATACGTTTTCGGATCGTTCTAACAAAAAACTTTCAAATGAAAAGAAAAGAAGTATTTGTGAGATAAATAAGTTTTCAGCGTCAGTTTTTATTTTCTGAAGTTTAAATAACTACTTACATGAAGTTATTGAAAAGGGTCAAAAATGAAGTGCAGCGTAAATAACTGTTCCAATGATACCAGAACCTTACGGGAGGGCCATGGGATCACATTCCACAAGTAAGTAAAAACATCACTGTTATTATGGATTATTTTGCATCAATACTGTATGCCTGCTTGGCTTGGTCTGCTTAAAATTGAATAAATAAAGTAAATATTTGGCAAAATTTTATTATTAGATTTATTTATTTATTTTGTATGATTATATTCTTTGTTTTTAAATTCGTACGTGCTGTGTACGGACTAGAGACAGCTTCGGGGAAGGCTCACACGGCTCGTCCTGTTTCCTCAAATGCGTATGCACCCTAGCTTGTATTTAATATTCATTCAAAATTCAAAATATTTATTTGTTCAAAGTCGGCACACAAAATAGGTCTTATGATAATAAAAGGAAGATCCACTTTTTACCTGTAAATAGGCATACATTCACTGTAAAGTAAACCATTTTATTTGTTGCTGATCACCAGTGATCGGGGAAAACGGTGCAAAACTTTAACAAAACTTGTAAAGCTGACATAAAGGAGAACTTGCAACCAACTAAAATAAGAATATTATTGAAAAATAATAACAATATTGACAGGTTAGTGTTCAATTTAACTCTATATCAGAGTCTCGGATTTGGTATAAGGATATTATTAGTTTCATGGCTGTGAAGTAAGTTTTGTTGAAGTTTTGCATCGTTTTCCCCGATCACTGCTGATCACAGAGTTCTTATTTTATATTGTTTATTAATAAGTAATAAAATAAATGTAGTAATAGTACGACTGCACAGAGGCTTGTTGAGTGTTTGGACTTTAACCTCCATGTAGTTACATTATGTGATTTACCCTATACTTATATAAAAAAGGGGATTTCAAGACAATACTTTAGTTTATTAGAAAACACAATAATAGTAATTAGACTTCTGTGCAGTCTTAAGTATATATTGGCTATGGTATTTGGTATTTAGTAAAAAAGAACATGTTTCAGATTTCCTTGGTTCCGTAATAACTGGAGAGAAGTCCTGGGCATGGATGATGAGCCTACAGCCAATAGTGTAGTTTGCTCGGACCACTTCAGAAGCGAGGATATTTACGTAACCAAGCAGGGACAGCCGAGGATTAGGTCTGGAGCAATTCCTATAGTTATTCAGGTTGGTATAACTTAAAACTTTACAACGGGACAAAGAACCATACATAGTACATACAGGTCAAAAATATTACACTCATCCTTCAGCCGTTGGGTAAATAGTACAGATTTCCCAGCATCTAAATAGTGCTCAGCTGGCTATCGCTATCTCACTTGCCCTTGTATCTGACAGTATATTTGTAAATGGGGTTTCATTAAAAAATGAAATGAAAGAAAGAAAAAAAGAAAGAAAGAAATGAGGAAAGCTGATTGTCATTATGATGCTTCCTCTTGGCCGTTTCCTCATGGCTGAGGCTCGTGACCACAGATAGAGCACTCGAGGTTGCTCTTTGTTGAGCCTGATGAAGTACTGACAGGGTGTTGCTGTTTAGGGCCTCCAGTAAGGGATCAGTCCAGCCCGTGCCATTCCTCTGCTCCTTGTTCAATCTACACGGCTAACCAATATATGTTTATCCAGGATGTTAAGGAACTGATAGTACTGTAAGACTGTTTTCACTGTTCATAATATCCCTAAATTCAAAGGAACTATTGCAAATAAATAATATTAAATATTTATTACTATGAATTTTTGAAGTTGTAGGTAATTCTGTAGCTCTGTCTAACCCACTCTGAGATTACAGGCGTGAAGGTATGTATGTATGTATGTATAAATCCTTTATTTCGATATTATGACCTTTTGTACAGTCGACGTCAAAGATATGTTTACACTTTAGTACCTTGTCACTTTATCTGCTATGGCAGTTAAAACATGACGTTAAAGGCCAAGCCACACCGGATGCGTGACGTGCACGTGCGCGTGCGCGTTCGCTTTCCACTGCATTGTTTAGTATGAATTCTCATTACGACATGTCACGTTACAACGCAGTGGAAAGCGAACGCGCACGCGCACGTGCACGTCACGCATCCGGTGTGGCTGGGCCTTAAATAGACAAGGTCATAAAGTGTAAACATATTTATGACGTCGACTGTACAGTTGATATGAAAAATAAATACTTACTTATGCTAGTATTATCCATATTAAACTTGTAATTGCTGAAATTACTAGCATAGATGCATTCCATATTAGTCCTCGGGGTTGTCAACGCATTTGCGGTCTTAGGATTGTAGTCTTGAGATTGCAAATCTGTGGGTCTCTGATCCCATTTACCATCATGTGGTCTGGCTGCTCGTTTACTTCTACATCGCTCGCCTTACTTTATACTCGCCCGCAAATCGCAAGTGTGATAAGGCCCTAGTATACCGACGCACTCGCATGCGGCAGCGAATCTCTGCATAATCAACAGAGCTCGGCATTGATGAGCCATTTTTACGTCATTAATGCCAAGTGTAGATATGGATATAGATACACCTTAAAAAGAAATAATAAAAGAAAAGCGGGCACACAAAATAGGTCTTGTGATTAGGGCATGCAGTACCGGGCCCGGTTCCAAAACTTCCATTTCCCGGTTCTAAGCAGGGACGGTACCGGGATTCCCGGTTCTCCCGGTTCTTTATTTTTTACCTCAAATCACCGCAATCATGGACATTTGAGATAAAAAACGATTGAAAAACATTAGGAAACTTTAAATATAATAAATATGCAATTAAATCATGCACGTTTTCTTCAACGAAAAACATATCTTGGTTAAGTAAAATATTTACTAGAAAGTTATCTGTTCTTCCTTTTTATAAATCTAGAGATTAATTATTGCAAATATGCCACAAAATATGATGGATGTTGATGCGATTGCCGCTTGTGCTGGCTTCGTCGCTCAGGTGTGAATTGGATATATGTGATACACGCCACGATATTTATTTGGTATTTATGGAAAGAACCGGGAGAACCGGGATGTAATCTTCAGTACCGGTTCTTTAGGACCTGTGAAATTCCCGGGATTTCCCGGGAATTACAGAACCGGGATTTCCCGGGGGCATGCCCTAATTGTGATAATAAAAGGAAGATCCACTTTTTACCTGTAAATAGGCATACATTCATTGTAATGTAAACCATTTTATTTGTTGCTGATCACGGAGTTCTTATTTTATATTGTTTATTAATAAGTAATAAAATAAATGTAGTAATAGTACGACTGCACAGAGGCTTGTTGAGTGGTTGCACTTTAACCTCCATGTAGTTACATTATGTGATTTACCCTATACTTATATAAAAAAGGGGATTTCAAGACAATACTTTAGTTAATAAAACTTTATTAATTATAATTAAACTAAAATAATTCATTATGTACAAAGCGAGTAGGTACTAAGTACTTCAAATTGAGGGGCTGCTTACAAAATAACACAACAGAATAATAGTATGACGTTGTCATGATATTTCACTCAGTTGAATATGGTATCCTAAAACAAATTTATTACGTACCTAAAGAGGTTTGATATCATATCATATCACTTGATTAACTTTCATAATAGCATATGGATATACATATTATTTAAAGAGGTTTGCTAAAAAAGCTTGCTTTAAAATTCAACAATTGATTTTTAAAGCAAGATGGCGACGTAAAGATCTTAGCAGGAAGGCAGCCTAATTAAAATAATTTAATTAGTTATTAAATTACACCACATCTACCATTGAATGACAAGGTATGTCCATTAGGGTGGTCCAAAAAACAAAAGTGTGTAATATTGTTTTTCCACAAGTTTCTTTTTATATCAAAATACACGAAAATACGCTATACCAAGTTTTATTGCAATTGAATAAACTTTACAGGTCGCCCATAATGTTAAAATTGTTTCATATAAAAATGTATTGAGCTTCACAGAAAGTCTTTGGACGGATATTCTGAGTTGCAGCAGGAGGCAAACAATATTATACTTCTGGTTTTAGTTTTCGCTAAGATTACTAGATATCGCTTTGTATGAGACTGAGATATTTTTGGCATACACTAAACGCTTTGGGCGACCAGTAAACGATCACATAACAAGTTTAAATTTGACACATAAGTAACTAATTTATAGTAAACAAAAATAAGCCTTGTGGAGGAAGGATTTGATATACTTTTTTTTTCTTCATACCTACTATTTTGGACCGCCCTAATGTCCATGTTATGCAAACTCTGAAAACAGCTCACACTTCTGAGCTCTGATAATCAATGAATCATCACGGTGCGCCACATCTGCGGGACATGGTAATAGCAGCAGTAGTATTTCTATGCTTTCGGATCCCATGATGAGAGAAAAAGTAGTGACGCCTTGCGATGCGAAACACAACCAGCGAATAGGGAATATTCATGTTTTTAGGGTTCCGTACCTCAAAAGGAAAAATAGAACCCTTATAGGAAGAAAATATTGGGGCGAGTAGTTTCAGAGATAAGGGAGGGGGATGGTCGATTTTTGCGAATTTTCTTAAATAACTTCAAAACTGTTTATGTTAAAGTTATAAAACAAATGTATTTAAGATGCTCACAACAAGCCCTTTCATTTGACTAGTCACACAATAAGGTCTGCGAAACTTTTTTTTTTAAATTTCCTAATTTATCCCCCGAAAGTAGTCCCCTTGTTCAAAATTCATTTATTTACGTTACGCATCCGTCTTTGAGTCACCGACTTACATATTTGTATCAAATTTCGACTCGATCGGTCCAGTAGTTTTGGAGCAAATCTGCTGTGACAGATGGACAGATAGACAGACAGACTAACAGACAGGCATATGGTGTGGAGACGGAACCCTCTCCACGCGAGTCGAACTCGCACTTGGCCGGTTTTTTTTTTCACATCTTGCCTAAAGTTATTCTACCTAACTAGTAGTATTGTATATTATTATTTTTAAATTTGTTTTAGGTGTGTCGTATTTGCTTGGCCTCTGACGTGAAGATGTACAGCATTCGGGATCGAGAGCTGCGGCAGGCTTATGTCGATGTCTGTGGAATTATTGTAAGTTTGAATTGAATTACAATGTTATAGTAGTTTAAACAAAAGCGTAAAGAAACGAGCTAACCATTTAAAAATTAAATATATTTAACTAGCTTCTGCCAGCGACTTCGTCCGCGTAAAATTTGTATTTCTGTCATCCCACTGGAACCGTTCATTTTCCCGGGATAAAATGTTACTCAAGTCAAAGACGCGCCGTTTGTCTCGGCGACGGATAGAGTGTGTACAACTTGAAGGGCGTAATATTTTGGCCACATTCACGGACGCGCCACGCCACACCTCAACGGTGCAACGTCACTGAGCACACTGGTTAGAAAATGGCAGCCAGAGAACGCATTTAGGTAGGTACGACGACGCCATTTGGCTTGTCACGGATGCGTGGCGTGTTCCAACGTCGAATTTCGACATTCGCAATAGTTCCAGTCGGATTGCGCGGCGGCGCGTCGCGCTGGCTTTCCGTCCATTTGGAAATCCAACGGACCGCGCCAAGTACTTTTAAACACTAGTTTTTACATTCACGGATCGATTTTGGCGCGGCGCTTGTTGGAGCGCTCGTGAATGCCCAGCTTAATAATCAATCGTCGTTATCGCGGAGCAAAAACGATATGACAGTACTGAAAAAATATGAAAAATAGGCAACAGAACTCGACTCGTATCGAGAATCGTTTATACGAGTTCAAAATATATCAATTTTCTTTTTTATATCTTACCTCCGTACTTAACTTTATTAGTAGTACATATTTAAAAAAATTGCTATGCAATCCTAACGTCAAACTCTTCACAAACGTAATTGAACTTTATTGCGTTGGTGGTAGATTCAAAGTCCCACTGACAAAAAAAACGGGCTGTTTGTAGATCGGTGGGCCTTACGAGGTGAAAGGCCCTGCCACACCGCTTGCGTGACGTGCACGTGCACGTGCGCGTTCGCTTTCCACTGCGATGTACAGTGACGGTGAGAATTTAAATATCAAGGGACGATCTCACACAAATTGCCCTAGTCCCAAACTAAGCTCTAGGCTTGTACTATGGGTACTAGACAAACGATATAAATACTTATATAGAGAAATAAATACTTAGATACATAGAAAACATCCAAGACTCAGAAACAAATACTCGCGCTCATCACACAAATATCTGCCCTTACCGGGATTTGAACCCAGGACCTCTAGCTTCGTAGGCAGGGTCACTACCAACTAGGCTAGCGCGTCGTCAAACGATACATATTATACAACGCAGTGGAAAGCGAACGCGCACGTGCACGTGCACGTCACGCAAGCGGTGTGGCAGGGCCTTTCACCTCGTAAGGCCCACCGATGCGGATTTGGATGCGGTTTTCTTCATTGAAAGCAGGTATTCTAGCGGAGGTTTTTAGCTACGTTTTATGAAAATCGGTTCGGCCGTTTTAGAGATATCAGGTTTGAAAGAAATATTAGATCGATACACCCGATATAATGATGACCTTATGTCGGGTGCAGTGAACAGTAATAAAAATAAATTAGTACGCGTTTGAGACAAAACTTCTATGAGCACGATTAATTTCAGGACACCTTTAAAAAAAAAAGTTTTGTCCTGTCACAGATAGAGGAGGACAAGCTGAAGGATAAACTACCGGAGAAACTGTGCTGGGAGTGCGCCACGAGGCTGCTCGCTGGCTCCCGGCTCAGGAACAGAGCCATCAAATCCCACCAGCTGTTGACCCAGTTGCTGCACACCACTTCTTACGTGAGTTACTCCTTCCTCCGGCTCAGCATCAGATCGTCTATGTAGCACAAGGACACGCTACCCGAGAAGCTGTGATGGGAGTGCTCTGCGAGGCTGCTCGCTGGCTCCCGGTTCAGGAACAGTGCCATCAAATCCCACCAGCTGTTGACCCAGTTGCTGCACACCACTTCTTACGTGAGTTCCTCCTTCCTCCGGCTCAGCATCAGATCGTCTATGTAGCACAAGGACACGCTACCCGAGAGACTGTGCTGGGAGTGCTCCGCCAGGCTCCTCGCCGGCTCCCGGTTCAGGAACAGTGCCATCAAACCCCACTAGCTGTTGACCCAGTTGCTGTACACCACTCCTTACGTGAGTTACTCCTTCCTCCAGCTCAGCATCAGTCGTCTATGCAGCAAATTCGTTTTTTTTTTCTTAATCGCTCAAGAGTTAACTGTAGGAGATCCACATATAGGGATGACTCGCCTTTGTGCATACCTTTTGTGTTACTGTTTCTTTTCAGGGTTCCGTACTCGAAGGGTAGCCCAACGGGACCCTATTAATACGCCTACTAGGGTGGTCCAAAATAGTATGAAGAAAAAAAAAGTATATCAAATCCTTCCTCCACAAGGCTTATTTTTGTTTGCTATAAATTAGTTACTTATGTGTTAAATTTAAACTTGTTATGTGATCGTTTACTGGTCGCCCAAAGCGTTTAGTTTATGCCAAAAAGATCTCATTCTCATACAAAACGATATCTAGTAAACTTAACAAAAACTAAAAACAGAAGTAGAATATTGTTTGCCTCCTGCTGCAACTCGGAATACAGTGTCATGATCTGTCCAAAGACTTTCTCATTCGATATCTTTATTAGATGTGTGAAGCTCTATACATTTTTATATGAAACAATTTTAACATTATGGGCGACCTGTAACGTTTATTCAATTGCTATAAAACTAGGTATAGCGTATTTTTGTGTATTGTGAAATAAAAAGAAACTTGTGGAGAAACCATATTACACACTTTTGTTTTTTGGACCACCCTAATGCCTACGCTGTTCATATAGTCATTGTCGTGACTTAATAAAAAGGTAATCGTTGTTATTTTTAGTCCTTGACTATTAGTAGCACAGAGGGACCATTCTTTTTAACTTCGTAAGGCCCAGTTTGCAATAGGTTGCACATTATCAAGGCAATTTAGTTTGAACTGTATTTCAATGGGAATAAAGTTTATTTTCCTTTCTTCATAAATTGAAAATGGCATTTTCGAACAAACGTAATTGAAGATTATTGCCTTGGTGTTAGATTCTAAAAAACTGGGATTGTAGATTTCATGAAAATCGGTCGGGCCGTTTAAGAGATATAGCTGAATTGAAAGAAAGGGTCGCCAATATATAGGGGGTTTCTATTTAATAGTTTTTTTTTCTTCAGATAACACTACGCGGTATAAACACAATAAATCGCTCTGAAAATGACCTGGAATCGAACCTGTCACTCCATTACAACGAGCCCGATGACTGCGACTTGTACATCGAAGAGGGTATTTTAAACAAACCGGACACTGACGATATTATAATGAAAATAGAAATAGAGAACATTGAAGAAGATGATTTAAGAGAGGAGTATTTAGAATTGTCAAATGTAGTTGAAGAAAAAAATGAAAGTGATAATGATTTGATTAACGAGTGCGAGTTAAATGATGGTGACGGTGAAGAAAATGAAGATGATGAAAATGATGAACGTAGAGTTTTAAAAGAGGAAGCCAACATCTCAGACGATTATGAATATGACGATGATGGACGAAATGAGTTAAATCATAGTGACGGTAATGAAAATGAAGATGACGGAAATGATGAACGTAGAGTTTTAAAAGAGGAAGCGAACCTGTCACTCCATTACAACGAACTCAATGACTCCAACTTATACATCAAGGGTATTTTAAACAAACCGGACACTGACGATATTATTATGGAAAAAGAAATAGAGAGCTTTGAAGAAGATGATTTTACAGAGGAGTATTTAGAAGAGTCAAATGTAGTTGAAGAAAACAATGAAAGCGATAATGATTTGACTTACTATGTTTTTGAAGATGATGAAGGACGAAATGATTTCAATGATAGTGATGAAAGTTTTGAAGACGAAGTGTCAACAGTGAAGAAATTTAAATCGAACTTGAAAGTAAAAACACCAAAGATAAAACTTGCCAAGAAGGATCAGAAAAAAAACTCAAATGCTATGGATAAGTAAGTACGCTTTATGTAAAATATTTAAGTGCGACAGACTTGGGCCGGGACGAGACTTCCGGGTGGTAGCGAGGGAGGCAAGCGCGCCAGCACGGGCCGAGCCCCCCTCTGTCACCCCGCAGGAGTGTCGCGCGTGAACTTCTTAGTTTATAAATACACTAATTGGTTCCAAAAAACGAGGTACATAGTCAGAAATCGTGTTTTAAATTTTAAAAAGTCATTATCATTCATTCATGAAAGGATGGTCATTTGGAAAGGATGGATGAAAGAAGATTGACAAAAGAGATATACAGAGCGAAAGTGAGTGAAAGGGTCGGAAGGGGCCGCCCAAGGCGTACTTTTTCGAATCAAATCGGAGAAATACTGGAAAGGGCCGAATCTTAAGTATCCGAAACCGAAATGTATGCAAGACTCAATGTATGAATGTGGAAGAAGCGAAAGAGATTTGTCAGGATCGTAGCAGGTGGAAAGAAGTGGTCTCTGCCTACGCCTCTGGGAAACAGGCGTGAATTAATGTATGTGTATGTATGTGAATGTCACTGTGGTCAGGAGACCAAAGTTATTTGCATCTCATTTCTTTAATTTCCTCACTTACTCGGGATTCAAAATCAATACTCGCAATAACCAATTTTGCTCTCACGTCGCACAATAGTAGTTTATGTAACTGATACATAATAAGAGCCCTTAAAACAAGAGTGTGGTTTTATGAAACGAGCCAAAGGCGAGTTTCATAATAAGATCACATGAGTGTTTTAAGGCTTAATTATATTCAGTTGCATACATTACTTTATCTACACACATATCATAAGTACTCTAAGATGGGTTCAGAAGCCGATGACTTGAAGACAAAAATAGCGGCAAAACAAACTTGTGCTGTGTCCGTGCCACGAATATGAATGTTTTTTTAAATCATAGACAAATAATAAAGTCCCTATTCTCATGTCGTACGAAATCAAACGTCGTACGATATTGTACTGAAGACTATACTTAGTACGTTTGAATTGATACTATGATTGGGCCTATTTCAATTGTTGGAGTTGGCTTTGGGAGATGTTCCAAATTTGAAACTCATTACTTAATAATAATTGATAACGTAATTACAATATAACGTTACAGCTGTCATTGCTGTAACCTACTACCACAGGTAATGCTGGTCACTGCTAACGGGATTGGAACGCATAATAGAGGACTTTTTATATGTGTGTAGATAAATAACTATTGTCCACGTCTTCCTCATTCCAGGCCAAAATCCACTCAAGTAAATCGCAGCAAACCCGACATCCTGGACGATTGCATGTTCACCGTCACCATGCTGAGCCTGGAGGAGCAGCTCGAGGACGCGCGACGCCGCCGGGATGCGCCGCGCAACAAGGACGCGCGCTACAGGCAAATATACTAGTACATTACTGTAAACACCGGGAAGAGAGTCGTTGCTGAACTGGACGAGTATGAGTTTCTTTGCTTTGCTGAAAACAGCTGCTTTTCGTGGCAACTTTCGTTATATTCTTTACCATAGTACAAGGCTCGCGTTAGTTTGGGACTAGGACTATTTGGGTGATAGTCCCCCGATATTTATTTATTTATTATGTTTTGTTTTTACAAATGTGCAGGTGCGACGTGTGCGGTCTGGGGTTCGCGAAAATCAACCGATACGAGTTGCACGTCGCGAGGCACGGCGAGGTGAATATTAAAATATTTTTTCACCCACATGCTCAGATAACCTTAGGTACTGTTGTAAAATCAGCCCGCGAAGTTCTGAGTTCCAGGCCAAATTAAAACAGAGAAATTATTTACAAACGGCAGCGACCGCAAAAATAGTGTTTTACTTTTTAAAACCATGTTTGGACTAGGATAACTAACTCCAAACAGCCAAACTCTCGTACAATCAAAATTATTCCATGTTTGGACTCCTACTTTCCAGCATACACCTTTGCCGATGGCTGACCACCTCGAGCTCCTAGGTACGGATCTTTCATCCAACCTAAGGTCGGATTTTTATTCCCACAGAAAAAATGTAAACAAAGGTGTTGCCGTTAACGAAAAACATTTGCAGTATTAAAAATATTTATATTTTCCACATTTATAATAAATCGACTTTTTATAAAAACTATATATGTTTTGTTTATATATTATATAATCAAGATTGAAGAATTGAATTTGTTGATGGCGAACATTATTTTGATATATATTCTTTTTTGTTAACCGACTTCAAAAAAAGGAGGAGGTTCTCAATTCGTCTGTATATTTTTTTTAAATTTTTTTTTTTAATGTTTGTTACCTCAGAACTTTCGACTGGGTGAACCGATTTTGATGATTCTTTTTTTATTTGAAAGCTGGCGCTTCCCGATTGGTCCCATTCTTATCAAAATGAAGATCTGATGGTGGAATCCATGAGGAATCGACGGAACTCTTCAAAATTTATAGGCATACCTATAGCGATTTTGGTATTTTTCATTGTAACTCGTGTATTTGGTCTTGGAAAGTACTATTTGGTGAAGTGGAACTGATGATGAAGACCACAGATGGCCACCGGAACTTCTAAACGGTATATATTTCGAGGGTGGCGACAAGATATTTCGATTAAGATAGTTGAGCGACTATGACGAAGCATATTTAGGTTTAAATATATGACTATGACTTTCCCACGGCGTTGCTTGCGGCGAGATTGAAATGTTCTATTGTTTCTTATTAATTGAGAAGTGGGAGAATAACAGCATAATTATGATCACTAAAAAGTATAAAATGAAACAATTTTTTTAAAAAACAAAATCCCGCCTTCAAGAAGCAAAAAATAACTTCTTTAAAATGGTAGGTAAATAGGTCAGTCCAACTGAAGTCGGCGTCCAACAATATTTTAACCAAAAGCAGACAGTAAGTGTATGGGTCGCTGCCACCTGTGGGATGGCTCTGCCAAATATCAGCTGGAGGCACTGAACTCGGTGACCGACGAGCTCACTCGCCAATACCAAGCTTCAAAGTTTGGAGCATCGGCGTAATCGCTTGTCTCTCGGTATTTTACAAGGTGTATTATGGAGAGTGTGCCCAGGAACTAGATGACGTCATCCCGCCCTTCAGTTTCTCGCATCGATCTTCTAGACGCCAAGAGAGCTTCCATACACTTGTAGTAGAATACCCAATGGTTCGCACGCAGCGGTTTGCTGCGTCGTTTCTTATTCGCACTGCCAAGGAGTGGAACGCTCTTCCTGCGTCTGTATTCCCGGAATCATAAACCTTGATGTTTTCATGGCAAGAGTGAATATACATTTTCTGGGTAAGCGTGCACCTTCGACCTCGTCATCGCTTAACATAAGGTGAGACAGCGGTCAAAGGCAAACCCATTATTGGAAAAAAAAAAACTTTTCAAATGTCATAGACTAAAAAGTTAAACCTTGTCAATTTTACAGATTATTTGAAAGTGTATCAAATAGTTTGACTTTTTTTTAAAGAAATTGCCACCAGAAACAAAATAAATTGCCGAAATAACTTAGGGCCGATTTCACCAATGAATTAAACGCGATCAATTTACGATAAACTCAATTCACGTGTTAACTCGAGTTAAAATGACAGTTCTCGTATGAATCGGACGTTTACTAACTCGAGTGTAAATTGATCGCGTTTAATGTCATTGGTGAAATCGGCCCTTAAACGCGTAATAAATGGCAAAATTTAAACTCTTTATTCAAATTGAGTTTAATGCGTTTAAATTTGTGATTTTATTTAATGTTTTATTTCAGTTTCAATACTATACTCAGGCGCACCTGTTTCGAATGTTAATAAAAGATTAACGTTGCGTATGTTGGCGACACTTTTTTTCAAGGGAATTTTGGGACTGTGTTTAATATTATTAACAATTGTGTTATATTTTCTCGCATTGTTGGAGATACTATACATGCCTCAGCCGGGAAGGGCGGTTGCTGGACTCGTATATAGCGCTAACTCTATTTGTCCCGCAACACCTGCTAATTACTAGCTTGTCAGGTTTTGCATATTTGACATTAGTTTAACTAGTACTTTTTTTTTTGGTAATCGCCTGAAGGGCCAAAGACAAAAAAGTCCTTGCTTTTGTTTGATTTTTGCTTTAATTACTTTAAGAAAAAGGGGCAGAGGTGAAAATGTCTTCCGGAGACCTGGGAATGGAGGGCCCAGGTACTGCCGGGCTCGCACCGGCTAAAAACACCAATGCCCCTATTACCAACTACAATTTAGACTCCCGCGGATACTACCCCAGCCAGTGCCGAAAGGCCGGAGGAGAAAGTCCTTCTTCCGTTTACTTTAACGCGGGGTTTTTTTTCCAAAAAGGGGGATAGGAATGGGGGTTGGGATGGGGGGAAGACTTATAGCTATGTGGGTCGCGGAGTGGGAATCCTGACGCATGCATGCTTACAGACTACGGGCTTCCTTTCTTTTGTCCGACAATGGAAGGGTTGGGTCGGAGATCTTTTTGGACCACTTGTGTGGCTGTGGATACCATCTTTTTGGGTGGGGCTTAGCGTTGAAAATTGCGGGAAAAATCAAATGTTTTTTTCAGAAGTTAATGAATTTTTCGTTTTTTTTCCGTTTTTTTCGGGTTTTTTAGGAAAAATAACAATTGAATATGACAATATATTCATAGTCAATCACTGTCGCTCTCGCCACCTATTTCAATTGCTTCTGCCTCCATGTCGTCGATGTCGCCCTTTTGTAGGTGCAAATAAGATCGAATATAGATTAAGATAAGAGCAGAAAATTTAATTGTATTTTTCCATAAAAATCCGAAAAAAACGAGTTATTTGGAAAAGACGGGATTTTTTCCGGACTTTTTCAATGGGGCTACACTTTTTGAGGCTTTCTCTTTTTCAACTAGTACTTACTTTATGTACAACATTCAGCCATTTCCTTTATCTTTTTTTTGGGAACGATGACACGTTTTTCAGCCCCCATATATAGATAAAGCGACCACTGTGCGCAGGCAGACCCACATATTTGGCATCAGGGAGTTGTCCTCTATCCTGTCAGCGTAGAATAATGTATTTCCGAGATCGTTACTAATTTTGTCTTGACCTCTTGTAATATCACGCAAGAAAGGAAGCCCGTAGTCTGTAAGCATGCATGCGTCAGGATTCCCACTTCGCGACTCACAAAGCTATAAGTCTCCCCCCTATCCCAACCCCCATTCCTATCCCCCCTTTTTGGAAAAGTCCCGCGGATCAGTAAACGGAGGAAGGACTTTCTCCTCCGGCCTTTCAGCACTGGCTGGGGTAGTATCCGCGGGAGTCTAAATTCTAGTTGGTAATAGGGGCATTGGTGTTTTTAGCCGGTGCGAGCCCGGCAGTACCTGGGCCCTCCATTCCCAGGTCTCCGGAAGGGATTTTAAAGCAAAAAGCAGACAAAAGCAAGGACTTTTGTCTATGGCCCTTCAGGCGATTACCAAAAAAAAAAACACCCATACAAATATCTGTCCTTACCGGGATTTGACCCCTGGACCGCTAGGTTCGCAGTCAGGGTCACGACTAACTGCGCTAAGGCTAAGGATTAATTCTGCAGCTGGCGGGCGAGTACCAGTGTGTCGTGTGCGCGAGGAGGCAGAAGACCGCGAAGGCATTGCAGAGGCATCTGTTCTCGGTCCACTCGCGGCGGTACAGCTGCAAACAGTGCCCGTTCGTCACTCAGACCAGGTACACACACACACACACACACGCGCACGCACACACAGACACACACACGGACAGACAAAAACACAAAGACGCACACATACACACAGAAACACGGAAACACTTGTAACACAATATTTTAAAGTATGTGATTACTTATGTGCGCTGTGACTTGACAGAGGTTCTGTCCACACTTGGTGATGGGCCTTGGCGGTTTGAGTTAAATAAGGGATTCTTGAGCTTGCTCGGTGCGAAAACAACTTACCATAATATGTTGCACAAGAATTAGTGCAGAGACTCAGAAATATGAGATAGCAGAGGGCGCCATCTGTTTTAATCTAAACCAACAGAAAGATGGAGATAGAAATTCTAAATGGAGAGAGAGATCAAAAGCAAGCAAACATGAACCTTGTCAACAGAGTTTATTTTCTGTTATTTAAATAAAATAAAAATACAGTACAAAATTAGATAGTACCTTCGTACTAGTACCTTGAAGAAAGTCTCTTACATAAAATTATACCCACTGTACAATAACAGGGTTGTTTAAATCATACCCCTCTACGTTATCATGCGTTACTTAAAATTATTCCACTGTAACTGTGACAGGGCAACTGAAATCCTACCTCTCTAAGTTTATCAAGCGTTTCTTAAGTACTATTCCACTGTAAATGTGACAGGGCAACTGAAATCCTACCTCTCTACGTTTATCAAGCGTTTCTTAAGTACTATTCCACTGTAGCTGTGACAGGGCAACTGAAATCCTACTTCTCTACGTTATCGAGCGTTACTTGTATGTGTCCGCAAGTGTAGTAAGAAGATGGCGTGATAGAAGCACACACACACACCGTAGCAAGCAGGCAGGTGCAAGGATGCTCAGTTAAATAGACATGTGCATAGACACAGACACACAACAATGTGTACAGACACGGAGTCCCATACGGAGAGGGTAAGGGAGACCGGCTGTTTTAGCTGCAAAGATTGTTGGCATTAGTATTTTGTATAAGCATACATTTTATACCTGCGAATAGAACCTTTAAGCACACAAGTCACAGTATGAAAATACAAGTTTCATAAAACAAGACAAAGGTTTCTAGTTAGGCAAATCACACTTACCCGGTTATAGAAGTTTTAAAGCAGCGGCGACTTTACCATACGTTAGACGATGCTCGCCTTAAAATAGCGTCCCTCCAGGGATTTACATGTTCATTCTACAACAATAAAAACCCGTGAATCACAAAAATAAGAGCACTTATCGACAATGTAGACCAAGTTCTAGCACTCACAAAGTACTCACATGTAAAAACACCAGCTATAACAGCGATGCATTGCGCTTGTTATACTTAGTTAAAATGTCATGAAGCTAAATGTTCCAAAATGGCCCTACAGCCTGGACGAGAGACTCCCAGAAGTAATATCGTCGTGCTCACATATCGGCAGTGGTTACGAGAGTGACTAGCCTAAAATCCCACTCTTCTGACATAGACAAACGTCTATGAGCAATCCTAGAGGAGTTATTCCTGTCGATTGATACTTCGATCAGATACTTAGATCAAAATAAATTAGAAGAAATAGATTCTAACAATATCTAATAATAAATAAGATCGCTGGGAACGATTTCCGAAAATAAAAACAGACATTTTATTTAAATGCAGAAGAAATTAGTTCCTTATTGCATCAAGTAGCAACACTGAGCCGTCGGCGAAGTCGAAGTTTTACCTCTTGCCGTTCAGAGTGTCGCCCCTGGTACTAAAAGAACAGTATTACATATTAATCTATTACACACTGAGCAACCACACGTATTTTTATTTTTGCAGTATCGCAAAAACGATAAAACATACAAGCGTCGTTATGATACAAACCCTGAAAAAAAAATACCAAAAAAACCGGCCAAGTTCGAGTCGGACTCGCGCACGAAGGGGTCCGTACCATCTATACAACATTAGCAAAAAAGCGGCAAATAAATCACGTTTTTTGTATGGGACCCCCCCTTTAATATTTATTTTATTGTTTTTAGTATTTGTTGTTATAGTGGCAACAGAAATTCATGAGATGGTGACAGACAGACGGAAAGTGGAGTCTTAGTAATAGGGTCCCGTTTTTACCCTTCGGGTGTGAGTTGGGCTCGCGCTGAGTCGATTGGAAATCGAATTCAAATCAGAATATAATACCTATGGCCCATTCCAATAGAATCGTCTTATCTATAACCTCAAAGTGCTCCCTCATCGCCTAAAATAACAACTTAGTCGTAAAAAAACTATCCGTGATGTAAAATCAGGAAAATGGTGTGCAAAATGTGGTCTCTAGTTGCTTTATTAACCGACTTCAAAAAAAGGAGGAGGTTCTCAATTCGTCTGTATTTTTTTTATTTTTTTTTTAATCTTTGTTTCCTCAGAACTTTCGATTGGGTGAACCGATTTTGAAGATTCTTTTTTTATTTGAAAGCTGGTGCTTCCAGATTGGTCCCATTTTTTTCAAAATGAAGATCTGATGCTGGAATCCATGAGGAATCGACGGAACTCTTCAAAATTTATAGGCACACCTATAGCGATTTTGGTATTTTTCATTGTAACTCGTGTATTTGGTCTTGGAAACCACTATTTGGTGAAGTGGAATTGATGATGAAGACCACAGATGGCCACCGGAACTCCTAAACGGTATATATTACGAGGGTGGCGACAAGATATTTCGATTAAGATAGTTGAGCGACTATGACGAAGCATAGCTAAATAGGTTTAAATATATGACTATGACTTTCCCACGGCGTTGCTTGCGGCGAGATTGAAATGTTATATTGTTTCTTGAGAAATGGGAGAATAACAACATAATTATGATCACTAAAAAGTATAAAATAAAAAAAAAGTTTAAAAAAACAAAAACCCGCCTTCAAAAAGCAAAAAATAACTTCTTTAAAATGGTAGGTAAATAGGTCAGTCCAACTGAAGTCGGCGTCCAACAATATTTTAACCAAAAGCAGACTTCAGTTGGACTGACCTATTTACCTACCATTTTAAAGAAGTTATTTTTTGCTTTTTGAAGGCGGGTTTTTGTTTTTTTAAACTTTTTTCAGCAGAAAACGGCGATGTTAGCCAAAAATTATGCATTTTGAGGTTATAAAAGTGTTTACTAAATAAGACGAGTCTAATGGAATGGACTTTACGTATGCGGTGGTACGGAACACTCGGTTCGCGAGTCAGACTCGCACTTGACCGGTATTTTTTTATTTGATTCCACTACTCGTCCCAAGTGGACGTTACTCGTAGATATTGTAAATTTATTATTGTATTGCTATGTTGACATCGGACTGTCCATTTATTAGATGTTTAATTTTTGTTGTTTTCGTTTTCTTTTGTATTCTTTGATTATTAGTATTTATGCTTTGACGATTTCAATTTAATTTCTTATTTTTGCAATTTATATCGTAAGGTCTGTTCATCATTACTTGTCTTATATAGTAAACAACTTTCTAACCTCAAAATGAACCTTTTTTGGCTAAAACAGCTCTTTTGTCGTAAATAAAGTAAACCGAGTTAAAATTTTGGACATCACTTGGTCAATGTATTGTCTGTGATTGCATTATTTTGTTTAAAATCGCTATTTATCCAAAAAAAGGTTCATTTTGAGGTTAGAAAGTTGTTTACTATATAAGACAAGTAATGATGAACAGACCTTAATATTACATTGAATAAATAAACGAAACTAAACTAAACTATCAAGAATGTTTTTTTTTTAGGTCAATGGTCCACCATCACCGGGAGAGGCACGTCGGCGCGAAGTTCCAGTGCCCGCACTGCCCCTACTTGTTTACGTAAGTGCAGATAGTTTGAATGTGAGGTTCATAGTTTTAAAAAATATATTCCTTTTTTGGGGGGGTGTAATGAACAGCGAAGGGGACAATGACCTCAATTTTTGTGACATTACCTTTTTTGTTTATCGAATTTCTAATGCTAAAAAAAACGAAATATAGTAAGAAGAAATAGGCAATATTCATGACCAGAGCTCGGAATTTTCGTAGCGTTTTTGAGCTGTCATAGGGACTTCTCGTCTATCGACTTCCGATATACATATTTTATCGATACATTATAGAATACAATATATTAAAGAAGTTTAAAAGTAGAGGTAAACAACGGGCGGTCTTATCGCTAAAGAGCGATGTCTTTCAGATAACTTTTGAGTTCTTGAAAATATGAAATAGAGATTTGCAATGAAAACTTATCGATAGCAATTCTTGTTTCAATTTCTATCTAAAAATGTTTAAAAGGCATAGGAAATCCATTCTTTAATTTAAAACAATAAAATATTATTTTAATTCCTATTTATAATTTCCGAAATTCGGCATTTAAAGGTTATCTCGAAGAGATCGCTCATTCGCGATAAGACTGCCTGTTGTTTACTTCTACTCGTAATCATATTTTAAATATTGTATTCTGTATTTATCGATATACATATTGTATATCGGAAGTCGATAGACGAGAAGTACCTATGACAGCTCAAAAGTGCTACGAAAATTCCGGGCTCTGCTCATCACTTTTTTTCACAGCTTCAATAAAAGCTGATCCATCCAACCAACACTTGGAAAAATATTTTTTCGAATAGCTATAAAAATAACCAAGAAATAAGCCAAAAAAAAATTACTCCAATATCTTCCTAGCGAAACAGAATTTAACATGTAGTTTATATGGCCGACGTGTTACATCACACGGCGTATCCGATCTCTCAGTCTGATTGCTGTCTAATTAGCAGTTTATAGTGCTTGTATCATCCGTATTTCAATTTTAATTTCACTTTTGGTGATCTCTTTTACGGTATTATCATAATTGGTTTAGAAATGCGATTTAAGAAATCTATGCATATTGACTTAAAATGTATAATAACAAGAAAATGACCGTTATGTATGAATGTTATGTTCATACACCGGATTGACGGTGGCAAAAATGTACCAGTGCTAGTGATTCATTAAATATCGACTAAGTTTATCGACAACTTTTTTCGTGACATATGGATCTTACATTTCTTGCAAAAGTAAGTCGTATCGTACCTCTAACTTCTATATCTGAATGATCAGCTTTCCATGAAGATAAACGATCTTTTTTCTTTCGACGCATTTTTAACCGACTTAGGTTCTCAATTCGTCGGAATGCTAAAGAATATTGTTGAACTGAATGAATTATTTGTTATTCAATGTAATTTCAATGCTTGTCAAAAGTGACTCGAGTCCAGAGTCAATGTCAGATACCGATTGTTTATAGTTGCGATAAGTATAAATAAGGACTTGACAGAAGCGCGTGGAGCTAACCCCATGTGCTTCTGTTTAGTCCACCAGAGTAAATCTCTTTAACCGAACAATTGTCCTCGCGTGTGATATCCATGGACTTGTTTCTCTAATAAATCCATGGTGATTGTCTAAAACTCGATACTGGCGAAATACACCTTGTTAAACACAAGGAGTGAAAGCCATTAATTAAGAAAAAAAAGAGTATAAATAAAAGAGGTTTGCACATAATTAGGTAAAAGGTTTTAAAAAAAATGCTTTTTATCGATGTCGATAAGCTTAGTCGACATTTAATGAATCACTAGCGCTGGTACATTTTTGGCCCGTCAATCCGGTGTTTGATAAGAACAAGAAAATTATCGTTATGTATGAATGTTATGTTATTTGATCATAAAATAACAGCGTATAGATTATTATTTAAGACTTTTCTACTTTTCATATTTATTCATTTATTAATGAGTTTTAACTAGAATGTGACCAGTGTACTATCGCGATCGTTAATTTGTGACCCATTTCAAGAAAAATAGGCTTGAAGTCGTCAATGTCATTAGAGATGCCAAATCATTTGTAACTTATAGTAGACTCAACCTTATTGTTGTAGAATGTCAGAATGACTTTGGACCTAAGGTGGGTCCCAAATTAAAGTTCGTGACTGTACATTGCTACCATTTTCTTACTAGAGATCGACAATCTTCGTTTTTCTATGATACACGAATACACAAATATACTGTCAGTTGCGAGTGCAAGCGTGATAGCGATAGCCAGCCGAAAGCTATTAAAAAGATGGGAATAGGGTAAAAGTACCGTTTGTGGCCACTGTGCCCTTTTTGGCCAATGAAGGCTTTAAATTTAAAATAATACCTATTCATAAATAGTTAAGACTTAATCTAAAGATAAAATATAAAAAAAAATGTAATTTCATAATGCTTTACATATTAGTTAAAATTTAGAGTGGCCTAAAACGGTGTAAAGATTTCAAAACCGGTACTTCTACTCTACTGTGTATTATTTTATCTACATCCATATCATAACTTCCCTACAATATGTTCAGAAGCGATAAGCAAATCGCCTATATTAAGAAACCTGTATCTGTGGTTGCATCTTAATATTTACAGTAAAGTATAGTGCATCGTAATGTTTACATTAAAGTGTAGGTACCTAAACATTAAAGTATCGGTAATACTGTACCACTAACTTGAAAATGCAAGCCATATCTGTACATTATAAATAAAGTTTTTTTTTTTAAGCTTTGGTACTACAAACAAGTTAACAGTAACACTAACTTAATAAAAATACAGGCCATATCTGAACATATTATAGAAAACTTATGATATGCATGTAGATAAAGTTATGTATGCGGCTATACATAATTAGGCATTAAAACACTCGTGTGATCTTATGATGCACCAGCCACATAAACTACTATTAGTTATCATATTTAATATATGTATATATTTGTACGTATTCTCTGTATCTAACTGTTGAACTTTTAGCCATCAGTTATTTACGCCTAGTTAATAACGCCTTACATAGCCTTTGTGTTTCCTTTTTTAGTTTGTTATTTTCCGTTTGTGCCATGGTCTAATAAAACAAGGTCTTCTCTTCCGAAAGGGACACTTTCGTTATCACAAAGTTGCCACTTGATACCCAAAAATATGGAAAAAAAAATATTTTAGATTAGGGTACGTTTTCATTTCGAGCATAATTTACATATTTACTTTAATTTAATATTTTATTGACCCCATGTGCTTCTGTTTAGTCCACCAGAGTAAATCTCTTTAACCGAACAATTGTCCTCGCGTGTGATATACATGGACTTGTTTCTCTAATAAGTCCATGGTGATTGTCTAAAACTCGATACTGGCGAAATACACCTTGTTAAACACAAGGAGTGAAAGCCAAAAAAAGTTTTACAACGATCAATGCACAATGTAGGGCTCCGAGGGCGAAGATTATGGCCTTGTGCTGCTTAAACATGTGTGATATTTAAGATCCTCCATTAATAATAAGAACGTAGAACGAATGATTATGCTCGGTTATTCTAGTGAGTTACCGAGTTCGTAGCTTTGCGTAGTCTGTGGTTACGCTGTTTTTCAGCATCCGCTTTCCTCGCAGCTATCGCCCGTGCAGGAGTTCTGGAAGCTGCTATACGCTGTCTGTACTCACGTTGTTTCTGTGCCTTCGATTTTGGAGCAGCGACTGTTGGTGGCTCAGCGAATGGCGTCGCAGACGTGGATGCGGCAGCGTCTTGCGCCTCCGTGACTACATTACTCCTTGAAGGTAGTGGCAGATCCGTGAGATCCATAGGGTCGTCAGGTTGGTCTGCCATGATGGGATTGTAAGCGGTTCTGCAAAAGAAATAGTTAATAATTTATTTACAAAAATATTTTATCAAAGAAAAAGTACTTATTGATACATTGTTATTTAAAATTTGACAACTTGTGTTTTTTTTTTTAATTGGCTTTGGTATAGATGAATAGGTATACATGTAATTAAATACGAATCAATACACTTAATTAAATTCATCCATGATTTGATTTTTTCAATTTTTGCAAGTTTAATGTGAATTATTTGTTTAAAAATAATAATGAGCAATTTTTTTTGAAATAAACTTTAATCAAATTCATGAAATTGATGCTGTTGAAAAGCCCGCCAAAACCTGCTTTGTATAATAATATAATCCCTTGCACTGCGTTAACTTGTCATTAAAACATAAATATTTTAAAAACTGGTTAAAAACATTAATTTTTAATTTTCAATTATTATTCACAGTTTCTGCAAATTCAATTTAAATAATTTGTTTAAATATAATCACGAACAATTAGTTATAGAAATAAACTGAAATCAGATCAATGTCAATAAATTGTTATGACATGTGTGAGGTTAACCATTATTTTTTAATCTTACATTAATAGTTACGCACGATATTTTTTTTCGTTGAATACTAAATAAAAGCGACTTTTTATACGATCGTTTATATGAGTCATTATATTTTTTTGTCAAAATTGTAACAAGCATTATTACTGCACTCGCCAAGCGATGATATATTTTTTTAATAATCAAATATCAATATATGTCATTATATCGCTAATCAAATTCTTAAAATGCAAGAATTAATTACCTTTTTTGTCGCAATTGTTGTTGTAATAAACAATGGAAACTACATTAACTTTCCACTTCACTTTATAAACAGTTGACAAAACAATTCACGTGTAGGTTGTGTGCTGCCGCTGTCTCTCTTCTACTCGGACGAATAGGCCGATGGAGTGGAAGAGAGATAGATGTGTCACAAGCGAAACGCTTAGGCCGATCGTGCCTCTCTATCGCTTGTTCCGCGCTCTCGCTTGCACGCTCGGCTCAGGCGGAACATGACAATGAGTCACGCTTTTTCGTGCGTGCAGCCGGGCTCAGGCGGAATGTGACATTGAGTCACGCTTTTTTCGTTCGTGCAGCCGTTGTTCACCGATTTATAAGACGTTGACACGTCAAAAATTATTATGACTCATATAAACGATCGTATAAAAAGTCAACTGCTTTTATTTAGTATTCAATGAAAAAAATGATCGTGCGTAGCTATTAATGTAAGATTACCTATTAATGTAAGAAAAAATAATGTTTAATCTCACACATGTCATAAAAATGTGTCTAAAATGTCTTTAAACCTAAATGACAAGTTGAACCGGCCAACCACCGTGCGAGAAAATCTTCTATAGTATCAAACAGGTAAAGTGGGCTTTAAAAAAAATGATTTACTTGTTCAATTTCGTCATTTCACATTAACAATTTGTTGAAATTGATTTGCTTTCAGTTTATTTCTATAAATAATTGTTCGTGATTATTTAAACAAATTATTTAAATAAAATTTGCAAAAACTCTAAATAATAATTGAAAATTAAAAATTAATGATTTTAACCAGAGTTTTAAAAATATTTTTGTTTTAATTCAAATTCAAATTCAAATTCAAATAATTTATTGCGTGTCACATAATGACACGTTAACTCAGTGCAAGGGAATATATTATTATATCAAGCCGGTTTTGGCGGGCTTTTCAAAAGCATCAGATTCATCAATTTGATTTATGATTTCAATTTCATCGTTTTAAATTAACAATTCATTAACATTAATTTAAATAAAGATTATTTCTAAAAAAAATTGCTCGTTATTATTTTTAAACAAATAATTCACATTAAACTTGCAAAAATGGCAAAAATCAAATCATGGATGAATTTAATTTAGTGTATTGATTACATGTATTTTCATCTAGCCCAACGCCAATTTCAAAAATATTAAAATTTCATACTTTTTCATTTATGTCAAATTTTAATTAACAATATATCAATAAGTACTTTTTCTTTGTTAAAATATTTTTTAAATAAATTATAAACAATGTCTTTTGCAGAACCGCTTACAATCCCATCATGGCAGACCAACCTGACGACCCTATGGATCTCACGGATCTGCCACTACCTTCAAGGAGTAATGTACTCACGGAGACGCAAGACGCTGCCGCATCCACGTCTGCGACGCCATTCACTGAGCCACCAACAGTCGCTGCTCCAAAATCGAAATCACAGAAACAACGTGAGTACAGACAGCGTATTGCAGCATCCAGAACTCCTGCGCAGGTGATAGCTGCGAGGAAAGCGGATGCCGAAAGACAGCGCAACCACAGACTACGCAAAGCTACTAACTCGGCTACTCACTCGAATAACCGAGCATAATCATTCGTTCTACGTTTTCATTATTATTAAACGATTGGAAGATCTTAAATACCACACATGTATATAAGTTGTAAATAAATTGTTAATAGCACATTGTTACTTGTAATTAATCTGTATACTTAATTTAAGTAAAATAATATTTAAATTATCGAGTGCAAATAAATGTTAATATATCGAAAAAAATGTAATTTTCAATTAACTCCTTCTTTGTATTATACAAAATAATGCTAATTCAGTGATAATAATTCAATTCAATTCATAAAAGTATGCAATTTCTCATCAATGCTTTCTTATGACGTTATCACGTAAAATTATCGTCCGTAAACCGACTTTACATTTATGCATGAAAATAACTAACAGGGTTTTTTTTTAAACATACATTTTAAATTACAATATGGAATTACAACCTTATACTACACGCATCAACGGATCAAACTGGCCGGTTACAAATCTGTCAGTTTGATGTTTCTCGTCATACTATTCGATCCTATAGGAACGTCATATTCCGCTCTCGCTCGGTATCATTGCGCTAATGATGCGCCAATGATTTTCAAACTTTCGCGGTAAAAGTTGTAGATGGCATTTTTTTGTAAAATGTAAAATTAAATGCTCTATTAAAATCTGTAAAAGCAAAAGTATCACGTCAGAATGCAGCAACACGTATTGACAAATGGTCAAAACGTAAATGTACCTATATACAATGATAGTCATAAGTTAATATACCTAAACGAACAAATATTTTAACATTACCCTGATTTTAAAGTTGGGAAATCTTCGGTTGCCGGATATTACGTTATATTACATGTCCACTCACTTGAGCACTGCTTCTCAGAAGATAATACCAGGCGAAGTATATTATTGTACAATGGTTTGTGCAATAAAGAGTTTGTTGACACGTGATTTATGGTTCGGTAAACTGTATTTCCAGCAATCGGTCCTCATATCTAGGTCACCTGCGCTACAAGCACCGCGCCGACTTCATCTGCGAGCTGTGCGGGTACACCTTCCTGAGTAAACGCGGGGTCGCCATACATAAGAACTTGCTCCATCGCTTCATTGATGAAAAGGTATGTTTCTAAGGGTTCTATAGTCAACTAGGAACCCGTATAGGTTACCAAAGTGGTCCTTATCGACCCCCAGTGGGCGCTGAAGGTATCCAGGGTAGAGGCCCTACCGTATGGCCCTCAGAAATATGCCCGTATTGATAAAATGTAAATAAAATAGTACAATGTTGCAGAGTATAGAAAGTACGCGATTTTTGGACGAGTCAGTTTCTCTTATAAGAGGGCCGAAACGTAGTTGAGGCCCTCTAGTGCACGAGTCCATAAATTGCACTTTCTACTGAGGCAGACATAGTGCTTTTCACAACTACTGAGAGGAAATAAAATAAAAATTCATATTCAAAACTCAAATTTTAATTAATGTTAATGTGAGATCACCGCCAATTTTACCATAGATAACGTTTTTTAATCTGGACCCCTATTCTCGTGGCACTCGAGATTAATAAACTAACATGCGAGATGAAGATGTCAACTCCATATAAAATTGTATTTGTTTCGCCATATCTCCCATGTAATTTCATGTCTAGGGGTTCGAGATTAGGGGCCAGGTTAAAAAAAAAGCAGTGACATAGTTTTTAGTCTGTGTATCTTTTAGCAAAAATACACCTAATATTTTACGACACAAAATGGTGTGTTCTGATTGGTCGATTTCAATTTTTCATTTTAAGGAGCTATGACACAAAATTGATTGATTGATTTTCATTGGTTCTTAAAGTTGGACAAGGATGTTCTCGACCAATCAGTAAACACGCCGACAAAAACATTCTTGGTCTGTCCTTATAAGTGACGTTTTGCGACCCCAAACAAGACCATATATGGCCATATTTCCGAGCAGTGTTGTGAAAAAATATATAATAAAGTAGGGTATAAACAGCAAAATCTTTATAAATTAACCGAAATTCCATTGAGATACAATTAATGTTGCAATCACTTTATTGTGTTTTTTGTGGTATTAACAGCTTCGGAACCCTACCCTGAGAACGACCCGATATGCTCTTGCCGGGTTTTTTAAATTTTTACTTTACCCGAAACCGGCGGTATCCTGACTTTTTACCAAATCATCATTTGGCAAACAATGTCATTTTACAAACTGTGTAAGATTGTCCCGGAATATTTATTTATAACTAGCAGCCCGCCAGTGCAAATTTCGGACCTTCCCGTTGTTTTTTTTTTTTTTAGTACAATAAACCTTATCTTGACAATAACGAACACAACAAAAAAGAAATCAGCCAAATCGGTTCAGCCGTTCTCAAGATAGAGCGTGACCAGGAGAAATAGGGGTTCATTATATATTCTCGTGATGCCCACGTAAAATTTTGTTTGTTCGAAAAACAATCTTGTGTCAGTCAATTAAAGTAAAAAGTCACTTTGACAAATGTCCTAAATTTAGGGCGTTGGGCCTTACGATGTATATATAGATTATTATTTATTTTATCTACACTCATATCATAAACCCTCTCTGAACGTATCATGCGTTTAGAAACCGCAAATTATGTCATTTTTTTTATCTGCGGCAGTAATCTTATGGATTCATAAGAACATCAATTTCGATGTTCTTATGACATTCAAATTTCGAACATCTCTGAAAAACAAAGAAATTTGATTTGACCTCTATTCTAATATCAGTCGAGATGACGTTTAGTTCGAAACGAATACAGGGTTGGGCAGATTAAGTGTCCTAGTTTTGTATTGGCATTTTACTTCAATATAACGGAACTTTTTTTCACATTATAATGTTATTTTTAATTGAGAGTTTATTCGTATTTATGATTTCTAGACATCAGCTTGATATCTTTTGTTTTTACATTGTTTTAAACTATCGTCGCGCAACGCCAGCTCGTTGTTAATTTATACAAGCAAAAATTCCGACCGTGCGAGATATTTAAGAAGCTAAAACATTTAGATATCATTGTAAGGTTCATGTCGCGGACCATTAAGCGATTCAAAGAAACGGGATCTTCACGAATCAAGCTTAAACTTGGTCAAAAACCGACTGTTCGCGTCAAAAATATAATTAAAAATGTTCGTGAGCGTATTAGGCGAAATCCAGCCCAAAGTGCAAGTAAACTCGCTAAAGATTTGAAAATATCCTGACGATCAATGAGTCGTATATTAAGATAAGATCTTGGATTGAAGGCCTACAGAAAACAAAAAAAAACACGGATGCCCAGAAAAAAACTAGAGTAAAAAAATTTTGGTACTTGCTAGCTTGGCATGAGAGCGATGAAATTTTTTTTTCCGATTAAAAGATTTTCCAATTGCAAGACAGTCATCAAAACGATCGTATTTATGGTGCTTCATTGAGGGATATTCTAGTGGTCAAATTAGCCATACAACAAAGTTTCAAAGTGCCTCAGCTGTCATGGTATGGGGTTCGATCTCAGCCATCTCACAAGGCTAAACGTACTCCAGACTGGTGTCGAAGAAATTTGACGGATTTTATACCTGCAAGATTGTCTTCACTAGACTTGAATGCATTGGACTTTTCGATATGGGGATATATGCTTACCAAGATTGGAAGCACTGGGTATGAATTTAAATACATTCAAGGATCGTTCGGTCAAGATATGGGATAACATACCCGATAAGGTAGTGCGTGCCGCGTGCAATTCAATTTATAGTAGAATGCGTAAAGTTATACTAGCTAAAGGAGAGCGATTTGAGCTAATGAATTAATTTTGTAAATAATAGAGTATGCTTTAAATAAAAACATGTTCATTAATAAAATTTGAAGTTTTCTTTTAATTTTATGGCTATTTTAAACTAGGACACTTAATCTGCCCAACCCTGTAGTCAATTTGCATACAAATTTGACAAATGTCGCACGTAAGTAAGATATCGAACGATATGAAAGTTGGAGCCGACTCTAGTTTGTCTCTGAATTTAAAAAAACTGACTGCTGCCAGACAACTTTTTAATCTTTTAATTACTGCCATCACCGGTTAAAATTTAATATCGGCTCCTGAATGCATCTTGGAGGCTTATGATATATGGGTAGATAAAGTAGTGTATGTAACTGTACATAATTAGGCATTAAAACACTTGTGTGATGTTATTATGAAACTCGCCTTCCGCTCGTTTCATAAACCCACACTCGTGTTTAATGCCCTTCATTATATACAGTCACATAAACTACTTTAACTATACGCCTCCGACTTACACGTAGAATTAGTTTCCCGCTACTCCCCCTATTTTAACCCCTTAGGGGATGAATTTCCAAAAATCCCTTCTCATTGCACCCCTAGGATACCCGAGGAATACTCCCTCCAAATTTCATGTACCTAGATCCAGCGGTTTTGGCTGTGCAGTGATCGATCAGCTAGTCATATATATTGTTTGTTTGTAGATGCAACTGGAAGGCCCGTACTGTGAGACTTGTGACGTCACCTTCATGTCGCAGGAGGCTCACGATAAACATCTCCAGGTTGCTTCGCAACACAGCGACAAGAGCGACTCGTAAGTCTTTCCTAACATACTTAGAAACATGTCTATAATATTTTGTTATATCGCACCTTCAGAACAATAGTGACCTAACTCAAAATGTCAGCTTTCAAACTTCAAGTCATAAATTTATTACTATAGACACCTAACTCGAAAGTTAAAATTTCTGAATTAGGTCACTATTGTTCTGAAGGTGCGAATATGTTATTGGTAAACATCGTTATCAACGTTCAACTTTCATGGCACCCGGTAAGGGTAGCAAAAAAAGAAATACATACGAATATTTAATGAATAATAACTTTTATTTCCTGTGTAATGTTTTAATTGTATTATGCTGCAGCTAACTGCACCTATATTTATACTGTACTTATACTCAAAGTTTATATTCTAAATAATGTCATAGAACCTTAATACTCATTTTGCATTCAAAAAATAAAATATACAAAATAGGTAACAAATATAAATTTAATTGTCACACCAAATAAATATTAATCAGTGTGGAAAGGTCATTGTAGTCATTTAAAATGGATATATTATAACAGACGTCAAAGGTTGACAGCAAAATCCATGAAACCAATTTTAGTAATTTATTCAAAACCTTAATTCATTTTTAGCGTCTTTCTTTTTGTTTATAAAAAATAAAGGTTCAAAACACTAGATGTATTTGTTTGTATTAATTTTTCTGCAAACCGTACTGTGCCATGAATATTGAACGTTGATACCGATGTTTAGTTACAGGGCCCGTGGCAGATAACATTTTTACATTTCACGCGAACGTTGTTCCAACCAATTGAGCCGTCAAATAACTTTTCTCAAAAATGTCCGGAAATGTTGTCATTCCTATCTACATATTAAGACGCGAAGTACATAGTTTACTGACAGTTCTCAAATTAAAAAAAAAAAACATTGCGTGCTCGCTACACAAGCCCGCAATGTTGCATACAAATTCCATTACTAACTAGCTAGTAACTTTTTTAAAAGTGAAAATGGCCATAATAAAATTAGGGCACAAGTCTTATACATCCAAATATTACTCGAAACATAACTTTTTTATTTGTGCCTGGAATAGCTTGTTTTTTTTTAAAACAAAAATTGCGTTTCTGTCAAAAACAAAAAGGCGGTAAGGAGTGATGGTTTTTTCACATGAAGTTTCTGTTTGTATGCAATTCAAAAAGTGAGGTCAAGCGATGAAGATTTTACTCCAACACAATTTTTTTCTGGCGATTTTTGAGAAAAGCACTATATTTGCCTCGGCAGGAACAGCAATTGCGGGCTTCGTATTTTTAAACGGACTCGCAAGCTCGTCCGTTTAAACCAATACTCGGCCCGCAATTGCCTACTTCTATGCCTAGGCAATAATGTACTATTAAAAAAATCGTATCAAAAAATAATTATTGTTTTACGCATTACCGTAAAATGGGGTGACTTTGGAAACGCGAGGCGACTTTGATAGTTTTTTGAATCATCAATTTTGTGCAATTTTTGTGTTATTATTAAGCTCTTTCGCGACATTACGATCATATGTTTCATAAGCGAGCGCAAAATGTTGGTAGTTCAAGTATTTTCAGACAAATTGAATTTAAAACCTTCGAAACAAAAAACCACTATTTTTTTACATGCTTCAGGGGTGACTTTGATATTGTGATGTAAACACAGGGAAAATCAAAGTAGCCCCATTTTAAGAATCGAGGTTTTAAGCTACGTAAATTATTATTTTCTACCAAGCCGTCTACCGTTGTCTGCTTCTAACTACTTTAAGTTACTCCAAATGAGTCTTCGCCAATACAATATTTTTAATAATTTATTTTACGATTAAATGCGGGAGTTACAGAAGATTTATTTTTAAAATTAATCAAACTAACCCCATTTTACGGTATATCAATAAATTATGAAAAGTTATGTGACCTAAAACACAATATAAACTAGGTTACCTATCTGAAACACTAAAAAACGTTTGCCAGCTCTTTCATTTGCCATAATTTTCATTTGTCCGAAAGTCATTTTTTTCTGAAACCGTTTAACTTTCCTGAATTGTTATAAAGTAAACCTAACCTAACCTACAGGTTCTGTAAGTATATCTCATTAAAAAATTTGATAAGTTATTGGGTACAGAATAAAATGAAAATTATGGCAAATGAAACGGCTGGCAAACGTTTTTAGTGTTTGCGATAGGATACCTATAAACTACTTTTTCTCAAAAATGTCCGGAAATGTTGACATTCCTATCTACATATTGACACGCGAAGTACATAGTTTACTAACAGGCCTCAAATTAAAAAAAAAAAAATTGCGTGCTCGCTACACAAGCCCGCAATGTTGCATACAAATTCCATTACTATCTAGCGTGTAACTTTTTAAAAAGTGAAAAGGGCCATAAAAAAATGAGGGCACAAGGGAACGATTTTTGACTTTCGAGCGCTCGGAAGTTTCAGAAGGAAGAGAGCAAAATCTGTGAAACCGTATTTTTGAAATTACGAGCGGTAGAAAATTTAGAGACGAGTGGTCCACACCATTCGTTTTCAACTCTACCGCTCGTATTTCAAAAAACGGTTTCGAAGATTTTCCTCACTTCCGAGTGAAACATTCGAGCGCTCGAAAGTCAAAAATCGGTCCCCTGGTCTTATACTTCCAAATCTCGAAACATAACTTTTTTATTTGTGCCTGGAATAGCTTATGTTTTTTTTAAAACAAGAATTGTGCTTCTCCTTGTCATAAACAAAAAGGCGGTAAGGAGTGATGGTTTTTTCACGTGAAGTTTCTGTTTGTATGCAATTAAAAAATGAGTTCAAGCGATGATGATTTGACTCCAACACAAAATTCTTGCGATTTTTGAGAAAAGCACTATATTTGCCTCGGCAGGAACAGCAATTGCGGGCTTCGTATTTTTAAACGGACTCGCTAGCTCGTCCGTTTAATCCAATACTCGGCCCGCAATTGCCTACTTCCATGCCTAGGCAATAATGTACTATTACTTCCTGTATGCAAACTGATCGCTAATAGTGTATGACAATAACCTCGTTCTTTGACCAAATCAATTCGCCGATACGATTTTAATCGTCGAATGTCGCTGCTTTTTATTTTACCACATTTAAACACCTATTATTGCAACAAAATAATTGCATACAATTAATATTGCCGATTCTTGTACAAGAAACTTGCATAATCTAAATGGGCCTTAAAGCTTACTTCGGGACTAAGATTTTTGTGTGAGATTGTCCACTGTTGTCTTACAAAGTCGCTTCCCGCCGTTTTTATTTTAGTCGTTTTTCATTCATAGATTAGTGATTCAAGAATTTTATGTATAAATCCTGGATTATGTACGCGTGTTACAGAAAACCTACATAAACCGAAGCGAAGCGAGAGCGGGTCTCTAGTCAAATATGTAAATAAATATCAGAGGGGGATCTCACACACATTGACCTAGTCCCAAACTAAGCTCTAAGCTTGTGCTTTGGGGACTAGGGACGAATAACGATAAACGTTCTTATATGTGACGTCATCTATGTAAAGACCTTATTGTCGATGGCGCTTACGCCGCACTGCGTCACGCGACGTTGTATTTATATCGGAGCATCTTTAATAATGGCGGAAGCGCCATCCGCCAAGGTCCCTTTACATAGATATGCCATTTATAGAGAAATGCATAATAAACTTGACTCGTTACATTTCAAACTTGGATATCTCCTTGAAGTTTGGTATACGAATTTAAAACTTAATCTGTTTGAAAAAAGACGCAAATTCCGCTGTCCTTTTCCATGGATTTATCCGAGTTTGGAATATAACGACTCACTTTTAACTTACAAGTTGTAAGGTATCCAAGACTCGAGAACAAGTACCATAAGAATAAATAATAACTACACGTAGAAGCGAATCTCCTTTGACCAGGCCCCAAATGCCGCGCTTTAAATACCTACTTCCCTCTTCACCCCGCTAGGCATCCGCGCCGAAAATTAGGGCTGTCACTTGCGAAATATTTTAATCGGTTTATGGATGTGGTATACAAGTTTAATCACGAATTATTATTAATGTTTTACTTCAACGTGGAAACATTGTTGCAAAATGAGTTTTTACATTTACTACTTTTTGATGATATTAAGATTATCTTATAAAACTTATTTATTCAATCAATTATTTCTAATTATTTTGCCGTAAATAGTCGTTCACTTTATAAAACACTATCTTAGTTCATCCATAAACACTAAAATCAACACAAATACGAAAACCAATTCAAGATACAATATCAATATCTTGGTTAATATATATTCCGTGTGTGACGCCCCTGTATGACTAGACACCTCAGGTGTCGCCGGGCGGTAGGTATCTAACGCGCCGAGCGCGCGTCCGGAGCCGGGAGTTTCGCTTCTACGTGTAGTTATTATTTATTCTTATGCAAGTACCTACCTAGTTACTAGCGTTGAAAATGACTTGTAAAATACAAGTATCTTTCAAACGCCCCTGTATTTTTCAATAAAATACAGAATCTTTCCTTGCGGATCTTCGGTTGAATCTTTCGCAAGTTTAAGTTTTTTACGTGTATTTTACGGTGTATTTTTCGCATTATTATATTATGATAGTGATAGTGATATTTAATTTTAAAATAATATGTATGTATGTATGTAAATACTTTATTGTACAAACGGGAAAATAACAAACAACAAAATTGACAGAAAAACAAAAGTTATGTATAAAGTTGAACTTATCCCTTTATGGGACCTCTTCCAGTTACCTTCGAGCGATTGGGAAATGTTTGAAATAACAAATAGCCAAACGTACTACAGTGAAAGGGACTAGATGTTTTATAATTACGTTAATACCTATTAAAGTACCAAGAAAAGAATAATTATATTTTCCAATAATTTACACTTAGTATGTTTATTTTGTGTCAACTGAGACATTGATTCGATTACATAAAGTACATTACTGTTCAATTAATATTAACCTGGAAAACCGAGCGTCGCTCGGGTTGAAAACGAAATTACCCGAAGATGACAACTTGACAGGTCGATTTTTCGCCCCCGTAAACCCCTATATTTCAAATTTCATCGAAATCGTTGGAGCCGTTTCCGTGATTCAGATTTTAAAATATTGGAATTATATATACGAGGGGCGGCTGATAAGTAATCTCCTTGGTCAGAAATATATACAAAAATAATGCTGGCTGGTATGGATTTATATTCGTTTGTTATTCTATTTTCAAAATGTATTACATTCATTTGTTTATTGCATCACGTTTATTTGTCTCCTACAATTGTTTCAAACATGTCGGTAGAAAAAGTGAAAATGGATAAAATCGAGCAGCGTGCGGTGATTAAGTTTTTGACTAAAGAAGGGAATACGCCTTCGGAGATCAGACAGCGTATGTTACGTGTGTTTGGCAGTTTGTGTTCTTCCGAATTTGTTATAAAGTTTTGGTCAAAGCAGTTTAAGTTAGGTCGTGAGAGTCTGGAAGATGATCCTCGTAGCGGAAGACCAGTTTCGGCCGTCACCGATGAAAATGTAGCCAGGGTGAAAAAAATTATATTAGAGGACCGACGAGTGAAGCAGTGGGAGATAGCTAGAGATGTGGGCGTCAGTAAAGAGCGAGTCAATGAAATAATTCATGAGCATTTGAACATGTCCAAGGTTAGTGCACGTTGGGTCCCCAGAATGTTGACTGCATTTGACATGGAGAGGCGTGTCAAATGTTGCGAAGAGTTTTTGGAGATGAGTCGAGGGAAAGAGGAAGAAATAATTTCTAGAATTGTAACATGTGATGAGACTTGGATTCGACAATGGGACCCGGAAAGTAAGCAAGAGTCGTTACAGTGGAAATTTAAGGATGAGAAGCCGCCTCGGAAATTCAAGGTCTGTCCATCGGCAGGTAAACTTATGGCTACAATCTTTTGGGACACAGAAGGGATTTTGCTCATAGATTATTTACCGAACAAAACTACAATGAATGCTGATTATTACTCAAACTTACTATACCAACTAAGAGAGACAATAAAAGAAAAACGGCGAGGTAAACTAAACAAAGGTATTCTGATTTTGCACGATAACGCACCAGTGCATACCGCCCGCACAACGAAGCTAGCAATTAAAGACAATGGCTTCGAAACCATTGACCACCCCCCTTATAGTCCAGATTTAGCCCCCTGTGACTATTTTCTGTTTAGACTTCTCAAGAAAGACCTCAGGGGACGAAGGTTTATGACCGATGACGAAATGAAGGCTGCGGTTACTGACTTTTTTGACGACAAACCGAAAGATTTTTTTTTTAATGGTTTAAATTCAATATTTGAAAAATTTAATAAGTGCATTTTACTAGCAGGGGACTATATAGAAAAATAAAAAAAATTTAGCCACGACAGTCTTTTGTTTCATTGTTAGGTAGATTACTTTTCAGCCGCCCCTCGTATATATATATACAGTGGTGGCCACATAATTAGGGACACTTGTTTTTTCCCCATACAATTGCCTACAAATATGACTTTTCAATTTTGACCACTAATCAAAAAGTTCTCGACCAATTTTATTGCTAAATACATTTTACTTTACATAATTAACTAAGGTTTAAACTGATGTACAGTGAACTAATATTAAAAATGGACCTTATATTTTATAAGGATTTAAAAACTAAGTGCTGACGCGTCCATACAAAATTCTACAACGTTGTATGAGCGCCGAATATTTATTTTTTCACATCCTTATAAAATGAAAGATCCGATCTCAACAGAGATAAATTGTACATACATTTAAACTTTACTTTATTAGTTAACGATAAGTGTAACTAAAAACATAATTGGTTAAGAACTTTTTGATTGGTTGTCAAAATTGAAAAGCCATATTTGTAGGCAATTATATGGGAAAAAAACAAGTGTCCCTAATTATGTGACCACCACTGTATATATATATATACACAAGAATTGCTCGTTTAAAGGTATTAGATAGATAGATAAGCAAGATTATTTCCCTTTGATTGTTATTATGAAAAATATGATTGTATTTTTCAAACGAACCTCTAATTAGTTTTTTCGAAAATTACATGTATTTTATAGGAATGATACCGTTTCGAAAAAAACAAATGTATCTTCCGCAATTTTCATCCCTACCGCACTCGCGCACGTCTCACAAATATTTATTTATTCCTACCTAACCTAACCTGCAATTTCTCATTAGAAATCAAATTCGGAACGACCCTCAAAGCGGTTATGACAAGGCGGCTCAGATAAGGGCGGGAAGGAGCCTGAAGATACCGCGCCGCGCCGCGACTGACAAGGACGGAACGAGCGAAAACGAGGAATTAGTTACCTGCGAGCAAGTAAGTTTACCACTCGTAGTAGCATACAATGTTTTGTTTCATCACACTTGCTCGTAAATAGTGTCCTAATATGCTAGAAAAATCGACCGTAAATCCAAAATAATTCCCGCGGGCCTTTTTTTACCATTACGCCCTATCGTGCGTAATAGCTTTTTTTTAAAATATAATACGTGGACTCAAACTATCATAATACGCCAGGACCCCAATTCTTGTGCCATTCGATATGAAGTTTCATTCGAGATGAAATGTCAGTTGCATACAATTTTCTAAAAATCTCGCATATAAACTATTACTCGTGTGGTTGCCGAGTTAGAATAGTACCACTCCATGTCTTCCCGTGGATGTCGTAAGAGACGACTAAGGGAATAAAGGCTTGTAGTACTGTTAGGCGATGGGCTTGCCACCTGTCACTAATACGCTGGTAAACATCTTAGCCTATTTGTGCAAATTGTGGTTATAGAATTATTAACAAGTTTTTAGAGATGTTTGTAATTCTGTAGCTCTGCCTACCCCACTCTGGGAACGAAGGCGTGAGATTATGTATGTATGTATGTAAACTATTGATCTCGACTGTCAATAGAATCGGACTCCTGAACACGTTTTACATTATCTGTGGTAGTCATAGACAATGATGTAGTCTGCCGCTAATTTATAAATACTGATTAGTGATTATAAACTGTGTGATTCCAAAATAATAATTAAAAGGGTGTCTTTGTGCACATATTAATATTTATATATCAATAAAAACATTTCGTCATCAGAAGAAATGGATAATGCGACTACGCCGGACATCGCCAACGCGGCTAAAACTATTAGTGAGAATCGTAAGTTAAAAATATGATCTTTTGTCTGATTTTATTTCATTTCCTCGCAATTGTGATGAAAAACATTGTATGTTACACGGGTGGTAAAGGAAATACAAAGCTCGAGTCATTAAAGCCTATCTAGACTAAGACAATCTGTCTCTAAATTGTCTTAATCTAGATGACGACAACACTTTCTGCACTAGTGCATAAAATGCCAGTTTATGCAGCATATACCCAGCATAAAGAAGGACTTTACGAGCATGAGAAGGGAAATAGTACATTGTGTATTAAGGGTGGTAAAGACAGAATTACAAACGAGAGTCTGTTATAAGCCCGAAGCCGAAGGCTGAAGGCTTTAATTACTCGAGCTTTGTATTTCCTTTACCACCCGTGTAATATACAATGTTTTTCATCACAATTGCGAGGAAATGAAATAAAATAAGACAAAAGATCATATTTTTTACTTACGATTGTCGCTAATAATTTAAGCCGCGTTGGCGCTGTCTGGCGGAGTCGCATTATCCATTTCTTCTGATGGCGACACGTTTTTTATTGATATATCAACAGTTTATACGCGAGATTTTTAGAAAATTGTATGCAACTGACATTTCATCTCGAATGAAACTTCATATCGAATGGCACAAGAATTGGGGTCCTGGCGTATTATGATAGTTTGAGTCCACGTATTATATTTTAAAAAAAAGCTATTACGCACGAGAGGGCGTAAGGGTAAAAAAAAGGCCCGCGGGTATTATTTTGGATTTACGGTCGATTTTCCTAGCATATTAGACCACTATTTACGAGCAAGTGTGATGAAAATTATTTTACATTCTTTAAAAAAATGTTAGTTAATCCCCCGTAATCACACTAATCACACATATTAAAAAAACAACCTGCTATCTCTTACCGTTCAAAAGACTGTAAAAAAATTATTGTAAAAAACGTAACACGTGCATTGTTCTGTTTTCAGTGCGGTAAAGAGTTTTCGGGTTACCGCTTGTACGCGCTGCACTTCCGGTACTACCACCCGGAAAAGATCCGGACACAGTTTTCCGGAAAAAAGGACACCGTTATGTGCGAGCAGTGCGGACAGCTCTACCAGGTATTGCCGTCTCGATAGTTTTATAAAATGTAATATTATCAAACCGAGATTTTCGTTACTTAACGTTTTGAACGCCTAATGTCAAATACAAAATGCTTCACATGTTTACTATTATTTTATAATCATTCGTGACAGTTAATTTAAAATATACGAAAGAAGTGGTAAGTTACGGGATCGATTTATATGTGTTATTTCATCTAAACCTTAACTATACTTTATCATAATAACCAGACATAGGAATCCAGGGGGCAAAATTTTATGACAGGCAGGGAGTTCCTATATCGATTAACTCAATTGTCGATGCTTGTTTTATATACTAGTGATCACTCCAAGTTTTGCGTGTAAAAACATTTTTTTATTAAAAGTGTAAACATTAAACAAAATAATAACGTAATTCTATTGTTCTTTTTTCAAAACGACTTTTGAAAATATACTCAAAAATTAAAAAAAAAACAAAATTATTTATTTCAATCGTTCGTAAATCGAATCGTTAGTAAAGTTCCTTATTGCATATATTAGTAGACTACATTTACATATTATCAACTTTAATATTGGTACAATTTTACAATTTTATAATTTTGATGTCACAACTTAGTATACTCATTTTTTTTTTTTCTTCATTACTTACTTAGGGTGATGGAACCAGTAATAGGCAAGGCACCAATAATGAACACTTGATTCTTATTTTACAGAAGATAAGGGTTATTCATTTGTTTTGCAACAAATGAATAACAATCAATTTTTGTCCGTATACAATTTGAATTAAGAGTGAAGTGTCCATTACTGGTGCCTGTCAGCTAAAACTGTCCATCATTGGTGCCGTCACCCTACTATTGTTAAAATATTTTTAATATGTGGAATTTGTTACAAATTTTCGGGTGTTACACGTCTCCTTCTTAGCTGATAAATCTATTTCAGGTGGCTAAATGTCTTAAATTTCTGTGGAGGTAATAGGGACATAACATTTTTTTTTAAATATGCTGTGTGACACTCGTCTTCAGAACAATACTTACAAAAAATACATACAATGCTGGGGGCGATCACTAGTATATGGAAAAAGCACCAATAATTGAGTTTATCGATATAGGAACTATACCTGTCACAAAATTTTGCCCCCTAAATTCCTATGTCGTATAACAACCCTTCATTTTGGCCTAGGCGTACTCGGGTAACAAAGAGGTGTCATACAAAAACAATGAGTTTTATAAATTTTCTCCCTTGACGTCGAGTGAAGTTGAAGATTCATTTAGTACACATAAATGGCTGTATAGTGATAAACGAAACAGTCTACAGATGTAGTGCATAATAGGGAATATGCATACATTTTTAAATCGCATTTCTCAACAAAATATGAAAATACCGAAAAAGAGATCACCAAAAGTGAAATTAAAATTAAAATCGGTCAAGAAATACGGATGATACAAGCATTTTAAAATGCTAAGTAGACATCCGAGAGATCCGAAGTGCACCGGTGATGTCATTGTGCAGTTCGGCCGTATAAACTCCACGTAAAATTCTGTTTTGCTAGAAAGAGATAGGAACAAATCTTTGTTGGCTTATATCTTGGTTATTTTTATAGCTATTCAAAAAAATGATTTTTCTCGCGTGTTTGTAACATGAATCTTTTATTGAAGATGTAAAAAAAATGCATATTCCCTATTGTTTTCCTTCGTATTTTCTCGGAAAGATTCGTATTTGTCATGCTACTTCAGTCAACCGCAGTACTTTTTGTACTGTGACCGACTGAAATAGCAAGACACGTTCGTACGTTTCTGTGAAATAACGAAGGAAAACAATCATGCACTACATCAGTACTCCCAGAGAATGTTGAGATATTAATGTTTATCTACCCTTATTACTATGACAAACCAAATAAAATGTCATGTGCTGCTGTATGTACTGATGTGGACTTCGAAGAAGAAATGGCATCTGTCCCTGTATAATTTTATACAAACCTCACGTAAAATTTTGTATTAAATATTTGTTGTATTTGGGGGACCGTTTTTTTCTTCTATTACACAACTATCGATATCGATAAAGAAAAGTTTCTAACACTAGCAACATTGCGACAGTCTTATGTTTTGCCGTGAAAATTCCGACCTCTGCTTATTATACAAAATACGTCTCATTGCTTTTGGGGTTCTTTTTGTTAATTTTAATCTAATAGGGGCCGGGCGATAATGTTTAAACAATTATTGGTGACCCTCGAGTTGTACTTTGCTCTTACTTTAAAGTTGGCCACTTAAGGTTAAAATAAGTATCAAAAATACTGTAAAATTAAAAATAATACTTATAAATAGTGTAATATTGTACCTGCGTTCCTGGGTTTCTTGTCCCGTTCCTCTTGACTATCTTGCGGGCGCGGTTCACATGTCGGTTGGACAGACTAACTTAAGAGACGTATAATTCTTGATTTTTTGAAGCTGTACGGTTTGTTGGTTTTCCATGGCTCTTGTGTACCTTTTTCCTTTGAATAATTGCTATTCTTTTTAACGATATTACTTTTGTAGCCGAAAATATTCACTTTTTGTTTATATTTTTTCATCTGACTGTGCTTGTTATTTTCGTTGTCTAGACAACGGGCAGAGACGATATCTTAGGTTTATACTGAACCATGGAGTCAAAACGACGGTTTAACCATGGAATTAATATCTGGCATGTATAACTTTGAAATTTTATGAATTTAGAATTTGTAAATTAAAAAGCTAGATCACCAGGGTATACAGGGTGTCTGGAAAACCTTTGGAGAAATTTTAACAGTAGATAGGGTGGATGATTTGGATCATCCCTATATTGGTAACTTTTTTTTAAGTTAATATTTGACTGAGTTACAGGCTAATTTATCATCGCCTTTCCTGACGATGCTCTCAGTGTGCCCCATCTTAACTACTTCATTCATAACATGTGTCACAACGTAACGTAAATAAACAAGTTGTTCCTTATCAACAATGATTCTAATCATGGTCAAAAGCTCCACGGTGTTTAGAACACAGACACATTATTCTGTAATGTGAATGAAAAGACGGTCTCTGATAAAAGCTATTATGTGAAATAATTTAAAAATTAAACTTACGATTACGATTATTACTCACACTTCTCACACTCACTTCGCTAAAATAGCAGTTGTACTCTCACATTAGACTTATTTTACGAGATCATGAATCATGGATTTATTCTATTGATATGCACTACTATCAAGGAGTAATACGAATAAAAAACACAATAATTAAAACGAATCATTAAGTTGTGATTGTGCTTTGACAGGTTGACATAGTATTTTTTAAAATTTTTACTTTTGAAAACTCTTTATAAAAAGAGGTTTCTTTTGTAAAAATAAAATCGTTACTACACGTAATGTTTAATCAGAATTACATTTAAAGCTGGCATCATACACGTTGTTGAAAGAGTTTCGTATCCTAGAAGAATGAGAACCGTGTGAGCACAAAACGACAAGTGACTTTTTTACGTCTATGCGAACACCTCTGGTTCCTAGGCGTTGACCATGCGAGATCGCCCCGCTAACGCAACGCCTTTCTGCACGTCCGTGCGAACGTAGCCTTATGCTTATGTTCTATGGTCTAAGTCCGGAATATGGAAATAATATGTATGTGTTATGTAAGTACCTACTACGTACGTATATCGATTCCATGATTCCATGGCCTGGGAAAGGCCGGTCTATTTTTTTTCTCTATGACAAGTGCGATCATACAAATTTAATCAATTATGCGACGGCCTTTATATTCGGACTGTTAGCTATACCGCGCGACGAATACCATACAGATCAATATGGACAGCAATAACCGGATCGTTCATTTCATGTCCATCCGAACTTTCAGCAGTCTATGACAGTAGCCATTTATCAAAGAATTGAACTTGTTCTAGGATACGAAAATCTTTCAACAACGTGTATGATGCCAGCTTTAAAATTTATGGTTGTCATTAGATGTCAGGTAAATTAAATTTCAGTTTTTCTAGTCTGAATAAATAATAATAATAGTCTGAATTAATTTTGCTGTAAAACAATAAATGGGATATTTTAGAGCAGAAAAAAGGTGAATGTTTAGATCTCGACATTAATATGAAACAGACGATACGATCAGAGCTCGGCAGAGCGTGTTCCAACAGATCTAGTGAACATTACAAAACCCGCTAAAATGTACAATTGTAAGAACGAAAATACAGTGAGTTGCATTAAAATTAATCTTTTTTGTAATTTGATTTTTGTTTACATGGGGCGAACTGTTTACATGGAGCGAACTGTTTACATACCATGTAAACAACGTATGGTCTCAGGTCATTGACCTCGAACTTAGACTTTTCACGTTAGTTACTACGAACGTTTGGGTTAGTATAGCATCAACATCAAAATGTCAAGGTCAAGATATCGGCTGCGATACATCAAGTAACACAATGAATATAATTAAATCTTCTTTTTTTTTTACATTAACAGAAACAAAAATGAACCATACCCCCGTGATCAGAATCGTGCGAACTATTACCACGCCAAATATCTCCAAAGGTTTTCCAGACACCCTGTATAAACGGTGGCTCGGACTAGAGCGAGCAGTTCTCCTTCAGCCTCAAAAGTGGAAACTTGAAACTCTGAAGTTAGGGTCAAGTCGGACCCCTAGAAGCCTCTATCTTCCTCATACTAATAGTCGACTTTGAGTGTGGCCAAGTCGGGCCCTACGCCTCAAGAAACCTCCTCCATCTACGAGGTTCCTGCTTTCCTCGGGGACCGCTACTCTCTCTTACGGGTCCCACCTCGGGCCCACCTACCTTCGTGTGCCAACAGGGCCGCTGCCTCTAACGCCCCTCATTACAGCGCCAGCAGTGTTCCTGGTCCGACGACTCCGGGACGCGATCTAAAGGAAGTCCCGGAGGAACCTTCACTCTCACCACCAAATCTTTAACTTTACCCTGGTGATATTAGGGACTCGTTTTTTTTTTTTAATTTGTGTGTAATCATTATTTTATTCGTGATTTTATTCTGTGTGAAGAAAGCCTTTAAGTGTTAAATAAATACCCAGACCCTGATTTACTATTTCTGTCCTTTTCTCTCTAATCTACCTCTCTTTTTCTCTCATCTTACATTTAACTTCTGGTACCTGGTCGTCCGAATTATCGGAAGACCACGTAACACGGCAATAGTTAACACTGAAGATTAATATTAAGATAAAATATAAAAATATATTTTAAAATTCATAATGCGCTAGATATTAGTTAAAATTTAGAGTGACCAAAAACGGTCTTAAGATGGCCAAAACCGGTACTTCTACCCTAGTTACCTGAAATTTAAATTGTAAACACTACCTTAGTATACTGTTATGATATCGATGTCGTATATTTTTCTTTTTATAAGTACAAATATACGCTGTCCATACAAACATAGAGCTTACTTTAGACTAGGTCAATTTGCGAGATTCTCTACAGAGAATATCACAATTTTTTTCTCTATATTTTTTTCAGAATACCACCGCTCTCAAAGAACACATGTCAACGCACACCGGAAAACAACTCTTCCAATGCAACTTTTGTAATAGGAAATTTGAACAGAAATCCGAGCTAGCAGAGCATATCAAAATAACCAATCACGCCGGAGAGATAACGTTTGATTGTCGCAAGTGCGGAAAAACATTTAACGAGAGGTCCACGTTTCTGGCACATTCGAAGACGCACGTGCGACACGATTGTCATATCTGCGGCAAGGAGTTTCTCCATTCGTGTAACCGTAAAAGACACATGTGGGTGAGTGGCGGTTTAGTATTACTTTAATTTTGTCTATTTGTAATTTGCATAATTTTAGTTCATCTAATGTGTACTTGTCATAACTATTCATTTTGCCTTATAATCTGTTATTACATGTCTCGCCATAACTATTTAAATTACATAATTTTGGTTGGTTTAATTCAAATTCAAATTCATTTATTCTGTAAGTAGGCCCTGTAGGCACTTTTACATGTCTGAGTCTACCAGCGCTTCCAAGGGACTCTGTTGAGAAGAAACGCCGCAAGAAACTCAACAGGAAGTCTTTTTTTTTTATATGAGTAACTTATTACTATGATACTTGGTACTATGATACGCTGGTAAACATCTTAGCCTGATTATGCAAAATGTGGTTACAGAATTATCATTAAGCTTTTAGAGTTCTTGGCCATTCTGTAGCTCTGCCTACCCCAAACTGGGAATAAAGGCGTGATTTTATGTATGTATGTATGTATTACTATGATAAACTTAAGCTAACTAATTTAAATGTCACAGGGATGTACAGGTCCCAGGAGCAATTATGAGACTTAAAGTATATTCAATTTAAATTGGAAATGTAAAGTCTCCAAATTTCAAATAAAAATTAAAAATAGACATAGGTAAGGAGATGTAGAAAGTCTCCACGGTCAATCTAATTTTTACCGTGCATAATATTGCTGATGTTGCCTAGTTGTCGATATGTCTAAATATGTATACGTTTCTGGAGGATTCCTTTGTCACACATGAACTAATTGTAACGAATTTTGAAAGGCAGAAATTGATTTCCATATTTGTGAAGTATAAGTATCGATAGTCATAAAAATTGTAAAAATTCACCCTACACTAAACAATTCTAATGTTAAAAGTGAAACACCAACATACATTTAACACTGAATTAAAAAGCCTTCGCGTCCGCGTGTCACAGAACAAAATGGAACTGGAGAAACTAGTATTTTTGAGGTTATGGTTTGGAAAAGATTTCGTGCACGAGCGCCGTCTACGATTTATTTACGACATAACAGGCAAGGAAATTAACAAATTGCGTTGTTATGCACTTCAATGTATGCACACAATTTATAGAAACAGTTACTTCGCAGATGTGTGCTAATGTGCAGGTTTTCTCACAATGCCTTCAATCAATAAAAAGCATGCTGTGATTTACATACTAAATCTAAAGAAAATATAAAACATATTAAATAAGCATATAGTTTCGCCTACAATGAATATAATTAGAAAAAGCCATAAATGTTATATCTGTAATTATTTAGAAATATTTTACGGCTTTCGGAGATTTAGTGAAGTGAGCGAGTGAACAAGTCTTATTTTTAATAGTAGTAGATATTCCTCAGGGTTGGCGACGCATTAGCAACCTTGACGCTGCAAATATTCATGTGCGTTATTACGCGCTTATCGTTAGGAGGCTTGCATGCACTCTTCCCCCGATATACAGGGTGTCCCAAAACTCAACGTTAACCCGCCTAGGGCTGATAGAGCAGCTAAAAAGCTATCGATTTAACCCCTATGTATATTCAGAAATTTTTACTAGTTTCAGTGATATTAGAATCATTACGAATCAGCGTAGTTTTTAAACCTATTACCGCTGAAAAACTTATGAAATAAAACATGAAATTAATGATTTTTCGTGACATGGACATAAGGGAAAATTACAAAAATTCAATTTCAAAAAGACTAAAATTATCAATATCTCCGAAACTAGTAAAAATCGCTGAACATACATAGGGGTTAAATCGATAGCTTTTTAGCTGCTCTATCAGCGCTAGGCGGGTTTACATTCAGTTTTGGGACACCCTGTATATGCGACTCCTACATATAGAGCTCATATCTGTTAAATGTCCTAACTGATTTACACGAAACCTAGCGAAGAACCATCCCAATGAAACTGGCTTTGTTTCTTAAAAACCTGTTCGAATCAGTTCAACCGTTTAGGAGCTAAGATGCTACAGACAGTATTTTTGCGTCCAGGGGTTAAAAAACAAACAACATCGTTAAGCCGTCAATTCCTCCGCAGACCCACGCTGCCCTGAAACCGTTCAAGTGCGAGGCGTGCGACAAAACCTTCGCCAACCCATCGTTGCAGAAGACGCACTTTATACACAAGCACCTCAAGAAGCCCTGGCCGAAACGGAAGAAGGACCTACCGCCAGAAAAACGAAGAATGAGAGTTGAGAAGAGAGCGCCTGTCGAGGACTAGAAATTAATGTCAATAAGTTTCTGCCAAAAAGTAATTTTAAACAATCGTTTGGTGCCGACTGTTCTTTTTTTGTACATCGGCCATTCATCAAAAGCTTGAAAAAATGGCGGCAATCCTGGTCGCGGCACCACGGAATCCTGGTCACGGCACCATATTATTTGAATTTCTGAATGAATGAAGCTTGTTTTGTATTAAGTAGGGTTGCCAGTGTACTTTACTTTGTGCTATTGATACCTAAGATCAATTGTATCGCATTCTATTACCCTTAATTAATCTCCGAAATAAAAAAATGTTTTTTCCGCTATAAGTTCGTGGATTTACCTAATTGAAACTGTTTTTATTAAGGAATATTGTAAATATTGAAGTAAACGCTACAAGACAAGTTAAATTTAGTTAGTGGTTTATTTTATTATACGTCAGCGAGAATGACGCTGTTTTCTTTCCATCCCTCTAGTACCTTTTGCTGGTCTGCCAAGTCAAATTTCTTGAACATTGTCTTTTTAGGGTGACCTATTAAATACTAAAAATATCTAGGCATTATTGTCCGTCGTTGTATAAAGACCCTTTTACTCTAAAATGGCTAAAAGCTACCGGGCAAAAATTTGAAAAATGTAGTCTTAAGTGGGCCGCACCATAACGTCCATAACTCACCATTAAAAAATAAAAAAATATTTTAAAAGAAATAGAAACCCATGAACCATTTCTTTTCCACGAGCCTGTCATGTAATGTTCTCACTTAAAAGCTCTCTAGTTATGAAAAATAATAATAGCTATATTTAATTTTTAAAATTTGATAATTTTTAATTTTTAAAGTTTGATTTAACCAAAAACTCAAAAAAGAAATCTGGTCAAGTACGAGTCGGACTCTCACCCCGCGGGTTCCAAACCGTCCCATTTTTAAGTTTTCGTATCCAAAATGACAAAAACGGAACCCTTATAGTTTCGTCATATCCGTCCGTCCGTCCGTCTGTACACATGCATGCATCTTATTTGAAAATTACAAGAAATACATTGATAAAATTTGGAGAATAGAAAGATGAAAAAAAAAACAACACAAATCATCGTGTGGCACATATTGCGACAGTCGTTTTAAAAACTCTAAGGTTCCTAAGCAGTTTTTTGATTAAGGTAAGGTGGGGTAAGACTGACATGGTTTATTGTTAGAAATAAAGTTTGGTTCTTACGACAAAATTTTACGTCTTACTTTTTTTTTCAAATCATTTCAAATCAAATATATTTATTTCGTCATTACAGGTATAAGCAGGTATTTAATACAATATTTCCGCTGTGATGTGCCTAGATAGCATACGAAAATAAACAAAAAATATTAATCTAACATTTAACATTTTTTATTGTGCTTAAAAAATTTAGATACAATATTCATTAACAAATACTGAATATACTACTAAAAGCTAAAACAATTAAACGCTAACGTAATATTCGTCTAAATACTCTTTTCTCAAAAAAATTCGGAAATGTTGACATTAGTATCTACAAAAAAAGAAAAAGAAAAAGCCCATAATATAATGATGGCACAAGCCTTATACATCCAAATTTTTGTCGAAACATAACTTTTTTATCTGTGTCTGGAATAGCTTAGGTTTTTTTAAAAACAAAACTTGCATTTCTTCTTATCATACAAAAAGGCGGTAAAGAGTGATGGTTTTTTCACATGAAGTTTCTGTTTGTATGCAATTTAAAAAATGAGTTCAAGCAATGAAGATTTTACTCCAATACAATTTTTTTCTGGCGATTTTTGAGAAAAGCACTTTATTTGCCTCGGCAGGAACAGCAATTGCGGGCTTCGTATTTTTTTAAACGGACTCGCAAGCTCGTCCGTTTAAACCAATACTCGGCCCGCAATTGCCTACTTCCATGCCTAGGCAATAATGTACTATTAATGCTATAAAAACATTTCTTAATAAGGTAGTTAAACAGTTTATTTTTAAATTTAAAAACGGGCAAAGTTATTTACTATTGCGGGTAGGTTATTATATAGCCTAGGAGCCGTGACACTGACATTCTTCTGCATCAGGTAGTTCTACAGCGATCAATGCACAATGTAGGGCTAGCAGGGCGAAAATTATGGCCTTGTGCTGGTTCTTCACTTTTGAACATTGTAGGATTACATTTAAAAAAACACTACTTTCGAAGATATATAAGCATGGCAAAGATAATATTTTTAGGCTCTTGAAGTTAGGTTGGCAGCTTTCAGATAATGTCAATCCGCAAATGGCTCTTATGCATCTCTTTTGGGCTCTAAAGAGCATTTGTTGGTAACTTGAATTGCCCCATAATATAATTGCATATCTTAACCTTTTCAACGCCACAGTTGGCTCTGGCCGTCAACTAAAAGTCGTGCCACTGACGCCACGTCGGCTACAGCCTACAAGAGTTCAAGATTAAAAGAGACTTTGTTTGGTAGCAATAAGGTGTAATTTGCATAGCATAGCAAACATGTTTGGCGTATGGGTGGCACATTTTGTATTCGACGTATGGCGTTCAATAGGTTAAGGCTGAGCCAACAAAGCCATGGCAGGTGAAGTCATGCACCGCCACACTAGGGTGAGAGTCATGAACCGTATCTATAAACCTCGCTGCTACAAAGTCATTTACTCGAAGATTGTGTATAACATGTTCATTAGCATTTATAATGTCATACCTGAGGACATACGAGATCTCCAGGTTAATATATTTAGGAATAAGCTGACTATCTGGTTTTTAGGTGAGTGATTCTATAGTGTAAGAGACTTTCTCGAGTGGAATAGTAATTTGTAATTTAATTTAATTTAAGTATTGTTGACATTCATATTTTCTTTATTTATTTTTTCTGTATAATTTGACAATTGTGTGTAATTTAAAATTCAGCCGTCAGTTTATTAATTTTTCCACGCCTGAATGCAGGCTGAATACACAGGACATTTAAAATATAAGTAATGTAACAACCATGCACAACTGTATTCTGCAAATAAAACAATTTGATTCGATTTGATTTGATTTGTGATGGAACATCCAAAGGAACTAACGCGCATAATCCGACTGGTGCAGAATGCCTAATTATGTGTACAGTCGCCTACAATACTTTATCTTTAACCATATCATATATTTTCTACAATATGTGAGAAACCTGTATCTGTGGTTGCCCTGTATCTTAATGTTTACATTAAAGTACCGGTCAACGATACTTTAATGTTAATATTAATTTTCAACCACAGATACACGTTTCTTAATATAGGCCATTTGCTTCCGTTGCTGAACAGATTGTAGATAAAAAAATATAATTTTAAATGTTCCATAGGCTACAGTTAGTTAACGAAATAAAACTCTTTTTTCTTCCAATGCTTTAATTACTGAAACATCGATAAAATATTAAATATTGTGCAGACAACATGTGAGTTTCATTCATTCAACAATACCTTGTGGCGGGAAAGGGTCAGAACCCACAAGTCTAACGGAGATACCTAGAAGTACAGTCAGTATTTTAATATATAAATCTAAATTTAAAATAAATAAGATACTTTTACTTAAAGCTATTTAGGGTTTGACCCACATTTATCATAAATTCAATTTTATAATTTACACAATAGTTTCCCAAAGTGGTCCCTATCGCCCCCTAATGGGCGCTAAAGATATCCGGGGGGGGTAAGGTCCTGAGAAAAAATAGGGGGCGCTGAACCTATTCAGCGGAGTGCTGCTCGATAAGATAAAATTTAAAAAATATATAAAAATATAAGATACAAACAGTCTTTTAAATTTAACCGTAATTGATTGAGATACAATTGATTTTGTGATCAAAGTATTTCAGTGGTTTCACAGCAGTCTATGCAACGTCTATCAAGATTAAGGTTTTTATGTCTAATACATACTCGTTTTTTTTTAGTATTTCATTGGGATAATACAAACACAAACATTACAAAAGTTCCATAGAAATATACTTTTCACTTCTCATGTTCTTAAAATATTACTTTAGTCTCTGCACATCGGGACTATCTCTAGGGATTAAAGTATTTTTTTTTTTAATTTACTTTGGAAACCCCTAAACAGCCTATCACGGTGTTTGTGAGTGGAGGATTATTGGCATTTTCAGTGATTGTATATGGACCATTTTTAGGCCGTGGAAATAACCCCAAAATGACAACTGTACAAAAATATTCAGTAAACGATTTAATTTTGTGAAACACGAATAATAATTACGAATATGAATCTATTTAAAATTATATTAAGGATGAATTCATTTTATTATGCATGGTCAAATTAGTATCAAAATAGTTTTCAAGTTTGAACCTGTTGGCTAAATATGCAAGCATATAAAGCGGCACTGCACAAAAAAAAAAGAAAAAAAATACCGCGGAACGAATTTGTAAGAAACTTTCTTATAATAAATATGGTAGTTTTGTATAGAACGTCGTCAGTGCCTGATTGAGCAAGCACGGGTTCCGTAGCAAATTCTATAAAGATATCTGGTTCGCTTTAGGTTACAGGTTGTGGCGGGCTCTTTTCCGCAACTGGGGTACTTAATGCCGTATTAATAAAGTCGTCTTGGTTGAGATGCCAGTTACAAGATACCTCAAAGTAAACGTCAAACCATAGAACTGATATTTATTTATTACTTACTGTCATTTTTGACGCATCTCGAGACGAGCATTAGAGTTGAGATTCGTTTATTAATACGGCCCTTTAGATTAGAGTTGTGCCCGCTCGGTCTTTAAAGGGAGCGCTCCGATCTCGGTCAATCGGTCAAAGGAACTAGTTCGTTCTTTTAGTTCCTTTAGTTCCTTTAGCTCCGGAGCAAGTTTTGAGATCTGAGCAGGACACGCTTTGAAATAGGTACTATTTGTCTCGTTCACATCGAATGCCGTGGCGTGCGCTCTTTACTCGTTCGCTCTGTTCCGCTCATACGTACAACAATTGCTACTGACCTAAAGGACCGAAGACCGATTAAGATCGTTTACGAAGAACTAGTTCTTTTCGATCCGTGACGGGAATTCATTCCTTTTAGTTCTTAGTTCCTGACCGACACAAGCCTACTTTAGATATGCGACTATTTTGTGTGGGGGTTTGTTTTAGGTTATTCTGCTGGAAAATATCGACTGGATTATTCATCCTATCGTCAACCCTGATGGATATGAGTACCCGCATACTGATGTAAGTACCAAAACAGGAGAATAGCGGCCTTTACACGTAAATATCTGACCGCGGGAAACGCCACGCGCCATTCCAATCCTCGCTCCGAACCGTACTTTTTTTATTAATTTACTATTAAAGTTGCATTTAGACGTACGGTTCGGCAAGAAGATTGGAATGGCACGTTGCATTTCCCGCGGTCCGAACTCTACGTGTGCAGACCGCTATTGTCTATTGTCTACCAGACTAGCATTTTTAGAGGTTAGAGGCATAGTATAAATAGAAAAGTAGCTCGACTCCGGCCCTTTAGGAGATTCTGATACCTATTGCCGCTCGGGCGTCAGGGTTGTCCAAACATGTTTTTCAATTTTAGTCACCTACTTGGCCATACTGTGATTTATAATCATGATAATTTTCATAAATTACACAAACCTAAAGTAAGTATAAATAATGTTAGGTACCTAAGTACCAAATTTAAATTATTTTACTTACATACTTTTTATCTGTTGACACTAAATAATAATTATGTTTATAGGTATGTGACGTGATATGTAAATTCCTTTTCGACCTTTTGATAATGCCTACTACTTAGGTACCTATTATTGGCGGCACGCGCCGCCGCCGCGCGGCTTCCTTAGAGCATTGGCCGCTCGCTTTGGTTCTAGGCTTGTGCTTTGGGTACTAGGCAACGATAAGCATACTTATGTAGTGAAAAATACATACTTAATATGACTACATAGGTACATATAAAACGCCCAAGACTCAGAAACAAAAAATACCTACTCGCACTCATCACACGAATATTTGCCCTGACCGGGAATCGAACCCAGGACCGCTAGCTTCGTAAGCAAGGTCACTACTTACTTAGTCACTACCAACTACCTAGGCCATCCACGTCGTCACATGTTACCTGTCACGTCACACTCAATAACTTAAATTACCTACTTAATACGTATTTATTTCACCTAGGTATACTATAGGCAGGCCGGTACGAAATACCTTTTATTAAATCTGGATATAGTTGTACCTACCTAAGCTAGGTTTAGACATCCGTATACAGAACAATATTTAAGCGTTTTCGGCAGCGACATTGTCGCCCGATAGCTAAGTACGCGCGCTAAAACAAAACGTAACCGAACGCAATGACGCCGCGGCCCCGACTAAGTTCCCTTGAAATTTCTTGAGATCTCGTTTCGTATTGGTTCGCTCCGCCCACAGCCGCAAGCCGCGCGATGTACCTTTGTTTGAAGACGATCTACTGTTCTCTATACTGTGTTAGAGGTTAGACGTGGGTGCGCGGGGCCACCCAATGCGCAGGGCCCGTATCATTTGCTACTCTTGCCACGTGGCTAATCCGGCACTGAACGTCGTTTTTTTTCCTCGAATTCAAAGTGAAAAGTAGAGTGTTTAACGCGAGACTAAACAACCATAATGATACTAGAACTATAGCCACTCTAGCTCGCTCGCTCGCTCGCGTGGCTAAATATCTCTTGTCATTATGGCTTGTTTTAGTCCCTTGTTGAACAATCTACTATTAAATACACAGATAGTGTAAGAATAGTGTTAGTTGATTACCGTGCAAGAAACTACAAGTGTTACGCGTAATTTATGTGCGGGTGTTACAGAAAACTCGCATAAACCGAAGCGAAGCGGGGCGGGTCGCTGGTTTGATATAATAGTACTGTTACGTACGTGGGGGTAGGTAACTGATAGAAATGCACGAATACACCGATAATCAAAAGTAGACTTTAATTACACACTCACTTAAACCGTTACAAAACAATTATCGCACAATAAACTTCGAATACTCAGATGATCGCTCGGGTCGCTCTTATTCGCACTGTTCGCTTTCCAAGTAAAGACTGCCTCGTCGCAACCGGTGTCCGCCGTTTTATAGTTCCCGAGTCCGATTATTCTAGAACGCCTTCCGGAATGTTCGATGTACTTCGCCCCGCCAAGGTCGATCGAGACTGTTCGTTGCTGGAATGTTCTACGCCTTGCTACCTTGTGGTTTTTACGATCGCAATGACCTTGACTCACGGGTCTGGATGAGTCTGGAATGTTCCGCGTGTTGCCGTCTCACTTCGTGTTATCTCTTTCACACGCTTCTGGAAGGTTCTCAGTATAACTGTCTCTTTCTAATCATGCTACCTCTTTCACACGCTTCTGGAAGGTTCTCAGTATAGCTGTCTCTTTCTAATCATGCTATCTCTTTCACACGTTTCTGGAAGGTTCTCAGTATAGCTGTCTCTTTCTAATCATGCTATCTCTTTTACACGTTTCTGGAAGGTTCTCAGTATAGCTGTCTCTTTCTAATCATGCTATCTCTGTCACTCTTAGTGGAAAATTGCCATATACTGAAATGTACTTCAAAGGCCCATAAGGGGTCCTGAAAATGCCTGAAAATGGGTTTTCAGGTTATGGCGTCATCTGATAGAGGGTGGCCTGAAACGGACTGAAAACATGTTTCAGGCGCCTGAAAACAACGGCAAGTTGGTCGAAAATCTAATAATTTGGTATGTGATAGAGCTACCTCTGAAACGGACTGAAACGATATTTCAGCCTGCTGAAAACACTTCTAAAGCTCTAAAATTTACGATAAAAGATGAGACGCCTTATGCCATCGGCGTAACACTACCCCCTCCTAAGACATGCTCGTCCCGAGCATTATTAGTTCCGTAGTATCTCGCCAGTCGGTCAACGTGGACAACCTTGCAGGGACTTCTCTGGCTCCGCTGTATCCGATACGTAACGTCGTTGATCTTTGTGACTACTTTGTATGGCCCTTCCCAATTCGGTGATAGTTTCGGGGATTTCCCTTTTCTTCGCATGGGGTTATGCAGCCATACCAATGAACCTTCCTCGAACCCTACTTGGTTAGATTTTCGGTCATAACGTGTTTTCATCTTCGCACTGGCTTGAAGTACGTGTTCACGAACATGACTGTGAACATCGTCTATCCGGTTTCGCAAATCACTGGCATACTCGGTGATCGATTTCGGCGAATCTGGAGGACGTCCGGTTAAAAGGTCTGCAGGTAAGCGAAGTTCTCTTCCGAAGTTCACGTAAGCTGGAGTGACAGCCGTACTTTCGTGAGTTGCCGATCTGTATGACATCAGGAAGAGAGGAATATGCCTATCCCAATCCTTTTGGTGACTTTCAACCACCTTGGCCAAATGTCTTTCCAGCGTCTGGTTGAATCTCTCGACCATTCCGTCCGATTGTGGGTGATATGGCGTTGTCCTGGTCTTATGAATACCCATAATTCGGCAAGTCTCCTGGAACACCTGAGACTCAAAGTTCCTGCCTTGATCACTGTGAATTTCGAGAGGCACCCCAAATCGACAACACACTTCCATCACTAATTTTTCCGCGACTGTGACTGCTTCTTGGTTAGGGATCGCAAATGCTTCAGGCCATTTGGTGAAGTAATCCATTACAACGAGGATGTACTTGTTCCCGGATTCGGATGTTGGAAACGGGCCTGCGACGTCCAAAGCAATCCTTTCCCAAGGTGCTCCAACGTTGTACAACTTGAGCATACCTCTACTGCGTGTTTGTGGCCCCTTAACTGATGAGCAGTTTGTACACTTCCTGCACCAGTCTTCCACATCTTCACGGCAGTGAATCCAGTAGAAGCGTTGCCGAACTTTCATTAAGGTCCTCTTCACTCCAAGGTGCCCACCGGAAATTCCGTCATGGAAGGATCTCAACACATCACTTACCCTTTTTCTTGGGACAACTACTTGTAGGTGAACATCCTTTCCATTGGTCGACTCCCATTTCCTGCACAGTACGCCATTATGCATAACCAAGCTTTCCCATTGAGCCCAGTAGCTCTTTGTTTCTCTACTCAACGGAGCTACTTCACACCATTTTGGTTTAGGCACGCCCGCTTTAATCCACTCAAAAATGGGCTTGATGTCAATGTCTTCTTGCTGAGCTCGTCGCATGGCCTCATTACTCCATTCCTCGCTAACAGTGTCAGTCCTCAACATTCCCACACTGTCTTTGTCCTCTTGATGACAAGGTTTTCGAGAAAGGACGTCTGTTGTTCCATGTGATCTCTTACTGCGAATGCTGAGATGTTGGTTGGTACGCGCCAAACTAGCTCCTCCACTCGCACGTGGTTGGCTAGCTCGCTCCGAGCACACTCCGCCAGCCTTCCGCCATGACCCAACAGTTCCCGACGCAATCGAAGGCACTGCACTCGCATATCTACCATTGTCGGTAATTTTAGGTTGCTGCGCATAACTTGTTCTCGCTGCAGCCGAGTCTCTCTTCGCAGCCACCAGCGGCGGCGCGACCTTGCGACTCTCGTCAAACATTCGCTGTTGACCGCCATCACTCCGTATTCCACGTACAAATTGGTCACGCTGTTTTCTCTTCCTTTTCGGGCAACTGGATTGCAAGTGTCCGCGCTCTCCACACCAATAACATCTTGGCCCAACTTCACGGCGAGGAGCAGTCGGCTCCCTGGCCGAAACATCTCGCACCCCAAAAGGCCTCGAGTCCTGGCGTACAGCTTCGACCTCCAAGGCGTGGGCAACTGCATCCTTCAGGCTCCCATGATGTCCCAGTCGCACAGCAGCTCTTACTTCCAAATCACGGATTCCATCGATGAAGGCCTGTACTAGCATGCTATCCACAAATGAAGCCGATGCACTTTGGTACGCTTTCCTGACCAACTTTTCTATTTCCAGGGCCCACTGTTGTAATGACTCATTACGTCCCTGGGCTCGATCCTTAAGCTGAGCTCTAAAGACGTGCTCGAGATGGCTGTCACCATAACGTGCCTCCAAAGCTTCAAGGAGGCGGTCGTATGTCTTATTCTCTCCCAAGGCTTCCAGCACGGTGAGGGCTTCATCTCGAAGTGCCAAAGTTAGAGCCGTCTTCGCCTGGTCCTTGTTCCAGCCATTCGCCTGGGAAACCGACTCAAATTGGAGTTTATAGGCTGTCCATGACGAAGTCCCATCAAATGGTGGCGCCTTAAATCTTCCAGCAACCGGGATAGAGGTTTCACACCCAGGGGCCACTTTGATTTCCAGCTTTTTCACTTCATTTCTTATCGTCTGGAGGCGATTTTCGTGGTCATCAACTTTTTCCTTGAAGTCATGGAGGCGATTTTCAACCTTTTCATTAACTCCCTGGAGACGGTTCTCGAACTTAATGTCCAAGTCAACCAGTTTTTCTTGAACCTCAGTTATTTCCTTCTTCCATTCTGAAGTGGCCTCTCGTACCTCTAGGAGAATTCTCGATTGTTCTTCTTGGGATTTCTTTTGACCCTGTAGTTCATCACGGATGATTCTCGATTGTTCCTCTTGTGCTCTCGATTGTTCCTTTAAAAGGATTAAAATCGCGTTCAGGTCAAACTCCGGCTTAATTGACGCTGCTGTAGCTGGTGCGGTAGCGGTAGACGTACCAGGGGTAGCTGCTGAGTCATCGGCTGCAGTTTGGCTCCGGGTTTTGACCCCCTCCTGCTCTTGATCTCGCGGAGTTACTGGCATTTTCTATCCCACTTCTGACACCAAATGTTACGTACGTGGGGGTAGGTAACTGATAGAAATGCACGAATACACCGATAATCAAAAGTAGACTTTAATTACACACTCACTTAAACCGTTACAAAACAATTATCGCACAATAAACTTCGAATACTCAGATGATCGCTCGGGTCGCTCTTATTCGCACTGTTCGCTTTCCAAGTAAAGACTGCCTCGTCGCAACCGGTGTCCGCCGTTTTATAGTTCCCGAGTCCGATTATTCTAGAACGCCTTCCGGAATGTTCGATGTACTTCGCCCCGCCAAGGTCGATCGAGACTGTTCGTTGCTGGAATGTTCTACGCCTTGCTACCTTGTGGTTTTTACGATCGCAATGACCTTGACTCACGGGTCTGGATGAGTCTGGAATGTTCCGCGTGTTGCCGTCTCATTTCGTGTTATCTCTTTCACACGCTTCTGGAAGGTTCTCAGTATAACTGTCTCTTTCTAATCATGCTACCTCTTTCACACGCTTCTGGAAGGTTCTCAGTATAGCTGTCTCTTTCTAATCATGCTATCTCTTTCACACGTTTCTGGAAGGTTCTCAGTATAGCCGTCTCTTTCTAATCATGCTATCTCTTTTACACGTTTCTGGAAGGTTCTCAGTATAGCTGTCTCTTTCTAATCATGCTATCTCTGTCACTCTTAGTGGAAAATTGCCATATACTGAAATGTACTTCAAAGGCCCATAAGGGGTCCTGAAAATGCCTGAAAATGGGTTTTCAGGTTATGGCGTCATCTGATAGAGGGTGGCCTGAAACGGACTGAAAACATGTTTCAGGCGCCTGAAAACAACGGCAAGTTGGTCGAAAATCTAATAATTTGGTATGTGATAGAGCTACCTCTGAAACGGACTGAAACGATATTTCAGCCTGCTGAAAACACTTCTAAAGCTCTAAAATTTACGATAAAAGATGAGACGCCTTATGCCATCGGCGTAACAGTACATTGTGTATTAACGGCGGTAAGTAAGGAATTACGATCGAGGATCTAGGGCTTTCTGAGTCGAGGTTCGTAATTCCCGTACCGCCCGTGAAACATACAATGTTTTTCATCACAATTGCGAGGAAATGAAATCAGACAAAATATCATATTTTTAACTTACGATTCTCGCTAATAATTTTAGCCGCGTTGGCGATGTCCGGCGGAGTCGCATTATCCATTTCTTCTGACGACGACATGTTTTTTATTGATATATAAATTTTAATAATATGTGCACAAAAACACCCTTTTAATTATTATTTTGGAATCACACAGTTTATAATCAGTATTTATAAATTAGCGGCAGACTACATCATTGTCTATGATTTGCCACAGATAATGTCAAACGTGTTCAGGAGTCCGATTCTCTGTGACAGCCGAGATCAATAGTTTATTTGCGAGATTATTAGAAAATTATATGCAACTGGCATTTAATCTCGAATGAAACTTCATATCGAATGGCAAAAGAATTCCTGACGTATTGTGATAGTTTGAGTCCACGTATTATATTTAAAAAAATCACTTACCGACCTAGGGTTTCATGACAAAAAGAAAGCTCGAGGGTATATGGGGCATTACGGCCAAGTTAACCTGTATGTTTAGATACTGTTTACGTGCAAGTGTGATGAAATAGTACATTATTGCCTAGGCATGGAAGTAGGCAATTGCGGGCCGAGTATTGGATTGGATTAAAAATACGAAGCCCGCAATTGCTGTTCCTGCCGAGGCAAATATAGTACTTTTCTCAAAAATCGCAAGAAAAAATTTGTGTTGGAGTCAAATCTTCATCGCTTGAACTCACTTTTTGAATTGCATAAAAACAGAAACTTCACGTGAAAAAACCATCACTCCTTACCGCCTTTTTGTTTATGACAAGGAGAAATGTAATTCTTGTTTTTAAAAAAAAACAAGCTATTCCAGGCACAAATAAAAGTTATGTTTGCAGTAAAATTTGGATGGATAAGACTTGTGCCCTCATTTTATTACGGCCCTTTTCACTTTTTAAAAAGTTACAAGATAGATAGTAATGGAATTTGTATGCAACATTGCGGGCTTGTGTAGCGAGCACGCAATGTTTTTTTTTTTATTTGAGATCTGTCAGTAAACTATGTACTTCGCGTCTCAATATGTAGATAGGAATGTCAACATTTCCGGACATTTTTGAGAAAAATACTTTCCATTCCTTAAGGTCGTTTCTAATTAAGACTAAGTACCGATTTCACCAAACGATGTTAATCGACTGTTAGTTCATACATTTTGACAGCTATCAACGCTCTAATCGTCTGTTAAGCGGTTAACATCGTTTGGTGAAATTGGTACTAACACTGTCAGATGCGAGTGCAAGTGAGAGCGATAGCTTACCGAACGGTAAGAAGCTAGTTATGTACCTGTCTCTTAGTACCTAATCTCGGCGACCTGCTCCAGCTCCGATACCTGACTGAAGGTGAACAGGTCGGGGTTAAGCCTCTCGTATGTCCTGCGACACACAGCACAATTCAACAGCGGAAACACGCACTATAGTCGTACCTACGCACTAAGAGTCCCAATTTGATAGCTGTCAGTGGAGAAAAATAGCACAAATTAATACAAAACAAGCTTTATTAATTCAAAAATTCAAATAATTTGGTGCCATCACCAGGATTCCGTGGTGCCGCGACCAGGATTGCCACCATTTTCCCAAGCTTTTAATGAAAGGATGGATGTACAAAAAAAAACCAGTCGGCACCAAACAATTGTTTAAAATTACTTGTTGGCAGAAACTTATTGACTTTAATTTCTAGTCTTCGACAGGCGCTCTCTTCTCAACTCTCATTCTTCGTTTTTCTGGCGGGAGGTCCTTCTTCCGTTTCGGCCAGGGCTTCTTGAGGTGCTCGTGTTTAAAGTGCGACTTCTGCTCCGACGGGTTGGCGAAGGTTTTGTCACACGCCACGCACTTGAACGGTTTCAGGGCGGCGTGGGTCTGCGGAGGAATTGACGGCTTAATGTTGTTGTTTGTTTTTTAACCCCTGGACGCAAAAATACTGTGTCTGTAGCATCGTAGCTCCTAAACGGTTGGACCGATTCGAACAGGTTTTTAAGAAACAAAGCGTGTTTAATTGGGATGGTTCTTCGCTAAGTTTCGTTTTACAGATATGAGTTCTGAATGTGGGAGTCGCCTATATATCGGGGATTTTAAGGTAAGAGTGCTTACAAACCTCTTCATGATAAACTCGTAATAATGCACATGAATATTTGCAGCGTCAAGGTTGCTAATGCGTCGCCAACCCTGAGGAATATCTACTACAACCTAGATACCATTTAGTAAAAAAAATTAAGACTTGTTCACTCGGCCACTTCGGTTTTACTTTATGGGTATAATTCATAATATGTTTTTTTCTAATTATATTAATAACATTGTAAATAATTAACATTTGAATTACTTTGCTTTAAACTAACACGATTTTCACTCATACTAAAACTAACGCGATTAAGTCATTCAAAATTCGATACATTAAGTTTATTTATGACAAAGGAATCCTGCAGAAACCTATACATATTTAGACATATCGACAACTAGGCAACACGAGCAATATTATGCACAGTAAAAATTAGACCAACCAAAATTATGTAAGTTAAATAGTTATGGAGAGACATGTTATAAACGATTATAAGGCAAAATGAATAGTTATGACAAGTAACATTAGATAAACTAAAATTTTGCACATGATAAATAGTCAAAAATAAAGTAATACTAAACCGCCACTCACCCACATGTGTCTTTTACGGTTAGAGGGGTGGATGAACTCCTTGCCACAGATATAACAATCGTGTCGCACGTGCGACTTCAAATGTGCCAGAAACGTGGACTTCTTGTTAAATATTTTTTCGCACTTGCCACATTCAAACGTTAACTCTCCGACGTGATTGGTTCTTTTGATATGCTCTGCTAGCTCGGATTTCTGTTCAAATTTCCTATTACAATAGTTGCATTGGAAGAGTTGCTTTCCGGTGTGCGTTGACATGTGATCTCGGAGAACGGTGTTACTCTGTAAAAAAAATATCAGAGAATATCACAAATTGTAAATTAAAGTAAGCTCTGTTTGTATGGACAGCGTATGTTTAAAGGGCATTGGGTAAATTTGTTTGAAGAATATTGTGTCATTTTTTTTCAGCGGCCACGGATGATTTTTATATAGTTATTTAGAGGACCTCTAAATACACATAGATATATATAATTTATGGCGTTAAATAATATCGGAGCGGAGATTTTAAAGATTTAAGTAGGTATTCAGTTTTTAGTACAAAAGTACGCCCAAGTATGAATATTTAAATATCTCGGCTCCGATGCACTTAAGAGTATTACATTACATAACAAAATATGTTTATTTTTAATAATTTTATCATAATTTACCACTTTTACGAATGGCCGCTCACCTTGAAAATGTATGACTTTTACAAATGACAACACTTTTACCCAAACCCCTTTATAAAAAGAAAAACATACGACATCGATATCATAACAGTATACTAAGGTACTGTTTAAAATTTCCATTTCAGGTAACTTATGAATAAGTAAACTGTTTGTTGGAGTAATGTATATATAACAGAGATATACAGAGCGAAAGTGAATCAGAAAAGGGTCGGAAGGGGCCGCTCCAGGTGTACTTTTAAGAATCAAATCGGAGAAATACTGGAAAAGGGCCGAATCTTAAGTACCCGAAACCGACGTGCGTGCATGACTCGATGTATGAATGTGGAAGAAGCGAAAGAGATTTGTCAGGATCGTAGCAGGTGGAAAGAAGTGGTCTCTGCCTACCCCTCTGGGAAACAGGCGTGATCTAATGTATGTATTTATGTATATTTAAATAATTTAATATATAATGCTCATATTACTATGTTTTTAACTAAACCTAATTAGATAACTATTATGGCTAAGATACGCGTCATACTCGTGAAGGTGCTGTCTGTGGGGTCCGGTCTATTCAGGCTTGCAAGGACCTGTTTTCCAGTTCGTTATTTAATTATCGTTCCTGACGTAGAGACCTCGTCATGTTGTTCTCCTAGTCATTATTATTAATTTAATGTTATTGGCCTTACATTTGAGTTGATTTCATTTGTGTTCGTTTTAAAAATAATTATTACTTTATTACCTTGTATTTTTTTTTTATTTTTTAAATTTATTTTTAAGTATTATTGAATTTTACGATTGATAAAATGACCTTCTGCTGGAGTATCTTGCAGCGCTTCTTCGCAATGATGGTCTTGTCCGAAGCACTGGTAGATTCACTCCATATTACCGATGTGTCAAAGAGCCATCATGTGGCCAATTTAGTGAAAGAATACTTTTTTTTTATCGAGGTTACCTCATTCATGACTGTTAAATTTTTTACATATTTCTGGTTACATCTGGAAGTCGCGCCACTGACATGTTAAAGATTAAAACTTTGTTTCATATGAATTAACGCTCATGACGTTTATATAATATTGTAAACAATTAAGGAACTAGATATATAGTTAAGTATTGCGGAATAGATCGCTTAGTTAGTTTAACTAAGATTTAAAACGTAGTTCGCTGATTCGGGCCGTGTGCAAAACACCAGCCCTACTTTGTATCTATAACAAATGTTTCCTTGTTAAAGTAAATCCCAAGAAGCGAGACAATCAATGCGAAATGACAGGTCGTAAATATATATATTTTATTACTTCATTTTTATCAAATACTTCTTTGTTAATAATGTTATTCCAAGAAAGGAAACAATTAATTATTAAATATGTGCCACAAGCGTAGCCAGCCTATTTAGACAAGGTGCCCATTGATTTCCAGATCAGAGGATTTTACGACTTTGCTTATCGAACGTATTTCCTTCTAGAATTTTCCATGCTCCCACTACTCACTGGAGCGTCAGCGGGCTAGCGTATATATAGAGATAAGCCTTTAGGATTACTCATTCTATCCTGACCTCTGCTTGAGCTAACTGTAAACCTAAATATTATTTTCAAGTTGTAATTGAAATAAAATAATTATTTAAAATAAAACAGTATAATTTCTGAAGCCCGTAATATCCATTCTTCGAGTGCGAAAGTTCCTGCCACATCTAAAACTGAACGCGATTCGAGCCTTCGAGTTCCGGCTACCGTTCCAAAGCAGCAGAAGCTTCGCACCAGCCAGGACGACCCTGAAACTTCTTTATATACCCAATGCCCAATGCCCAATACCTTAAAAGTAGAATAACAAGTTTGATGGAAGACAAGAACTACGATGAAGTAGAAGATCTGCTAGGAAATATAGCCTACACGCACACACATACACACACGCGCGTACACACACACACACGCACACACACGCGCGCACGCATATACACACACACACGCACACAAATAAAAATTGGGTGAAATAGTTTTAAGAATGGTACAGTCAAGGAATTTAGTTTGTGACCCACCTTAGGTCCAAAGTCAATCTGACATTCTACAGCAATAAGGTTGAGTTTCCTGACAATTACAAATGACTTGACATCTCTATTCACAATGACATCTTCAAGCAGATTTTCTTTGAAAAGGGTAGCAAATTAACTTCCGTGACCGTACTATACTATATAAACTGTAGATATGGAAGAGCGGTGCCTCCTGGTACCTACAGGTTATTATGAAATAACTAACAAGGAGACGCCGGCCGTCATAACATTTGTACTGGTTTGCTAAGGAAATAAAGAATTTAGTTTTTTTTTTAAATCTGAATTGAGTACCTGGAAGAGCCGTCCGCACTGCTCGCACATAACGGTGTCATTTTTTCCGGAAAACTGTGTCCGGGTCTTTTCCGGGTGGTTGTACCGGAAGTGCTGCGCGTACAAGCGGTAACCCGAAAACTCTTTACCGCACTGAAAACAGAACAATACACGTGTTACATTTTTTACGTTTCCGTACACTAAGGTCTGTAAATTCTTACTTATATAGTAAACAACTTTCTAACCCCAAAATAAACCTTTTTTTGGCTAAAATAGCTCTTTTAAACAAAATAAAGCAATCACAGACAATACATTGGCCAAATGATGTCCAAAATGTTTATTCAGTTTACTTTATTTCCGATAAATCCTCCTCGCCTCGCGTGGTTGCCGAGTTAGAATAGTGCCACTCCATGTCTTCCCGTGGATGTCGTAAGAGACGACTAAGGGAATAAAGGCTTGTAGTACTGTTAGGCGATGGGCTTGCAACCTGTCACTAATACGCTGGTAAACATCTTAGCCTAATTGTGCAAATTGTGGTTATAGAATTATCAACAAGTTTTTAGAGATGTTTGTAATTCTGTAGCTCTGCCTACCCCACTCTGGGAACGAAGGCGTGAGATTATGTATGTATGTTATTTCCGATAAAACAGCTGTTTTAGCCAAAAAAGGTTCATTTTGAGGTTAGAAAGTTGTTTACTATATAAGACAAGTAAGAATGAACAGACCTTACGTATTATTAATACTATGTTGTCCGTCCTGACTTTAAAGAGCTCTTTTGAACCGTAAGAGATAGCAGGTTTTTTTTTTAAAGAATATGTGTGATTACGGCGGATTGTTTTTTTTTTTTTAAACAATGTAAACAAATTTGGTATGATTATATTATTATTAGAGATGTCAGGATCGTGGCAGGTGGAAAGAAGTGGTCTCTGCCTACCCCTCCGGGAAACACGCGTGATTTAATGTATGTATATATATTACAAAACCCTGAAGAAAAACAACAAATACTAAAAATGCTCAAGTGTGAGTTGGGCTCTATCTTAGGATTGTAGTCTCAAGAATGCTAATGTGTATGGGTCTCAGATCCCGCTTATATCAGGTGGCCTGAGAGCTCGTTTACCTTCTCGCCGCCATTAAAAACGGTATCCCCATCATTTGCTATAAAATCAATTGCTATAATTACACTTCCTCTAAATTCATTTGCTATAATCTTCACTACTGAACTTATTAGTTATTATGTATACTTATAAATTCTACAAAATTATTTTACTCTAATAACCATGAAAATCTCGAATCTTTACCAAGACCGAACCAATTTCAGAGCCTTGTCTGTTTGCCATAATTTCGATTGTCCGACACGTATTTGGCATTCTGATATATTTTTAGTCGAAATTTAAATAACACAACACAAGGCCAAATGTAATTACGAATAATGTTGTTTAGTATAGTACAAAAATACATACCTACCTAATTACTATAAAAAAAGCGAGCGAGCAAGACAGCCAATGCAGAAGCGACCCGGATAGGTTACTTCGATGTTACGTCTTATTTTCTAAGCATAAGAGCCCATAAAAAAACAATCCATACCCAATGATATTTTTTTAGATACGTTATGCTCATACTAAACGCATTCGAAAACCGTCGCCAATTACTGACAGTTGCTACGTTGCCATATTTCTACAGACAAAGACGGCAATTCGTAGCGAATGCTATTGTTAGAAAGAGATAAATAGTTGTTTCAAATTGCGTACCCGAATGACCCGGCGTGCCCGCTCATGGCTGCCATATAGCTACCCGTCTTTATCGCACTCATGTGATATCTAATTGTGTATCTCATGTTTCACAGGTGACAGTGACGCCACCGCTGCAAATTAAACAAACTATGGCGATGTAAAACAAAATGTATTTTTTTTTTACGGTACTTACGAATGAAATGAGAAATCCTTTCTTACTTTTATAGTTACAGTATAATTTCGGCAGCCTCGAAAAACATAAGATGTCATTTTTTATGACTTATATTTGTAGCATTTCGGTAATAAAACTTTACTGTTTTTGACGCGTTCATGTCAGCGGCCACGGCGCGACTGAACGATAGTAAGGCAATTACCTTCCTTTTCGAGGAACGCTTTTGCGCGCAGATGACGTATCTTAATATAAAATATCATTGTCCATACCAATATTTATAAGATACGTTTGTCAATACCGCGCAGCGGGAACGTCGACTTTACTTTAGAACACCTGGCTACGTTTCACAGATAGTAAAAAAGGAAATAATAAAAAATATGGGGGTAGTTTCACATCACTTTTAACCGCGGTCACTATAGTGCGGAAAAATTCTTTGAGTTACATTGGGGTTTAAACGATTAGACATCGTCAATATTCTAGAATTTGATTTTAGGTAAAATTAAGTTTATATGAAATAAATATTATAAATAACAAATATATACATTTTAAATAATAACTAAAAATCAATTTATTTATTTGAATAAATATATGAATATTAGACATTTATAAAACTATAGTTACTAAACGTAATAGAAATCGCTTTTATAGCAAATTAATGATTATATCCAGCGAATTTTGCTTTTTTTTTGTTACAAATGCGGTAGAACCCATAAAACCCATAAAAAACATTGTATGCTACTACGAGTCGTAAACTTACTTGCTCGCAGGTAACTAATTCCTCGTTTTCGCTCGTTCCGTCCTTGTCAGTCGCCGGGCGCCAGTGTATATTCAATGTCCTTCCCGCCCTTTTCTGAGCCGCCTTGTCGCTAACGCTTTGAGGGTCGTTCCGAATTTGATTTCTAATGAGAAATTGAAAGTTAAGTTAGGTTAAAAATAAATAAATATTTGTGAGATGTGCGCGAGTGCGCGAGAACTTGTTCCGGAGTCTTGGATGTCTTACAAGTGAGTCGTTACATTTCAATTTGCGTCTTTTTTCAAACAGATTAAGTTCTGCTCAATTCGTTGGAACAACGTTCGCGTGAAATGTAAAAAAATTACTGTCACAGGCACAATAACATAAATACAAACCGTCATGCCTTTATCCCAGAGTGGGGTAGGCAGAGCTACAGAATTATCAACTTGTTGTTATTTCTGTAACCACATTTTGCACAATCAGGCTAAGATGTTTACCAGCGTATTAGTGACAGGTTGCAAGCCCATCGCCTAACAGTACTACAAGCCTTTATTCCCTTAGTCGCTTCTTACGACAGCCACGGTAAGACATGGAGTGGCACTATTCAAAGCCGACAACCACACGGGGGACACACAATAACATATGACAAAATATTATGGACTTGTTTCTAAGTCCGTTAGGAAGGACTTACGAGTCGCTCTTGTCGCTGTGTTGCGAAGCAACCTTGAGATGTCTGTCGTGAGCCTCCTGCGACATGAAGGTGACGTCACAAGTCTCACAGTACGGGCCTTCCAGTTTTATCTACAACCAAACAAATAAATTCTATAGCTATATTTAACCCGCCTAGGGCTGATAGAGCAGCTAAAAAGCTATCGATTTAACTCCTATGTATGTTCAGCGATGTTCACTAGTTTCGGAGATATTGATCATTTTTAACCGACTTCAAAAAAAGGAGGAGGTTCTCAATTCGTCGGGTTTTTTTTTTTTTTTTTTTTTTTTTTTATGTATGTTCCCCGATTACTCGAAGACCACTGGACCGATTTGAAAAATTTTTTCGTTGTTCGAATAGGTATACTTTCTAGTTGGTCCCATTGTCACCACGTCAGGATCTGATGATGGGATCATGGAGAAATCAAGAGAACTCCTCAAATATTATAGGCAGACCTATAGCGATTTTGGTATTTTTCACTGTAACTCATGCATTTGCTTTTGAAAAGTACTATATGGTGAAGTGGAACTGATGATGAAGACCACAGATGGCCACCGGAACTCCTTAACGGTACCTATTTCAAGGGTGGCGATAAGATATTTCGATAAAGGAAGTTGAGCGACTATGACGAAGCACATTTAGGTTTAAATATGACTATGACATTCCCGCGGCGTTGTCTGCGGCGAGCTTGAAATGTTCTATAGTTTCTTATTAGTATTTAGAAGTGGAGCTACGTAACAGCATAAATAGGATCACTAAAAAGTATAAAATAAAATAAATGTTTAAAAAACAAAAAATCCGCCTTCAAAAAGCAAAAAATAACTTCTTTAAAATGGTAGGTAAATAGGTCAGTCCAACTGAAGTCGGCGTCCAACAATATTTTAACCAAAAGCAGACTTCAGTTGGACTGACCTATTTACCTACCATTTTAAAGAAGTTATTTTTTGCTTTTTGAAGGCGGTTTTTTTGTTTTTTAAACATTTATTTTTAGTCTGAATTTTTGTAATTTTCCCTTATGTACATGTCACGAAAAATCATTAATTTCATGTTTTATTTCATAAATTTTTCAGTGGTATCTTACATTATTAGAATCATTACGAATCAGCGAAGTTTTAAAACCTATTTGCTCGTTTTTTTTTATACTACTTCTTTATTTTATATTTTATCAATACGGGCAGCATTTTATGAATACCATCAGGGGCACGTTTCATAAAGCTACAAGTTACAATTTTACAGGTCTAAACTGGCAACACTGCTCAAATGGCTGGTTGTCATTGGTCGAGGTTGTCAAATGGAAACTTGTAACCTGTAAATTGTAACTTGTAGCTTTACAAAACGTGCCGCTGCACTCCCTAATTTTCTCTGAGGTCCCTACCGCCCCCCGGATACCTTCAGCGCCCACTAAGGAGCAGTAGGGACCACTTTGGTAACCTATAAGGGTAGTTGACTATAGAACCCATACTAACACATACCTTTTCATCAATGAACCGATGGAGCATGTTCCTGTGTATGGCGACCCCACGTTTACTCAGGAAGGCGTACCCGCACAGCTCGCAGATGAAGTCGGCGCGGTGCTTGTAGCGCAGGTGACCTAGATATGAGGACCGATTGCTGGAAATACAGTTTACCGAATAACAAATCACGTATTAACAAACTCTATTGCACAAACAAAAAATAACAGATTAGATATAGTCAAGAGCAATGAAAAAGGGTCACTTTGTATAGAATTTCCATAGAAAGTGACCGGTTTTCATTGCTCTTGAGTGTAGAAAGTCCTCGATATAATAGTGACCTCTTCTCTCAGACCTGATATCTCTTAAATGGCCGAACCGATTTTCATCGAACCTAGATAAGAACCAACGTTAGAAAAACAAGATATAAGCCATTAAAGATTTGTTCCTCTCTTTCTAGCAAAACAGAATTTAACATGGAGTTTATATGACGTCACACGGCGTATCGGATCTCTCTGTCTAATCGCTGTCTAATTAGCAGTTTAAAACGCTAGTGTCATCCGTATTTCTTGGCCGATGTTAATTTCACTTTTGGTGATCCCTTTTACGGTACTTTCATATTTTTTTGAGAAATGTGATTTAAAAAATCCATGCATGTTATTGACCAATGATTTGTATTATGTAATTATGTCTGAAATTAGCCTTTATTGCACTTACGTGAACAGGCAGGGGCAGCGCGGGCACTGGAACTTCGCACCGAAGTGCCACTCCTGGTGATTGTTGGCCATTGACCTAAAAAAAATTTTTATATTTACGAGCTACATTCACTTGGGACGAGTAATCGAATCAAAATGTGTGTGTGTGTGTGTGTGTGTGTGTGTGTGTGTGTGTGTGTGTGTGTGTGTGTGTGTGTGTGTCTGCCTGTGTGTGCGTGTGTCTGAGTTCCCCTCTCTCTCTCTCTCTGTGTGTGGTCATGTGTGTGTGTTTCTGTGTGTCATTGTATTTCTGTATGTCCGTGTGTGTGTCTGTCTCTGTGTCTGTGTGTGCGTGTGTGTACCTGGTCTGAGTGACGAACGGGCACTGTTTGCAGCTGTACCGCCGCGAGTGGATCGAGGCTAGATGCTTCTGCATGGCCTTCTCGGTCTTCTGCCGCCGCGCGCACACAACACACTGGTACTCGCCCGCCAGCTGCAAGCGAATTAACCCTAACACTCGTATTCACAAACGTCACTATGAGGTCTCACAGTGCTCACGAACGCGCAGGGTGGCTCAAATCGTCTCATAAACAAAACGTCGGTCAAAAAGGACCAATCACAAAGCTGTATTGAACGCAGTGTGTTTACTCAGTGAAGGATCCCTTAAGTATTGTTTGTGAATACGGGTGTTAGTCTGGTAGTGACCCTGCCTGCGAAGCTTGCGGTCCAGGGGTCAAATCCCGGTTAGGGCAAATATCTGCCCTAGTCGGGTAAGCGTGAGTATTTGTTCCTGAGTCTTGGATGTTCCTACATAAGTATGTTTATCTAAAAAGTGAGAAATAAACTAAATAATTAAAAAAAACGCGACCGCAGAAAAATATCAACAGAGCGAAAAACAAGCTCTATAATGTATAGAAAATTGTAAGAACATAATAAAACATGTATATTGAAAAAAAAATGATTCTGGCAGGAACACGCTAGCAGTGCAAATGTTTTATTTTTTCAAGAATAGTGTTTTGTAATTAATTGCTTGATATTTTTACTGTTTTGCCTAAAAAAGGGTCATTTTGAATTGTTTACTATATTAGACAAGCATGAATGAACACAGTTTATAATATTTTCCGTATATTTATGTGCCTGGGACACATTGAAATTTTACATTTCAAGCGAACGTTGTTCCAACCAATTGAGCAGTCAACTAATGTAAAAAAATACATATCTATAGTAATTTCTTAAAAATAATAATTGCTTAACGTATATTTAAAAACACACACACACGCATACCGTCACGCCTTCATCCCAGAGTGGGGTAGGCAGAGCTATAGAATTACCAACAACTTTAACAACTTGTTGTCAACTCTATAACCATATTTTGCATAAAAACGCTAACAAGGAAAAAAAACGAATAAAATAAAAAATAAAACACTATGCTTGTATGAAATATGTTTCATGGGACTAAAAACAAAATTGTTAAACTTATTTTTGTTAAACTTATTTTACTTCCAATATGTGAAACGGACCGTTCATACTGCCCTACTAAGCATAATGGCGTTATCTCAAACAAAACATCTGTAGAAATTGCAACCTAGTTACAAACAGAAGAGAGTTGAATCTGCTTTGGCTATTGAATTTAGTTATTGCATTTTTGCTTAGGAGGGCAGAATAGTTCTAGCGCGATGTCAGACTAATTATGAAACCTTATTCTATAGTAGGTTGTCAAATTAAATTCAGTTATCGTCGTAAGGCCCAGTGTGCAATGGGATGTACATAATCAAGGCAATTTAATTTGAACTGTGTTGCAATGTGAATAAGGTGTATTTTCCTATCTTCATAAACTGAAAATGGAATTATCGAACAAACGTAATTGAACTTTATGGCCTTGACGGTAGATTCAAAGTCTCACTCACAAAAAACTTCCTGTTTTTAGTATGGTGGGCCTTACGAGGTTAAATCGATTACGTGACAGCCAATGACGCCAACGTCATCTATACATGGGCAACATTCAACTCGAAATAAAACCTTCTACATTGGAATTTAACGTTCATATTTATCTACTAGACGGTTTGTCCCGTGGCGTACAGAGCACGATGGGTACACTACATGTTTCCGAAAAGGCATAATTCCGAAATGATCTAAATTCCGAATTTTCATAATTCCGAACGCCATTTTTTGATAAAAGACTTAACTTATTGCTATCGCTTATAAATCAAACGTAACCTAACCTACTTATGACAATTAAATTATGAATTTAATCTAAAATAGCAGAGTAACACAGATTTCGGAAAAATTAACATTATGACAAATGAATATTCGGAAAAAGTAATTCGGAATTTTAAGGTGTTCCGAGAGCACGACACTTCATTCATAGGGTGGCGGTCAAGAGGTTAAAAACCTTATCAGTCTTTTTTAATGCGAATTTAATTCTCCGGCATCACTGAATTTACCAAATGACATCTGTCACCGGCCCAATAAGATATGAAAAATACTATAGACGCTGGTATAATTATGTTATTATATCCACCTCACTGTGCCTCGCGACATGCAACTCGTATCGGTTGATTTTCGCAAACCCAAGACCGCACACGTCGCATCTGTAAAGATTTGTAAAAATAATAAATAAATAAATATCGGGGTTCGATGACACAAATAGTCCTCGCCCCAAACTAAGTGCGAGCCTTGTACTATGGCAAATAATATATACGAAAACTGCCACGAAAAGCAGCTGTTTTCTGTAAAGAAACTTATACTCGACCAGCAACGGCTTTCTTCTCGGTCTTTACAGTAATGTACTAATAGTCCTAGTGCCTAGGGGCAGGGAAGTCGGCATTTGCGGGCCGAGTATTGGTAAATACGGAGCCTGTAATTGCCGTTCCTGCCAAGGCAAATATACTTAGTGCTTTTCTCAAAAATCGCAAAAAAAATAATGTGTTTGAGTAATATCATCATTGCTTGAACTCATTTTTTGAATTGCATACAAACAGAAACTTAACGTGAAAAAACCATCACTCTGAATCGCCTTTTTGTTTATGACAAGGAGAAAGGCAAGTTTTGTTTTTAAAAAAACCACATGTTATTCCAGACACAGATATAAAAGTTAAGTTTCGAATAATATATGGATGTATAAGACTTGTGCCCTCATATTATGGCCATTTTCACTTTAAACAAAATTACAATATAGACAGTAATCAAATTTGTATGCAACATTGCGGGCTTGTGTAGCGAGACGCAATGTTTTTTTTTAATTTGAGAACTGTCGGTAAACTATGTTCTTCGCATCCAAATATCAACTTTGTCAACTTTTCCGGACATTATTGAGAGAAATATTTGCCTGTATCGCGCGTCCCTGTTGCGCGGCGCGTCTCGCCGGCGTTGCGCGTCTTCGAGCTGCTCCTCCAGGCTCAGCGAGGTGATGGTAAACATGGACTCGTCCAAGCCGTCGGGTTTGCTGCGCTTTACCTGAGAGGGTTTCGACCTGGAATGAGGAAGACGTGGGCAATAGTTTGTGCAACAAGAGAGCAAAGTTTTTGCTAGTGTTGATTTTGAATCCCGAGGGACTCAAAGACACGAGATGCAAATGACTTGGTCTCCTGAACACATAATGACATTAACATATATTATACACATCCAATAAATCGAGCCTAATTCCGCCAGAGGGGTAGGTACCCTACGTGCTATGATCCTGACAAATCCCTTGCGCTTCTTCTTTAGTAGATTCGGCCCTCTTCCAGTATTTCTCCGATTCGAAAAAATACGCCTAGGGTGGTCCCTTCCGACCCTTTCACTCACTTTCGCTCTGTATACCTCTTTCGTCAATCTTCTTTCACCCATCCTTCCCAAATGACCATCCTTTCATGAATGAATGAATAATAATGACATTTTCAAATTAAAACACGATTTCAGACTATTTTTCAGTTTTTTTGGAATTTTGGTGTATTTATAAACTAACAACTTCACGCGCGACACTCCTGCGGGGTGACATGGGGGGGGGGGGCTCGGCCCGTGCTGGTGCGCCTCCCTCCCCCGCTACCGCCCGGAAGCCTCGTCCCCGCGCACGTCTGTCGCTAAGACTAACACTTAAATAATATACATATAGCATACTTACTTATCCATAGCTTTTGAGTTTTTTTTCTGGTCCTTCTTGGCAAGTTTTATCTTTGGTGTTGTTATTATCAAGTTTGATTTACGTTTGTTTACTGTTGACACTTTTTCTACAATATTTTTATCACTATCATTTAAATCATTTCGTCCATCATCATCATATTCATCACCGTCTGTGATGTTTTTTGGTGTTTTTACTTTCAAGTTCGATTTACGTGTTTTTACTGTTGACACTTTGTCTTCGAACTTTTCAACACTATTATTTAAATAATTGCGTCCATCATCACCATATTCATCATCGACTGTGATATTTTTTGGTGTTTTTACTTTCAAGTTCGATTTACGTGTTTTTACTGTTGACACATAGTCTTCAAAATTTTCATCACTATCCTTTAAATCATTTCGTCCATCATCATCATATTCATCATCGTCTGAGATGTTCGCTTCCTCTTTTAAAACTCTACGTTCATCATTTCCGTCATCTTCATTTTCTTCACCGTCACGATGATTGAACTCATTTCGTATATCATCATCATATTCATCATCGTCTGAGTTGTTCGCCTCATTCTCGTCTTCATTTTCTTCACCGTCAGTATCATTTAACTCGCAGTCGTTAGTCAACTCATTATCACTTTCATTTTTTCCTCCAACTACATTCGACTCTTCTAAATACTCCTCTTCAAAATCATCATTAATCAAATGATCATCACTATTATTTTTTCCTTCAACTACATTTGACTCTTCTAAATACTCCTCTTCAAAATCATCTTCTTTAAAGCTCTCTATTTCTTCTATTTCCATAATAATATCGTCAGTGTCCGGTTTGTTTAAAATACCCTCTTCGATGTACAAGTCGCAGTCATTGGGCTCGTTGTAATGAAGTGACAGTTTCGATTCCAGGTCGTTTTCAGAGCGATTTATTGTGTTTATACCGCGAAGTGTTATCTGAAGAAAAAAAAATATTAAATAGAAAACCCCCCATATAATGGCAACCGTTTCTTTCAGAGCTAATATCTCTTAAACGGCCCGACCAATTTTCATGAAACCTAGCTAAGAACCATACTGGGTAAATTAGCTTTAAAAAAAAATGGTTCATTGGTTTGGGAGCTATGATCCCACAGACACACGGATACAGTTAACTAAATTGATTAAGGCTACTACGGACTATGTTAATGTGACGTTCCTAACCAAAACCCACCAAAACATAAATGGTTATAAAATGGCTACATTCTAAAAGTAGTGGTATCTGAAAAGGTACCAACGTTGGCAATAGAGTCGATATTTATTTATTTATTCAATTGTATTATTTTATTTTGATGAGTTGTGTTTGAAAATGTGTCTTGTTGGCGGTGAACTCATGCGGCGAAAAATACCTTCCGATGAAATGAAAATTCTGCATAATTTCGTCGAACATTCGTTGAAACGTGTTCCGTAAAAATAATAGGTGCCCGTTACTTAGACAAAATGCTTATGGCCAACTTGTTTAGCTGCTCATTGTGCTCCATAGACGATAGATACTGAGCCGGAGGAAGGAGTAACTCACGTAAGGGACGGTTTGCAGCAACTGCGTCAACAGCTGGTGGGATTTGATGGCTCTGCTTCTGAGCCGGGAGCCCGCGAGCAGCCTCGCGGCGCACTCCCAGCACAGCTTCTCGGGTAGCTTGTCCTTCAGGTTGTCCTCCTCTATCTGTGACAAGACAAAACTAAATCTAAATTTACTTGACAAAAGGTTTTTTCTTTAAAGGTGTATGCACCGGTACATAATTAACTCTTGAAGTACTCGTGCCTGTCATTACAACGCTCGCAAGCTCACGGTTACTTACCAGTTCAGTTTCATAAATAACTATTAGATAGATAAAAACGCCCGATATAACGGTGACCCCTTCTTTCAAAGCTAATATCTCTAAAACGGCCGAACCGATTTTCATAAAACCACCGCTACAAAACCTGCTTTCAAATAAAAAAACCTCATCCAAATCGGTTCACCCGTTTAAGAGCTACGGTGCCACAGACAGATACACAGATAGACACACACACATAGCAGTCAAACTTATAACACCCCTCTTTTTGCGTCAGGTTTATTGTTTTAAATATTATCCGTGTTTGCTGCGCGCTTTGGACTAGTCGTTGGAATGACGTCATTTTGTTTGTAACCGCGTTTTGTACAAGAACAATCATAGTCGTAGTCATATACTTTATTGCTTTATGTTGTATTTACAAAGATGTTATAATAAATTAAATGCTCCAATATAAACCCTGGGAGGGCACTGCAGTGTCAATACAATTACATATTTAACCTCGTAAGGCCCAGTGTGCAATAGAATGAACATGATCAAGGCAATTTAATTTGAACTGTGTTACAATGGTAATAAGGTTTATTTTCCTATCTTGATAAACTGAAAATGTCATTATCGAACAAACGTAATTGAACTTTATTGCCTTGGTGGTAGATTCAAAGTCCCACTCACAAAAAACTCCCTGTTTGTAGTATGGTGGGCCTTACGAGGTTAAATGTCAAGAGTTATTATCATGTGGCGTTTAAGCTCTTTAGCCATTAGCAGAAAGTTTATTTATTTTCTCCATAAATAAAGTTTTTTTTTTTAGGTTGGCTTTTGAGAAAAACCCCAATAAGAATGTACTTATTCTGAACAACTTTTAAAAAAATCCTGTCGTCAATTAACGGCTTTCACTTTAAGCTCGTAAGGCAGTGTGCAATAGGATGTACGTTATCAAGGCAATTTAATTTGAACTGTATTTCAATGAGAATAAAGTTTATTTTCCTCTCTTCATAAATTGAAAATGGTATTTTTGAACAAACGTAATTGAAATTTATTGCGTTGGTGGTAGATTCAAAGTCCCACTGACAAAAAAGTACCTGGCAGAAGCTAGTTAAATATATATTTTTATTTTTAAACTTTCTCGTTTCTTTAAACTTTTGCTTAAACTACTATAAAATTGTAGTTCAATTCAAACTTACAATAATTCCACAGACATCGGCATAAGCCTGCTTCAGGTCTCGATCTAGAATTCTGTACATCTTCACGTCTGTTGCCAAGCAAATACGACACACCTAAAACCAACATAAAATTAAAACGAAAATGTGTGTGTGTGTGTGTATGTGTGTACATGATACGGAAACGTGATAACGAAGGTGCACTCTGTGTCATATTTACACCATCTCCTTTCCCAAAAAAATAAAATTGAATTAATTTTATCTAGTTTTTTTTTTTTTTATGGGTAGGGGGGCAAATTTCCGGAACGCCCAGTTTTTACGTTCCCGGAGATAACATTTAAGGGGTAAATTATTTTGCAACCAAAAACCAGTATTTAGGTACTCAATTAAACAGTAAAAAAGCTACCTGAACCGTTTTCGGTTTAAGCCCACTACAAAAAAGTTGCTCTGGGAAAATGAGTAAAATTTGCCGTTTTTTACTAGGGGCCAAACTAGTTAATCTTCTTACTATTTGAATAAAAGTATAACTGAGAATAATTATGAAATAAAACCTTCACAATCATATTAAGGACCAAATACTCTTTACTTTTGTATAAAAAAATGACAAGAAAATTAGTGCTAATTGGTTAAAATTCTAATAGAAAACCGTGTCAAAAAATATCGTCATTCGTGGCCACGGCCATTGAATGGCGAATTTCGGAAAACTGAACGCAATGAACAATACGTTACACGGCCGCCTTCGACCGTCCCCCGCCGCTCAGGTGCCTTGCAAGCGTCTCAGGACCAACACGGGCTGCGTTACGGCTAGATAAGTGGCCAAAAAACTTCTTCCAACTTTGTCAATTTTGTCGTCATTATCATTTGTAGCTATTTCTCGATAATTATGTGCTATATATTATAAAGTTTATATTTGCATTGAAGTAAATAAAGGTTTTGTTTTGGCAAAACAGGTATTTTGCTTTCATCTTCAAACAGAAACCTGTTTTTTTACTATTTGATGACAATGATATCTGTGGGACCCTAATGATAACTGTCAAGCCAACAATGATATTTGTGGCTTCCAATTATGCTTTATTAGACAAATCTAGTATTTACATATACTTTGAATTATAATCATTACTATTTGTATGGGTCACATCACGTCATAGACCATGTTGAGGCTTATTTGAATCACGGTACAGTGGGCAATAAAATATTGGCTCCAAAATATCATGTAAGGTTTGTTGGGGTAATAGCGGATGGATTTTGAACTAGATGAGAGACTGCGCTAAAAACTTTTTTTCTCAATATCAGTACGCGTCAGATTCTTGAAATATGGCGCAAATGGTTAAAAATAAACGTTGTGTATATAATAAGGTTGTTTTTTAATATTCAACAGTTTCTGTTTTGTACCTGTGCAATCTAAAAAACCCCAAACGTAACATATACTTTTTTTAGAATGTGGCGAATAATTTGCCGTCAAGGGGTAATACCGGATGGAGATTTAAAGCCGCTTCTAATGCTCAGAGAATAAGGAATATACCCGATTTCATCCGTTCCGCCACATATATAAATTGGAACCATCAACCAACTAGAAACTTAAATGTTCTCATAGAATGTTTTTTTTCGTATTTAGGTATCCGATCTTGCCCCTGATACAAAAATTTGGTGAATCTGTGATTGTCATACTTTGATATGTTCCTAGAAAGAATTTGCTATTTAAACGTGAAAAATCGAATGTAAGGTTTACAATAAGTAATTACGTAAGTTTTTTTTTTGTATTTTCTTTATATTTGTATTTTTTATTTATGTATGTTCTATGAAACCCAACTGACAAATATACTGTTAGATACAAGAGCAAGTGAGCTAGCAAAAGCTAGCCGAGCGCTATTTAGACGCTGGGAGGTCTGTACTATTTACGTGACTGCTGAAGAAGTAGTATGTTTTTGACCTTAAAAGATACAACCACATTGACTTGAGAAGCAAAACTCATTTATTTTATAAGTACCCACACTGTCATTCAAAACCATTTCATAGAGTACCCGTCTTAATACATAATATACCTTTCCATCATAACAAACAATTTATGGGCATGCAATTAATTAAAACTCTTTAGACATTACACAAATTCACTCTAGTAATCAACATGAAATTGTTCACTGTCGTTAGCACTGATATTCGGTATTCCAATTATATCTGGCCATAATTCAGGGGGTGGTATCTCAATGAGGGGGTCTGATATAGATGAGGATCGAGACCTCTCGCCATGCGGTTGTTCATCATCGTTTGGTGCTGCTGGTTCCGATGCCACAGCTCGAGCCACTATTTGATCTGCATGACGACGGTGAAGCTCTCCATCTTCCGTTCTCACCACATAAGTCGTCGGGCCTTCTGGCATTTCCACCGTGCCTTTCAGCCATTTAACTCCGGGTCCATACATGCGCACCAGCACCGGCTGGCAGCGGCGGAAGGTCCGCGCGCGCGGCTGCTGCGCCGCTCGCTCCAGCTGCTCTTCGGCACGGCTCGGCGCGCTCTCCGGGTGTAAAGTGGACACCGCGGTTCTGTATTTGCGTCCGTTTAACAGCTCCGCTGGTGTTTTATTAGTACAGCTGTTGGGCACCGTGCGCAAATAATATAACACCTTCGCCAATTTTTCACTCCATGGGCTTCTACAATTTGCCATTTTCTTAAGTTTATTTTTAAACGTTTGCACAGCTCGCTCGACCTGGCCATTGGATGCCGGGTGATAGGGTGGAGTGTACAAATGTTTGATGCCATTTTTCTTTAAAAATACATTAAATTCTTCTGACGTGAATGTTCTGCCGTTGTCTGACACCAGTACATCTGGAAGTCCCTGGGACGCAAACATTCGTCTCATTACAGTGATTGTCGTTTCCGAGCTCATAGATGGAACGATTTCTGCCTCTAACCACTTGCTGTAGGTATCAATCAAGAGTAAAAACGTTTTACCCTGGAATGGGCCAGCAAAGTCTACGTGCACCCGACTCCATGGTTTCTCAGGCATTATCCACATTTGTGGATCCTTAGGTGGGTTGTTTCTAACTGACTGGCAGTCTTCACATTCAGCCACTACTTTTTCAATTTCTTTGTCCATACCGGCCCACCAAAGGTATCCTCTCGCATGCTTTTGTCTGAACAATACCTGCGTGTGGAGCATGTAATAATTCGAGAACCTATCGGTGCAGTGAGGCAGGTATAATGACCCTGTTGCCCCACAATAAACAATCTTTATCGTGTGAAAGGGCCTCTCTGCGGATCCAGAACGGTTGCAGTTCGGGGTCGGTATTTGACCGTGACCACCCATGAAGCACTTTAAAAAGTACTTTCTGCAGCAAAGGATCTTTCTTTGTTTCCATAGCAATTGCTTTTGAGTCTAGATTCCATCCCCCCAATCGATCATCAAGTAAAAGCACTTCACCCAGACACTCCATGTCAGGTCCCCCCGATGAAGTTTCCCGCTCAGTCCATCTGCTTAATGCGTCCGCATTACCAATTAATTTTCCAGGTCGATATTTAATGGAATAGCTGTATCCATTGAGCTTTAAACACCATCGCAACATTCTGGGCGATATTTGATCGGGGATGGGCTTTTCGGGGTTAAAGAGTCCCACAAGAGGTTTGTGATCGGTAATAATACAGAATTTGCGGCCGGCTAAAAATTGGTGAAACTTTGACAGCCCAAACATAATTCCCAGTGCCTCTTTATCAATTTGTCCATACCGACGTTCATGGGGCTGTAAAGTCCGTGAAGCCATCATCACCGGACGCTCCGATCCATCTCCCATCACGTGGGAGATCACAGCTCCGACGCCATACTCTGACGAGTCACAGATCAATAACAGTTCCTTATTCATGTCGTATCCTACTAAGGTGCAATCAGACGACAACAACGTTTTGGCTTTATCAAACGCAGCTTGCTCCTGTTCACCCCACTTCCAAGGTCTCTTCGCCTCTAGCAGGCGGTACAGAGGTTCAAGCAGCGTTGCCTTATCGGGTAAGAATTTTTCATAGAAATTATACAATCCCAAGAACGCCCTCAGTGTCTCTTTGTTAGTAGGTGCTGGCTTGCCTCGGATCTCTTCTACTTTAGCAGGTGATGGGTGGAGTCCCTCAGCATTCAGCATGTGACCCAAAAAGGTAATGCTCTGTGACGCAAAAATACATTTATTAATGTTAAGGCGAAAACCCATATCTTGTAGTTTCCGCAAAACCTCATTTAACCGCTGGTCATGTTCCTCAGTTGTTCGTCCTGTTACAGCGACGTCGTCGAGCAGACACGCAACGCCTTCCATGCCTACTAGTGCTGTGGACATGACCCTTTGAAAAATTCCAGGCGCCGCGTTCACTCCGAACGCCAAACGATTCATTTTCATCAGTCCTATGGGTGTGTTTAAAGTCAGCAGCATAGCCGTATCTTCGTCTACCTTAAGCTGGGTGTATGCCTGTTTCAAGTCTAACTTAGTGAACACTCGTCCTCCGCTTAACTTCACAAACGCTTCTACAGATGTAGGGAGAGGGTACGTATCCACATCTATTGATGCGTTGACTGTAGAACGGTAATCACCGCAAATTCGCAATGACCCGTCTTCCTTCTTGACAATTCTCAACGGAGTGGCCCATTTGGAAAACTTGATTGGTGTCAAGATGCCTTCCTCCACCATCCGGTGTAACTCTTCTTCTACTTGGTGTTTCAGCGGAAACGGTACGGGTCGTGCCTTCAAAAACCGCGGGACAGCCCCAGGACGTATGTGCAGTGAAACCTCAGGCCCGGTGTACTTCCCCAAACCGTCTTCAAATAAGTTTGGAAACTCTGTTTTCAATGCTGCCATTTTATCTTCAGCCCAACACACACCAGTGACTTGGAGTCCCAGTCTGTCAAACCAGTTTCTTCCAAGTAAGCTCGGTCCACTGCCCGCCACAATCACCAATTCACACTGGGCTTCTATGTCACCTAAAACAACTCGAACATGTGCCATTCCTAGGACTTTCAACGGCGCCCGAGTCCATGTAACCAGTTTAATATTTGTAGCCTTTAATGGAGGTGGATTTGACCACATCTTCTTAAATGTGTCTTCAGACATAATGGTCCTCGAAGCACCTGAGTCAATCTCCATCACTATCCTAGATCCATCTATCACGACATCTGCTGTTATCGGGTCACGATAATTCTCAGAGCAGACATAAATTCCATGCATGATTTCAGTGTCAGAGGCATCAGAACTACTATCTTGTTTGTCTTCAGCTAGATGCACCTTGCCCTGTTTCTTATTACAAGCTGGCGCAATATGCCCGTGACGTTTGCAATAATAGCACTGCGCTTTTGTAAAAGGGCAGCGCTCATTTTGTTTATGGGTTCGTGCACAATGTTTACATTCCAACGATTTAATTTTATCTATTTCCATTGGTTCGTGCACATTTTGTGGAGTTTGCTTAGAAGTGCTAGCCTGAGGGTACAAGTCCGGGAACGTCGCTTGGTAGTTAAGACAATACTGCACGGCACTCTCGTATGTGAGGCCTTTGGTCTTTAACAAATCACGTCGCAGACGATCGTCATGCACCCCGAGCACTAATCGGTCTCTCAATTGCCTCTTCAGATCGGCAAAGTTACATTTAGTACCAAGTAAATTAATTACGCCAATATATTCTTGAATGCTTTCCTGACGTAATTGTATGCGTTTATGAAACTTTCCTGCTTGTAAAATCTCATTCACTTCCGGTTCATAAAATGTGTCTAAAACACTTATTATCTTTTTCAGCGGAGTAGAAGTCGGTCGCGCAGGGACCACCAGTGATGCAATGAGTGCATATGTGTCTTTTCCGCACTGAGACAGGAACAATGCTCGTGCCTTGTCGACATCGTCCATGACGCCCGCAACCTCGAGCGCACATAATAACTCGTCGTCTCCGGCGAATAAAACGGTAATGCCATTTAAGTTATATAGCATTACCGTTTTATTCGCCGGGGACGACGAACTGTTCTTTATAGTCACACCACTTATCAGTTTTAGGGTTAAACTTTCCCGGAAATACACAATTTGAGAAATTACTGGTCATTTTCACATTAATTACGTTAATTTTCCTCAGTCGCCAATAAAAGATACAACCACATTGACTTGAGAAGCAAAACTCATTTATTTTATAAGTACCCACACTGTCATTCAAAACCATTTCATAGAGTACCCGTCTTAATACATAATAGACCTGTATGTATGTATGGTTCTTTGTCCCCTTGTAAGGTTAAAAGAGACAAACCTGAACGCGCCTGCACCTGATAGGTAGAGCTCCACCCCTGATCCTCGCCTGTCCCCGCTTAGTTACATAAATATCCTCGCTTCTGAAGTGGTCCGAGCAAACTACACTATTGGCCTTAGGCTCATCATCCAAACCCAGGACTTCTCTCCAGTTATTACGGTACCAGGGAAATCTGAAACACGTATTTATTGTTACTAAATGTCAAATACCATAGCCACTAGTTATTTCGTCATTTAACAAACCGTTATTTTTTCTGAAACTAAATAATTCAGGATTTATTTCAGGACCATAGTGTAGACCCTATAGGTAAGGTTAGGTTTGTTTTTCAAAAATCCTGAAATATTTACAGTTTCGGATAAAAAAGCGGTTTGTCAAATGATATTTTTGTGAAATGAATCATTTGGTGAAACGGTTTTTGGTCAAACATTAGTGAACCATTAAATATATTTACTATGTAGACCAAGCCATAGGCAAACAGTATTGATGTAAAATAATGCATAATAACATTGATGTTTTTACTTACTTGTGGAATGTGACCCCATGGCCCTTCCGTAGGGTTTGGGTATCATTTGAACAGTTATTTACGCTGCACCTCATTTTTTGACCCTTTTCAATAACATCATGTAGTTATTTAAACTTCAGAAAATAAAAGCTTACGCTGAAAACGTATTTACCTTACAAATACTTCTTTTCTTTTCACTTGAAAGTTTTTGTTAGAACGAACTGAAAACGTATTGCACGATTAAATTGTCAAAAGAGCATAATACCTATAAATATCATATAAATATGAATACGGACGAACTCTCTGGAGAAAACCGAATGAATACAATCAACACAAACAAAACTTAAACAATCAGAACCTAACCTCTTTTTTATTGTCATTTGTTTGTCAATGTCAATGTGTCATTTGTAGTTAATTTTTTTTAATGCATCTAATGTAGAATAGGCAAAGGTTACAACCATAAAGGTGAAAATAGTTATCCGTAAAAATATACCTTCGATCCACTATCGCCTTTTTTTTAACGTGAAAATGTGCCTATTCTACTTTTGGCGTAAATTTTAAAGGGCGTTGATTTTGAAGGCCGAAAGTTTCAACGGGGGAATAATCGCAAACACCATCCAGATCATATGAAGTATGTTAAGAGTTGAGCAGAGTTGAGTATACTATCATAGCAGTACAATTTATAAGTATAACTTATTCTTGGGATTAGGGTATTCATACAAAGAGTTTTATATGGGTTTGAATAACTTTTATGCCTTTTACAAATCCCACCCATTAAAATTTCATTATAAAATTATATATTCGGCAAATTAAAAAAAAACTAGCAGGAAAGAAAACAAGTAAGCGAAAGAAACTATACCATGAAAGTATAACTATTCCTATTTTTATTCCAATGCGTCACTGGCCTCCTTTTTAGGCAAGCCATGATTATAAAGTGGCAACATTACTAACATTTTTGTATAAATTTCCCTGAAGTACATGATGGAATTTTGATCAGTATTGCCATTGAGGCAGTAAAAACGTAACTTGTAGATTAAATTGAAACGTCAGGGATTATGAGGTTATTAATTAAGTGGCTGCGCAGAATGACACGCTTAAAAGTCGATAGAAAAGTATTGTGAGACTAGGGTTATCTTTAAGTAGCGTCTAGCCTTTTACTTATTTAGATAATTTCTAAAGTATAGAATATGTGTGCATCTCACGAGATATAACTACAAAATCAATATTTTCATGTTAATAATGTTTATAAGATATAATAAACGTTTGCTATAAATAAATTGACATTTTTGAATTGAATTTTGAATTTTATTAATTTGCTTCTGCTGTATGTCTGTCATTCCTGTTCAAATCCTGCAAGTCAATTTTGGACCACCTCCCATTACCGTAATGGTCAGAAATTGATGGTCCATTCCAACAGACTTGTCTTATTTAGTAAACACTATTATAACCTCAAAATGCATCATTTTTGGATAAAATGCCCGTTTTCAGCTGAATAAAGCAACTAGAGACCAAATTTTGCACACAATTTTCCTGGGTTTACATCACGGATAGTTCTTTTTACGACAAAATTGATATTTTTGGCGAAAAGGGAGCACTTTGAGGTTATAAGTGTTTACTAAATAAGACGAGTCTATTGGAATGGACCGTAGAATACATACGTAAACCAGAGGGCCATTTTATATTATAGTTTTTATTATAATTTTTGGTTCTTAGTTTTAGTTTTTGTGTTTTGTTGGTGTTGCGACCTGCCGTGGCGTCACCAAGTGGTTTCTGCGGAAGAGCTATGCCTAAAAAACAGTAATATTCTGAACAGGAACCATTTTGCTCCGTCTGGCACTAGTTCAGTAGTTTTTGTGTTTATGTTTCTGTTTGTTACTTTCTTTGCACAACTGAGTGATGATTTCTATTATAACTTAGTAATTTAGAGTTGAGCACATGCATAAGCTGTAGAACCTCGATGACAGACTGGATTCCTCAGCTACCTTCTTTTATTCACTATTACTCAATCTACCCACATTGCACATATATAACATGCCTTCCCCTCAAGAGTGTTCATAGTCCATTTACATCACTGATAGTCACTTACACTTGTTTACAATTCTAAACCTAACATTCACTAAGTGTCACTAACATTCACTAATAACCTAACATTCACTTAACATACTAGGCAAGCATGAGGCTATTCGCTTTCAGCGTCAGCATCGAATATTTTGGATAATTCAATATCGATACTACTGTTTGCAAAAGCCAACCTCTTCGTCACGGGTGACTCTGGTGATGAACTCGATCGAGGGCGCTTATAATTATTGCTAACCTGGTTGTCTTGTGTGTTCTGATGGATAATAATATCCTGTGGTCCTGACACTCCGATTATCTCTGCCCAATGGCGCGGGGACGGTATTGAGACTCTTAAATCTTCTTCTTTTCGATTTGTTTGCGGTATCGATTCGGTTACATTAGGCTCCTTCCCCTCCCCACAGCTAAGCATTTGATTTACATGTCTCATGAGTAGCCTATCGTTCCATTTCACCAGCTATTTGCAGGTACCGATTCTCTTCTCCACAATGCCTTTCAACCAGCGTGGTCCTTTGCAGTAGTTCCTTACGTTAACTGCCTGCCCTACAATAAACTCTCTGATCTTCTTTTTGCTGTTTCTGTCTATTGATTCGTCTTGATCCTCATATTGGAAGGAAAGTGGATTTAAATTATCAAATTTTGTCCGGAAACGTCGGTTGTTAAGGAGCTCGGCTGGTGTTCTTTCATTAACACTGTTCGGCGTAGTGCGTAACCCGTACAATATAGTTGCTAATCGTACTTCCCATGATCCTCCTGTAAGCTTCCTTAACTTCGATTTAACCGTCTGTACAGTTCTTTCGGCTTGGCCATTTGTTGCTGGATGGTACGGCGCTGCTAACACTTGTCTGATACCCATCGATTCCAAATACCTCCGAAATTCCTCGGACACAAAACTTCTACCATTATCACTTACGATAGTATCAGGAAGGCCTTGCTCTGCAAATATTTCTCTTAGTACACTAATTAATGTACTACTGCTCATATTTGGTACAATCTTCACTTCAGGCCATTTTGAAAATGCGTCAATTAATATAAGAAAAGTTTTTCCTTGAAAAGGTCCAGCATAATCTATATGCAATCTAGACCATGCCTTACTAGGTCTGGTCCATTGATGAGAGACTTTAGGTGGCATGTTCCGGTTCTCTGCACAAATACTACAGGATTTTACTGCATCTTCAATCTGTTTATCGATAGCAGGCCACCAGAAATAGCTTCTTGCCATGGCCTTTGTAATGACAATGCCATCATGATTCTTATGTAGTTCTTCTATAACTTTTAATCTCATAATATCAGGTAGAACCACTCTGTTCCCCCATAATATGCAGTCTTTGTACACTGACAACTCATCTCTCTTCTGCCAATAAACTTTAAAATCACTTTCAGATTTGGATGGCCAGCCGTTACGTATCCAATATAAAACTTTGCTCAGGCACTTGTCCTTTTTAGTCAACTTCGCTACCTCTACTGCAGAAAATTCCAATTCAATCGGAGTTTCTTCAATTAATAACACTCCTGAAAACTCTTCTTCCGTAGCTTCCTCATGTGTTGGCCAACGGCTAAGAGCGTCCGCATTACCTATATTTTTCCCTTCTACATACTGTATCATATAATCATAAGAATTTAGTAACAGCGCCCACCTTAACATCCTCGGCGATATAATATTGGGTATCGGTTTTTTGGGGTCAAATATCCCTAACAATGGCTTATGATCAGTTTTGATGTTCACCCTCCTACCACTTATGAACTGGTGGAACTTCTTCAACTCAAACACGATCGCTGCTGCTTCTTTGTCTATTTGTGCGTAGTTGCGTTCATGCGCGTTCATCGTTCTCGACGCAAACATCACAGGCCTGATGCTGCCGTCGCTCATCTCATGTTCCAAAACGGCCCCAAGGCCATATTGTGACGCATCACACGACAAAATGAGTTTCTTCTTGCCATCATAATGCACTAAGGTGTCTTTACTGGAAGTCATTTTCCTTAGAATCTCGAATGCTTCTTGGTGGACCTTTTCCCATTTCCATTTCACTTCTTTATCTAATAGTCTATATAAAGGTTCTGCTATTGAGGCCTTGTGTGGTAGAAATCGATCATAGAAATTAAGAAGCCCTAAAAATGCTTGAAGCTCTTTCACGTTTCGGGGTGCTGGAGTTTTCATAATCGCACGAATTTTCTCTTCACATGGGTGAATACCAAAATTCGTCAATGATATAACCCAGGAATTTAACACTTTCAGAGGCAAACGCACATTTCTTCTTATTCAAACGTAACCCCGCTTCTTGTAATTTCCGAAGTACTTCTTCGAGTCTTCTATTGTGCTCTTCTACCCCACTGCCTGTTATAACAATATCGTCCAACAGAACCGCTATACCGGGAATACCTGCCAGAAGTGATGACATTAACCTTTGAAATATCCCCGGGCAAGCCTTGACACCAAATGGAAGCCTCTTCATTTTATACAGACCCTTTGGTGTATTAATTGTCAATAAAGTCGTCGTTTGATCATCTACTGTAACCTGTGTATAGGCGCGATCTAAGTCAATCTTCGAAAACAGCACTCCGCCTTGTAATTCCGCAAACGCTTCCGTGAGAGTAGGTAGAGGGTAGGTATCTGTCTCTGTGACGGCATTGACGGTCGACCTGTAATCGCCACACAACCGCACACTACCGTCTTGTTTAAGCACAGGAACTATGGGTGTTGCCCATTCGGAGTGCGAGGTTGCCTCTAGGACACCTTCTGATACTAATCTATCAATCTCTTGAAGTATTCGATCTTTCAAAGCGAATGGTACAGGTCTACTCTTTAAAAACTTAGGCCTTGAGCCTTCTTGAGGTAATATGCTTACCACCGGACCTGTATATTTCCCTAATCCTTCTTCAAATACTCCTGTGTACCTCTGTAATATTTCTGTTAGTTGTTTGGCTAAGTTAGCTTTATCTATTTTTACATTGTAAACGCCTTGTAGCTGGATACCTAACTCAGCAAACCAATTTCGACCAATTAAACTAGGGCCATCACCCCTAGCCACAAACACTGGTAATTTTTTTTCCATGCTTTTGTACTGTACCATTACCATGGTTTTTCCTAATAATGACAATCTATTGTCTGTCCAAGTCTTTAATGCAACATTGACATCTTCCAAATCAGGTTCACCGCTCTCCCAAATCAGCCTAGCAGTCTGTTCACTTATCAAGGTAAAAGCGCAACCAGAGTCCACCTCCATATTCATCAACACCCCATTTAAATTAATTTTAACTAAATATGCTGGGGCAGACATGACCTGTCTCATATTGTTGACCGTTGCTTCCTCGTACAATCCATTGACCTGTAACTTTGATATGCTCTCTTCTTTATTTTTTAACAAACTGCTTCTATGTGTCCTATTTTACCACAGTGATTGCATTTTGACCATCTGAATCTGCATGCACCTCGGTGTGCCCTACCGCACCGAAAACAAGTTTGCCTTTGTCTGCTTATCATTTTTTTTATTTATAAATTTATTTACTTCCATCGGCACTTCTGGTTCCAACATAGACCTACTCGAAGAGGGTGCAGTAATAATACTTGCATCTATACCTGCCGCTTCATGAGACAATGCTATTTCACATGCTTGATCAAATGTTAATGTGCTGTGTTGTAACATTCGTTTCTGCACCTCCTTGTCCCTAATGCCACATACCAAGCGGTCTCTTAAAGTTCGATCTAAATCTTTAAAATTACAATCTATACTTAATTTCCTCAATTGAGCCATGTAATCTCGAACTTTCTCTCCCTCCTCTTGATGTCTGCTATGAAACTTATATGATTGTATGATTTCATTTGGTTTCGGATGAAAATGACCACTTAACTTAGTAGTTATAGTTGTAAAACTAACCTCACTTATAGAAGTTGGAGCAATCAATGAAACAATTAAATCAAACAAGTCAGGACCACATACAGCCAGTAAATTTGCCCTTTTCTTAGTATCTTCTACAATGGCGTTTGCTTGCAGACAGAAAGAAAACCTTTCTAAATAGTTCTTCCAACAGCCATGTGCTATATCAAACTCACCGAATTTCACACCCATTTTGCACTAGTATGTTTATAATAATACTTTACCACTACAAACACACACTTTTAACACTGTTATGCACACTTTACTGTTTACCTCGTCGCCACTATTATAACTTACTAATTTAGAGTTGAGCACATGCATAAGCTGTAGAACCTCGATGACAGACTGGATTCCTCACCTACCTTCTTTTATTCACTATTACTCAATCTACCCACATTGCACATATATAACAATTTCCATTTCAAAATCAAATTTAACAGAGTCCACGGAGTTCCCAATTCTGAATATTTTGGCTCTTCGGGCCATCTGAAAAACTGACATAACCTTAACCTGCCTCATATTTATTATACAAATTTTGGTCAGTTACTGTTATTAGACGTAAAGTAATAAAAAAATATATTTTTCTTTCTTTATGGTACCTAGGGTGACGCCAATAGTGTTGGACACTTTTAGATGAAGGCGCCAATAATGGACACTTAACTCTTAATTCGAAGTTAATAAGGATATAAATTGATTGAATCAAAATAAATGAATAACCCTTATCTTCTGTACCATAAGAATCAAGTGTGGTCCACGTTCATTACTGGTTCCATCACACTAAGAACAGACATCTGATGATGGAGTCGAAAGGTGACTAACAGGATCTCCGAAATACACCCACTGAATCCGGATTTGTTATTTTATCTCGTTAAGCAGATGGATGTAAAAAAAGAACAGTCTGCAGCAAAAGAATAAAATTTATTTTTTGGCAGGAACATTAACTTTGATTTCTAGTCTTCGACAGGCGCTTTCGTTTTTCTTTTCCGTTTTCCAGGCGATGTCTTTCTGTTCAGTTCCAGCAATGTCTTCTCGAGGTGCTGGTTTTTAAAGTGAGTCCGCAGCATGGATTGGTATGCGTAGGTTTTGTCGCACGCTTCGCACTTGAAGGGTTTCAGGGCGGTGTGGGTCTGCGGACAAGTTAACCAACAGATAAAAAAATAACTTTTTCACGCTACTGGTCGGAAATGTGGCGAAAGATGGTCCGTTCTTGGTCCCCAAAACAATCAATAGTTGTACTTTGAATGAGCAGGCCAACTATGAATTGAAACTGGACAACTAAAACATAGTTGGTCTGTTCCATTGAGCAAGTCGACCAATCACATCGGTCCGCTAATCACTGATTCGACCAATCAGAGCACGACTTGTGCTGCATATTAAATTATATTGGCCAATGAGAAGTCGTTTTATTTTTTAATAATATTCATCCCTTCACGGATAGGCAAAGGAATCAGATTCCATACAGCCATAAATATCTGTTTTTAATTATCTGAAACATAGTTCTGGTACGATCAGAGTCGTCAGTTTAAAAACGCCTTTGAATGACTGGCCAGTAAGAACGGTATCGTTAAAAAATAAAAGTAAAAATTGGCGGGAGAGCGTAATTTTTTTAGTACGAGTAGTAATTATTTTTTATTTCCTCCCAGTAGTCGTGAAAAGCACTATGTTAAGCCTCGGCCGAAAGTGCAATAGATGGACTCGTACTTTCGAGGGCCTCCGCTACGCGTCGGCCCTCGAACCAACTCGTCCATCTTTTGCTAACTTTCTAACCTCTACAACAATCTACTATTGAAAACCTTACGTCGAATACAAAATGTGTCACTCACACGCCAAACATGTTTGCTATGACAACTTAACTGATACGAAATACGAAGGGTGATCCAAAAGTTTTGAGAATCAGTAAGAACCATCTACATAATGATATTCTTTTAATGTGGACTATACCATGGCACTAATGAAACTTAAATTAGAGAAAAAAAATGTAAACATTATTCATTTGTTTCCCTGTGATAGCTAAACAAAAAACATCTGTATTAACAATTTTACAAGACGGCAAAAATAAGAGTTAGTTTTGTAATAATTAGGAGTTGTGTGGAAAAAGTTTTGGTACACTAATAAAAAATATTGTTATTGAAAATGAAACCTTGATTTATCATTATAATTTAAAGGATAAATAAGTTATCATTGCAGTGGATTTTTCTATCTCCAGCTCTGTCACCAAAATTTAGGGTGGCTTTTCGACCTTTTCCAGGATTATTGAGTTTTTACAACAATTTAAATTTGTAAAAAAACGAAAAATATTTAATTAATTACCATAACAGGAGCTTTAAAAGAAATAAAGCTTAAGAAAAGATCAATAAAATTAATTGGCTCGGCAGTTTTGCAATATGGCAATATGGCGGCAGAGAGCATGAAGTTTAATAATTACAAAGAAACAATAAATAATATTAATCAACTAGACGTATAACGCCATAGTTTTATTTTTAATTAATTACGAAAAACTTTGTAATTTCCTTTTTAAGCTTATAGAAAAAAATATGTATGCAACGGTACATAATTAGCTCTCAAAGTAGTCGTGCCTGTCATTACAGCGCTCGCAAGCTCACGGTTACTTACCAGTTCAGTTACATAACCTCGCAAGGCCCACCGTACTACAAACAGCCAGTTTTTTGTCAGTGGGACTTCGACTCTACCATCAAGGCAATAAAGTTCTATTACGATTGTTCGAAAATGCCATTTTCAATTTATGAAGAAAGGGTAATAAACTTTATTCCCAGTGCAATATTGCAGTTCAAATTAAAATGCTTTAATAATGTATATCCTATTGCACACTGGGCCTTACGAGGATAAATGTGACGATATCTATGAAAAGGGACCTTATTGTCGATGGCGCTTCCGCCATTATTAAAGATGCTCCGATATAAATTCAACGTCGCGTGACGCAGTGCGGCGTAAGCGCCATCGACATCGATAATCCCACAAATAACTATTAGATAGATAAAAACCCCCGTTATAACGGTGACCCCTTTTTTCAGAGCTGATATCTCTAAAGCGGCGGATTTTTCATGAAACTTAGCTCAGAATCACCGCTAGAAAACCTGCATTCAAATAATTAAAACCACATCCAAATCGGTTCACCCGTTTAAGAGCTACAATGCCACAGAGAGACACATATACTTTTCCGTCGGGGGTTGATAAAACAAGATACAATGGAATTTACTTGTGAAGTTTGTTTTCGACATCGTATACAAATTGGAGAAATACTGGATAAGCGCCGAATCTTAAGTACCCGAAACCGACGTGCATGCATGACTCGATGTATGAATGTGGAAGAAGCGAAAGAGATTTGTCAGGATCGTAGCAGGTGGAAAGAAGTGGTCTCTGGGAAACAGGCGTGATTTAATGTATGTGTATGCAATGATATTTTATATTAAGATACGTCATCTGCGCGCAAAAGCGTTCCTCGAAAAGGAAGGTAATTGCCTTACTATCGTTCAGTCGCGCCGTGGCCGCTGACACGCACGCGTCAAAAACAGTAAAGTTTTATTACCGAAACGCAACAAATATAAGTCATAAAAAATCCCGTCTTATGTTTTTCGAACTATAAAAGGAAGAAAGGATGCCTCATTTCATTCGTAAGTACCTAAAAAAAATTGTTTTACATCGCCATACATTGTTTAATTTGCACCGGTGGCGTCACTGTAACCTGTGAAACATGAGATACACAATTAGATATCGCATGAGTGCGATAAAGACGGGTAGCTATATGGCAGCCATGAGCGGGCACGCCGTTCATTCGGGTACGCAATTTGAAACAACTATTTATCTCTTTCTAACAATAGCGTTCGCTACGAATTGCCGTCTTTGTCTGTAGAAATATGGCAACGTAGCAACTGTCAGTAATTGGCGACGGTTTTCGAATGCGTTTAGTATGAGCATAACGAATCTAAATATAAAATATCATTGTGTGTACGTATACTTACCCACATATGTTTTATACGGTTACCGGAATTGTTAAATTCCTTATCACAGATAGAACAAGCGTATTTTCTCGGCTCTTTTCTCGTCTTGGAATACGCGAGCGTGCAATTGCTGTGGTTGTTCCTCTTTAAATGCTGTATGAGGTCAGTTTTCTGGTCGTATTTCTTGTTGCAATGGTGGCATCGGAAGAGCTTTGAACCGGAGTGCGTTAACATGTGTTCTTTAAGGACGTTGGTACTCTGTTGAAAATAAATATATTAAATGAGGATTTAAATAAAAGAAGAAACTGGCTGATCGATCAACGCACAGCCGAAACCGCTGGGCCTAGGAATTTTAAATAATAATCGGCAAAAATTTATGGAACCCAACCCAATCACCAAGGATGGGAAAAACGACCGTCATTTTGAAAACATAACCCTGTTCCGTATAGCAGAGACTTCCTTGATATTAATTAAAAATATTATTAGGTATTTTATAGATTTATTATACAATAATTTATATGTACTTAGCGACAATTTTATTAATGAATGACACCGAAATGTTAATTAGAAAACACAAACACACATACAAACAGTAAACCAATGTCAACGATTGCCCCAATGTCCTCCGTAAACTGTGAACAAACTTTTTCGACTCATAAATAGGTCCTAAATTCACGTCGTTATGGATTAACAGGCGAAAATTTAAAAAAAAAGACATTCTTTTTGATTGGTGAAAGTGTTTTTTTCCCATAACCATTATGGTTTTATTCATTAGTAATATTGTTGCTGAATACATATAAATAATGGTATAATAAATGTAAAATACCTAATAATATTTTTAATTAACATCAGAAGGAAGTCTCTCCTGTACGGAACAGGGTTATGTTTTCAAAATGACGGGCGTTTTTCCGATCCTTGCCAATCACCAATAGAATTATAACGTATGTAGTCTTATTGATCCCAATATTCTCGGTTATTGTTATTATGACGACTAGACTGTGAAGGCTGGGAGAATCGAGATATTTTGTTAACCCCCGACGCAAAAAAGAGGGGAGTGTTTGTTTAAACGGGGACTACTCTGGAACTACTCGTCGGATTGGAATAAATCTTTTTGTACATGATAGCCAGTTTCATGAGGAATAGTTTATTGTAAAAAATCGGTCAAGCGTGAGTCGGATATACGGGAAATAGTATTGCAACGCATGCGCGGCACAGCTAGTGTAGTAATAAACATTGTGTGTGTGTGAATATTTGCAGGCTGATAACTCTCTTCTCCAGGTTTTTGTAGTTTGTCCCCGTATTAGAAAATGAAGCTTATGTAACTAGCTTTCACGCAGTATGCATGAGATTTGTATTGGTTGTATGGGCCAATTTGCCCATCATTCTTTGGAGGGAATGTTACTTGGATACATGCTACGAAGGGATTTTTGGAAATTAATCCCCTAAGGGGTTTAATAGGAGGATTAGCGGGATTTCTTACATATTCCAAACTTTATTTGTAGAACTAATAACCAAACACCGGGTTGACGGGGGCAAAAATGTACCAGTGCTAGTGATTCACTAAATGTCGACTAAGTTTATCGACATCGATAAAAACCATTTTTAATCATCATTATCATAAATAATGGCCAAGTTTGAATACCTTTTAATTATGTGCAAACCTCTTTTATTTATACTTATCGCAACTACAACCATTGAAATTACATTGAATTAAAAGTTAATTCAGTACAACAATTTTCGGGAGCCCTTTGTTTCCCATAATTTTATTGGTCATAATGTAATTGTTGACATAATTTTTGATAGTCATAATTTTTTATATAGCTGGAACTGTAAACTTTTCAGTAGTTCTGAAATATCTAACGTGTAGACAAGGCTAGGTTAGGTTAGGTTTGATTTATAAAAATCCTGAAAAAGTAACAGTTTCTTTAATAAAACACGTTATGACTTGCGATGATTATGACCTAACACATTATGACTAAAAATCATTATGTCAGTCAATATAGACCCCAATATTTTTTAGCATTCCGACGAGTTGAGAACCTTTTTGTTTTTAAGTCAGTTAAAAATGCGTCGAAGGAAAAAAGATGCAATATTAAGGTACTACTTACCGTTGCAAGAATTGTAAGATCCATATATATGTCACGAAAAAAGTTGTCGATAAACTTAGTCGATATTTAACGAAGCACTAGCACTGGTACATTTTTGCCCCCGTCAATCCGGTGTATGCTAATAACGCTAATTAAAAAAAATAGGAAATCGCAATGGCAGTACCTGGAAGATACGTCCGCACTGGTCGCATATAATGGTCTCGCTTTTTCCGGAAAACTGTGTCCGGATCTTACCCGGGTGCATGAACCGGATGTGCTGCGCGTACAAACGGAAATCCGGAAACTCACTACCGCACTGCCAACAGAACAATACGTGTTAAAATTCTTTTTTATGCGAGCGCACAGGATACCTGATGGTAGGTGGCATCTGATAACCAGATACATATAATTATGCATTCTTAAGACTGCAATCCTACGACTGAAAACGCGTTGCCAACCCTGAGGACTAAGATGGAATACCTCTACGCTAGTAATGTCCCCGGTTGTGTTATCCCCACACCGGAACACAATGCTCTGCTGCTTGGTGGTGGGTTAGGATAAGATGGTGGTAGCACTCCGGACGGACCTGTACACGGTCCTATCACCAATATTAAATCGCCGTCTTAGGATTGCAGTCTCAAGAGATCAAATGTCTCAGACGCCACTTACCATTATTGTTCAAAAAAAATTTACAATTACTTGTAAGTTGTACCTTACCATAACTTATTGGTAAAACAAAATTGTAATCGAAAACACTTAACAATTTTAAAGTTTTATTAAACAGAGTTTAATCGTCTTACAATTTACAAATATTTAGCAGTGTTCCTTTTACAATTTTATCAAGCGGCGTTTTACCGTACAATTCTACAATTGTGTCGCAATTTTACAATTTTGTCGGATTGTAACGTTCATTAGATAGGACCCAACCCCGTATTTCACCATTCTGACAAGTGACAGGCGACATTTCAGTATACATTGCGCAGCTGATATCAATCCCAGCGAAGTGAAAGCTTGTTAACTTTGTAACTTATAGCGAATTGTCACCTGTCACCTGTCACTGTCAAGACGGTGAAATAGGGCCCAGGTGGCCTATGCGCTACTACGAGTAAACATACGTGTTCGCAGGAAACTACTTCCTCGTTTCCGCTCGTGCCGTCCTTGTCAGCCGCGTCGCACGAGTCTATCTCCGGTATCCTTCCCACGATTTTCTGTGACCTCCAGTTTCTATCGAGCACGTTAGGGTCGTTCCGAATTTGATTTCTAATGAGTAATTGAAGGTTAGGTTAGGTTAGGTTAAGTTCAAAGTGTATTATGAAATATTTTTAGGACTTCTCCGGTAAAACACTTACAAATCGTACTTGTCGCTGTGTCGTGACGAAAACTCCAGATGTCTGTCGTGAGCCTCGTCCGAGAAGAACGTCACGTCACACGTCTTACAGTACGGGCCTCCCAGTGGTATCTATACAAAAAATGGGGGGGGGGATAAAAGATATTTAGTACAACAGTAAATTTAATCTGTCTTAAACCAGGTTGAAGCTTTTTTATTTGCATTATTAAAAACCGAAGAGTTTCGTGGGGGGACGAGAGTTTAAGCCTGGTCAAAAACGAGAAACTTTATTAAAAATTTTAGATTTTAGATTGACATTTAAATTATCATTTATTTAGCATGACGTAACATAATTGAATTTAATCTATGTTTGTAATTAATATCCGTAATATAAGGCAAGGTGACTTTTTTATTAGGTAGGTAACGGATGTATTTATATTTCTATTTTCTATTACTTGACCTATAATATGTACGCCTATTAACAGGTGGAAAGTGGATGAAGCTAATTTATTATTTAAGACCTACTTTGTACACCTACCCACTTTTAACAAATAAATATTTTGATTTAATTTAAAAAAAACGTACGTTTTCATCAGCAAACCGGTGGATGGTGTTCTTATGAATGGCAACCCCGCGAGCACTCAGGAAGGTGTACCCACACAGCTCGCAGATGAAGTCGGCGCGGTGCTTCCATCTTAAATGACCCACATATGTGGATCGAGAGCTGAAAATAAAGTATTTAATATAATACAGTTGCTCGAAAAGGGGTACTTTTTGTAGTTGGATTTTCCCACAAATTTTTTTTTACCCTTAATTATTCAAACTGCACTGAAATATTTTATCAGACTAAGAATTAAACAAAATTGTCTCTTTTAATTACTGTTCTATTTTTGTTTCATTGTCATTTTTACGCAATGTATTAAAAAACATCGTTTGATACACGTGCGGAACTGTCATTTTTGACAATTGTAAACTGACATACTTACTTTCCGCACTTGCATCAAAATGTACTATTACCAAATAATAGATCGCCTAGACCAGGAAAACTGTCTTATTAGATTTCCTTTGGTAATTTTTGAGGCAAAGCCAAATTTCCGGTCAAGTGCGAGTTGTTTTCTCATTTCATTAATTGACAGCTGCAACTTTTTAAAAAGATGTTCTCCAAAAAATCATGCTTATAAAATAAATAAAATAAATAAAATGCATTTATTTCAGACATCATAGTCCATATATTGTTAGTATTACATAAAACTTAAATAACTATGTTAGTACGTAAACTTAAATGAAGGGAGGACCAGTGCCTGATCAGGCCACTGTCCCATCTCTCAGCGACGACGTTCAGGAGCCGGTGGCGGCTAGCACGCACCCTGCAGAGCGTGGGAACCGTCCACGCGCGCGCCCGCGAACATCCCCGAGGCACTGCAGTATCGCGGCAGCCGCAACAGAACCCTGAACGCGTCGTTGTATTGGACCCGCAGGGCATTGAGCGACCGCTGCGTGTACCTCGTCCACAAGCTGCAGATATACATCGATGTACAGTAAGCTCGAAATAGTGTTATTTTGACCTGAGCTGTACACCGACTGAACCTGCGAGCTATCATATTGGCTCTAATCGGCAATGCCCTGCGTTCTATGTCTGCGTCATCACGCAGATCGTCAGTAATCAGGTGCCCAAGATATTTAAATGAGTTTACCCTATTCAGGTTTATTATAAAGGTTTGTCTCAAGAGCATACAATTTATTGAATATTATCAGTTTGCTGCGCCCGCAATCGACTAGTGGTCGGAATGACGTCACTTTGTTTGTAACCACGTTTTTTTTATGGCTAGCTCTAGCTGTGACGCCTTTGACGTAGCAAAGACCATGTGGCGTTTAAACTCTTTAGACATTAGCAGAAATTTTGTTTATTTATTTTTTCATTAAATTTTAATTTTGATTTTTTCTATTTTAGACCTGCTATCAGTCGCCTAGACTATGATCAGGTGGGTTGTAGTTCATGAGGGTTTGGCGAGTCAGGGCCACTGCCCCAGCTCGCCTCAGTCAGGCAGCACATTGGCTCTCTTTAGTCTCTGCACTGGATTTGGCTGTAGTAGCTTGTGGGATAGAGGGTTTGGATGACTGGTCAATCGGACTTTATACTTCGTTTAGTAACACATTGCTTCTTCTTCTACTGTTGACATTTCTAGGTAATTGTGTATTTCTGTGTTGCGAGCGTACCAAGGCGCACTAGATATGACTCTCAGGATGTTGTTTTGAGCTCGTTGTATACATAGAGTGTTACTCTTGCTGGCAGATGACCACAGCTGAATGCCGTAAGTCCAGATGGGTTTGATGACAGAGCAGTATACCCTCAGTTTATTGCTTAGGGATAAAGTGGACTGTCTTCCAAGAAGCCAAAGTAGATTTTTAAACCTAAAGTTAATCTCGTCGCGCTTCTTTTTTATGTGGTCCTTCCAAGTCATCCTTCGGTCTAGATGGAAGCCCAGATATTTGACACAATCAGTTTGTGGTAGAGTGTCAACCCCTAGGTTGACAGGGGGGCAAGTTTCACGTCTAAGTGTAAAGGTTATATGGTGGGACTTGGGGGCACTTGCTCTTATGCGCCACTCTGTTAGCCAAGCGTTGGTGTCATTAAGTTGGACTTGCAGTAATCTGCTGGCCTCTGTTTCATTGCGGCTACAGACAAGGAAATTAAATAATAAAAATTGTTTGCTATAAAGCATAATGTTTTTAGAACATCTTAAAAAAAGTTGCAGATGTCAATTGTCAAAAAAGGTTCTAACGTGAAACCATACATTCAAAATTTCAAACCATCTGCACTTACTCGAATTCGCAGGGGCAGTGCGGGCACTGGAACGTCACGCCTTTGTGCCGAGCCTGGTGGTCGCGGGCGGTATTCCTAAAAAAAAAATATTTTCACAACACTGCTCGGAAATATGGCCATAGATGGTCTTGTTTGGGGTCACAAAACGTCACTTATAAGGACAGACCAAGAATGTTTTTGTCGGCGTGTTTGCTGATTGGTCGAGAACATTGTTGTCCAACTTTAAGAACCAATGAAAATCAATCAATAAATTTTTGTGTCATAGCTCCTTAAAATGAAAAATTTAAATCGTCCAATCAGAACACACCATTTTGTGTTGTAAAATATTAGGTGTATTTTTGCTAAAAGATACACAGACTAAAAACTATGTCACTGCTTTTTTTTTTTAATGTAATTCTAACTTGGCCCCTAATCTCGAACCACTAGAGATGAAATTACATGGGAGATATGGCGAAACAAATACAATTTTATATGGAGTTGACATTTTCATCTCGCATGTTAGTTTATTAATCTCGAGTGCCACGAGAATAGAGGTCCAGATGAAAAAAAGTGATCTATGGTAAAATTGGCGGTGATGTCACATTAACATGAATTAAAATTTGAGTTTTGAATATGAATTTTTATTTTATTTCCTCTCAGTAGTTGTGAAAAGCACTATGTCTGCCTCGGTAGAAAGTGCAATTTATGGACTCGTACACTAGAGGGCCTCAGCTACGTTTCGGCCCTCTATATGACTCGTCCAAAAATTTCGTACTTTCTATCCTCTGCAACAATGTACAATAGTAACCTTTTCAACGCCTTACCTTACCTACAAAATGTGTTACACACGCCAAACAAGTTTGCTATGCTATGCAAATTACAACTTAATTCATACGAAACAAAGTTTCTTTTAATTACCCGACTGCCGAAGGAGGAGGGTAATGTGTTTCACAGCCTATATATGTATGTTTGTTCCTTTGTGGCACTATAAAAACTTAACCCGTTGTCCGATGTTGATGATTCTTATGTCGATCGATTTATCTTAACCTTTTGAACGCCATACGTCGAATACAAAATGTGCCACCCACACGCCAAACATGTTTGCTATGCTATGCAAATTGCACCTTATTGCTACCAAACAAAGTCTCTTTTAATCTTGAACTCTTGTCGGTTGTAGCCGACGTGGCGTCAGTGGCACGACTTTTAGTTGACGGCCAGAGCCGACTGTGGCGTTGAAAAGGTTAATCTGGTGAGTGTCACTGAAGATATGACAGTAATCAAAATTTAATATGGCGGCAACCGGACGCCATATTGTGCAAATTAAAAAAAAAGTCGACCAAGTATGACAAGTGGGGTATCATTGAATACGGATTTAAAAATCATCTTTAGGTTTCTTTCATCATTTTTCATTTTGAATGATCATTTAGGGTTTATAACGATTTCAAGTTGGTTAGCAACAGTCGGGTTTTGAAAGCTTGCTTTTTGTTAAGGTTATTGAGTTATCTTGAACTCGTGACGGCTGTGGCCGTCGTGGCGATAGTCGTAAGACTTTCAGTTGACGGCCAGAGCTGACAGTGGCGTTGAAAAGTCTACGCAAAACACCCACTTGGGACATGCACGTGGTCAAGCTGTGTGAAAAAAAAATATGGAAATATTTATTCAATAAATTGGCTACATGACTCTTTTACACGTCGGTAATATGGAGTGAATCTACTAGCGTCTGTGAGTCTGTCTCTCTCTCTCTCTCTCTCTCTATGCGTGTGTGTATGTGTTTGTGTTTGTGTGTGTGCAGTGGCGTGCCTAGGGTTTCAGGATAGGGCAAGCCGAGAGATATGATTTTGTAGTTTTTAAAGTTATTGCGGATAAATGTCTCAATTCGCTTTTTACCAAAATTACTAAAATCGTTCGTGTCTTATTGCAAATAAAATTCATATGCCTTTTAATCGTGTCAGCTAAGTTATTTGATTTTTCATAATCAGATAGGTATATTCCAAACTTTATGTCGTTCGATAATAATATACAACAGCAGCAATATTGTGTTTTTTACACAGATCTAGGTATTAAACATTAAACCGTCTTTTACTTATGCGAGAAATGAGAAATAGGTACTGAAAATCTGATGTTTTATCAGCAAAGTTGAAAGAGTTTACCTTTCACTCGCCAAACAAAATTTTTGCAGTTTAAATAATCACAATCACAAGATTCACAAGGGAATACATCCTCCATTGCCAATCCAATTGAACAACACAACAAACAAAATACTTAGTGACCGCAGTTGACTCAAACAAAGCAATTCACAATTCACAACAAATAAAACAAGTAAAATTATTGAAGTAAGTAAGCAAGCAAAGAAATAGAAGTGAAGTCGGCCGTCAACGCGGCTCAACACGCGCATGCGCGAATTTCGCATTTTACTCGACTCGGGTACAACTTCAGACGCAAGCAGGGCTTAAAATCTCGTACTATTTGCTATATGAACCTATGAATAGTTATATCTCATTATAAGGCAGTTCTAATGCGTAAGAAAGAGATATACCGGTTAAGATAGAAGCCCCCCTGCAAGCCACCGCGTGCGAGCGGGATGACTAGCCGTGTCTCAAGCGAGTTCGGGTCGTCGCAGCGTGCAGCAGTGCTGCCAGCCGTGCGGCAGCGGAGCGAGATCAAATTCGGTACTACGCTGCTGTTGCATTATTTGAAAATTTTAATGAGAGCGCGAATTGAAATAGTTCGTGATCGTGACCTTTGATTTTTGATCGTTGTTATATTTGTAAGGCAAGCCCGGCTTTTGGGCTTGTATGGCAGTACCGCCACTGTGTGTGTGTGTGCGTGTGTGTGCGTGCGCGCGTGTGTGTGTGTGTGTGCGCGTGCGTGTGTGTATGTGCGTGCGTACAGGATTACGCGCGTGCATGTGTGTGTGTCTGTCTCTCTCTCTCTCTATCTCTCTCTCTCTCTGTGTGTGTATGCGTGTGCGTGTGTGTGTGCGTGTGTGCGTGCGTGCGTGCATGCGTGTGTATGTGCGTGCGTACATGATTACGCGCGTGCGTTTGTGTGTGTATGTGTGTGCGTGCGTGCGTCTGCGTGTTAGCGTGCGTGTGTGTGTGTACCTGTTCTGAGTGACGAAGGAGCACTGGTTGCAGCTGTACCGGCGCGAGTGGAACGCGGCCAGGTGCCGCTGCAGCGCGAGCGCGCTCTTCTGCCTCCTCGCGCAGATGCCACACTCGAACGCGCCCGCCAGCTGGAAACGAGTCAATCCTTATTTGAATCATAAACTAGTGGACGGAGTAGAATTAGTTTCCTGCCCTTCCCCCTATTTAAACCACATACATATTTCTAATGCCGCATAAGCCGAATAACGAATAGCGAATAGCGAAGTGTAGTGCCGGCATTACACTTACTCACTTATTTTATACACTGGTAAACATCTTGGCCTGATTGTGCAAAATGTGGTTACAGAATTAACAACATGTCTTTAGAGTTATAGCTATAGCTATTCAAAAAATGTTTTTGTCAACTGTTTGTTACATGAATCAGCTTTTGTTGAAACTGTGAATAAAGTCATAAATATTCCATATTAAGTGACAAACATCCAAACTTCCGCATTAGTAAAATGAGACAATATTACCTCGCTGTGTCTCGCCACGTGTGCCTCGTATCGGCCGCGGCGGCGGAACCCGAGCCCGCACACGGCGCACCTGTTGAGATTGTAACAATAGAGATCTAAAGCTTACTATGGGGTCGAGGGGATGTCCCTCAGAATCCCTAATCACGTTTGTCCTAATTTTCATTTGCCCTAAACTGGTTTTCAGCTGAGTCAGGCTACTTTTTAAGTTTTCCAATTATATGTGCGGTTCGAAGTTAATGTTGTATTATAACAACACTAAAAAGTTTTAAAATGTAAGCGGAAATGGCTTTAGGATAAACGAAAATTCGGACAAACGATGCATTACGACAAATGATGATTAGGGATTCCATAGGGGAACCGGGTCGAGGAGTATGTATAAGTTTCTGTCAAAAATTTCATTTAAGTAATGTAAGAAAAACCATTATTGTCCGCTGCTTTAACTATTTAAATTTGCTTACTAACATTACACTGGCAAAGCACACACTGCCAACCACAACTATTACTATTATAGACTCTGTAACCATACTTGCGACGTAAAAAAAAAATCTGATACTGTATTTATGTGCGGTTAAACATGGTGCTCGAATAGCTATGTTCAAATGGCACATTTAAAAAATAAAAAAGCAGCAATACATCATTAATGTGCCCGGAAAAACAATACATTTCACTTAAAACTGTCCCAATATGTCTAATATTACGTCTACCCCAAACTCGTCCAGCAGTCTCTTACTTCACGGCCTCTGCAGTAATGTACTATTTTGGGACAAGTTTTTGTTGCCTACTGTACATTTTTTGCAGTCATTTGCGTGTTATTGAAAAAAATATTTAAATTCGGGTTTTTTCAGAGGTCTATTGGGGCGTAAACTGCCTGGGTAAGGGCGGTTGCTGGATTCCTTAACTCATATTCGTCCAGCAATGACTTTCTTCCCGGTGTCTACGACAATATACCTGTAGCTGGCGTTCCGTTGCCGCGCCGCGCCGCGCCGCCGCCGCACGTCGTCGAGCTGCTCCTGCAGCCCCAGCGCGGTGACGGTGAACATGGACTCGTCCAGGAGTTTGGATCTGGAATGAGGATACGTTGACAAAATGCTTAATGGGCCATTTTTTGCGATATTACGGCACCACAGACTACTTAGAGAAACTGCGGCGGTACTACAACAATGGCATTTGGTAAATAAAATTCAAATTCTTATACTTCATTGTTCAAAACTTTTAAAGAAAAGAAATGTGTAAAAACCACTAAAATATTAAATAAATAAACTTAACAAATTTATTAATCACGAAGAAACGACAAAACAATAAAAAAAAAAACAACTAGGCTGTATGTCAATGAAGCCATAGTTTTCCCCTGTGGTCGACTGGTCGCTGTCAATTTAGAACCCACCTGTAAGAACTAAACGAATCACGACAAACTTTGTAGTTTCCTTTTTAAGCTTGTAGAAAAAAACATGTATGCAACTGTACATAATTAGCTCTTAAGGTGCAGCGGTTTAGGTGGTGCGTTTTCTTTCAGCCATCCATGAAGATTAAAACAAGCAAAAGTTCAAAACAAACAATCCATAGAAGGGTTTTAAATGCGCGCTAGCGACCCGCCCTCGCTTCGCTTCGGTTTATGTGAGTTTTTTGTAACACCCGTACATAAACCAGAATAAGTTATAACCTTCTGTGAAATATAATCTAACTCACGGCGAAAACCCTATTAAAATCGGTTGCGTAATTAGAAATCTAAACGTACAAACAGAAACAGACGCCGGGAATTGACTTTGTTTTGTAGTTAGTTTTTTAATAAAATGGCTAAGATGGGCGACTGTACTTATACGATATATCACTAGTGGATCAATAATAGTACATTATTGCGTAGGCATGGAAGTAGGCAATTGCGGGCCGAGTATTGGTTTAAACGAAGCCCGCAATTGCTGTTCCTGCCGAGGCAAATATAGTGCTTTTCTCAAAAATCGCCAGACAAAATTTGTGTTGGAGTAAGATCTTCATCGCTTGAACAAATTTTTTAAATTGCATACAAACAGAAACTTCATGTGAAAAAACCATCACTCTTTAGGTACCGCCTTTTGTTTATGACAAGGAGAAACGCAAGCTTTGTTTTTAAAAAAACATAATCTGTTCCAGGCACAGATAAAAAAGTTATGTTTCGAAGAAAATTTGGATGTATAAGACTTGTGCCATCATTTTATTATGGGCTTTTTCACTTTAAAAAAAGTTACAAGGTAGATAGTAATAGAATTCGTATGCAACATTGCGGGCTTGTGTAGCGAGCACGCAATGTTTTTTTTTTAATTTGAGTACTGTCAGTAAACTATGTACTTCGCGTCTCATTATGTAGATAGTAATGTCAACATTCCAGAACATTTTTGAGAAAAATAACTTACTCATCTATAGCTGTTTTCTTTTTTTTCGGCTTCTTCTTAGCACTTTCCTTATTTGGTGATTCTACTTTCATGCTCAATTTAACTTTCTTAAAATTTGATTTGTCTTTGACATCTTCATTTCTATCGTTCGAATCATTTTGTTCATCATCATCATCATATTTGTTAACTTGCATTTTATTTTCATTTAAAACTCTACATTTATCATTTTCGCTATCTTCATTTCTATCGTTCGAATCATTTTGTTCATCATCATCTTCATCTTTGATGTTAACTTGCATTTTGTTTTCATCTAAAACTCTAGATTTATCATTTTCGCTACCTTCCTGCTCATCTTCAATGTCTTCAGCTTCATCACTGACTGCTGCATACTCATACTCATTATTCAAATCATTATTAATTTCATTTTTTTCTTCAACTACATTTGACTCCTCTAAATACTCCTCTTGAAAATCATCTTCTTCATAGATCTCTTTTTCTTCTATTTGCATATCGTCGATGTCCGCCTTGTCTAAAATGTCCTCTTCGATGTACATGTCGCAGTCATTGGGCTCGTTGTAATGGAGAGACAGGTTCGATTCCAGGTCGTTTTCAGAGCGATTTATTAAGTTTATATGGTGTAGTGTTATCTGAAGAAAAAAATTATAATTTTAATATTTATTTATTTATTTATTTATTTATTTATGTAACTTACATAACTCATATGACATCTTTCCACTAAGTTAAAATAGACAGTTGTAGGTATTTAAATCGATGCCCGAGTGCCAGTAAGCTACCCTCCGTACTAGTAAAACTGTGTGACGGCAGGTATAGCCCTCCTCTCCTCAAGCTCAATCTTTACAGTCTTTAATTAAATACGAGTATACTATTGATATCATAAAGGTAAGTCAGAGTGGTAGTAAAGTTGTCAGGTTACATTATAGCTTATTTTACAGTCTAGTCTATAAATATCAACAAAAGGTATCTAACTAAACCTTAGTATGAGGATAATATTGCATGCGAATGTATGGTGAATGAACAAAAGTATTTGATTAAGTGGCTGTACAGGTGTATGTGAAAGTGTAAGAGTGTTAGTGTATGATTATAAGTGTTGTTAACTATGAAGAACTAATGCCATAGTCCTTTGCGTCATGACAAAAGAGGCAACGAATAGAATTAGGAATAGAAATCAGACTGCTACCGAACAATGTCCAGTAAGTGTTCAGTACCATCGTAATCAAGAGGTTTGAGGTAGGCAATTACTGCTCGTTTACATTCCATCCCAGTAAGGCCATTCAAGGGTATATGTTTAGATAGCCTATTGAAAAGGTAAGGGCCAAGGAAGTAAGAAAAACCGTGTGCAAACTTTGTTTTGCAGAATGGTACGGTGTAGACGATATCCCTTCTTCTCTGCTGGTAGGTGATGGTACTAGGTTTGCGATGTTGATGTTCTATTAAGTTTTTGATATATAATTTTCGCACTGACAGAACATCAAATTCGGCGTACAGCTTAGATGTTGCATAGGAGTAATCTCTAAAACATGTTTCTTTTAAAAGTGCTCTTTGGGCTCTCTCCAAACATGCGTGTTGGCATGCATGCGTCAACGTCTATAACGGTATCTATGATGTGTTTAAAGTTCTGTACCCAAAGGGTGGCAAACAGGACCTCATTACTGAGCCTTCGCGGTCCGTCTGTCCGTCCGTCCGTCCCCAGCTTTAAGGCCCAGCCACACCGCTTGCGTGACGTGCACGTTCACGTGCGCGTTCGCTTTCCACTGCGTTGTATAGTGACATGTCGTAATGAGAATTCATACTATACAACGCAGTGGAAAGCAAACGCGCACGTGCACGTGCACGTCACGCAAGCGGTGTGGCTGGGCCTTTTAAACCGTACTATAGGGTCGAGGATTATCTAACAGACAAAATGCATGGCCTAAACCCGAAACTTAGTCAATAATTATGTGTTCAAATGAAAAATCTTTATCCTGACTAGGGGACACCGTTGATGTAGGAAAACATATCGAAACTTTTATGTGCTCGTCTTGCACCGTCCCATATGCACTAAGTAGGTGTTTTTTTTTCCTTTTCTCCCTCTATCTCCCCCGTAAGATTTTTTGCATGTTTTCCTGCTGACCTACGCATGTTATTTGATATTATATTTAATTGAATATTTATAGCTTATATAATGCTAGACTAAGTAGTACCATTGTAATATAAAATATGTTAAAAAAATGACTGACTGCTGAGTTTCTTGCGGCGTTTCTTCTCAGCAGTGGTCTTCTCTTGGGAAGCGCTGGTAGATTCTTGACGTATAAAAGTGCCCGTGCGGCCTACTTACTGAATAAATTTCATTTATCTTATCTTTTTATCTTTTTTTGTATCCGTGACCGTTTTTAAAGAATGTGTTATTACAGGTGTTACTAAATAATCACAAAATATTTTTCCTAATTTTATAAACACATATTTCAAAATTTGCTATTCCGAATTTGAGTTTAACGAAGTATCAAAATCACGATCGTTTTATTTCCGAATTATGTAACATATACTATACTATCCTGATTATCATATTTACGACAAAATGGAAATGGAACACCGATTTTTAAATTTCCGAATTTTCCTTTTGCGAATTCCGAACTTCATACCAAAATCTTTGCTTGTATATATTTCTAGTCTATGTATCTAATTTCAACAAAAAAATATGAATTCTCGAGCTCGCAGATCGATGCTGCGGCACGCTCGAGCCTGGACGGAACAGTACCGAACGATGTATGCTTCAATTAGGTTTCGGTATGATCTACTGTTTTTTCATAATTCCGAAATTTCATAATACCGATCTGGGTTATGAATATTCGGCATTGTGAAATTCGGAATTAATCATTCCGGGGAAAGGTAATTCGTGATTATCAATACTTGTACAAATAATATTCGGAAAAATAAGACTGTAAATGTTTTGCCAACCCTGAGGGCTAAGATGGAATGCCTCTACACTAGTAATGTCCCCTGTTGTGTTATCCCCACACCGGAACACAATGCTCTGCTGCTTGGTGGTGGGTTAGGATAAGATGGTGGTAGCGATGCGGACGGATCCTGCCGCCCACTGAAGGAAACATAATGATGAAGGAGGTAGTACCAGGGGGGACTTCACTAGGGGACACCGTTGATGTAGGAAAACATATCGAAACTTTTTTGTGGTCGTCTCCCACCATCTTATAGACACATAAGTATGTGTTTTTTTTTTCTCTCTATCACTTCCGTAAGATTCTTAATTGGCATGTTTTCCTGCTGAACTACGCATGTTATTTGATACTATATTTAATTTAATATTTATAGGTTTATATAATGCTAGACTAATGTAAGTAGTACCATTGTAATAAGAAATATGTTTAAAAAATGACTGACTGCTGAGTTTCTTGCGGCGTTTCTTCTCAGCAGTGGCCTTCTCTTGGGAAGCGCTGGTAGATTCTTTACGTGTGAAAGTGCCCGTGCGGCCTACTTACTGAATAAATTTATTTTATCTTTTATATTTTATCTTTTATCAGTTTAGGCATACTCGGCTGTCGAGCCGCGACTCAACGATAAACGAAATAGGTTGCGAGTCGCAGTTTCCCGTCGTCATAGCAACGCCACTTATTGTAGACAGCGTGCAGCGGCGATCGTTCTTTGCTTCTCTGCATGTTTATTGGGTGACGCGAACACATTGACAACCTTAGCGTACACGAAAGAGCACGTGTTATACGTCAGAGAGAGGAATCATTCACAAACACCGGTATTGTTCGAGAGTGATCCTTCTGTACGTTAATATTATTACCTACTCTGTGGTGGTACTCACGTAAGGGGTGGTGTGCAGCAACTGCGTCAACAGCTGGTGGGATTTGATGGCTCTGTTCCTGAGTCGGGAGCCAGCGAGCAGCCTCGCGGCGCACTCCCAGCACAGCTTCTCGGGTAGCTTGTCCTTCAGGTTGTCCTCTTCTATCTGTGGCAAGACAAAACAATTAATAAACAGATATGTACATATTTTAAAAAAAAAATGCTGCCTTTTGTGGGTCCGTCTCCATACCGTTCACGCCACCCGACTTAACACTTTCATTGCCAAGCTCTCTGATTTTCATATAAAATGGACTCGCCTAGCGGGTCGGCGGCAATGAAAGTGTTAAGGTAAATATCCTACCAAAGTTCCTTACCCTGAACATAAGGTAATAAAGTATATGACTGTGACCTGTGACTATGTACGAAGAGAGGACAATAGAGAGATCTCTCCAGGCGTGTGCTATGCCTGGGGACCGAAGTCCGTTGGGATGAAGTTGGAAGTGGTATATATGACAACTGAGTAGAGTAACCACAGAATAAACAACAACAGATATAACGTTGTAGTTCAGTTCAAACTTACAATAATTCCACAGACATCGGCATAAATTTGCTGCAGCTCTCGACCCCGAATGCTGTACATCTTCACGTCAGTGGCCAAGCAAATACGACACACCTAAAACCAACATACCTCTATATAAAACACAAAAAATATATTATTACTACTTTTATATTTAAATTAATGGGGCCCATTGATTGAGCAGAAGGGACGTTTCAGAAAAAGCCCGTTTGGCTGTCCACAATGGAGTGTTGGCCCCTACTCTGATGTATGGTAGTGAATGTTGGATGTGGCAGGACAAGCATGAAACTAGTATAAATGCAGTTGTAATACACTCTTTGCCAAGTATGTGTGGTGTGTACTGATTGATAGAGTAAGGAATGAAAAGATCAGAGATAACTGTGGAGTGGAAGTGGAGAAGAAAGATCAGGAAAGCTGACCCCACCACCGTGCTTGGAAGGGGAGAGAGAGAGAGAGAGAGAGAGAGAGAGAGAGAGAGAGAGAGAGAGAGAGAGAGAGAGAGAGAGAGGGAGGGGGGGGGGGGGTTAAAAAGCTACGCTAACCTGAACAACAACAGGCAACGCTCCATCCTTGATCTTCGGCAGTCCACGCTGGGTTACGTAAATATCCTCACTTCTAAAGTGGTCCGAGCAAACTGCACTATTGACCTCCGGCTTGTCAAACACGCCCAGGACTTCTATCCAGACTTTACGGAGCCACCGATCTCTGGGGAACCTGAAATATATTGTTATTTTAGAACAAATAACAAATACCATAGCTAGTAGTTATATACCGAAATAAGTTGTTTATTTTCCTAAATAAAATTTAAGTTGCTATAAAACAAATGGTAAACATTAATAATTATTAAAATAAACCAATGACTCGTGCCGAAGATCTTTCAAAATAATAAAAAAAAACACATTCTATACTAAACAATAAAGTAGAGTAGAAACCAACTGATTACTGATACCTACTTACCTATTAAAAAAAATTATCACAGAAAATATGGCAAATAATGATGTGTAAATATACTTTATTTATTTTATGCAGACCAAGCCACAGGCAAATAGTATTCACGTAAAATAACTAAGTATACCTAATGCATAAGAACTACAGTGTTTTTACTTACTTGTGGAATGTGATCCCATGGCCCTCCCGTAGAGTTTTTGTATCATTGGAACAGTTATTTACGCAGCACTTCATGTCTTGACCGTTTTCAATAACTCCATGTACTTCTTAAGACTTCAGGGATTGCTGACTAAGCATAACATACGTAAGAAATGATTAGCTCAATTGTTTTTATTGTTTTAATCAATTCTTTCCTTTTGCGGTTTATTATCAAAAAATAATTTCTTACCATCCTTAAGGTAACCCAAATTTCAAGTCCCTTGGTCCATCGGTTTTGGCTGTGCATTGTCTGTTTGTCCGTCAGTCAGGTAATCGTGGAAGAATATACAAAGGAACACTCGTGTTTTTTCCATACCACCAATCAAAAAGTGCTTGACTCATTTAATTTCTAGTTACATATTACTTTAGATCACTGTGTGTCTGTAACTGATCATGTAACTGATGTACAATGAACCTCTATTAAAAACGGACCTTATATTTTGTAGGTAATTCGAAACTAGATGACGCATCCATTCATACAAAATTATAAAGTTTATAACTTTGTATGAATGACAAAGCTTTTGTTAAAATTCTTATAAAATGTGAGCAATTTTTTCCACAGAGAAAATTTGTACCTAATTTTATACAATAGTTTAATAGTTAAAAATTAGTGTAACGTCACAAAAACTATTATATAAACCAACTGGGGTTTCAATAGTGGCTTATAATGAACACTTAATACGTGTTATCCTATTTAAGTTTAGGAAAAAAAATACAATAAAATTGTTTAGATACTTTTTGTAGGTTGTCAAAATAGAAAAGTCATATTTTGTAGGCAATTGTGTGGGAAAAACCAAGTGTTTCTAATTTTATATGAATATGTAGAATAATAAAACTAAAGAAAAAGCAGTTAAGATTTAGTTCAGATTGGTTCTCTTTTTTGTCAGGGAAATTGTTCACAGAGTCCCTAGATGCAGGCTCAGCCTAGTTTGGGTCTAAGGCCGGGATAACACCTGTAAGTTATTACGTAAGTTTTGAGACTCAACTATGGGTAAGAGTGAGTGGTAAATATCTGCATCTTATCTCTCTCTTGCATATAGCTTTGTTTCAAAACTTACGTAATAACTTACAGCAGTGGCGGTACTGCCATACAAGCCCAAAAGCCGGGCTTGCCTTACAAATATAACAACGATCAAAAATCAAAGGTCACGATCACGAACTATTTCAATTCGCGCTCTCATTAAATTTTTCAAATAATGCAACAGCAGCGTAGTACCGAATTTGATCGCGCTCCGCCGCCGCACGGCGGGCAGCACTGCTGCGCGCTTCGACGACCCGAACTCGCTTGAGTCACGGCTAGTCATCCCGCTCGCACGCGGTGGCTTGCAGGCGGGCTTCTATCTTAACCGGTATATCTCTTTCTTACGCATTAGAACTGCCTTATAATGAGATATAACTATTTATAGGTTCATATAGCAAATAGTACGAGATTTTAAGCCCTGCATGCGTCTGAAGTTGTACGCGAGTCGAGTAAAATGCGAAATTCGCGCATGCTCGTGTTGAGCCGCGTTGACGGCCGACTTCACTTCTATTTATTTGCTTGCTTACTTCAGTAATTTTACTTGTTTTGTTTGTTGTGAATTGTTTTGTTTGAGTCAACTGCGGTCACTAAGTATTTTGTTTGTTGTGTTGTTCAATTGGATTGGCAATGGAGGAAGTATTCCCTTGTGAATCTTGTGATTGTGATTATTTAAAGTGTGCACAAATTTTGCTTGGCGAGTAAAAGGTAAACTCTTTAAACTTTGCTGATAAAATATCCGATTTTCAGTACCTATTTCTCATTTCTCGCATAAGTAAAAGACAAATAGCATAGGTAAATGTTTAATACCTAGATCAGAGTAAAAAACACAATACTTATTGCTGCTGTTGTAGGTATATTATTATCGAACGACACAAAGTTTGGAATATAGGTACCTATCTGATTATGAAAAATCAAATAACTTAGCTGGCACGATTAAAAGACATATGAATTTCATTTCCAAAAAGACACGAACGATTTTAGTAATTTTGGTAAAAAGCGAATTGAGACATTTATCCACAATAACTTTAAAAACTACAAAATCATATATCTCGGCTTGCCCTATCCTGAAACCCTAGGCACGCCACTGACTTACAGGTGTAATCCCGGCCTAACAGGTATTTTCTTGTATGTAAATTATCAACAAAATTATTTATTCCGATCCATTTCAATTGGATAAGATAAGATAAATTTATTTAGTAGTAAGAAACAGTTTACAAACACAAACTTTGCTATAGTCACCGCACAAGGATTCCCTTTGTTGTGGTCAAAAATTGATTCTTGTTTATAGCACCAACTAGTTTGTTTAGTGCTACATATGTAGAAATGTCTAATAAATTTAGTAAAATACTAGAGCATTTGTTGCAGGAGCAATTTACCGATTGTTATTTTAGCTTGATCATGTATTTTACCCTGAAACATCTATTTTGTTATTTGCCAATATTATTAGTCGCATTTTACCTAACCTAATTGCTTTGAATGTTTTTTAACCATTTGTCCAATGTTCTAAGGCATTTTTTGTGCATATTAAGAAACTATAGTCAGTGAACTTTTTACTGCAAGCTTTTTATTACAATTAACTTCAAAATTAACCCACACGTAAAAACTGCGTTTAAAAATAAAGCTAGTGATATAATGAAAACAGTAAATAACGCGTTCAATACTACCGCAACTTCACTTTTCTGTAGGCCATAAATATAGAAGTAAGTTTTCCCTGGCTATCAGTCGCGAGCTAAAGTTTTAAAAGCTCTGTAGGTACTCGAAGCATAATAGAAAACTGCTGAAACGAATTTCTTTGAAGTTCATCAAATCAGTAAACCAATTTACATACAGAAAAACATACTTACTTGGATATTTTTGTCAGAAATAGCGAACCGACGCTCAAAAAAGAATTAGCAGACAAATACAGAAATACAAAGAGTATAATAATACATATGACAACTACTTCCTATATTTTTCATTGGAATGTTTTTTGAATGAAACGTAAACGTATTGCAGAATTAAATTGTCAAAAGAGCATGTAAATAAAAAGATTAAAAAGGTACTCTACCTGCGGAGAATATAACATAAACACAACCACAGAACACAACTACTTATCAACTGTCAATCCAATTCAATATTGCACTTTTTTTATTATTAGTAAAATAGGCAAAGGTTATTATAACCGTACAGCATTTAAGAGAATAGGCTGTTTTTTATAATAGCGACGTCAAAAGTTATTATATTTCGAGTGAGTCCACAAAATCAGGCCGGGCCTCTGGTTTTTACCGCCTAAAATCTCGGCCTAGTTGTTTTATTTTTATCTCACATAAGCGGGTTTGCCATACTTGAACGTTGTCTCTGAGTGTGTCGCTGTCGTCGCTGAGTGACGGCGTAGTATGGGTGTCTATTACGTGTTATGCCGGCACCACACTTCGCTATTCGCTATTCGTTATGCGGCAGCGCCGTATTTGTTAAAATATTTGCTATCTCGCTTATGCGTTATGCGTGCGAATAAATAAAACATAGACGAATAAACCCTCCACACTTCGTCGAATGTAGGCGCATAAGCCGAATAACGAATAGCGAATAGCGAAGTGTGGTGCCGGCATTACAACATTACAAGTATGGCAAACCCGCTTTCGTGAGACAAAACAACTGTAAACAAAGTAGCGTGACGCATGATTTTGTACGAATTTTAAGAAATTTTAGCTATACTTACTACGGTGCAATACTTACTTATTTCAGAAAATAAGAAAGGATTGAATAACAAGATATTTTGGTTTTTTTGACATTATAGGTAGAAGGTCGCGTCAATTTGGCTGATTTGTACATACATTAATATTTAGATATTGTTAGAAGACGATTACAGAAAAGAAAGTACTTTCACAAAATTCCAGACCGTAAAATTGATAATTTTAATCGGTATTCCTGAAAACGAGGCATTTCAGAATACTGTTTCGTGGGCGTTTTGACATACGCGCTCATTCCAGCGTGTTCGCTCAAACCAGGGGCCTGTTTTATAAAGGTACAAATTACAATTTACAGGTTACAAGTTTCCATTTGACACAACCTCGACCAATGACGACCAGAGGCCCGTTTCACGAAGCTACAAGTTACATATTACAAGCGGAAGTCTCTTTCTAACTCCTTTTGCTAGAAAAGGAGATCCGCTTGTAATTTGTAACTTGTAGCTTCGTGAAACGGGCCTCAGCTATTTGAGCAGTGTTGCCGGTTTAGACCTGTGAAATTGTAACTTGTAGCTTTATAAAACGTGCCCCAGTGGGTCAGTTTTTCGTAGCGCGCTCGATTACGTTCGTTCGAGATCCGCGTGAAGCAAAATTGCACATTTAAGAGCGTATACACCGATAAAAACGCTAGTCTAAAGCCGCCTTTAGCCCACCAGTGAAGTTAAGGTACTTTTTTAGGATTTACTGAATGTTTAGATATTTAATTTTAGGAAGGTTTGTAAAGAAAACAACATCTAGTCTCATTTTATATTATAAAAACTACGAAATTTCATACCTAGTACACTTCTAGCTTTCTAAATAAATATCTTATAATTATGACAGATATCCATCTGTACGTCGGCAAAAATTATAATTTTTACTTTAAATCTGGTGCCTGCCACTTGAGAATACTGAAGTCCACCTGGGGCCTGTTTTATAAAGCTACAAATTACAATTTACAGGTTACAAGTTTCCATTTGACACAACCTCGACCAATGACGACCAGCCATTTGAACAGTGTTGCCAGTTTAGACCTGTAAAACTGTAACTTGTAGCTTTATAAAACGCGGGGCCACGTCATAAAGGCGTATTGCACAACGCGATATTCAGATCCCTGAGCCCGGTATTTAAGGTGGCGTGGCCTCTTGTAAGGGCGTTTCCTTCCTTTCTCTTATTGCACTATCACTCCACTGAGGATTAAGATGGCATGCCGAAATAAAAACCCTATGGAATGCACACACAAATGACACAAGCTTATATTATGAAAAGGTAAATAATGTGAAATTCATTCGATATGTACAAAAATATTCCAAGCATCATAAATAATTTAAATAATCAATCACACCTTAAGTTTATTTATAAATATATTGAGTCATTTAATATTAAAAATCATCTCACTTCCAAAAAAAGGATTAGCATTGGGATCATCGTTATTTCAGCATATTGACATCCACTGCTGGACAAAGCTCCAGGGATCTACGGAATGACCAAACAGTATGTCCAAAACTAAAAAAATACGCGTTATTCTATTATTAATTACCATGATTCAAAAATTCTTCATAATTGAGATCTATTTGTCTTAAGAGTAAAAAATCATGTATGTAAATTAATAGCCATATCTAATAAAACAAAATTGGTTTAAAAACAAGGATATTATGGTGCCGCGACCAGGATGTTAGTGCAAGATGTTTTGGCGCCGTGAGCAGGATTAGTGCTTTTTTTTATTATGGGCGCCACAATCTCCAATAAAACAAAGGTTAGTCCTCCATTGGGTCGAGGCACTTCTGCCAGGGCTGCGGCTCGGGCTCCCGCGGCCGCTGGCGCTTCGGCCAGGGTTTCTTGAGATGTACGTGTTCGACGTGCGCGCGCTGCTCGCCAGACGTCGTGAAGCTCTTGCCGCACGTCTCGCACTTGTACGGCTTCAGCCCTGTGTGGATCTGTGGACAAGAGATTTTTATTACAAACGTGCAAAATTATATTTTGTGGCGAGAGTCGTATATTCAAGTCAGAGAACCAATTAAGGACTCATCAGGGACGTATTAGGGATTTATTTGGGACGTATTAGGAAACAATTACGGATTGAGGGCCACTTTGGAACAATTTGGGGATCAGTAAGAGACGGTTTGGGGACTAATTTGGAACATATTGCGGACTAATTAGGGATAGTTTGGGGACCAATTAGGGACTTATTTGGCATTAAAAACTTACTAGTTAGGTACAGTCGAGGCCATATTTGCATGGATAGTTGTCAAACAAAATCCTATGAAGTAAAATCGACGCCATTTTTGTGCTCGTGTTGTGTTATTACTTACCTATGAGGCTTCTTATTTCAATGAGATCATGCTAGATGGCGCTGTATCACCACATACTATGAAAAATACTTTTTTAGCTACATCTTTACTTTTCTGCCCAAACAGCATGTTCCTTTATTATTGACTTAACGTTATAAACATATACAACTCTCAAAACATTTAAAATTGTAACTTATAAAAACACTGGAGTTGTGCATGGATTCGAACCCGTATCTTTACAGATGGAAAACGCTCCTACGTGCCATTCGACCATAAGTAGATTTACTTAGTCCGGCGAAATTGTGTATCATGTTATTTTTACGTTCAGATTATCTTCCAATGAATACGGAATTAAAATTTGCGAGGGTAAGTTGTAAATATCTGAACACCGGATCGGTTTTAATAAAGATTTACTTACGCCCGTTCATTCTTTGCTCTCTGTTAGATTGCCTTTGTTGTTAATTGATACTTACTGTTGATAATTTTTAATAATGAGTTCTCGTTCTAGTATCGACTTGGTGAAAAGATCGCAAATAATTGCTTTGTAAGATTAAGGCAAAAATTTGTCTAAAATTGCTAGAGAAGCCGGTGAAGTAGTTTTTGTATATATAATTTGAATTACTAATTTAAATAAGTTATTATATAAAAATATACATTTTAAAGATAATTTAAATATCTGATATTTTGTTAGAAAAACCGTTGTTTTATGGGTCCGACGATTTGAAAAGGAAGGTTCTTTATTACATCGGCAAAGAACTGGCCGAGCTCAACTCATAACCACACAGCAGCGTCAAATCATGGTGAGGGATTATGAGGAAAATGGATTTATCCCGACAAGCCACTACGCCGGTTTATTCGACACCAGCATGCGCACTGTGCGACGTGCTCTGCACAGCGAGGGCCTGCATCACCGCCGGCATGCCGTCAAACCCTTGCTTACTGAAGCCCACAAAGGAGCAAGGTTAGCGTTCGCCTTGGAACATTTAGATTTCGACTGGAGTAATGTCGTCTTTACTGACGAAAAAACTTTTAAATCCAGCCAACACGGACGACTTAGTTTATGGCGGAGGAATAATACCCGCTATGACAGTAATCACGTTGTGCCCAACATGGAGTCTGGTCGGATAAGTGTGTATATGTGGGGCTGGATGTGCGCAGCCGACCCGCGGGAACTAGTGCGAATGCCCAGCCGAGCGACCAGTGCTAATTATGTGGACGTGTTGGAGGACACCATGCTACCCACTGTTCGCAATGTGTATCCGGAAGATGAATTACCGGTTATATCATTCGTTCAAGATAATTGCCCTATACACCGTTCGCGTGGTGTGCGGGAGTGGTTCGGTCAGCACAATGATATAGCGGTAATTCCTTGGCCGGCTAGGTCACCAGACCTAAATCCCATCGAAAATTTATGGGGTGTGATGGTTCAACGGTGGGATAACCAGAATGAACGAACCCCAGAAGCATTAGAGGCTCATTGTTTGCAAGTCTGGGAAAGCATTCGTGGCTCGAGCTTGTGCAGGAATCTTATTGATTCAATGCGTTCTCGTATGCTGGCCGTTATCGAACATAATGGGGGCTGCACTAGCTATTAAGGTATACCTATTAAGTAGGTAGATAGATAATATTATTTGGTTGAGACCGGGTTATATATTTAAATCTATTTATTTATTATTTAACAAAAAACCGCTTTCAAAAACGCAAAAAATAACTTCTTTAAAATTGTAGGCACCTAATAGGTTAGTCCAACTGATGTCGGCTTTTTGTTGAAAATGTTGTGGTCGCCGACTACAGTTGGACTAACCTATTAGGTGCCTACCATTTTAAAGAAGTTTTTTTTTGCGTTTTTGAAGGCGGTTTTTTGTTTTTTAAAACATTTATTTTATTTTATACTTTTTAGTGATCATAATACGCTGTTACGTAGTCCCACTTCTTAGTTAAAATGAAACTTTAACTTATATCAAGCGCGCCGCAAGCAACGCCGCGGGAAAGTCATAGTCATATTTCAACAAGTAAATATTATTCGTTGTAGGTAGTCGCTCAACTATCTTAATCGAGATATCTTATCGCCACTCTTGAAATCGGTACCATTGAGGAGTTCCGGTGGCCATCTGTGGTCTTCATCATCAGTTCCCCTACACCAAATGATACTTTCTGAATGCAAATGCTGGACTTGTTACTAAAAATACTAAAATCGCTATATGTTTGCCTACAATATTTGAGGAGTTCCCTCAATTCCTCACTGATCCCCTCATCAGATACAGATTTGGTGACAATGGGACCACCTCGGAAGTATACTCTAACAAACCAAAAAAAAATAATTGAAATCGGTCGACAATTGACGGAGTAATCGGTGAACATACATAAAAAAAAACATACAGTGGAACGTATAACCTCCTCCTTTTTTGAAGTCGGTTAAAAAGTGACTAGAAAGTGAACGCAAGCATAACGTTATAAATATAACTGTTTTATTTCTAGTGCGCAAAACCAAATTAAAACTTAATTTAATTTCATAACTTAACTCACTAATTGTCTTATTGCCCTGTAATTTGTATAAAGTAGGTAGTCAACCTTGCACTGTTCATAAACTAGCTCCCCCGCGACTAAAAAGCTACAAACACACGTTTTTGTAATTATGATAACCCGGTCTTTAGAAGTTTATATTTGTTTCTTATTGTGGTCAAGCTTCAATTATCTTTCCGAATCTGGAAACGAAACTTAAGCTTCTGGCCTCGGTAAAATGAGAAATGGGTAAATAGGAGTGGTTTTACTTGTTTTATTGTTACTTGGATGCGTATTATTATCAAATTTATATAACTAATTTTAGTTCAATGAGGGAATAAATGCTTAAATTACAAAAATAATAGTTTTATTTCATTCATAAATGTTTTTAAAAGCATGCATGCATTTTGCTATTTTATTTATTTCTTTATTTCATAGGGCCATCAACATTATTTATCGCAATAACATCGTTCTGAAAAAATACAAAAAGAAAAAAGACTAAACCCGAAGGGATTCGAACATCGGTATAACCAGATCGAAGCAGTTTAGTCAGATGTAAAACCACTGAGCCATTACTTCGTCTAAGCGACTGGGCGAAATATCGAGTTTAGTATTAATATCTTAGGAAGTTGTAATAATAGTCAAATGAACTGGTTTAGTCAACAGCGCCATCTAGTTTAATGTTTGAGAACGTGTACGCAAGTGTTCAGAGGATTATCGCCTTATAGGTGCCCATGCAATTATGACCGTGACCGTAAATATTGGAAACTAATTAGGAACAATTGACAACAATTCATATCTGCTAAAGTAGTAAAATAAAATACCGTTTGTAGATTTTATACTGCTGATTACAGTAAAAATATTTTTGGATTTTTTTATGCAGTAGTTTTTTTTATGTTTGTGAATGTTAGGAATACACTTATAGTGCCCTTAGTCCATTTATTACCATAGGAATTGAAAAAAATATACGACTGCCATGTCCATTTTTCATCTGTCTGACGGATTACTTGATTCTAACGACACGCTTTCGACTCTCTCTCACGCTTTTGATATACGCTATTAAAAATGAAAGTGACTAACGGATTTGTAAAAGCGGATAGCCGCAATCTGCCCAAAGTCGACGAATTCATGTTGTTACAGTTGTTATGGTTGACAAGTGACATGACATGACAGTCAGTTCTGTTTCTGTTGAAAGTTACCTTTTTAATTTTATATCATGCTAAGATTACGACATCAGTATTCCTAACTTTGTATATACAGTCTTTTTAATGACTATTTCTTTAATAAATTATTAACGACGAATTAAAGTTAAATAAAGAATAACCGAGAAACACGGGTAGTCTAATTTTTAACCAGCTATAATAAACGCGAAAATACCAAAATGCTTTATTTTTGAAATGTTGTCAATTCGGGGACCATTTATAGGCGTACAACTTGATTGACTTGAGGCATGAGGTGAGGTAGGATAAAGCTCGACTATTCACCGTTACCCTTTCCCCGCACCTCATGCAAACCCCGGCTTTTAGTTCAGGTACGCCTATTGAGATAAGTAAGGGATGTATTACTCCTAGTTAGCCCTATATCCACTCACAAACATGTGCCTGCGGCGGTTGTTGTAGAAGGCGAAGTGCTTCCCGCACAGCGGGCACTCGTAGCTCGGCCGCGTGGCGCTGTGCACGCGCATGTGGAACACCAGGTTGGTCTTCTGCGTGAAGCTCTTGTCGCAGCGGTCGCACTTGAATCGCTTTTCGCCGGTGTGGACCCACATGTGGTCCTTGAGGAGCGCCATGCTCTGTAGGGAATAGAGAATGTCAGCCAGCTTTGATTTTTGGCTTACCGTATTCTTCACTAAAAACTAAAAATACCTGTAAAAAAATAATTTCGATACGTCAAATAGTTTTCGTGATATTGAATTTTAAACTTCGTATGCGGCGCTCGAAACCCGGCGGCTAGCGCTCACCGATGATGACGTCATCGCTTAACAGCGGTCCGCGCCCTTATATGAACGAGTAAGTTTACAGGGCTATAACTTTTTAACCGTTATAAGTAGCCAGTTGAATTTTTCACAGAACACGTGTTATTATAAAACCTATCGTTTAAAATTATAAAATGAACAATAAATTAAATCCCAAGAGGGGTCCCCATACAAGAAACATGAAAATAGATTTGGCGTACCTACTGACATTCTTCATTAACGCTATAGTTTATTTTTTAGGATTTTTTGAAGTCTAAAAGCTAAAGCTAGGTACAGGTCTATTCACGAGAGTTGGCACGAATGGATTGAATGAGTGAACGAAAGTATACAAGTGTGTAAAATAATAACAGATTTTAGGTTTGAAATTCGAACATCGGTTCAAAGGCCGCCCTTTGATACACAGTGATAGGTGACATTACTTTTGTTCATTCCATTCGTGCCAACTTTAGTGAATGTACTTGTACGCACTAGTGAACTGTAACTGTAGCAGTTACAGTAACGAGCTTCTAGTGGAGAACAGGCTCGCGAGCCGCGTACACATCGCGATGTTACGTGCAGCAGTAACAGGTACAACTCAGTAGTGAGTACCCGGCTTTAATATAATGGTTTTTTTTGAGCAACAGACTTATCCATGTTAGTCAGTGCGTTTGACGTTAAAGGGACATAAAATGCTACCGGTCGCTGATCATTGTTTATCAAAGACCTTTACAGATATGCCCTTTCGAATACAGTTCGTGAGTAAAGCTCCTCTTGCATGTAGTTGTAACACATCTGTATAGACCGTTTGACATTCTATATTTGAAATTTGACGTAAATTCAATATAAGTTTTGTACACAACTACATGCAAGAGGAGCTTTACTTAAGTTTTTTACCTATAATGTACTATTAATTAGCCCAATGGAACCCTCCATGACCCACCATACTCACTACAATAGTAGTTTAGCAAGGCGAGCGATAATAGATCACACGAGTGTTGTAATGCCTGTATCTACACACATATTATAAGTACTCTAAGATGGGTTCAGAAGCCCAAAGGCAAATGACCAGCATTACCTGTGGTAGTAGGTGACAGCGATGACAGCTGTAACGTAATATCATTACGTTATCGAATATTGTAAGGTAATCAGATCCAAATTTGGAACATCTTCCGAAATTAACAGCTGTCATCGCTGTCACCTACTACCACAGGTAATGCTGGTCATTGCCTACGGGTTTTGAACGCATAATAGAGGACTTATGTGTGTAGATAAATTGTTTTTTAATGTCACTGTGACACCGTTCTATGGTGGTTAGAGTGGGCTGATAGTAAATAAGTTAGAAATAGTACATTACTACAGAGGCCGGGAAGTAGGGGGTTGCCGGCCTATATAGGCCGGATAGTTACGAGGCTGGCAATCCCTTTTCACGCCGAGGTTTGTATAGTGCTTTTCTCAAACATATAATACATTAAAAAAATTACAATGACAAATTACTAGGAGTGCATGACATTAAAAGTAACCTACAGTGCTCAGTCATCCGCGCTGTGTCGTGTGCGCCCGCCCGCCCGCCGGTGCCCCGCAGCGCACCGCCTGCGATCTAAGTTGCGGTACGCACCCCTAACTACCTTTGTTCTCCTGGTACTTTAGATTAACATGCAAAAGCTTTGGTTGGATGCACGGCTTAGTATATTTAAAAAAAAACTGCTATTTAATCTGTTCATAAACACAACCGCCATGTTTACACTATTTTTTTTAAAAAAAACCTCCTGTATGAAATTCCTTTACAGTTCTCTCGAGTTGATCCGCCTGAAACGTGATACTTTGAAGCCTAAAGTAACTAACATAACCCCAAAATTCCATTGCATGTTTGAGAAAAACTCATTGGTACATGGTGACCGCGGGGGTTCGAACCGGGTACCTACGATCACGAGTCGACCCTCTAAGCCACTAGGCCACCGACGCTGTCGAGCTTCTTCCATATTTATTATTTACCTGGAATATCCGTCCGCACTGCTCGCACATACACGGCGTCTTCATGGCGGGGTACTTGGTTCGATTCTTGTCGGGGTGCGCGCGCCGGAAGTGCTGCGCGTACAGCCGCAGGTCGCGCAGTTGCACGCCGCACTGGGGGTTAAGGGGGGGGGGGGGGGGTTTATTACCAGTGATCGGAATAGACAGAGCTAATTTAACTTAAGTTCGCAAACGGACATAATATAGAGTGGTCACAACCAGGGGCCTGTTTTATAAAGCTACAAATTACAATTTACAGGTTACAAGTTTCCATTTGAAACCTCGACCAATGACGACCAGCCATTTGAGCAGTGTTGCCAGTTTAGACCTGTAAAATTGTAACTTGCAGCTTTATAAAACGTGCCCCAGGTTTGTTCATTGGTAATCCCGACGTGATCGCCATACAAAGATACCAAAGGTGCAGTAAAGGTACCATAAGATGACTTCAGGTTCTAGTGAGGTATATATCTAGATACTAAGGTACCGCGGAGTCTAATTAGGTACCTGTGCGCAGGACTCGGTCCCGTCGGACCTCTATTTATGAAGGTACAGTCAACAGCATAAATAAGTGATCAATTATGTACCTTGTCGCTTTCAATCGTTTCACAATTTGACAGTATGACATTTCAAACACGACGTTAAAGTGACAAAAATAAATGATCACTTATTTATGCTGTTGACTGTACCATAGGTTAAGCAAGGTACCACAGGTTGAGCAGAGGTACCGCGGGGTTATACAAGGTACCTGTTCGCAGGACACGGGCCCGCCGGGCTCGCCCGGGTCCCGCTCGTCGTCGCGCGCGTGCACGAGCGGCCGGCGCTCCACCTTGCGCACGACGCGCCCGTTCTTGTCGGCGTTCATGCTTTGAGAGTCGTTGCGGATCCGGTTGCTTAAAAAAAAGAGAGAATTCTAAACAAGATTTTAGCGCACGGCACATTATTGCCTAGGCCCGGAAAGTAGGGAATTGCCTGACGAAGTTGCTCTTCTCAAACAATGCGAGGAAATGATACAAAGACATAATTATTTGTAAAAAGTTTTCGACAAATTATACGCCATTTATTTTTTCAAATCCTTATAAAATGAAAGATTCGTTTTCAGCAGAGATAAATTATACATACATTTAAATATTAGTTTATAAGCTAACGAGAAATGTAACTAAAAATAAATATTGTTAAAAACTTTTTGATTGCTTGTCAAAATAGAAAAGTCATATTAGTAGGCAATTGTATGGGAAAAAACAAGTGTCCCTAATTATGTGACCACCACTGTATATACAGCCAGACACAGAGACCAGAAAAGAGACAGGCGTGTAGGTATGTTTGTATGTATGTATGCATGTATGAATGTATACATGTACGAGTGTGTGTGTGTGTGTGTGCACTCACGGGTCACTATCGCTGCTGTGTCGCGAGGACAGCTTGAGGTGCCGCGCGTGCGCCTCGTCCGAGACGAACTTCACTTCGCACGTCTCGCAATACGGCCCTTCGAGTGTCACCTGAGGACAATAGTACATTACTGCACAGACCGGGAAATAGGCCGTTGCGGGACGAGTAGAGTTAGCGTGGACGAGACGCAGTCGAGGCCGCGCTATATACGAGTCCAGCAACCGCCCTTCCCGGTCGAGGCTTGTATAGTGCTTTTCTCCAACAATGTGAGGAAATTTAAAACAATTGTTAATAATATTGAACACAGTCCCAACATTTCCTTGAAAAAAAGAACAGAAACGTACGATACGTACGAACGTGCTGTACTGAAATAAAGCATTAAATAAAATCACAAACTTAAACGCAAAAAAATCTATTTGTATAAAATATAGTTTAAACTATAACATTTATTACGCGTTTATGTTATTTACGCAATTTATTTTGTTTATGAACGCAATTTCTATTAAAAAAAGTCAAACTATTTGACACACTTTTAAATACGTTGTAAACGCTGTTTGAAAAGGCTTAACTTTTTAATCTATGACATTTAAAAAGTTAAATATACAAGGAAGAATTTTGATTGCACGGGTGTTTGGCTGTTTGGAGAAAGTTATCCTAGTCCAAACATGTTTTAAAAAGTAAAACACCAGGTACGTAATGAAATTTCATACATTTTCGCGGCCACTGCCGTTGGTAAATAATAACTTTGTTTTTTTTAAATTTTGCCTTGACCTGGAACTTAGAACTTCGCGGGCTGATTTGACAACAGTAAGGTTAACATTTCCGAGCATGTGGGAGAAAATGTTTTTCACTTCTCATGCTCTTAAAATGTTACTGTAGTCTCTGAATATCTGAACTAAGACCATTTTTCCGTTTACCCGACAATTTGACGTCTGATGATGGCCGTTTAAGATGGCGGCGTATGAAACTAATAAAACTCTTCAAGACAGACCATAGACAAAAATAGAAAAGAACAGAGTTATTCCTTATGTTACATTAACAACGTGAGGAAACCTGCACATTCGAACACACATGTACTCACAGTCTTGTCGGCGAGACGGTGTTTCTTCTTCTTGTGTACGTCTATCCCTTTCTTACTAACGAACGTGTACCCGCAGAGCTCACAGACGAAATCTGATACGTGCTTGATCCTTATGTGCCCCATGTATGTTGTCAGCTTGCTGTAACAACATAAGTCGATTTAAAAAAAAAAAACAGGTCGAGTGCGAGTCGGACTCGCGCCCCGAGGGTTCCGTGCCGCCGCACAGTAGGTATTATTATATTCCGATTTGAATTAGATTTAGAATCGCATCAGCGCGAGCGCAACTGAGACTTTAGCTATTAGATAGAGATCCGATATGCACTGTGACGTCATGTGTTAAATTCTGCTTTGCTAGAAAGAGATCGGAACAAATATTTGTTGGCTTATATTTTGATTATTTTTATAGCTATTAAAAATATATTTTTCTCAACTATTTGTTACATGAATCAGCTTAAAAAAAGTCTTGAACATATTAATTATAAATACGAATCGTCATGAACTGACTCTATACTCCGTTCGTTTAGGTACTTAAAAAAATGTAAAAAATCCACACCACGTGGCATTGTTTTATCGAACTTTGACGTATTAGTTGCTTCTATTGGCTGACGAACTGTATCACGTGGTTGTTTTGTTTACATTTTTTTAAGTACCTAAACATACGGAGTATAAGTGCGACCGATAGTCCTTTAAATTGTCTTTAAATGATTTGTCTTACTCAAACTCGCTGGGGCAGTGCGGGCACTGGTACTTCGTCCCGGCGTGCCATTTCTCGTGCTCGCGAGCCACACCTCTGGAAACAATAAAAAATAACCATTAAGGGCTGGGATCATTAATGAATGATGCAGAAGAAAGACATAGATAAATATCAAGGGACAATTTCAATTGGTTGGAACAACGTTGTCTCACCATTACTCGTCTGTCATTCGCGCTCAAAGATATTGCCGTAGCACTCGCACGGCGACATAGGCCACCTGCACCATGGATTGTAAACCTTTGCCCTATACGGCGCCCTACAGTAAAGGTCAATGTCCGATATTCTTCGTCCGCGGTTTAGATGAATGAGAATGCTTTTTTTTATTTTTGCTTCTTCATATATAACCAAATGTATTATTGCTAATTTATTGACTAAAATAAGAAAAGATACAATCTTGCAAAAAATAAAACCCGTCTGTGTAACCTAGGGAAAGTCTTTCTTGTCGCAACTTGTATTGCATCCGCATCCGTATGAACATCTGCATTGATTGTTGCGGATGCGGATGCGGATGCAGATGTCCAAATCCATGCGGAAGCTCCGCATTTGCGGATGCGGATGCGAATACTCGCAACATCCCTGAAACGAACGCACCTGTTTCTCGTGACGAAGGGGCAGCCCTTACAGCTGAACTTCTCGGTGTGCTGCGCCGTGAGGTGCTTGCGCAGCGCGCGCGCGCTCTTCAGCCGGCTCTTGCAGATGAAGCACTCGTACGCGCCGCACGCCTGCAGGCACAACGACATTTATACCAGGGTCTATTAATTATTTGAGGTGTTTTTGGTGATCTTTTGATCCCTTAGCTTGGGTATACAAATTCAAAATATGTATTCAGTGAATCGGCCACAAGAGGGCTTTTTTACACGTCGGTAATATAGAGAGAATCTACCAGTCATAAAACTCTAGCAGAAGTTCTTTTTTTTCAATCATAAAATACTACAATACTTAAAAGTATTTTGTAATAAATATAATAATTATTAAAAGAAGCAAAACTTAAATCATTACAAATGTATCAAGAACGATAAATTAAAAATAATGTCTACGAAGAACAACAAGGCGAAGTCTCTACTTCAGGAATACAGGTCCAATTTCGGTCAGATGTTGTGAAATTTAGCTAAGAAGTGGAAGTAAGGAAGTACGCCATACCGGAAATCCTACTCTAATAACGATGCAATGACCAAGCTATCCAAAGTCTGGAACATCTTTTCACAATGGTCACCTTCTATTTTTTATTGATAATTTGTTTGCTCTTGACACTCTTGCCCTTAACGGAGATTTTGTCAACGATGAAGCTCACCCAGAAGATGCCTATTCACCCTAGCTTTAAGTAGGTTCAGACTCTATGCACTCGGAAATACAGACGCTGGAAGCGCATTCCACTGCAGCTTTATAAAGGATGATGCAAAGCGCTTCGTTCGAAAAGGCGGAACTCCCGACCTCCAGCTATAAAGAACACGACGAGAGATGATACAGATGCTCCAACTCACCTCGCTGTGTCTCACGACATGGGCGTCGTATCGGTCCCTCACCAGAAACCCTCTGAAGCACACCGCACACTTGTACGGCGCGCTCTTGTAGTTGCTGGTCTCCTGGCGTTTCAGGATCTCCGCTATCTGCTCGTCGTAGCTGAGGGTTGTGATGGTGAAGAGAGACTCGTCGAGGCCGTCGGTGGTTTTACGACGCTTTACGTCGGATACCTTGTATCTGGAATATGTTTAATGTTTCATTAGGGACACAGAAGCTCGTGGAGCTAACATGTGCTTCTGTTTAGTGCGATTGTCTTCGCGTGTGATCCATGGACTTGTTTCTCTAAGTTCACGGTGATTGTCTAAAACTCGACATTGCCACAACAATACACCTTACTATCTACACCTTATACCTTAATAGTTTGTACCAGGATTAAATAAAACTATACTCACTTATCCATGGTCGTGGTCGGCGTCTCCTCTTCTTCCTTCTTCCTCACAACTCTTTCTTTCTTCTTAACTTTAACTTTCTTTTTCAATTTCCGCTTCTTCTTCACATACACTTCACTTAACACTTTATCATCACTATCGTTAGCTTCAACATCATTCACTTCATTTAGTTCACTGTAATCATTACCATCACCAAAATCATTAGCATTGTCTAAATTCTCATTAAATTCGTCGAAGAACAATTCATTGTTGCGTTTTTCATCCTTTATCAGTTCTACTTCTGCTATAGGGGGTACTTTTTCGTCTTCAAAGTCGTCGGGCTCCTTGACTTCGGATTTGATAGTGATCTTGTCATCGTTGATGTGCATGTGGTAGTCGTTGGGATCGTAGAAGTGGTGGGATAGGTTGGACCTGAGCTTGTTCTGCCGTCTGTTGATGGAGCGTATATCCCTTATTGTGATCTGTAATAAACATATGGGTGAGTTGTAGATTTTTAGCACACGAACACAGGCCAGCTGGTAGTAAGTGGGATCTGAGACCTGTAGTCTACTATCTTAAGACTGCAAATGCGCTTCTAACTTCTGTACCAAATTGCCTCGGCCAGCTGGATGGACCCATGCTGGACCCCGCTGTACTCACATACGGGCTGGTGTGCGGCAGGCTGGCCAGCAGGTCGTGGGCCCGCAGCACCTTGCCGCGGAACCGCGAGCTGGCCAGTAGCCGCGCGGTACATTCCCAGCAGAGCTTCTGCGGCAACTTGTCTTCTTCGCACAGCTGGAACAACCGTCAGCAGTATCATAACAAGGGTTCAAAGTTTTCATAGCACGGTAAGATAAAGCTAGTGGAGGGTGTTCGTCCGTTTGTCGCGCGAGTTTTTCGACCTACCCGCACTTGGTCTTGTTTTTGTTTATTCGCACGACAAACACCCTCTACTTCGGTCTTCTCGTGACCAAGGCTGTTGTAACACAGTCGAAACGTCCAGGTAAATGTTTTCCTTAACTATACAAAGGCGAACTTATCCCTGTATTGACTAGTTAGGTACTTACAATCATCCCGCTGACTTCGGTGTAGGCCTGTTCCAGCTTGTAATCCCGTATGTTATACATGTTGCTGTCTGTAGCCAGGCATATCCGGCAAACCTGTGCAATTATTTTATAATAGTTCAAATATACATCAAAGTAAGAAGTAATTTTATACAATTTGCAATAACATAGTTAAGAGTTTCGTACCCCAAGGGGGCCCAACGGTACCCTAATAATATGTCTACGCTGTCAGTCCGTCCGTCCTAACTTTAAAGAGCTGTAAAATAATGAAAAAAAAAAGTGAAATAATAAAAAATGTTTTTTTTCAACGTATTTTTATTGTAGGTAGTTGCATCCGTAAAAAAGGAAAAAACATACAAGCGTCAAATTTGGTACAAACCCAGAAGAAAAACAACAAATATAGATAAACCCCTTACTAATGAACGTTGAGTAACAACAACAGATAAGGACAAAACATTGTATAGCTATACCACCGTTACTCAACGTTTATTAGTAAGGGGGTAATATGTGTTTACAGGCATCCTATATTTAAATTTCCTCTACTTCTCATACGATCAACATAAAAAGAGCTTTGTTATACAGGGTGTCCGGTAAATCGACGTTAACCCGCCTAAAGGGTAGGACTAATAGAGCAACTAAAAAGCTATAGATTTAACCCCTATGTCTTTTCAGTGCTTTTTACTAGTTTCGGAGATATTGAGCATTACAATCTGAATTTTAGGAATTTTCGCTTATGTCCATGTGTTCACTTTTGTCATAAATTTTAGTAGTTATTTAAGATTTGCTGTGGCAATATTAAAAAGTTATTTCTTTCATACGACTGGCAACAATTCGTGACCCCCACCAAAAAATTCCGTTACTCGTTGGTTCCATTTTCGAATCTCGTTGCGCGAACACCTTTTTTTCAACCTTTTCACTAACTTTCACACACGGATAGTATTAATTAGTAAAGTGTATTTGGAGGCTGCCGGCGTGAACCCAGGACATAATCGGAGGCTAAGTGCGTGTGCTGAAGGTAAGGTTGACGGTTGATCTAGGGAAGCTGAAGACTACCACCAACGGTGCATTGCGACGGACGCCAACGATTCTGTACCCAACAGATCCGGAGTCACCAGGTCAGACCACCATTCACTTGAATTTGCATCTAACTATTTACCATATAAAACATACACAATATTCCTGATTACACCCTGTAACTCTGTCGCACCCCTTTCCCTTCTTTCGTAATTTTCATACAGTCCATTCTTTTCGTTTATCGCATATTTTTGGTCCTTCGAACCGGATATTTTGATAAGTGGCCTTTGTTTTGTCGTTTTCGTAAAGTCACTTCTTAAGATTCGTTTTACCGTTATTTTTTTAAATTTATTTAATATTTTCGGGTAAGCAGAAATATTGTTGTAAAAAAAGTTATTGGAAAGGTTGAATTATTCTAAGTCATTCGTTCTTCGATATTAAGTCGGTCATTTTAGACTGGCAACACTGACGGTTGTGTCAATCATTTATTTTGCTTTGAGTTAACTTCTACCGCCAAGTGAAGGTAGTTAGTAGTTTTCTTTGTTTGTTTGATTTATTTGTGTTATAAAATAAAGTTAAAGTTCTCGGCAGTTGTCGTAACGTTTGCGATAGTGTTGGTGTTGTGTTGTGTTGTGTTCGTTTGCCATGACCACAAGTGGAAAGGATACGAGCATGGCCGAGTTAGCGGATCCTTTGCTCATCGCGAGGGACTACGCAATGATGAGGTTAGAGTATCTTTCCATGCAAGACGAAGCTGAGTTGGCATTGTGCACCGAGGCAGATCTTTCGTCATTAGCAGATAGTTTTCACGAGGCACAGATGAAAATCTTGATTTCAATTCCGCGAAGCGAGCGTCGGGAAGAGTTTAATGTCACGGCGATATTTGACACCAAGATGAGGGCTGTTAGGGCGCGTATTAATGTAAAACCTACCGCTGGCGCCGCGTTGCCACATTCCAATCTACCGAAGCTGCCAAAAATTAGTATAAAACAGTTCAATGGCAAGATAGATAACTGGATAACATTTATTCAACTGTTCAATTCATTGGTTCATGAGCGTACAGACTTAGCAGATGTAGAAAAGTTGCATTACTTGCTGTCGAGTGTGCAGAACGAGGCCCATGATTTAGTAAAGAATTACCCCATTACTAACGAGAATTATATGGTTGCTTACAACACATTGTATAGGCATTATAATAAAACTAGGTTAATAGCTTCCACATATTATGAGCGGCTTATTAATTGTGAGCCAGTAAAAACCTCTCGGGCTAGTGATTTGGAGCGGGTGAACCGGGCGTTCACTGAAAATTTGTCAATTTTAAAAAGTTTTAATTTACCTGATAAGAATTTTATGTTGGTTCAGTTATTATGGTCTAAATTGGATAGAATCACTAAGGAACAATTTGAGCTAGAACATAACTCAGATGAAATCCCTGATTTTAAAAGTTTACAAATGTTTATTGAAAAACGCTTCCGAGCATTAGACGCGGCAGGATTTAATACACCATCATTTAACACTCAACCAACTGGTAGTAAACCAGTTACTAAGGCTAAAACTGCACTTGTTGTGTCATCTTCATTATGTACCTTGTGTAAAGAGCCACATAACCTATCGACTTGTCCATCGTTTTTAAAAATTGACCCGAATGACCGTTTCAAATTTGTTAAGGAGAATAGATTATGCATCCTATGCTTGTCGGGTTCACATTCAGTGAAGTTGTGTAAGTCAAAGCAGCGGTGTGAAAAATGTCAATTTTCTCACAACACATTGCTGCATTTTAATAAACCTGTGCCTTCGGACAAAAGTGTAGAAACATTAAATCCTTCTCCAAGCACTTCAAAGCCAATAGTTATGGTGGCTAACAATGTTGTCGGTTCTACATTGTTTTCTACGGCCAAGGTACTCATAAGGGACATTGATGGTAATTTAGTTCCTATTAGAGTGTTACTTGATTGTGCTAGCGCTTGTAATTTCATAACGGAAGCATGTGCCAAAAAACTTGGTCTTAAAATTAAATATGGTAGGTATGCCGTTAATGGCATAGGCCAGGCGGTCGCTGAACCTGCGGGCACGTTGTCGTGTATTATTTCACCCAGTACTGGTGGAACAAAAAATAGTTTTTCGTTTGAGGCATACTTACTGCCCTCTATATGTTCGGATATGCCAGCCGAGCATATTGACAGTTCGTCGTGGCAACACACTAAGAACCTCGATTTAGCTGACCCTTGCTTACATTTACCAGGGCCGATCGACATGCTACTTAGTGTAGATATTTTCGCATCATCGTTGCGTCCAGGGTTGCTCCATGGTGACCCAGGTGAACCTGTTGCCGTCAACACCATTTTCGGATGGATTTTGATGGGCGGTTGTGCTACGGAGGACTGTCGCTCTCGTTTTCGCTCTCGTCGTGACCACTGCCACGTGATCACGAACTCCCTGTCCTTGGACGACTCGATCAAGAGATTTTGGGAATTGGAACAAGTCATGTCTCCGAGTGCCGCCATCTTGTCGAAAGAAGATCAGCTGTGCGAGCAATATTTTGTCGCTAATTTTCGTCGCACGGAAGAAGGTAGATTCGTCGTTCCGCTACCTTTCACTGATCCTTCCAACAAACCTTCTTTCTCTGGGTCTCGTGCTATCGCCTTAAAGAGATTTTCGTCGTTGGAGAGAAAGTTGCAGCAAAATGCTGAATTTCGCCGGAACTACGTAGCTTTTATGGATGACTACGAGAAGTGTCGCCATCTTGAGAGATGTGATCCTCCAACAACGGACAATGGACCCTTCTTCTACATTCCCCATCACGGAGTCCTGAGGCCCTTGTCGACTAGTACTCCTCTTCGTGTGGTGTTCGATGCTAGTGCCAAGGACGCACAAGGTACTTCGCTTAACGATACCCTTCTGCCGGGCCAAAAACTGCAAAAGAACATCTTGGATCTTCTTCTTCGCTTTCGTTGGCATGTCGTGGTTTTTACTGCAGATGTCAAGCAGATGTACCGACAGATTTTGGTAACACCAGAAGATGCGGAGTATCAGCGTGTTCTTTGGCGACCATCTGTCAACGAGCCGATTAGGGACTACCGTTTACTTACGGTCACATATGGTGTTTCATCAGCTCCTTACCAGGCTCTACGTAGTATCGCTCAGCTGGCTCAGGAAACGGTGGTCGAATACCCTGGTGGATCAACAGTGCTAGGCCGTGATATCTACGTCGATGACATCGTATCTGGTGCAGAGTCCGTGGGGCGGGCGCGTGATATCAGATCGGACCTTTCTGCTATTTTGTCGGCAGGTGGCATGCACTTAAGGAAGTGGACATCAAACCACCAAGGGTTCTTCGACGGTGTGCCTCCAGAAGATCTTTATTCTGAGGATTTTCGTGAGTTTGATGCCATTGGCGATGTTTCACTCAAGATACTTGGTCTCTTGTGGTTGCCGCACACCGACAACTTTACTTTTAAGGTTTCCATCGAGGATCGTCGGTGCACTAAGCGCACCATTCTCTCGGAGATAGCCAGGATATTTGACCCATTAGGTCTCATCTCGCCTGTAACCTTTTTCGCCAAATATCTAATGCAGTTGCTCTGGGTGTCCGGTGTAGCCTGGGATGACGACGCTCCGCACAACTCAGAGCGTGGATTTTGTGCCGTCGTTTATTGCCGGACGGTCGACAAACATGGCGTTGCCACTGTCAACTTAGTTTGTGCCAAATCTAAAGTGGCACCTCTTCGGAGGTTATCGATACCGCGCCTCGAATTATTGGCGGCGGTTCTTCTTTCGGACTTAATGGCATCTGTCGTAGAAGCGCTAAAGCCCTTCCACTCAGGTAGTGAAATTTTCACATGGTCTGACTCGAGTGTGGCATTGGCTTGGATTAAGTCGTGCCCGTCCAAATGGAAAACTTTTGTAGCCAATCGTGTTAGCCACATACAGGAAATCGTTCCTCCCGATTGCTGGCGTCATGTTAGGACATCGGACAACCCAGCCGACTGTGGGTCTCGAGGTCTGCTGCCTAACGATTTGGTCAACCAAATTTGCTGGTGGAATGGCCCCTACTGGCTCGTGCAACCTAGTGAAGATTGGCCTAGGTCCATGCTGTCGGTGGATGTGGATGTTCTCGACGAAGAACAGAAGGTTACAGTTCTTGTGACATCTCTTAGCGAGAACTTAGTGGACAAGCTTTTAGCAAGGTTCTCATCGTTGAGAACCCTTAAGCACGTTTTGGCATATTGCTTCCGTTTTGCGTACAATATTAAAAATAAGAAAAATAAAAATCGAATTTCTCTGCACAAGTTACCTCCGAGTCCCTTGGAACCTCATGAGATAAAACAGGCCTTGATGTTTCTCGTACGTTTTGTTCAGGAACATAGCTTCAAGTCTGAGATAGAAAAGCTTAAAAACGAATCTCCGAATACCCTCCCTAAGAGGTTTAGGAAACTGTCTCCGTTTTTGGATGACGCGGGACTTTTGAGGGTGGGCGGACGCTTATCACGAGCTTCTCTCGACTTCGATGTGAAACACCCGTTGCTCCTACCTCGCGATCATCGCCTTACATCATTGATCATTGATGAGTATCATCAAAAATTTATGCACCCCGGGCCGCAAACGCTCCAGAACTTGCTAGCTCAACATTTCTGGATATTGTCTGCGAAGCGTGCTATCCAGGCTGTAACTGGCAAATGTCTGAAATGTTTCCGTGTTCGTCCGTTGGGTGCTCGTGCACCTTTCATGGGTGATTTGCCATCTTATCGCGTTAGCCAAATCAAGCCATTTTCGAGCGCCGCCGTCGATTTCGGCGGACCTTTCGACGTATCTCTCGGTCGTGGCCGCGGAAACAAAACTTACAAGGGCTACATATGCGTGTTCGTCTGTACCTCAACCAAGGCCGTCCATGTCGAACTTGCCACTGAACTTTCCGCGGAAGCCTTTTTAGCCGCGCTTAGGCGTTTCGTAGCGCGTCGTGGTCGTTGCTGTCGTTTAGTGTCAGATCAGGGCAAAAATTTCGTCGGCGCAAGCAACATCTTACAGCGCCTTATTAAAGACGCGGCACATACGGACGAAATCCGGTTCGAATTCAACCCACCAGGAAGTCCACATTTTTCGGGTCTAGCTGAAGCTGGAATTAAGGCTGTGAAAACTCATTTGTCGCGTGTCGTTGGGCAGCAGAGGCTGACCTACGAAGAGTTTTCAACAGTCTTAAATCAAGTGGAAGCCCTTTTAAATTCAAGACCACTTACTCCACTTAGCACCGATCCCAATGATCTAACGGTTTTAACTCCTGGTCACTTCCTGACCATGGAACCTTTGTCGGTTGTGCCGGACGAGGACTTAACTGACATCAAGGTTAGCATCACTCAACGTTGGAGAATGTTGCAAAAAATGCACCAAGATTTTTGGAGCAAGTGGTCCCAGGAGTATATGCATACTCTCCAACAGCGTATGAAATGGCATGACAGGCAACCAAACTTAGAAAAGGGAATGTTAGTGCTCATAGTGAACGAGCAAACCAGCCCCATGAAGTGGCCTCTAGGTCGCATAGTAGACACACATCCTGGGTCCGATGGGGTTTGTCGTGTTGTCACGGTGCGCACTGCCTACGGCTTGTATAAACGACCTGTTGTGAAGCTGTGCCCGTTACCTGTTTAAACTTTCCTTTTACTCTTTATCGTTATTTTATGTGTTTTGTGTTATTTCTTTTGTTTTGTCGTACCTTAGTCAAAATACTAATGTATTTTGGTGGGCGGAATGTTCACTTTTGTCATAAATTTTAGTAGTTATTTAAGATTTGCTGTGGCAATATTAAAAAGTTATTTCTTTCATACGACTGGCAACAATTCGTGACCCCCACCAAAAAATTCCGTTACTCGTTGGTTCCATTTTCGAATCTCGTTGCGCGAACACCTTTTTTTCAACCTTTTCACTAACTTTCACACACGGATAGTATTAATTAGTAAAGTGTATTTGGAGGCTGCCGGCGTGAACCCAGGACATAATCGGAGGCTAAGTGCGTGTGCTGAAGGTAAGGTTGACGGTTGATCTAGGGAAGCTGAAGACTACCACCAACGGTGCATTGCGACGGACGCCAACGATTCTGTACCCAACAGATCCGGAGTCACCAGGTCAGACCACCATTCACTTGAATTTGCATCTAACTATTTACCATATAAAACATACACAATATTCCTGATTACACCCTGTAACTCTGTCGCACCCCTTTCCCTTCTTTCGTAATTTTCATACAGTCCATTCTTTTCGTTTATCGCACACCATGTTTTTTCCATAAAAAGTGAAAAGCAAACACTGGGACACCTAGTATGGAAAAACAAACTTTATGTGATTACTTAAAAAAATATTAAAATGAAAAATGTGCACATAGGTTATAAAAGGAAAATTACAAAAAATTTGATCAAAATGCTCAGTATCTCCGAAACTAGTAAAAAGCGCTGAAAATACAAGTACATTCACTAAAGCTGCCACGAATGGAATGAACAAAAGTAATGTCACCTATCACTGTGTGAGTGCCATCCTTTGAAGCGATGTTCGAATTTCAAACGGAAACCCTGTTATTATTTTACACGCTTGTATACTTTCGTTCACTCATTCAATCCATTTGTGCCAGCTCTTGTGAATCGACCTGTACATAGGGGCTAAATCAATAGCTTTTTAGCTGCTCTATTAGCCCTACCTAGGCGGGTTAACATCGATATTAAAAAGTTAATACAAAAATAATGTCTTGTGTGTGAATTTTTAAATTGCCGGGGAAGATGTAGGTTCGTGAACTTGTCAAGTTATCAAGAATCATGAATTTTCAGTATTCCATGCAGTCAGTATTTCAATAAAATATGTTAGACATCACAGCCATATCAAAGCCAATTTCATCATTATAACCTGCGTTTGTTATGGCAATGGGAAAGCAAATGAAAATACAGGCCTCCTAATGATAAGTGGGATCTGAGACCCACAAACATTTGAAATCCCAAGACTGCAATCCTAAGACCGCAATCCTAAGACCGGAAATGCGTTGCAACTCTTGAGGACTAACATGGAATGCCTCTATTTAAAACAAAGAACTTACTCGTAAAGCCGCTGGTGCATCCAAGTCATCTGCTAAGTCCTGCAATCCAGCAGAGAAAAAAACAATTAAAAACTACCTGTGACAGAATTCATTTTTATGCACTAAAGTGAAACTTGCCCTAGATATTTAATTAAATACTTGTAATCATAGCACAAACCTGAGCAACCACAGGCACTGCTCCGTTCTTAATCTTCCGGAGACCACACCGAGTCTGATAGAAGTCCTCGTTCCTAAAGTGCTCCGAGCATATTGTGCTGCGGTCCTTTGGCTCCCAGTCCGACATGCCCAAGGCCTCTGTCCAGGCATTACGGAGGTTCTGCTCTTTAGGGAACCTACAATTTTACAAAGATAACTCTTGTGTAGTTTAATTTTACGTAATTATTTGTTTTTTATTCTCTATAAGTATGTATATATCAGTGGTGGCTCCATGAGGGACCCAGGGGCCATGTCCGTCATTAAATTCAGAAAGATTTTAAACCAAACAAAGTAGAAATATAAGTGCTGAGGGAGTACCTACCACAGGTACAAATATCAAACAATTCAATGGATATTCAATCTCACACAAATACAATGTCATAATTAAAACTTAGTAAGCCAGAAAAAAATGAATTCTTGTCTTTGAGACAGATAATAATTCTATTCAAATGTTTGTATTTTTTTTAATACTGTTTCAGCAATTCTTCACCAATCTGTCCTTAGGCATATGATGATGTTCAAAATACTTATACAAACACTCTTCTAGCACTTAAGTACCGTAGACTTTTTCGTTAAGCTTATATAAATAGTTAGGCGTTATTCTTAGCGATGTACCAAGTTAGCACACGGGAAAACCCAAGCTGGTTTTTGTTGCGCTTCTCAAATGTGAAATGTATTATGTTTCTTTCTTTGTTAATAAATAAACAAATAAATAAATAAATAAATACTTACTTTAGTCACAATCAAGGTAGAAAAAGAGGTTTAAACATTTTAATTTACCAGTGTATCAATGTGTTTATATAAATAAATAATAAATAAATAAATATCAAGGGACGATCTCACACAAATTGACCTAGTCCCAAACTAAGGTCTAGGCTTGTACTATGGGTAGTAGACAACGATATGAATACTTATATAGAGAAATATATACTTAAATACATAGAAAACATCCACGACTCGGGAACAAATACTCATGCTCATCTCACAAATATCTGCCCTTACCGGGATTTGAACCCAGGACCGCTAGCTTCGTAGGCAGGGTCACTACCAACTAGGCTAGCATGTCGTCATATGAGCGGCCACAGTAGTCATCCTATAGTATAGTTTTATTTAGTTTATACACAAAACTAGTAATTGGATTGGCTGTAACTATGAACTGATATCTGATCTATACAAACAGCATATAAATGAATATATCTAATATAACAGCACATATCTAAATGAAAAATTCCAAATTCTAATTAATACTTTAGACACACCTATATAAATATTTTTATGGTACTGACTGTTAAAAATAACGCTTAATTATAACTTCCAATAAGAATGTAAGATCAAACTGTAAAAAATACAGTGTGTATATCATTAGTCAATATTAGTATACGTACATGTGAAACGTGATTCCATGGCTTTTAGTTGTTCTTTTTGTATCGTTGGAACAATTTTGCACACTGCACCGCATTTTCTTGAGATTTTTCACATATGATTAGCAAATAAAAACACGAAAACACAGTTTACGTGCATCTTTATAAAACTATAGTAATTATCATCTTGTCACGCTAAATAGTTTAACAAAAAATCATCTAGTAAGGGCAGCCCTCTTAAACACAATAATAGTTGCAAGAATTATCACATTTTTTGTTGTTTTCCACAATTATTCGGATTTTATTCGAAACCAAATAAACAAAACGTCAAAGCTGGCCTTGACGCATATTCGCCATTTTCTGTGTATTTTTTTTTGAAGCCTCGCGCCGTCAGGCTGTGGTCAAAGTCGCAAGAAAAATGTAACGAAAACCGGTTTATCGATTACTTGCAAAACAAGGAGCGCTTCACTACCGTAATAGCTCAATATTGCCTCTCATTTTCTCATACGAATTTCATGCATAGTGTAATGAAGATGGAAAATGTTTATATACTTTTATATAGTATACCTCGGTCAAATTAAGTAGTTATTTGACTATCGGATATCTCGTTCTAACAGTACCATGTTTGAAGGAGTTCGACAGCTTTGTGAACCATTTTTAATATAGCAGTATTGCCACTCAAAGCTCCTGTCAAGTCAAAGCTATTGGAAATAAACTCGAATATCAGACTTTATTTAATTAAATAATGTTTAGGCAAAAGTTACGACATTGCTCATTTTGATAAACTTAGGAGTAAGGTATTTTGTATATTATTAAAGTAAAAATTGGAATTTAGACTCTAAATGTGGATACAATGACTGCAACATAATTCGTCCTATACAAGTCGAAAGTAAATAATTATTGTATTTGTTTAGTTTTAAAATGCGGTGTTGTGTGCCTGGCTGCAAAAATGACTCTAGGCACATCTCCAAGTCCCAAGGAATTACATTTCACGTGTAAGTAATGTATTATTATTGGATATGCACTAATGTTGTTCTATCACTTGCTTCTGCTTATAAACACTTGAATTAATTAAATTACTCGAATACTTTTGTATTGAACCTATGTATTATGAGACGAAAAACCTGTTAAACAAGTGGAAATAAGTATTGAATTAAATGGATGTAGTATATTAACTGAAATGGTAGCACAAAGGTAGGCCAACCTATTTTCATGAAACCTAAATAAGGACATTCCCATTAAACATGCTTTCATTAAAAAAAAACTGTCTGTCAGTCTATCCGTTTGCGAGCCACAATGCCACAACTGACTGACATTGGCACAAGCCCTGTGGTGTGTGGCTGCCATATAAAGAGAAGAAGAAGAAGAAGCACAATGCCACAGACAAACTCAAATATAAACACATCATACTTGTATACTTATAACACCCCTCTTTTAGTACCAGGGGTAAAAATAGGCAAAACATTCTATTCATATAAAAAAATATTTGATTGATACAAAACTAACTTATGAGCTTAGATTTAAAGACTACTCTCTTCTCTCCGTGCTGTTTTGTCACATTGTTTTTTTTTTATTTGTCTATTTGTGTGTTTCCTGTGTAGTGCATGAATGTATTTCTTCTTCTTCTCTGTACAATATTTTTTTACTTTTTCTTTTGATTTTAATTGTCAATTTACTGTGGCTAACTTGGAAGGAACTATGCAGAAGTAGATGTAGGACATAATTTTTTTGTTTCAGTTTTCCAAACGAGCCAGCTCTCCGGACCTCATGGTTACGAGCACTCGGAAAAGAAGAGTGGGAGCCAAAGGAGCGCAGTGCGGTGTGTTCGGAGCACTTTCTGTGTGAAGATCTGTACGAGACTAAAAGTGGACTACGGAAGGTGAAGTCGGGGGCTGTGCCCATTGTCTTACAGGTTAGTAATGCTTTTTGCATTGGAGGTTAAAAAGAAAATATAGTGTCGGTGACCCCGCAATACCCGAAACAAACAAAATAAATAAGGTAAAAAATACACCTTAGCAAGTAAGTCAGTAAGGTACATTTTGCAACTTATTGAATTTTTTAGTTACTAAAAATCAGAAAAATATGTTGAAACTTGAAGCTTGAACACATATAACGAATTTTAAAGGTTAATTATCACCATTAAGTAGACATGATTGGTTCCTGAGGTAGTTCCAGGCTAACTTTAAATATTTTAAATAAAATATTCTTCTTTGATGTGATTGTTTATTTTCATCAATAAATTGAAAAATTATAGAAAATAAATTAAGGTCATACCTAACCTAGAACCTTTATATGGCCGACTTGTTACATGACGTCACAGTGTATATCGGTACTGTCTGTCTAATCGCTGTCTAATTAGCAGTTTAATGCTTGTATCATTCCTATTTCTTGGCCGATTATAATTTTAATTTCACTTTTGGTAATCTTTTTTACGGTATTTTCATTTTGTTGAGATATGTGATTTAAAAAATCCATGCATACTCGTATTTTTGTGGAAACCTGACATTCAAAAAGAAACCCTTTATGAATTTTATAGTTAGTTAACTTTTCATTTGCAGGACATGAGTAATTGTGAATATGGGGATTCTGCTGACTTGAAGGTAATTTGTTCACTGATTTCATGGATCTTAAGTAGGGTCTTGGTGGCATTAGTGGTAATGCACCTGCATCGGCCCGGAGAGCCAGAGGAGATGTAGGTTCGAATCCCACCTAAAACCGACGATTTTTTTTTCGCTTTAATATACTTTGAAGGTAATTTGTTTATTTATTACTATCCATAATCCATATTAGGAGGCGTCCATTAATTACGTGAGTCGTTTTTGGCGATTTTCGAAGCCCCCCTTCTAATCACACAGAGTTTTGAGAAAGTTCTTGTGTTTTTATCAGTTTATAATATGAGAAGAAGCAAGAGAAGAAGCGAAACAGATTTGTCAAGATCGTAGCAGGTGGAAAGATGTGATCTCTGCCTACCCCTCTGTATGTATAATATGAGTATGAATATGGCCTCCAGGTCTGCCGAATATGCCTGACGATGGAGGGGAGGTTGCTGTCCATCAGAAAACACAAATTACAGGAAGCTTACTACCAGCTCACGGGACTTACAGTAAGTACTTCTTTTTTATCTTCTCTACATAGTAAGAAACAAATCTGGTTTCCACGTCTGTATGTCTGTATATCTGCTAACTCCTAAACTACGCAACGGATTCTAATGCGTTTTTCCTTATCAGTTAGATAATTTTTCACTCACTTAAACCGAAGCGAAGCGAGGGCGCGTTGCTAGTAGTTTGCACACTTGACTTGTCACGTGCCAGTGTCACGTTTATAAGTCTTTGAGCTCCTACTAGGGTTTACTAACCGACGTGAATAAAAATAAGAGACAAAGACTCGTGCATTGAAAAAAATATAATTATTATAAAACTAAAAAAAGAGGATAGAGAGACTGTTAAGAAGAAACTAAGGGTCGTGGTGTTAAAATAAATTCACACAGTCCCGGTTCCGTCCCTACGGATTAGGTACTCTCGCCTGGGGACGGGACGTAGTAGCTGGTGCTCGCGGGCGCTCGCAACTGTGGCAGACTGTACCCCTGCGGCGTCCCGGAGATATCGTAGATGGTGGATGGCGTGAATGTCGGTGTAGGCTATGGCTGCGGCGGTGCTCCACCCAATTCAACGGCCCGAACTTTGGACCCTGGAACGCGCCGTCCAAAACGTATTATAAAAGGGTCCAGGTATAATTTGTGAGCATCCCAGCAAGCGGCGGAAGGAAAAGAAAGTGCCTAATGTAGCAGTGATGCCGTGGATGTTCACAATCAGAAGCGGAGATTACAATTTGTGCGGATGATGAAATCGCTAATAAAAATTACATGATCACAAAATGAGGGTGGACTAAAATATCGAATAATGATCGTGCAAAATCAATGGTGAAATGGAAGAAAACAGAAGTACTAAGCACAGTTAACCTAATGTCTACACTAACTAATTACTACAGTTCGAAAAGCGTTATTAAATTTACCACTTACCCAAATTGGGGTTCAACAACACTCGCGATAAACAATTAAACTACTGAGGAACGTTCAGTGACGATCACTATTTTCTCCATCAGAGCCACCATCCATCATTGCCATCGTTGCCAGTGTCACGTTTATAAGTCTTTGAGCTCCTACTAGGGTTTACTAACCGACGTGAATAAAAATAAGAGACAAAGACTCGTGCATTGAAAAAAATATAATTATTATAAAACTAAAAAAAGAGGATAGAGAGACTGTTAAGAAGAAACTAAGGGTCGTGGTGTTAAAATAAATTCACACAGTCCCGGTTCCGTCCCTACGGATTAGGTACTCTCGCCTGGGAACGGGACGTAGTAGCTGGTGCTCGCGGGCGCTCGCAACTGTGGCAGACTGTACCCCTGCGGCGTCCCGGAGATATCGTAGATGGTGGATGGCGTGAATGTCGGTGTAGGCTATGGCTGCGGCGGTGCTCCACCCAATTCAACGGCCCGAACTTAGTCAAACAAGTGTAGTTTGCGTTGCGTTGGGTAGTTTTAAAACGCAGCGTGCCTCTAGATGGCACGTAAAAAGCAGTCTTGTCGCGGTCTGAAGGTTCTATAGGGATCTGCCAAAAAGCCTTCGAAAGATCAATGCTGGACAGGTACTTTGCGTCTCGAAGATTATCGAGGATCTCCGAAACGTATGGCAAGTTGTACGCGTCGCGTTTTGTCACAGCATTGAGCTTCCGACTGTCGAGGCAGAACCTGGGCTGTCCATTCTTCTTCTGTACGATAAGAACCGGTGACGACCAAGCGCTCTCACATGGCTCAATAACATCAAGTGACAACATTTCGTCAACTTGCTCCACCAAAATACGCTGTTTTTCTGGCGACATTCTATAATAGCGTTGTCTTACTGGTTGCGCGTCTCCAGTGTCTATTTTATGAGAAAACAAGTTGGTCCGACCCAAGCCTTTCTCTTCCATAGAAACGGATTTAAATTGGGCTATAACATTGTCTGCTATAGACCTCTGCGACTGAGTTAAATTATCGTAAGAGTTGATAAATGAATCAGGGTTAGTCACTTTTAATTCCGCAAGAGGGCTTTCAGACAATGTTATGCTGTCCAAATACCTAGGGCAGATTTGAAAAGCACGCCAAAAGTCAATGCCTAGTATGATGGACGTTTCCACCTCGGGGACAACATAAGCCTTAATTATATGAAACTGGCCTTCGAAAGTGACGGGTAAATGCATGTACCCGATACTATTTAAAGATTGACCACCTGCGGCTACCATAGAAATGTGGTCACCCTGTTGCAAAGTGCAGTCGACTAAGTGTTGATGGGCATTATTACCCACTATGCTCACTGCAGCACCAGAGTCTAATAAAGCACAAGCGTCAATATCGTTAATTTTAATATTTACATAGGGCCTAGGATCTTTTAGAGGTTTGGAATGCAGAATTGTAGATATTCTATAAGTAGAAGAGAACGTTTTGATAAACGACAGCCAAGAGTCCCATTCTTGCTGGTCGAAATATCTGCAATTCTGCCCATCTAGTTTTTTAAATTTTTGCTCTTATTACATACAGGACAGTCAGGGGTCTTAACATCTTTCAGTCCACATTTAAAACAAAAGACGTCCCTGTTTGCTTGGCACTGTCGGATGTGATGAGAGTTACTGTGACACCTAGGACAGTAAGGTTGCTGCTTGTTTGCTTGAACTGTGTGTATATAATTTTGTTGATTTTGATTTTGTTGTCCAAAACGATGATTTTTTGAATAATGTGATTTATTGTAATTATTTTCGTATGAGAAATTTTGTTTATTATAAGAGTTATTGCCAAATCTATTTGTATTTTTATTTGTTTCCTTTGCATACGCAAATTCAGGTGCAACAGTATCAGTCGTCGCTTTTGGTGGCTCCTGAAATTGCGTAAGACGAGAATGAAAAGTCTCGTAATTCCGACAAAGAGAACGCAGGGTGTCGATGGTTGAAATTGTTGCAGCTGAGGCTGCAAGTGTGCTGGCATAGCAAGGTCTAATGTTGTGAAGTAGGATTTCGAGCTGCTCCTCTTCGCTTAGAGACCTGGATAGGCGAGAAAACATCCCACTCATAATCGAGAGATAAATGGTTATGTTCTCCCGCTCACCCTGTGTGCGAGAGCGAATCTCAGAGATGAGACGGTAATCGTAATCAGATTGGTCAAAATCCTCTTTTAATTTAGCGGCAAGCTCGGACCACGATGAAACTTTGTCCTTTACCGAGCGGAACCAATGAAGGGCATCGTCCTGAAAGATCTCGGTGGCAAATGACAAAATTTTTGTCGAAACAATATTACGTGCAACCATGATTTCATCGACGCGCTGTATAAATGAGCGAACGCAAGTCTTGCCGTTAAATTTTAATTTACTTAAGTCAGCTAGAGAACGGTCGCATGTCACTGATATCAGGTTTTGTATATCCGGAACCATCGCCGCAGCCTCGCCAGAGGGGCCGGCGCTTGCATTAGATGCGACGTTCGCTGAAGCAATTGGCTTTTTCGCTAGAAGAGCGGCGAGCCTCTGTGAAAATAGTTTATAGCCTTCTACTATCTCTCGATACTGCGTTTTAATGTCGTCACTACACGTTATCCTCTGTAAACGATTATGGAGGTGATTTAACATATTTTGCGTTCTCATTATCGTGGGCACGTTAGGGTCAGATACATCGAGATTCATCTGAATTTTTGTGAGAACTTCTAAGCAACCTTTGAGGTCCTGTCGAACATCCAGCGGAGACTCTAATATGTGTTCGGACGGGTATTCTGAAGCTAACTTTACGATTTGCTTACGAAGTTCTTCAACTGAAGTAGCCACGGTGGCGCCTCGGATCCGAACCTCATATTCTAGTTCCGCCTTTTGGAGAGAAAGATATTTGACAGGTAGCATCATGAATTTGAACCAATGGGTAAGTGGTAACAAGCAAAATCAAAACTAATGAATGTATCTATTGATAAAATTCTCCGTTCTGTTACAAATAAAATGATCAATGATGAACGTCCGGTTTTTTTTTCCCAAATTAGTAAAAATAAAAAATATAACAGGTTAGCAGCAACTAAAAAATAAAAAGGGTTGCTACTAATGTGTACTTCAATAGAAATTCAAACTCAATTTAAAATTTGACAATAAAATATAAAATTCCTTAAAATTGTAAAAGCGCTAAATTAAGCTCCTGGTATTAAAATGTGTTACTCTTTTAAGAGCGAGGGTAAACAATAACACGAAATAGTCGCTACTGAAAATTACAAAAACGATACTGTATAGAACAATTGTACACTTTAGTAGCAAAAAACCAAAAAATAAAAAAACGTTTCACAAAAAAATAAGCCACAAACATACACTAACTACAAAAACCGAGAGAAAAAAACAGGATCTGTGTGAATTTAACCACGTGGAAGGGCGCCAGTGTCACGTTTATAAGTCTTTGAGCTCCTACTAGGGTTTACTAACCGACGTGAATAAAAATAAGAGACAAAGACTCGTGCATTGAAAAAAATATAATTATTATAAAACTAAAAAAAGAGGATAGAGAGACTGTTAAGAAGAAACTAAGGGTCGTGGTGTTAAAATAAATTCACACAGTCCCGGTTCCGTCCCTACGGATTAGGTACTCTCGCCTGGGAACGGGACGTAGTAGCTGGTGCTCGCGGGCGCTCGCAACTGTGGCAGACTGTACCCCTGCGGCGTCCCGGAGATATCGTAGATGGTGGATGGCGTGAATGTCGGTGTAGGCTATGGCTGCGGCGGTGCTCCACCCAATTCAACGGCCCGAACTTTGGACCCCAAATTGGGGTTCAACAACACTCGCGATAAACAATTAAACTACTGAGGAACGTTCAGTGACGATCACTATTTTCTCCGGTTACGTTTTTAAAACAATTAGGTAAGGTGTCTTCACGTATCAGTGACCGAATAAATATCTTAACGTGACGTGCGTTCAAGCTCGGTAGCAGATCGGCTCTGTCCGAAGGCGATGCGCAAAAATGCATTCCTTAACTAGATCTTAGATAAGAAGAACTTATTTAGCAAGAGCGCTAAAACTGCGCTTCGCGTGAGCGCTAAGATGACGCCGATGAATTCATGTTACATTTTAACGTTAGTATGTAGTTTTAAGGTTGTAAATTTTTAACTATTTGATTATGGCATTAGTTTTAAGTATTGTATATATTTGTTTTTTCTAATAACATTAATAATAGTCTTATACATGTAACAATAACGTTACAATTATACTAAAACTAAGACCTCGAAACGTTATAATACATTTTACAATGCAATGTTCCAACAAAGTTGGACCAAGGAGTAAGGTTATTTTGTTAAATGCAATATAGAAATTAAAAAACAATGTTTAGGGTTAAAATTTAATATGACAGGTAGTGCGTTATTATTTCCATCAAGTCTACTTCGAGTCTGCTGCAAAACTAACCTAACCTAACCCTGCCTAAATCGACCTAATTATAAGTGGAAAAAGTTGCTACTGAAAATCCGTATCGGAAAATACTGGTCAGAGATTTTTTTTGTGAAAATAATCGAGCAAGCCCTTTCTTTCTGCATATTCCAGATGCGCGTTGAAGACCAGTTGCCGCAGAGACTGTGCGCGGAGTGCGCGCACCGGCTAGCGAGCTGCATCCGCTTCCGGAGCAAGAGCCTGCGCGCGCACGCGCTCATGTGGGAGATCGTCAGCAAACAGGATGCGGTGAGTCACCTCCTGAGTAGTACCAGGGGGAGTCCACTTCCGCTCCGCAGTTTAAGTATTCTCTGCTCTCGCGCGGCGACTCTATGATAGTTAATGATCGGCGACCGGTAGCATTTTATGTCACTTTAACATAAACGTAATGACTAATATGGATAAGTCTGTGTTGAGAAAAATAAAACCATATTTATATTTTTTTAAAGTCACTGATTTTAATTTGTTAAGTAGATTACCGTAAAATGGGGTGACTTTGGAAACGCGAGGCGACTTTGATAATTTTTTGAATCATCGATTTTGTGCAATGTCTGAGTTATTATTAAGCTCTTTCGCGACATTACTTTCATATGTTTCATATGCGAGCACAAAATATTAGTAGTTCAAGTATTTTGAAACATATTGGATTTAAAACGTTCGAAACAAAAAAACCACTATTTTTTGACATGCTTCGGGGGTGACTTTGATATTGTGATGTAAACACGGGGTTAATCAAAGTAGCCCCATTTGAAGAATCGAGATTTTCAGCTGCATAATTATTTTTTCCTACTAAGCCGTCCACCGTAGTCTGCCTCTGGCTGCTTTAAGTTACTCCAAATGAGTAGTCGAATACAATATTTTTAATAATTTATTTTACGATTAAATGCGGGAGGTACAGAAGATTTATTTTTAAAATTAATCAAACTAACCCCATTTTGCGGTATCATATTTTTTTCTATGTTTGATATTGTCCATTTATTCCTTTTAACATCGAGGATCAATTTGTGTTTCTGTTCCGTAAACTTGTTGTATTGTAATAGTAGGTAGGTTTATTGTTTTGTTACAACTAGATACGAGTGCCACTACCACGATAGTGTTTTGTGCATAAGCCATAGTTGACAACCTTAGAGCGACCGCCGAGCGTAGGTATGAAAAGTGAAGTACATACATGTGATTTACTTCTGTACCTATCTGGTTTGTGGTACCAGTCTCATCTGGTCGCCACTTTCCCAAATACATGGTTGAGCGGGTGTCCCCTTGTTCCACCGACACTCATTTCATAAAACGTATCACATCGCAGAATATTCGTCTTATAGAAAGCTATTTTCTACTGAACCCGTGTTGATTTCAGTTTATCTTGTGATGGTTACAAGTCTAACTAACCTAACCTACGTAAATCATATTTAAGATAACCTGAAATCGACACGGGTTCAGCAGGAAATAGCTTTTCTCAAACATGCAATGGAATGTTGGCGTTATGTTAGTTATTTAGGCTTCAAAATATCACGTTGCGGGCGGAACACCTCGAGAAAACTGTAAAGGAATTTCATACAAAATAGATCGCAGGCGGTGTAGCACGGTGCGGCGCAGCGACGGCGCACCCGACACAGCGCGGATGGCTGTAGGTTAATTTTAATGTTTATCTACACTCATATCATAAACCCTCTATGATGCGTTCAGAAACCGCAAATTATGACCAGCATAATAATTAGGGATCAGAAATTCGGATGCATTTATTGTTTTGTTTTTGTTGTTGTATTGATGCTAAGTAGTTTGGAGGCGGACTCAATTTAATTTTGCTAATAAATTTCCCGGGGGCCTCGTGTGGTTGCCGAGTTAGAATAGTGCCACTCCATGTCTTCCCGTGGATGTCGTAAGAGACGACTAAGAGAATAAAGGCTTGTAGTACTGTTAGGCGATGGGCTTGCAACCTGTCCCTAATACGCTGGTAAACATCTTAGCCTAATTGTGCAAATTGTGGTTATAAAATTATCAACAAGTTTTAGAGATGTTTGTAATTCTGTAGCTCTGCCTACCCCACTCTGGGAACGAAGGCGTGAGATTATGTATGTATGTAATTTCCCGGGATTTCCCGGAATACCGGAAATTAGGATACGTATTTAAAGTATTTAAATAACATATTTTAGTTGTTTCTTATAACAAAATATGTGGTTTGTTTAACTAACAGTACCCACTATTCTTTAACATCAAACTAAATTAAATTTATTAAGTTATAGATTATTTTTATGAAAACTAGTCATACAAAATTGAACTATTTACCAACATGTACGTATGTTAATAAAATTGCTGAAAATAGTCATAACCTAAATATTTTGACAGTTATCACTATTTCCTGATGTTTTGTACAATTCCGGAATCCGGGAACTTAAATAATTAAAATAATATTTTTAAGAAGCCGACTCCATACTTGCTTTGCTTTTTCCGGAAATTTGCTAATTGTAGGTATAAAAGCATCCGAATTTCCGATCCCTAATAATAATCAACTCTGTTGTTAGAGCAAATTTTTTATCTGCGGCAGTAATCTTATGGATTCTTAAGAACATCAATTTCAATGTTCTTATGACATTCAAATTTTGAACATCTCTGAAAAACAAAGAAATTTGATTTGACCTCTATTCTAATATCAGTCGAGATGACGTTTAGTTTGAAATGAATTTTCAATTTGCATACAAATTTGATAAATGTCGCACGTAAGCAAGTTATCGAACGATATGATAGTTGGAGCCGACTCTAGTTTGTCTCTGAATTAAAAAAAAAACTATGACAGCTGCCAGAAAACTATTCAAACTTGTCATTACCGCCATTACCGGTTAAAATTTAATATGCGGCTCCTGAATGCATCATGGAGGCTTATGATATGTGGGTAGATAAAGTAGTGTATGCAACTGTACATAATTAGGCCTTAAAACACTCGTGTGATCCTATTATGAAAGTCGCTGACGCTCGTTTCATAAAACCACACTCGTATTTTAAGGCCTCTCATTATGTATTAGTTGCATAAACTACTATTATGCACTCCTAGTATTTGACGTTGTGTTTACCTCGCCGTGAAAAGGGGTTGCCAGCCTCGTAACTATCCGGCCGAGCGAAGCGAAGAGTAACTCGGCCAGCAACCCCTTACTTCCCGGCCTCTGTAGTAATGTACTATTCTATGAGACGAAAATTCTGCGAAGTGATATGTTGTATGAAATGAGTGTCGGTGTACCAAGGGGACGTCTTGAGAGACGCGATGGCAGAGATTGCGTCATACTCGTGAACGGGTTCACATCTTCAAGGACTTGTTGTTCAGTTAATTATTCTAGTTATGGCTTTTGACGTAGATACCTCGTCTGTGCTCATGATCATTATTTTTAATTTAAAGTTATTGACCTTACATTTTGTAATGATTTTTATGCTTGTTTTAATTATTAACTTTATTACCTGGAAATGTAACTTACTTTAAAGTCTAAAAAGTGACCCGCTGGAGATTCTTACGGCGCTTCTTCTCCGCGACGATGGTCTTGTCCGAATCGCTGGTAGATTCACTCCATATTACCGACGTGTAAAATACTCAACTACTTAACTATACATTTCCTGGTACTTATGTTGTTGGTTGGGCGGAATGAATGGAGAGCCACGCGACCGCCCGCCTGCCTCGGCCGCGTCCCCACTCATCACCATATGTTGTTGATTTTTCCAGCTCTCTCTACAAAGCATAGCTACTATAAACAGAGACAACAACAACCTATCATCCAGTCTTACCCTCAAATACTACGACCCCGACTACTGCGACGCTACTTTCCACCACGCCGACCAAAAAGAACCGATATGCGAAGTCAACGTCACAGATGAAATAGAAATTAAAAACGAAACCAATGACTTTAATGATTTCAATGAGATTAAACAAGAGAATTGTTTTAATGTAAATGTGACTGATGATGGCAATGACGCGGATTTTGTGACGTCGGATAAGGAATATTCGACTGATGATAGTCTGCCGCTAGAAGCTCGGAGGACGAAGAAGGAGAAGGTCAAAGAAAAGGTTGAAAAGAAGGAGGTTGTCAAGAAGGTAAGAGTAATAAGAGATGATCTTTGCGTCATCTCTTTCCCTGATGAGTATGTCGCAAAATAACTTACTTGCAAAATGGCCACATCACTTGTAGCCTACATAACAAAAATACACTTCTTTTTTTTTCATTTTATGTCTGTCTTATCAAAATCTACGGTGCCTATTAAAACGAAAAAAGAATTTTCAAAATCTGTTTACAATTGACGGAGAAATCGGTGAAAATACTTATAAAAAACATACCGTGGAACATAGAACCTCCTCTTTTTTGAAGTCGCGAACTTATCCCTTTTAGTTATCTCTTCCAGTTAACCGTGAAGTGATACATTACTATTTACTCCATCTACAAAAGCTTAATTACATAAGTCAAGAAGTGATCTCTAAAGTTTCTTCATCGTCTGTCCAGGTTAGGAAAAGACCCGTGGAGAAAGACCCGGCCCAACCGAAGATCGACCGGCGACGGAAGCCGTTCCTCAACGACGACCTGAACGAGACGCTGTTCACCATCACGGACCTGACGCACGCGGAACAGCTCGCAGAGATCCTGAAGAGACAGGAGTCGGCTAACTACAAGTGAGTATAATCCGCGCCACGTGATATATAAACCAATATGGCGGCGACCGCGCAGGTAACAATGCGGTCGCTATGGTAACGCGCTCCCCCCACACCGCGCCGCTTACCGCCTACCAGTGACACCTAAATAGTACATTATTGCCTAGGCATGGAAGTAGGCAATTGCGGGCCGAGTATTGGATTAAACGGACGAGCTTGCGAGTCCGTTTAAAAATACGAAGCCCGCAATTGATGTTCCTGCCGAGGCAAATATAGTGCTTTTCTCAAAAATCGCAAGCAAAAAATTGTGTTAGTCAAATCTTCATCGCTTGAACTCCTTTTTTTGAATTGCATACAAACAGAAACTTCGTGTGAAAAAACCATCACTCCTTACCGCCTTTTTGTTTATGACAAGGAGAAACGCAATTTTTGTTTAAAAAAAAAAATAAGCTATTCCAGGCACAAATAAAAAAATTATGTTTCGAATAAAATTTGGATGTATAAGACTTTTGCCCTCATTTTATTACGGCCCTTTTCACTTTTTAAAAAGTTACAAGCTAGATAGTAATGGAATTTGTATGCAACATTGCGGGCTTGTGTAGCGAGCACGCAATGTTTTTTTTTTTAATTTGAGAACTGTCAGTAAACTATGTACTTCGCGTCTCAATATGTAGATAGGAATGTCAACATTTCTGGACATTTTTGAGAAAAATCGAGTTATTGTTCCCAGAAACTCAGTCTTCAGATGCGAAGCCTGCTTCAAAGGTTTTCTCGACGAAGACGCATATAACAGCCACATCATCAGACACACCGACGTAAGTTCAAATGGTTTTTAGGGTATTGCTGAGTCTCTGCTGTCTGTCTGTCTGAAAGCTGTGGAGTCGGCATTGGCATTAAAATTCAAATCACATATACTCATTTGTTTATTTAATTCCTAAATGTTTTTATACTCTATTAAAAACAAATTTGAGCTACGAAGTTATAACTATTTTAACTTTGGTACTTGGGTAAGGACCAAAAAGTTTTCCACGCTCACTCAATTAAATTTTCTATGAAACGTTTCCGTTGTGACACTGTCGTGTGACATCAGCCATACATTTGTACACTTTTCGTCGCACAACGGAACTTTTTTCGATTTTGTTGTTTGTATGGTTAAGCGCTTAACTGTGGTCCAACTTTTTGGTCCTCACCCTCTTAGGTTTGTAATATAATATAATTTTTATTTTGTTTATAGTTGTTATCTTTCATTACTTAGCTGCTTTTAAGTTAACTCAGGGCGAATATAAAACCATTTTGGAATTAAATAAACGAATGAGAATGAGTAAGAGTTGAATGTTAATGTTAAGGTCGACTCCACAGCTCTCCTTAGTCTTACCGTGATATCGTCGTTTTACTTTCCCAACCTCGTATGTGATCGAATAGTTAGATAGGAAAGTAGTATTTATTCTTTAGGGAACACGAGTGCTTTTCCTATCTAACTATTCGATCAGATACTAGGTTGAGAAAGTAAAGGGGCGATATGAAAACTCCGAACCCTGGTCATGTGTCATGTACTCATGTATGTGTATTTGTGTCTTGCTGTTGTGTAATATGGAAAACTATTTTCTGAAATAAATAATTTTGAATCTTTAGCAATGCGGCGAGTATGAGTGCAGTATATGCAAAACTCACTTCAAGCACCCGCACGCGCTGCGCAAGCACATCACGGCGCACCACACGCAGCGGTTTAGTTGCAACCAGTGCCCCTACGTCACCACCCACAGGTAATTAACGTCAACCCCCGATGCAAATAGAGGGGTAAAGGAGGAAGAGGGGGGGGGGGGGGGTCTGTGGCGTCGCAGCTTTCAAACGGATAGACCGATTCCGACGCGGTTTTTTAGCGTTTCGTACGTCAAAAGTACTCCTAATATGATTGCTTCGTTGTCCGTGTGCCTGGCTGTCTGTCAAGACCCTTTTTGTCAGTAACCCGTGGAGGTACAGATCTAGTGAATAATCCTTTCACATCGTGAAAACTCGGAACTCACGTCTACTTCCGAATAATGCCGACGTGTCTATGAATTATTGAATTATTAAGTGACATGTTTGTAATAAATAAATAGAGTACTTTAGTTATGAGTGTCAAATGTCAAACCCCGAGTTTGAAGTATATCACACCGAGATGTTAAAACCACCACGATCAAATATATAGAAATCAGGTGTTGGTAAACAAGAAGAAATATAAATAAATGTCGAAAATAATTTCATAGGCTGATCTAAATGTTTCCTTAGGTCTTAATGCTTTAGGCATGACTATTAAAAAGAACTGAAAACAAACTTAATCTAAATTGACAAAAAAATACTCTGGTATTAACCACTCTATATCGATTATCACTCTCGCGATGCGACGTTCCCCCACGTTGTCTTGATGGGTACTGAGTCAGACTGAAGTAGCATGACAAATACGAACATTTCCGAGAAAATACGATGTGAAAGGATATTTCACTACATCTGTATAAGTTGGAATTAATGTGAAATACTTAAGTTTGTGATTCTTTAGAGCTGTGAAAAAATCGAACTTCTAAGTCAGCGCAATCAAATGATACGGTCGCTTATGCCCCATATTTTGACACTCGCAACGGAATTAAAAAACTATAGGGTACTTCCCGACCCCGTTGACCTAGAATTATGAAATTTGGCAAGAAGCTATGTCTAATAGCACGATTAAAGGAAAAAATCCAAAACCGTAAATTTTTAGTTCAGCACATCACTAAATAAAAACCAGTTTAATCGGGATTATTCTTAGCTAGGTAATAAGGCAAAGGCATATTTACCACATAACAGTAAGTTGAAATTGAACTTTACTACCTATATTTTATGATACAATTTTAATTGTATTATGATACAATTTTATAGTATTTTTACTTTAACGGGGCCTTATTAAGGGTTAAAGACAAGATATCTACTCCGAAAACCTTGAAAATAACACCAATGGCGATATTTGACTTAAAAGTGACATCCACTATCTTGGATCCAAAATCCGATGCTAGATTCGGTTTTTTTGGGGTCGATAACCCTGAAAATGACACCAATGACGATATTTGACATAAAAGTGACATCCGCCATCTTGGATCTAAAATCTGTTGCTGGATTCGGTTTTTCAGTGGTCGAAAAACTTGAAAATGACACCAATGACGAAAAGTGACATAAAAGTGACATCCGCCGTCTTGGATCCAAAATCCGATGCTGGATTCGGTTTTTCCTGGCTCGAAAACCTTGAAAATCACACCAATGATGACGATTGACAGAAAACTCACATCCGCCATCTTGGATCCAAAATCCGTTGCTGGATTCGGCTTTTCCGGGATCGAAAACCTTGAAAATAACACCAATGGCGATATTTGACTTAAAAGTGACATCCACTATCTTGGATCCAAAATCCTTTGCTGGATTCGGTTTTTCAGGGGTCGAAAAACTTGAAAATGACACCAATCACGAAAAGTGACATAAAAGTGACATCCGCCGTCTTGGATCCAAAATCCGATGCTGGATTCGGTTTTTCCCGTCTCGAAAACCTTGAAAATCACACCAAAGATGACGATTGACAGAAAACTCACATCCGCCATCTTGGATCCAAAATCCGATGCTAGATTCGGTTTTTTTGGGGTCGATAACCCTGAAAATGACACCAATGACGATATTTGACATAAAAGTTACATCCGCCATCTTGGATCTAAAATCCGTTGCTGGATTCGGTTTTTCAGGGGTCGAAACACTTGAAAATGACACCAATGACGAAAAGTGACATAAAAGTGAAATCCGCCGTCTTGGATCCAAAATCCGATGCCGGATTCGGTTTTTCCCGTCTCGAAAACCTTGAAAATCACACCAAAGATGACGATTGACAGAAAACTCACATCCGCCATCTTGGATCCAAAATCCGATGCTAGATTCGGTTTTTTTGGGGTCGATAACCCTGAAAATGACACCAATGACGATATTTGACGTAAAAGTTACATCCGCCATCTTGGATCTAAAATCCGTTGCTGGATTCGGTTTTTCAGTGGTCGAAACACTTGAAAATGACACCAATGACGAAAAGTGACATAAAAGTGAAATCCGCCGTCTTGGATCCAAAATCCGATGCCGGATTCGGTTTTTCCCGTCTCGAAAACCTTGAAAATCACACCAAAGATGACGATTGACAGAAAACTCACATCCGCCATCTTGGATCCAAAATCCGATGCTAGATTCGGTTTTTTTGGGGTCGATAACCCTGAAAATGACACCAATGACGATATTTGACGTAAAAGTTACATCCGCCATCTTGGATCTAAAATCCGTTGCTGGATTCGGTTTTTCAGGGGTCGAAACACTTGAAAATGACACCAATGACGAAAAGTGACATAAAAGTGAAATCCGCCGTCTTGGATCCAAAATCCGCTGCTGGATTCGGCTTTTCCGAGGTCGAAAACCCTGAAAATGACACCAACCCCATGCTGGATTTGGTTTTTTGGGACACCAATGACGAAAATCCAAAATCCCACTTGAGGGGATCTGTCATCATGGATTCATCGCATGTTAAAGGTGTGGAGGACCTTTTTTTTACAGGCGTTTTTCAGGTCGCCAACTTGTTTGCAGCACAGCGAACAAGATGAGAGCGCTGAAAAACGCCTGTAAAAAAAGCTCGTTAGCCCACTTACCGCCACTGCTCCGACTTCGAAACCCACCCGCATTACAAGCCTGGGTCAAATGGGGTGAAGGAAACTGGGTGGTGGGTGGTTCCATTCGCAGAACAACAAGTCATCCAGAAAGGAAAAAGGGGCAAGTGTTAAGGGCAAACGCGTTCCTGCGTAAATTTTAAAACGAAAAGGTTTTCGTAATTTTAGAAGTGATAAAGTAAAAACTAAATTTCTAAATACAAAAATTATCTTCTATAACTATATCATTTTCCTCACCATTGCACGTAAACCGTATCTAAACTTACAGGTTACCTTGGCCGTAATGCCCCGTATAAAACCCTCGAGCTTTTTTTTTTTTCTCATGAAACTCTAGGTCGGTAAGAATTTTTTTTAAATTTATACTTGGACTCAAACTATCACAACACGTTTCTAAAACTTTTGATCTCGACTGTCACTAGAATCGGACTCCTGACCACGTTTGAGATTTTCTGTGGTAAGTCATAGACAATGTGGTAAGTCATAGACAATGATGTAGTTTGCCGCTAATTTATAAATTCGTATTATAAACTGTGTGATTCTAAAATAGGTAATAATTAAAAGGGTGTCTTTGTGCACATATTAAAATTTATATATCAATAAAAAACGTGTCGTCGTCAGAAGAAATGGATAATGCGACTCCGCAGGGCATCGCCAACGCGGCTACAATTATTCGTGCGAATCGTAATTTAAAAATCTGATCTTTTGTCTGTTACCGTTTCCTCGCAATTGTGATGAAATAGTACATTATTGCCTAGGCATGGAAGTAGGCTAGGCAATTGCGGGCTGAGTATTGGATTAAACTAAAAATAAAAAATACGAAGCCCGCAATTGCTGTTCCTGCAAAATATAGTGATTTTCGCAAATATAGTGATTTTCTCAAATATCGCATGAAAAACATTGTGTTGGAGTCAAATCTTCATCGCTTGAACTCATTTTTTGAATTGCATACAAACAGAAACTTAATGTAAAAAAAAACCATCACTCCTTACCGCCTTTTTGTTTATGACAAGGAGAAATGCAATTTTTGTTTAAAAAAAACAAGCTATTCCAGGCACAAATAAAAAAGTTATGTTTCGAGTAAAATTTGGATTTATAAGATTTGTGCCCTCATTTTATTATGGCCCTTTTCACTTTTTAAAAAGTTACAAGCTAGATAGTAATGGAATTTGTATGCAACATTGCGGGCTTGTGTAGCGAGCACGCAATGTTTTTTTTTAAATTTGAGATCTGTCAGTAAACTATGTACTTCGCGTCTCAATATGTAGATAGGAATGTCAACATTTCCGGTCATTTTTGAGAAAAACATTGTATGTTTCACGGGCGGTACGGGAATTACGAACCTCGACTCAGAACTCTCCTAGAGCCTCGATCGTAATTCCTTACATACCGCCCTTAATACACAATGTACTATTTTGTTACTGGTTCGATTGTCGAAATCGATATCTGAGGGCCCCTTGGGACTACAAAAGCGAACCCGTACTCAGATTTAAAAAAAGTGGCCGCCATTTTGAACTTTTTTGTTACTGCTTCGATTGTCTTGAAAATCGATATCTGAGGATCCGTCGGGACTACAAATGCGAACCCGTACTCAGATTTAGAAAAAGTGGTCTCCATTTTGAACTTTTTTGTTACTGGTTCGATTGTCTTGAAAATCGATATCTGAGGGCCCCTTGGGACTACAAATGCGAACCCGTAATCAGATTTTAAAAAAATGGCCGCCATTTTGAACTTTTTGAAGTGATAACTTCTTATATGGGAGGGTATAGTTCAACTTAGATTAGTTTAAGTTCTCACTTCTGTCGGGTGTCCCGAGACGCACACGTGTTATTTTGTAGTATCGACGGTTTTCAAGCTATAGCTTCAGGAACCGGCCGCTGATATATCGCCTTCGTACTTACATCTCATACGATTCCATACAAATATGACTTACTAAAATTGACAACCAATCTAGAACTAATAGACCAATTGTATTGCTTCTATCGTTGTTCGTTACCTGATTAAATAAGGTTCAACATGGTATATAATAAATGTTTGTGCATATCGTAGTTTTCACGGATTCCTCCGTTTAAAAAACGTCCACGCATTTAAAAAACCATCGCTGACGCATTCATAGAAATTAGTATGAACGCGTCAGTAATGGTTTTTTCTCCCACATGCTCGGAAATGTTAACCTTACGGTTGTCAAATCAGCCCGCGAAGTTGTAAGTTCCAGGTCCAGACAAAATTAAAAAAAAAACAAAGTTATTATTTACCAACGGCAGCGGCCGCGAAAATGTATGAAATTTAATTACGTACCTGGTGTTTAACTTTTTAAAACCATGTTTGGACTAGGATAACTATCTCCAAACAGCCAAACACTCGTGCAATCAAAATTCTTACTTCTTCTTCTATTCTTCTTTCAATTATATTTTACTTTTTAAATGTCATAGACTAAAAAGTTAAGCCTTTTCAAAGTTTGTCAAATAGTTTGACTTTTTTAAAATAGAAATTGCGTTCATAACAAAATAAATTGCCTTAATAACATAAACGCGTAATAAATGTTATAGTTTAAACTATATTTCATTCAAATTGAATTCATTACGTTTAAATTTGTGATTTTATTTAATGCGTTAGTTCAGTGTCATACTAAATCGTACGTTTCTGTTCTTTTTTTCAAGGAAATGTTGGGACTGTGTTCAATATTATTAACAATTGTTTTAAATTTCCTCACATTGTTGGAGAAAAGCACTATACAAGCCTCGACCGGGAAGGGCGGTTGCTGGACTCGTATATAGCGCGGCCTCGACTGCGTCTCGGCCACGCTAACTCTACTCGTCCCGCAACGGCCTATTTCCCGGTCTGTGCAGTAATGTACTATTATTTTATAATTTGTTTTTCAATAAACAGAATTACTCAACTATTATGGTAGGAACTGATCTGATTTGAGTCGGAATGTGACCATAACAATAGTGACCTAATTGAGTAATTTTAAATTTAAATTAAAAAAAAATTAAATTTCGAGTTAGGTCTCTATGATAATAAATTTATGATTCGAAGTTTGAAAGCACACATTTTGAATTAGGTCATTATTGTTCTAAAGGTGCGATATTAGGATCTCCGCTTTTGTTCAGCGTACCTACGAAATAAAGTTTTGCGTTTAATAATTTTTTGACAGAAACTTATCTTTTTTTCAGACAAACAGCCCGGTTGCATGAGAGATGGCACAAGGGCACCAAATACCAGTGCCCGCACTGTCCGGACGAGTTTGTGTGAGTAATTAAAAAAAACATTAGACACATAGGTCACGGGTGCGGTGTGTGCGGCATGGCCTTAAGCATGCTCAGCAACCGCCAGTGGCACATGTTAGTTAGTAAAGGCTCGTGTGTCACGTGACGCACCGGTGCGTCAAGGGTGCGATGCTTGCGGCGTACCCTTTAGCAACAAGCGGCAGCGGTAATGGTTTCGTAAGTACAGGTCCGTGTGCCGCATAAAGCATGACGCACTGGGGCGTCATAGTACTAGCTACGTATGAATACGGTATAGGTTTACCAGATCAGAAAAACCCGTGCAAGCGCGAGTCAGACTCGAGTCGGACCACCGTCCAATATTTAAGACTAGGTATGTGAAAATTTCAAAGACCGCTTCCTTCCACTACCTACGAACCAGACAAACTTCACATACGTGCGTCGGTTTAGGGTCTCCTGACCTGGCCCTTTCTTAATACGTCCCCGATCTGATCGTGGAACGTTCACCTTGGCCGCCCTCTTCCAACATTCCCATAATAATTGAATCATTGTTTTTCAGTAAATTCACGACGTACATGGGCCACATCCGCATCAAGCACCCGTCGGATTTCGTCTGCCAACTCTGCGGGTATTCCTTCGTGAGCGAGAAGGGGATAGAGCTACACAAGAAGCTGAAACACCGGCTGAGTGATCCACAGGTGAGACAACAAGGTTCTCTCCGACACGCTCCGAAGTTATCGCTTTACTTTAGAAAGTAGACGTGTAGAGCTTGAACAGAACTTGAAGTTTTGGTGAACAAGCAATGATTAATTTAATTAAAACAACGAAGGCGAAAAAAGGTCCGTTATGCGGCGGAAAGTATCCTGACAATTGTTTGGCAAATTTTCCGCACAACTGAAAACTTTTTGGACCTTACCCGACCAAAAAAAGCGGCCAAGTGCGAGTCGGACTCGCCCATGAAGGGTTCCGTGAAAGGTAAATTGCGGAGTACGATTTATGACGTATTAGAAAAAACCACTTGATCTCGTTCAAACCAATTCTCGGTGGAAGTTTGCATGGTAATGTATATCTTTTTTTTTACTTTTATTATCCTCTTATTTTAGAAGTTACAGGAGGGGGTGCACACATTTTACCACTTTGGAAGTGTCTCTCGCGCAAACTATTCAGTTTAGAAAAAAATTATATTAGAAACCTCAATATCATCTTTGAAGACCTATCCACAGATACCCCACACGTACGGGTTGGATGAAAAAAATAAAATCGAGTTTCAGTTCTAAGTATGGGGAACCCCTAAAATTTATTGTTTTTTTTCTATTTTTGTGTGAAAATCTTAATGCGGTTCACAGAATACATCTACTTACCAAGTTTCAACGGTATAGTTCTTATAGTTTCGGACAAAAGTGGCTGTGACATACGGACGGACAGACACACGACATGACGAATCCATAAGGGTTCCGTTTCTTGCCATTTAGCTACAGAATCCTAAAAAGTCTTATTTAATTATCAATATTTGTGCGACAATAGAAATACTGTAAATACACACTTTCTGAAAATTTCCACTGTCTACCGGTTCATGAGATACAGATAGGCTGACGGACGGACGGGTAGCGGAGGCTTACGTCATCGCACATTACAACTCCCGGCACCAGATCAGCACCGCCTCAGCTCCAAGTGAAACATTCAAAAATGTACAGATGTAGTGACGTTCGACCCCTGAAAAACCGAATCCAGCAACAGATTTTAGATCCAAGATGGCGGATGTCACTTTTATGTCAAATATCGTCATTGGTGTCATTTTCAGGGTTATCGACCCCAAAAAAACCGAATCTAGCATCGGATTTTGGATCCAAGATAGTGGATGTCACTTTTAAGTCAAATATCGCCATTGGTGTTATTTTCAAGGTTTTCGGAGTAGATATCTTGTCTTTAACCCTTAATAAGGCCCCGTTAAAGTAAAAATACTATAAAATTGTATCATAATACAATTAAAATTGTATCATAAAATATAGGTAGTAAAGTTCAATTTCAACTTACTGTTATGTGGTAAATATGCCTTTGCCTTATTACCTAGCTAAGAATAATCCCGATTAAACTGGTTTTTATTTAGTGATGTGCTGAACTAAAAATTTACGGTTTTGGATTTTTTCCTTTAATCGTGCTATTAGACATAGCTTCTTGCCAAATTTCATAATTCTAGGTCAACGGGGTCGGGAAGTACCCTATAGTTTTTTAATTCCGTTGCGAGTGTCAAAATATGGGGCATAAGCGACCGTATCATTTGATTGCGCTGACTTAGAAGTTCGATTTTTTCACAGCTCTAAAGAATCACAAACTTAAGTATTTCACATTAATTCCAACTTATACAGATGTAGTGAAATATCCTTTCACATCGTATTTGCTCGGAAATTTTCGTATTTGTCATTCTACTTCAGTCTGACTCAGTACCCATCAAGACAACGTGGGGGAACGTCGCATCGCGAGAGTGATAATCGATATAGAGTGGTTAAAACCAGAGTATTTTTTTGGTAATTAAGATTAAGTTTGTTTCCAGTTCTTTTTAATACTCATGCCGAAAGCATTAAGACCTGGGAAATGTTTAGATCGACAAGCCTGTCAAATTATTTTTAACAATTAATTATATTTATTTTTGTTAACCGTCACCTATTCTCTATATAATTTGATCGTGGTAGTTTAAGCATCTCAGTATGATATACTTCAAACTCGTGGTTTGACATTTGACACTGATAACTGAAGTACTCTATTTATTTAATACAAACATGTCACTTAATAATTCAATAATTCATAGACGCGTCGACATCATTCGGAAGTAGACGTGAGTTCCGAGTTTTCACGATGTGAAAGGATTATTCACTAGATCTGTATCGTACTAGCACTAAATCAAAGCTCACTTCTCAATGTAGTGTGCGATTACCTTTAGTAATAGGACCCCATTGTGGCACCCTTTGGGTATGAAACCCAAAAAAAAACAAGCAGTTGTTTTTTAGGTCCTAATAATGTGGCTGCCGCCGTGTATTTTGTGAGTTATCCCTGGTTTATCTCTAGATACCCGATGATGGGCCCTTCTGCGAGCTTTGCAACGTGCGCTTCGTGTCGAGCGAGGCGTTGAGAAGGCACATCCACGTGTCGGCCCGACACACCGGCAGCGACAAGTACGTACACTGCGAAAGGAGTAGGGTTTAACCACGCGCATTTATTACTTTTATTTGATTGAAGCTTTTTCCGAGTCGCATGATTGCCTATATCAATTACCAATTTTACAGAGTCGATGGAGCTCCGCTCTTGCGGAGGTCCTATCTCTGGTTACTTTGGCCCTTCGAGCCTGCTGCAAAATAATATAACCTAAACCTACCTACCTGTTGCATTCAAAAGAGAAATTCATAGCGGAAAATATGCGACTAGGTAAAATTTAACCGAGGAAAAATGCGACCGGGGTGAATCACGAATGGGAAAAAACGCGACTGAAAAAAATTCTACGCAGAATTATCGTGTTTGGGAAACTGATCGATATAATCATTCCAAAATCTTGGAAATCGGACTTGATTTTATTGTTAGAAACTTTATCGCCCGGAGCTGAATTAGTTCATAATTTTTTACTGCTAGGTACGCGATTTAGATGTCGCTTCACAATTCCCTTATTTTATTTTTTTGTGTGTCAAATTTTGTTACAGAGGAGATAAAGAATCTAACAAGCCCAAGAAACCCCGGAAATCCCGGGATCCCGGCGCCCCGCGGGACCGAGACCGGGACAGTCGGGACTCCTCCTCCGAGAAGGGGCGCCGGTACCCCAGCCAGATGCGGAAGGCCGAGGGGCCCATACCCTGCGAGCAGGTGAGTTACCCCGCATACATATTATACCATTAATTTAAAAAGTAACAAAAGTTGTAATTTTCGGGGCGTTTGTAACAGACAAATGAATTAACTCGTTCCTTTTTCAAACTTTTGTATAATTAACACTAAGGAACGACTATTGTCAGTACAGTAAAATAAGTTACGTCGGCAATCTTCGTCCACGCAGACCGGTGCTAATGCCGAAGATAAACGACCGTAAACATCAATTCAATACAGACCTTGTTGTGTTACGCGTAAGGTACAATATGCAATGACAGCTAAACTCGAATGACAACTTACGCCCCGCTTAATAAAATGGCGGTCGACGGCGTGGCCGAAATGGCTGCCAAGCATTTGACCAATAGCCGTCGAAGATGTTACCCGCGCAAACGAACAGCCTTATAACTTTTCGTGCTTTCTAAAAAAAAGCTTACTCTAACTTATATTTGCGGTCTACTGTAACTTTTCTTCTCATACCTTGTTCATTGAAATATTTGTGGACATCGAAAAGTTTATTAAGTTCGACGTTGTAACACACTATCCATACCACTGGACTAGCCCTAAGTAACATTCTGTGGTATGATATGAGGATGAGACATTTTTTGATAAAATAATAGTATATTATGCAATTAGTGAATAAAGGACGGATTTAAAGCGAGCGCCATAGATGACTCACGAGCAAGTGAAGGATACTAACGACTGAATCACATCCGCAGTACAGTATTCAAAATGGCGCCAATTTACCTACTAATGACAGCAAATAACACAAAACTTTTTTTTAAATGCTAAACTCCTTGTCGTTAATGTCGACCAACCAAATCTCGAGGAGTTATTTGCACAAGAAGTTTGTATGTCGAGTATTCTTTGCACAGGAGTTTGTATCGCGTATTTTTTGCGCAAGGAAGTTGTATAACATGGAAATGGATGTCGAATATATTGGTGTGTTCTAAATTCAAACACCGAAATACCCTCCGTATACCGTGCTTTTTATTCACTGTTTTCATAAATAAAATAAATAGGGGGAATGGTATAAACATTATTTTACACGTCACTGTCGCTAAATCGGACAAATCTTATTATTATAATTTACATATAGCATAGTCGGATAGCGGCATTATAGTTAAAACATATATTATATCATGCCACTGTACAGAACACAATTAAAAGTCCAACTGTAGACACCGATACTCCTCCAAAGAAATACATATAAAACATCCAATAAGTTGTAAGAACTCCTAAACTACTCTCTTACTTGAAATATTGTGGACCACGCTAGTGCGGGATGCAGTTAGAAGACTCCCGGGCGTACCACGGCCACTTCCGGCGGATGCACCCCGACAAGAACCGAACCAACTACCCTTCTATGAAGTCGCCCTGCATGTGCGAGGTCTGCGGCCGCATGTTCCAGGTCAGTGATATCTCCGTTTTGGGACCCCATTGAACGCATTTTTATTTTCGCATAATGTATCATTTCGCATAAAATCTCTTTGGCATAACACCGTTTTAGGCTGACATTGCAGAATTTAATAAACGTCTATTGTGTAGATTTGGTTAGGTTAGTTGTTAATAATAATAAAAATAAAACCCTTTCTATTGTAAAAACCGTTTTAGGACAAACGTTTTTATGCGAAAAAACCATTATGCGACCCAATATGTACCCGTTGTTGTTGGGTGTCCCCTTGTTTCACCAACACTCATTTCATAGATACGTCACTTCGCGGAATTTTCGTTTGATAGAAAGCTATTTTCTGCTGAACCCGTGTTGAGTGAAAAAGTCTTTAAAGGGGCCTTGAAATAAATAGGACCGATTTTGTCTCCTACTGTTGTATGTTTTGGTGGAGACTGTCAGAGTAAATCTGAGGGACGCGAATGAGGGCCGAGGAATGAGAACCCGTGTTTCACATGAAGGTGTTCTAATCGTGCAGGTCAATAGCGCACTAACTTAAGTCTAAAACATACTCACCTTTACCTGTCATTATGCAAGCTAGTTAGCTAGCATAATGACGTGTATTGACTGCAATTGGTGTTAGCCTAAAAATGCTCTTGAAATAAGTTCTGGAAAATATGATGTTTGTATATCATCTCCCGGGACAAAAAAAGTGTAAGGAGCCGTCAGTTTTGTTACCTAGGAATGAATAAGATTTATGGTTAAAAAACTGACGAGGAACAAGTTTTCATAGGGATCCCCTTGGAACGTATAATTTTTTTATGCATATTTACTTTTCGCATTTTTTTTTTCGTATAACACCCTTTTAAGCTGACATTGCAGAATTTACTAAACGTCTATTTTGTAGATTAGGTTAGGTTAGTTTTTTATAATAATTAAAATAAAACCGTTTGTATTGTAAAAACCGTTTGAGGTCAAACGATTTTATGCGTAAAGATAAGTTATGCGTAAAAAAATTATGCGATCCAATAGGGATCCGTTTTCATATCATTAACGAGTTTTTTGTTTATGTATTAGAGTTATGCGCTGCTAAAGGACCACACGTGGACGCATACTGGCGAGCGGCCGTTCTCGTGCGACGCATGCGGCAAAGCGTTCCGCATGAAGCAGCGGCTCGTGGCGCACCGGCGCGTGCACAGCGCGCAGCGCGCCAGCTACGTGTGCGGCGTGTGCGGCAAGCCCTTCAGCACGCACAGCAACCGGCAGCGGCACATGTTCGTAAGTATTGGCTTGTGTATCACATGACGCACCGGTGCGTCACGCGGGCTGTGTGTACGGCAAGTCCTCTATCATGCACAGCAACCGGCAGCGACATTTGTATATTCGTAAGTATTGGCTTGTAAGTGTATCACATGACGCACCGGTGCGTCACGGAGGCTATGCGTGCGGCAAGCCCTTTGTCACGCACAGCAACCGGCAGCGGCACATGTTTGTAAGTACAGGGTCGTTTATAGCATGACGCACCGGTACGTCACAGGTGTGGTAGGTGCAGCAAGCCCTTCAGCACCCAGAGGAACCTGCAGCGGCACATGTTTGTAAGTACAGAGTCGTAAGTCGCATGACACTTATGTGCGTCACGGTGTGCGGCAATCCCTCTAGCACACACTGCAACCGGCAGTGATGCATGTTCGTAAATACAGTGTCGCGTGTCGCATGACGCACTTGTGCGGCAACCTTATCGACCATCAACCGACCGACGATTCTGACACAAGCGACAAGTGTCAGAAGATAATTCTATGTACATTGCGTAGAAGATGTGAACCCCATGGATGTAACATTTCTATTTCAAACAGTCACCAGAGGCCCTTGCCAAGAAGCACTACGCTGACAACGTTTCTATTCGATTTGTTTTTAAACCAATCGCGTCACTGGTAGATGACGTGATACGAAAAGTCACGTGATCTTACAGTGACGCGATTGGTTTAAAAACGTAACGAATAGAAACGTTAGCGTAGTACATCTTGGTAAGGCCCTGTATCCTATCGCTATCGCTATGACATGTATTCGGTTCCTTCCTCACGCCGCAACAAAATGTAACAGATCCACACCGGGCTGAAGCCGTTCAAGTGTGAGATGTGCGGCAAGTCGTTCAAGCACGCGAGCGAGAAGCGCGCGCACATCACCTACGTGCACCTCAAGAAGCCCTGGCCCAAGCGCGCGCGCGGCAAGCGCCGCCCCGACGCCCGCCAGGTACGTAACAAACAAAATGAGTCGGAACCTGGCCTTTCTTCCTTTTGCCTTGGCGAGCAAAGCACTTTTTCACAACACTGCTCGGAAATATGGCCATAGATGGTCTTGTTTGGGGTCACAAAACGTCACTTATAAGGACAGACCAAGAATGTTTTTGTCGGCGTGTTTGCTGATTGGTCGAGAACATTGTTGTCCAACTTTAAGAACCAATGAAAATCGATCAATCAATTTTTGTGTCATAGCTCCTTAAAATGAAAAATTGAAATCGACCAATCAGAACACATCATTTTGTGTCGTAAAATATTAGGTGTATTTTTGCTAAAAGATACAGACTAAAAACTATGTCACTGCTTTTTTTTTTATTGTAATTCAAACTTGGCCCCTAATCTCGAACCACTAGAGATTAATTTACATGGGAGATATGGCGAAACAAATACAAATTTATATGGAGTCGACATCTTCATCTCGCATGTTAGTTTATTAATCTCGAGTGCCACGAGAATAGGGGTCCAGATTTCAAAAAAAGTTATCTATGGTAAAATTGGCGGTGATGTCATATTAACATGAATTAAAATTTGAGTTTTGAATATGAATTTTTATTTTATTTCCTCTCAGTAGGTAGTTGTGAAAAGCACTATGTCTGCCTCGGTAGAAAGTGCAATTTATGGACTCGTACACTAGAGGGCCTCAACTACGTTTCGGCCCTCTATATGACTCGTCCAAAAATCGCGTACTTTCTACCCTCTGCAACAATGTACTATAGTATAATATTCGTCCGGGTAGCAAAATAGTAGACCATAATAGACGGAATTACATATGACTTAATGTAACAATGCTCTAATAGGCAAATGGTCTGGATAACCTTCACGTATCAAGACAAAACAATCAAGACCTTACACAATTGAGTTATTCTGCCTACTTGTGCATTTCACGATAAGACACAATAAGACAATTTTGTAACCATGGCATTAGATAAACAAGTCATTTTTCTCAAAAAAAATCAGAAATGTTGACATTACTATCTACATAATGAGACGCGAAGTACATAGATTACTGACAGTTCTCAAATTAAAAAAAAAACATTGCGAGCTCGCTACACAAGCCCGCAATGTTGCATACAAATTCCATTACTATCTAGCTTGTAATTTTTTAAAAAGTGAAAAAGCCCTTTATAAATTAATGATGGCACGAGTCTTATACATCCAAATTTTATTCGAAACATAACTTTTTTATCTGTGTCTGGAATAGCTTATGTTTTTTTAAAAACAAAACTTGCGTTTCTCCTTGTAATAAACAATTAAAAAGTTTTTTAAAACATTTATTTTATTTTATACTTTTTAGTGATCATAATACGCTGTTACGTAGTCCCACTTCTTAGTTGAAATGAAACTTTAACTTATATCAAGCGCGCCGCAAGCAACGCCGCGGGAAAGTCATAGTCATATTTGAACAAGTAAATATTATTCGTTGTAGGTAGTCGCTCAACTATCTTAATCGAGATGTCTTATCGCCACCCTTGAAATCGGTACCGTTAAGGAGTTCCGGTGGCCATCTGTGGTCTTCATCATCAGTTCCACTTCAACAAATGATACTTTCTGAATGCAAATGTTGTACTTGTTACTAAAAATACTAAAATCGCTATATGTTTGCCTACAATATTTGAGGAGTTCCCTCAATTCCTCACGGATCCTCTCATCAGGTTCAGATTTGGTGACAATGGGACCACCTCGAAAGTATACTCTATCAAACCAAAAAAAATATTTTGAAATCGGTCGACAATTGACGGAGTAATCGGTGAACATACATAAAAAAAAAAAACACAGTGGAACGTATAACCTCCTCCTTTTTTGAAGTCGGTTAAAAAGGCGGTAAAGAGTAACGGTTTTTTCACATGAAGTTTCTGTTTGTATGCAATTTAAAAAATGAGTTCAAGCGATGAAGATTTTACTCCAATACAATTGTTTTCTGGCGATTTTTGAGAAAAGCACTATATTTGCCTCGGCAGGAACAGCAATTGCGGGCTTCGTATTTTTAAACGGACTCGCAAGCTCGTCCGTTTAAACCAATACTCGGCCCACAATTGCCTTCTTCCATGCCTAGGCAATAATGTACTATTGCATACTTGGTCGGTCAGTGTACTACGTGGTACTACTGAGACATTTTGAATGCCAAGGCTAAATGCAAGTAAGGCTTTCAGGACCCAACCCAACAAAATATCTGGCTACCGCTTTAAATGCCAACAAGTACTATCTCGAATGTGTTGCCATTACAATTTGAAGCCTTTTCTTTACTAGGTAAATTTGCTATTCATTTAAAATCTTTTGTTACTTGCGTTCCATTTTGCACTGCTAATCGGACTTCACAATAGATAATAATAGCTTTAATAACATTCATTGGAATATTAACTCTCAAGGGGATGCCGACGTTTAAAAAGAATTCTACCGCCGCCGCCATATTTGTTCATGTTACCAGAATACTGTTACATACTGTCGCTGGAATGATCTCCCTCCTCCTATCCAAGGAGTGTCTAGCAGGTACACCTTTAAGCGCAAGCTTAAGGGTTATTTGTTGACACTCCAGAAATCCTAACCCTCATCCAGCACTTACCTACACTCATCATTACTTCAACCTGCTGCTTTTAAATTGACCTTTTAATTCATTTTCAGTTTTATCACGGCTGTATATCGGTATTTATGTATGCGTTTTATTTTTAATTATTATATTCCCATTTATTTTTCTCCTATAATAACTAAGTATTATGTAAGTAGTTTACACGTATAGTATAGTATGTTTGTACAGCGTTCCGTGAGTCAGTGCCGGTACTGGCTGAAAATCAGCGCTGTAGGTGTCTGACACCTCAGCATTTTGCTGAGCCAGTGTCCGTTTCACTGCCGCGAGGACACACATTTGCGTGCTGTGCCTGTTACCTTCATTGTTTTCTTGAATAATTTGTATATTTGTGTGTCTTATGGTTGGTGAATAAATGTATTTCTTCTTCTTCTTCTTCTTCTTCTTCTTCTTCTATTTAAATACCCAAACTATTTCTGTCTCAGGTTACGCAGCATCCGCAGATGTCAATAGCCACAGGCGCGAGCGAGATGGACATAGTTCAGCCGCTCTGGCCTTCGTGCGACCCGAAGTTAGCCGACATCAACGCCCTGATGGACGATAAGCCGATGTACTATAATCTGAAGATATAGTACGAATATAGATGCGGGTGGGAGGTCTTGCGATTTGTACGCCATCTAGTGGATTTCTTGGTACTAATTTGTACAATGCTGCAGGCAAGTGTTATAATAATTAAAGAAAATAATTTAATACTTTCTGCAATTGGATTTACATTCAAAAAACAGTGTTCATAAAAATTTCATCTATAATTTAATGAAAATATTTGCCAGTTTTTGATGAATAAGTAAAAAAAAAAAATTGGCCCCAGCCCATGGTGATTTCCAATAAATATCTACAATTACTATGTGAGGTATATTATGTCCATTGATGATATTTCTTTACATAGTATAAAACAAACTCGCTTCCCGCCGTCTGTCCGTTTGTATGTACGCTTAGATCTTTGAAACTACGCAACGGATTTTAATGCGGTTGTCATCAGTAGATAGAGTGATTCAAGAGGGAGGTTTTTATGTATAATACATTCTGGTTTATGTACGGGTGTTAAAGAAAACTGACATAAACCGAAGCGAAGCGAGGGCGGGTCGCTAGTAATTCAATGTGACATATTGAAGTAATGTAATGCCATTTTAGCATAATATATTAATAACCTTATGATTAAACAATAATACTGTAATAAATAAATAATTATTGATTAAGTAGTTAAATGAATTGTATTGAATCTGATACCCTGATATTATTTTGTAAAGTTTCTACTACTGAAGTTGTATTGTATGATTGTTTGAATAAAATGTATGCTTTTAAACCAAATTCAAAAATGGAGGAAGTTCTTGATTCGTCTGTTGTTTGTTGCGTATGTTACTAGATTTGTCCGCCAATTGTCTCCCGATTTTAATGTTTTTTTTCCATCAGTAAGTCACGATGTGGTCACGGGATCTCTGCAGAGTCGATGGTGCCCCTTAATAACTCGGAGTTAAAAAAAAAAAAAAATTGCTTGCGTTAATAAAAAAAATAGCGCGAAGTGACTGGAATGTTATAGATGTCAGTTTACATCAAAAACTATAAGAAATAATTGTCAAATTTGTAGATTTATATCTACAACCCGACATAGTGTCGCCCTCTGCCTTCCGAGCTGGTAACTTTTACACGGTCCTGCCGCTCGAATCGAACGAATGGAAAGGTTATTAAACTTTGTCATATATGCCATAAATTATGTATTTATTTGTACAACAAAAAACCGTCCTTTGATTTCAAGAAAATACTATTATTGTGTTTTCTAATAAACTAAAGTAATGAGGGCGCCACTGGACGCACGAGTCCTAATAGAAAACTCGTTTAATTTGATGAAAACCACTAGAGAGTAAGAGATGTCAGCTCTGAGATCAAAGTTCGCTATTATTATCGGGGTATTTATTTATTTAAATGTTATTTCGCTTTTTAAAAATGTTTTGTCTTGTTTTTATTAATTAATTGGAATATCAATGAAAATGACAGCTAGTTTTAGTGTAATGTATAAAGTGTGATCGTGTACTGTTACATTTTAATATTTAATAAAATATATTTAATATAAAAATGCCTTTTTCTTTAAATAGATTTCTTTGGTACACGTTAGTACAAAGATATGTGTAAACTTTTGCATCGTATTCCATTTAAATAAAATGCTAAATTGTTTACATATCTGTGTACTCGACTGTACTATACAATAGGTACGTAGACTAACGAGTCCGCCTGCACGAGCACGCCGACGACTGCTTCGGTATGTTGACTCAATTTGAGTACAACTATGCAAGTGCTTAGTTCCAATAACCGGTGATGTTTGGGCGATATATTTTTGGTTGATAAATCCCAAATTTAATTTCCCGCGGCTATTTTTTTTTGTAGACTCCGTCCTTAAATTTTTTAACCCTACTGCGTCGGAAGGATTATTAGAGGAAGGTTAATTATCGCACCTTCAGAACAATAGTGACCTAATTGAGAAATTTTAAATTTCGAGTTAGGTCTCTATGGTGATAAATTTATGACTCGAAGTTTGAAAGCACAAATTTTGAATTAGGTCATTATTGTTCTAAAGGTGCGATATATAAGTTTAACGAGTGTATGTACATTGTATGTAGGTATGTATCCTAAATGGCTTGAGAAATTTTAACATTTGAGGGGTTTATAATATCTACAACATATTCAGAAATCGTTAAAGTTGGACTGGATTTAAGTGAGAAAATGTTATCGCATTTCGTATGTTTTTTTTTTTACAATCCTCTAAAGCGGGTTTTTGTTTTTTTTTTACTTTTTTTTTATTTTATACTTTTTAGTGATCATAATTATGCTGTTATTCTCCCACTTCTCAATTAATAAGAAACAATAGAACATTTCAATCTCGCCGCAAAGTCATATATTTAAACATAATTATGCTTCGTCATAGTCGCTCAACTATCTTAATCGAAATATCTTGTCGCCACCCTCGAAATATATACCGTTTAGGAGTTCCGGGGGCCATCTGTGGTCTTCATCATCAGTTCCACTTCACCAAATAGTGCTTTACAAGAGCAAATACACGAGTTACAATGAAAAATACCAAAATCGCTATAGGTGTGCATATAAATTTTGAAGATTCCGTCGATTCCTCATGGATTCCAGCATCAGATCTTCATTTTGATAAGAATGGGACCAATCGGGAAGCACCAGCTTTCAAATAAAAAAAGAATCATCCAAATCAGTTCACCCAGTCGACAGTTCTGAGGTAACAAACATTTTAAAAAAAACAGACGAATTGAGAACCTCCTCCTTTTTTTGAAGTCGGTTAAATAGTACATTATTGCCTAGGCATGGAAGTAGGCAATTGCGGGCCGAGGATTGGATTAAACGGACGAGCTTGCGAGTCCGTTTAAAAATACGAAGCCCGCAATTGCTGTTCCTGCCGAGGCAAATGTAGTGCTTTTCTCAAAAATCGCAAGAAAAAATTTGTGTTGGAGTCAAATCTACATCGCTTGAACTCATTTTTTGAATTGCATACAAACAGAAACTTCATGTGAAAAAACTATCACTCCTTACCGCCTTTTTGTTTATGACAAGGAGAAACGCAATTGTTGTTTTAAAAAAAAACATAAGCTATTCCAGGCACAAATAAAAAAGTTATGTTTCGAGTAAAATTTTGATGTATAAGACTTGTGCTCTCATTTTATTATGGCCCTTTTCACTTTTTAAAAAGTTACAAGCTAGATAGTAATGGAATTTGTATGCAACATTGCGGGCTTGTGTAGCGAGCACGCAACGTTTTTTTTTTTTTAATTTGAGAACTGTCAGTAAACTATGTACTTCGCGTCTCAATATGTAGATAGGAATGTCAACATTTCCGGACATTTTTGAGAAAAATAACAATTCAAGTATACTCCGTATATGATTAGATTAATACGCTTTTAATAACGAGCTAAGTAGACTGCTTTCATCAGCGCTACTGAGAAGCAAGGAAATAGTAAACAAAACAACATATATATTCAATAACCATTTTATAAAACTTAATCTAACTCCAACATACTTGTGGACCGTTTAAAAATAAATTAAATAACGACTAGACGAAGCAGTAACCAAGAAAAATACCGCTTTTAAAAAAATCATCACATAACTCTTGGTCGTATGATGGACATGATGGTGGTACAATGTTGTACATATCCAAATGCAAACTAAAAAGAGGAGTGTCAAACATTTACGTTTACCCTAAAAGAAGGAAAGTTTAAAGGGTTGCACAAAGGCGAACCTCTCCCTTTAAGGGATCTCTTCCAGTTAACCTTTGAGCGATTGAGAAATAATTAATGACAACGACTAGCCAAATAAGTACAACACTTAAAGATTTTTTTATAACAGAGTTATAGATGTAGTTAGTTATACATAGACTAGATTATACATAGCACCCTTTACACTTTTCTGAACTAAAACCTTAATTAAATATGTTTTTTTTGTTATGAGTAGATACTTGTAACATGGAATAAATATTACTTAATAGTAATAAAATGACAACCCAAGATCAATCGCAGCGAAAGTAATTTTTAATTGTATTAATGTTGAATTCTGTACTTAGTTGGATGTAAATAAAGTCTTTTTCTCAAAAATGTCCGGAAATGTTGACATTCCTATCTACATATTGAGACGCGAAGTACATAGTTTACTGACAGTTCACAATTTAAAAAAAAAAACATTGCGTGCTCGCTACACAAGCCCGCAATGTTGCATACAAATTCCATTATTATCTATCTTGTAACTTTTTAAAAAGTGAAAAGGGCCATAATAAAATGAAGGCACAAGTCTTACACATCCAAATTTTACTCGAAACATAACTTTTTTATTTGTGTCTGGAATAGCTTATGTTTTTTTTAAAACAAAAATTGCGTTTCTCCTTGTCATAAACAAAAAGGCGGTAAGGAGTGATGGTTTTTTCACATGAAGTTTCTGTTTGTATGCAATTTAAAAAAAAACAAAAAACCCCCTTCAAAAACGCAAAAAATAACTTCTTTAAAATTATAGGCACCTAATAGGTTAGTCCAACTGATGTCGGCTTTTTGTTGAAAATGTTGTGGTCGCCGACTTTGAAGGGGGCGTTTTTGAAGGGGGTTTTTTGTTTTTTAAAACATTTATTTTATTTTATACTTTTTAGTGATCATAATACGCTGTTACGTAGTCCCACTTCTTAGTTGAAATGAAACTTTAACTTATATCAAGCGCGCCGCAAGCAACGCCGCGGGAAAGTCATAGTCATATTTCAACAAGTAAATATTATTCGTTGTAGGTAGTCGCTCAACTATCGTAATCAAGATATCTTATCGCCACCCTTGAAATCGGTACCATTGAGGAGTTCCGGTGGCCATCTGTGGTCTTCATCATCAGTTCCACTACACCAAATGATACTTTCTGAATGCAAATGCTAGACTTGTTACTAAAAATACTAAAATCGCTATATGTTTGGCTACAATATTTGAGGAGTTCCCTCAATTCCTCACTGATCCCCTCATCAGATATAGATTTGGTGACAATGGGACCACCTCGGAAGTATACTCTATCAAACCAAAAAAAAATTTTTGAAATCGGTCGACAATTGACGGAGTAATCGGTGAACATACATAAAAAAAAAAAAAAAAACATACAGTGGAACGTATAACCTCCTCCTTTTTTGAAGTCGGTTAAAAATGAGTTCAAGCGATGAAGATTTTACTCCAACACAATTTTTTTCTGGCGATTTTTGAGAAAAGCACTATATTTGCCTCGGCAGGAACAGCAATTGCGGGCTTCGTATTTTTAAACGGACTCGCAAGCTCGTCCGTTTAACCCAATACTCGGCCCGCAATTGCCTACTTCCATGCCTAGGCAATAATGTACTATTAATTTCAAGAATTAAAAAAAATACATACCTACTAAAAACAACTCTAGGAAATCTCACTTTCGATAACTGTTTCGTGTAATAGAATCAATAGTACATTACTACAGAGACCGGGACAAAAGGGGTTGCCGGCCGAAGACATAGACGGCCGGGCAAAGCGAGGCCGGATAGGTCTGAGGCGGGCAACCCTAATTTCCCGCCGAGGTATGTATAGTGCTTTTCTCAAACATCAAACATAATAATAATTCATTAAAAAAATTAAAACAAAAACTACAAAGTCAAATTACTAGGAGTGCATAAACATTAAAAGTAACCTACAGTGCTCAGTCATCCGCGCTGTGTCGTGTGCCCCCGCCCGCCCGCCGGTGCCCCGCAGCGCACAGCCTGCGATCTCAGTTGCGGTACACACCCCTAATTACCTTTGTTCTCCTAGTACTTTAGATAAACATGCAAACGCTTTGGTTGGATGCACGGCTTAGTATATTTAAAAAAAAACAGCTATCTAGTCTGTTCATAAACACAGCCGCCATGTTTACACTAAAATTAAAAAAAAGTAGTTTGTTTTTTTTTAATACGCATAGTGGCATAATGTCATGATGCCTGTGCCACAAATTTAAGTGGAATGGAAATTAAAAAAGAGGACTTTGCCGGCCTAGGTCTGCAAGATTTGTCTGAAATTCCATAAACGACCTCTTGTCCTACCCGCACCTGAAACGTCATACTTGGCGGCCTATTATAAGGAACATAACATCAATATTTCATGGCAGTTTGAGAAATAGTACATTACTACAGAGGCCGGGAAGTAGGGGGTTGCCGGCCGAGTTCATATTAGACGGATAGTTACGAGGCTGGCAACCCGTTTTCACGGCGAGGTATGTATAGTGCTTTTCTCAAACATATAATTCATTGAAAAAAAAATACAACGTCAAATACTAGGAGTGCATAAACATTAAAAGTAACCTACAGTGCTCAGTCATCGGCGCTGTGTCGGGTGCGCCGCCGCTGCGCCGCGGCGCGCCGCACCGTGCTACATCGCCTGCGATCTAAGTTGCGCGACACACCCCTAATTACCTCTGCTCTCCTGGTAGTTTATTTAAACATGCAAACGCTTTGGTTGGACGCACGGCTTAGTATATTAAAAAAAAAACAGCTATGGCCTAAAGATCAATCGTTCCGAGTTTCATGCTTTTAAAACCATTTGCAGCATTTTTTGGCGTACCGCTAGGACTAATACAACACTGGAGGTTGAAGGGCGAACATCCGTTCGAGACAAGAAAATTGACCTTTATTACGTAACGAATATATTCCATCTTTTTTATAAAATTTGCTTGTAGTATTTTACTTTCCTCACAGTCGAAATGAAAAGTAGAGTGTCTAACTCGGGTGAAATTACCCATTTCCCCTCGAACTATTGGGGCTCTCACTTCGTTCGAGCGCCAGAAATATCTCGGGTGAAATGGGTCCCTTTCAACCCTTGGTTATCAATCTACTATTATTACTGGTTCGATTGTCTTGAAAATCGATATAGATTTAAAAAATATGGCCGCCATTTTGAACTTTTTTGTTACTTACTGGTTCGATTGTCTTGAAAATCGATATCTGAGGATCGGTCGGGACAACAAATGCGAACCCGTAATCAGATTTAAAAAAGCGGCCGCCATTTTGAACTTTTTTGTTACTGGTTCGATTGATTTGAAAAACGATATCTGAGGATCCATGTGGACTACAAACGCGAACCCGTACTCAGATTTAAAAAAACTGGCCGCCATTTTCAACTTTTTTGTTACTGTTTCGATTGTCTTGAAAATCGATATCTGAGGGCCCGTTGGGACTACAAATGCAAACCCGTAATCAGATTTTAAAAAATGGCCGTTATTTTGAACTTTTTGAAGTGATAACTTCTTATGGGAGGGTAAACCGCTTCTTTACGTAACGCGTTACGGCGCCAGTCTGTCTGGCTTCCTTTTCTCTCACGTATACGGCAGCGGCAGGCAGGCTCCTCCTCTCTCACTCTAACCCACAGATTTAGATTAGTTGTCACTTCTGTCGGGGGTTCCGAGACCCACAGGTTTTTTTATTTTTTATATACGGTGTTTGATCTAGCTCAAATGATGGGATGGTTCAAAGTGATTTCGGGGGTTTTTATAAATTTTAGTACTCTACAACACAAAAAACCCCTAAAATTGGTTTTGAATCCAGAAAAGTGATTGATAATAGAGCGTTCATAAGACTTTTAAATATATTTATTTAAAAAAAGCAATCTAATTAATAATGCATTTCTGATACTGATATGAAAAACAATAAATGATGCACCTTCTAAAAAACAACTCCAAAAAAATCTCACTTTCGAAAACTGTTTCGCGTAATAGAATCAAAAAATATTTTTTCATTCGTATCGAAATTTGACATTCTCCAAATACGCAAATAAGTTAACGTTTCCTGCAGACCTAAAAAAATACACTGTTTTACATCAAAATAATATTTTTACAACTTAAAATACCAATAGTTACACATTTTAGATTATATTATGTATTATGTCTTCCATTATAAATAGTATTTTTGACAAAAAGTCCAAACGTGTTTCAAAATTAAAATAAAAAACATCTGAGTACTGAAAGAGTAATGAAGAACGTCTATAGTGGACGAAGTAAGGTGCTTAATAAATAATGTCAATTCAGAATGCTATACGCGCTCGTTAAAGTATACTAGGCAGAGAAGAAGTTAATCCTGACGCCTTGCACGACCATCAAGTTTCTGAATGTTGATAATGTGGACAGCAGCAAAACATTGCTAAACTTATTTGATGCTTGTGAAGAAATACTAACAAAAAAAAGTTTAAAACAAAAACCCGCCTTCAAAAAGCAAAAAATAACTTCTTTAAAATGGTAGGCAAATCAGTCAGTCCAACTGAAGTCGGCGTCCAACAATATTTTAACCAAAAGCAGACTTCAGTTGGACTGACCTATTTGCCTACCATTTTAAAGAAGTTATTTTTTGCTTTTGAAGGCGGGTTTTTGTTTTTTTTTTAACTGTTTTTTATTTTATACTTTTTAGTGATCATAATTATGCTGTTATTCTCCCACTTCTCAATTAATAAGAAACAATAGAACATTTCAATCTCGTCACAAGCAACGCCGTGGGAAAATCATAGTCATATATTTAAACCTAAATATGCTTCGTCATAGTCGCTCAACTATCTTAATCGAAATATCTTGTCGCTACCCTCGAAATATATACCGTTTAGGAGTTCCGGTGGTCTTCATCATCAGTTCCACTTCACCAAATAGTGCTTTCCAAGACCAAATACACGAGTTACAATGAAAAATACCAAAATCGCTATAGGTATGCCTATAAATTTTGAAGAGTTCCGTCGATTCCTCATGGATTCCACTATCAGATCTTCATTTTGATAAGAATGGGACCAATCGGGAAGCACCAGCATTCAAATAAAAAAAGAATCATCAAAATCGGTTCACCCAGTCGAAAGTTCTGAGGTAACAAACATAAAAAAAAACAGACGAATTGAGAACCTCCTCCTTTTTTTGAAGTCGGTTAAAAAGCAATGTTTTCTGCTGTCAACATTATCCAAATTTAGAAAGTCCATGATTGGATTTTGTATCCAAAAACAAATTGAATCAAGACTTATAAGTACGAATTACATCTTTAATCTGGGCCCTACATAGGGGACACTGTCCGCCGCCCTTGCCCCGCCACTGTTGTACAGCACAATTATAACACATGCACATATGCCCGCACTTAGACAACACGCTGTTTATAGGATTCTCGAAGCAGATAATGCACTCCGGGTCAGTGAGGTGTCCCTCGCCAATCTCAGGGTATATAGGCTGGTAGGGATGCGCTCGGCTCGTGGAAGGCACGTCTCTATTTTGGTCGTTCGGTATCTGGAGGTGCTCGTTGCAGCTGTTCTGGCTGGCGGAGCACAGTTGGTTTGACTGGATTGGGTGGAAATAAAAATATGATATTTAGTTTTGGAATATGTACTATCGCGATCGTTAATTTGTGACCCATTTCCAGAAAAATAGGCTTGAAGTCGTCAATGTCATTAGAGATGCCAAATCATTTGTAACTCATAGGAGACTCGACCTTATTGTTGTAGAATGTCAGAATGACTTTGGACCTAAGGTGGGTCCCAAATTAAAGTTCGTGACTGTACTTTACAAGTTTCTATTAGGAGACGTATAATCTATGTTGTATATTCTAATATAACGTGTTTGTTACGCTTTCGCAGCTAAACCGCTGAACCGGCTTTAATGAAATTTGGTATGGAACTATGGAGATAGCTGGAACCCCGGGACAGGACACACGTATTTTTCATGGCAAAAAAATGGATTTTTTTTTCGAAGAAATAGCGATAATCGACTTCCACGTGGACGGAGTTGCGGGCAACGGCTAGGCGTTAATATTTTAGTCAGAATAAAAGTAATGTTTACAAAAAATACGCACTGACATTCTGAATTTCGTTCCCGATTTATTATGATTAGGACTTTTGGCGGCAAACCGTGGTTTTAGGATCCATGGAGTCGCTGTTTCCTGATTATTATAATACATACCACCTTGATTTTGACCTTCAGTATTGTCATATTTCAAAATTCAATCTTTCATTAAATCGCTAAAAAGGTTTAAATTAATTTTGGTACCGATGATATCTCCGCTTTGACAGCGTAACCAAATATTAGTAGGTATGGATAAACTGAACTAAAAATGTAATTTAGTTGTTTTAGAAATATAACAAAACTAAAGACCAAAATCAAAGTGTTACGTGTAATAATAATTAGGAAATAGCGACTCCATGAATTCTAGAACCACGTTTTGCCACCAGATTCCTAATCCTAATTATGATAGTTTACATTAATTCGCTCACCCAGCCTTGAAATTGCAAAAACTCTTGGGTCTCAAACCCTAATTAATAACTATAAAGTGTGGTCGTATTTCAATAAGCATTTTCTATACCAGAAAAAAAATTGCTCACCTCAGTACAATGCGCGCTAGCCAGTGTCATCTGCTGATTAGCATTCTGCCCTCCGTTCTGCGGCGGCAGGCTGTCAGCCAGAACAGTTCCCCCACTCGTATTGATGTTCTGAGCTGAGCCAGCCAGCACCCTGTGCTGCTGAGGCATCTGAGCAGTCTGAGAACTGAGCATCCTCACTTTCTGAGTGGCACCATTAATATCCACAAACGCCCATAGCCTCACAGTGTGGTCCACATGCATCACCGTCACAGGGTTAGACCCGTTTCTGCTGATTCTCACCTTTCCGTCCGGAGACAAGGTAACAGCGAGCTCGTCGCCCCTGCCGAGCCCGCTGGCCGCGTCCCTTCGCACAACCCAATACTCGGGACGGCCTAGCAACTGCCCAGCGTCGTCGGGTAAATCGCAAGGTCTTATAGACGCCGGATCACAGGAGGTCAGACCAATAGCTAAGCTGCCGGCGTGCGCGGCAGTTGCCAGGATCTGAACGACGATGGTTCGCCCTGGTTGCATAGGATGAGCGGTGAACACGTAACCCTGGCAGGATTCCGCTTCGATCCTCGCAGCGACTCCCCTGTCGTTTATAAACTGGACGTTTCTGCCTTTAGTCCTGTGAAGGCTGAGCGGTATAAGTGCACTTTGGTATCTCAGTTGCGGTAGTGGATCATCGACTGATAAGGCTCGCATTCCGCTGATTACACGTTCCTCTTTAACTGGACTTTGGTTAGGCCGTCTGATCTGGCTTGAGGCTCGTGGATCAGCGAATTGAACATTGATACAATTCCCGTACACATCGATCAGCGCCCATAGAGGGGAGCGAGTGTCCACACCAGAGAAGAACAGCCCTTTGTCTTCTCCATTGACGCCATAGTGGACGTCTCCTACAGAGTTCACGTAGTAATACAATATGTTGTCTTTTTCGCAGAACCTTTCGCCTAAAGCCTTGGCCCAGTTTCCAGGTTTGTTGGTGAGGTCGCGCGCGGTCTTGGGCAATGCGCGGGAGAGGGTCGTTGGGTTGTGGGTTGTAAACCCAACGCTAATGACACCGCGCCAGCGGTCGGAGATTTGCACGAAGCGGATGCAGACCTGGAAGAGAGTTAAGGGTTGATTAGTTCAAGGTTCCCCAGAATGATATTACTCGCGGTTACTAGTAAGTTATTTCGCTCGTCTCACAATATTATATTGTATAGAAGGGTCACTTCCGCTGAAAATTCTCAAGTGCGGTTGTCTCGAGCGTTTTGGATATAAGCCATTATCGGTGCGTGTCTCGTGTCTCATTAAGGTTAGGTACCTATGGATGTTTCGAAAAAACATTTGTCCGCTGTTTCGTTTGTCTGAAAATCATTTTTCTCTGAACCCATTACATTTTTTTTTAAAGAGATATACTGAATCTGTAGGTTAGGTTAGGTTGCTTTTATAACAATTCAGGAAAGATAATCAGTTTTAGAGGAAAAAGGAAATGTTGGACAAATGAAAATTCGGACAAACAAAACAGCGGACAAAAGTTTTTCGAACTTAAGATAGGTAACCCTCATGAAGCTAAAAAATTAACTAATAAATTTTCTAATATTGGCCTCTCATTAAACTTTACTAAGTGCGAAATTTATATACCTGATCACATATCTATAGAAAAGAAAAATTGATATCGTCACAAATTTTAATGCAGCTTCACCCAACATTTCGGTCAATAAGCAATAAGCTTGTGGCTAGGTGCTAGACTCTGTGAAACTCATACTGGCGCGTGCGGGAAGGAAGTGAGTGAACTGGGACGACATGGCCTTTCATGCTTCAGAAGTGCCGGCCGTTTGTACCGTCACGGCACAATTAATGATCTGATCCGTCGTTCACTTGCCACTGCCTCTGTACCAGCTGTCCTGGAACCAGCAGGATTGCATAGAGACGATGCCAAGCGACCAGACGGAGCTACATTGGTGCCGTGGAAACTGGGTAGGGCACTGGTGTGGGACGCGACGTGTGTTGACACATTCGCCGTTTCCCACGTCCAGTCAACCCATAATCGGGCCGGTGCAGCAGCTGATCAGGCCCAAACACTCAAGCGCCGCAAATATTCGTCATTATTAAATAATTACGAATTTGTGGCGCTTGCAGTGAAAACCATGGGACCTTGGTCAGCTGATATGAAAAGCTTTATTAAGGCCCTGTCCTCCCGGCTCATAGAATCCTCCGGAGATCCTAGAGCTGGTGCTTACCCATCCCAAAGGATTGGGCTAGCAATCCAGAGAGGTAATGCAACCAGTGTCATGGGGACCATGCCGGGAGCGGACCTGCTAGATGGGGTGTTCTTTTTATGGTGGTGATTATTATTTATATTTTTAATATTTGATAGCCCAGTCTAGAACGACATCATAAATCGCAAACGCGCATGTAACTAAGATTTTTTATATGTTGTTAGGTCCCTTGAGAGTATACCCAAGTTTGCAACCTTGAAAACCCTGTGCTACCCCCATGGTGCTCGAAAAGCTGCGAAATGTTGGCACTTGTTTCAGTTTTTTCGAAAAAAATACCCTAATTCCTTAGGCGTTTTTCAAGAATCTTCTAATAAAGATAACTAAATTTGCTACAATTTGAGCGAAACCTGAGCTCACTATATCTTTTGGTTGCGGAGATACAGCAAGTCGAAGATGGGCAATGTGCGCGAAGCCTGCTCCTCAAACCCTGCTTAAAATGGGGACTTGCAAATGCAAAAAGAGGTTGCTGAGGGTCGTGCACTTACAGACAGGCTGGGCTCAGGTGCTCTATCCTATGTTCCTTTTGCCACGGGTGAAATTGCAACAACGCCATCCCTATCGTTCTGGACGAGGAGGACGAGGGTGTGGACGATCCAACACCATGAGCCGGCCAGCCTCCACTCCAGAAAACATTATCCCTCTTACCCCACTCCTCCCCACTGATCTAGACTGGAAGAGACCTGGTCCTTCCAAAAGGACGAATGTCTAAACCGTTTTTGCTTGACCGTGTAAATAGTGTTATTTTATAGTTCAAATATATGTTTGTTGTGTTTTCTTATGTTTACGTTTATTTGTTTTGAAACAATATCTTACATCTAAAATTCAGTCTGTCAAATTTACACTTTTTGGTTTTCTTTAAGAAATACATTCATACATTATTCAGAACAATGTTTTCGTCATTTAACCTAAATCAGATATTTCAATAGTTTTTATATTTTTGAGAAAACAATGAAAGCTAGAGGCACTACTTTGGTATTAAATTGAAGCTAGTCAAATTGTACACTAATTCTTATCTCAACTTTTATTCTAGGACCATTAGTTTAGCCAGTACGTAACTTGGAAAATGACCATAACACGAAATTTTCATTTTGTTGAAAAAAAATGTCAGTCTTTAACTAGCTGTATCTCCGTAACTAATAGTCTTACAGTACTCAAATTAGGCTTAAATTTTAACCAATTTAGTACGCTTTATTAAAGTATAGAACAAAGATACTCGAAAAACGCTTCCTTTATATAATTATTTCGAAAAAACTGAAACAAGTGTCTTAAATTTTCGCAGTTAACGAAACAACGTTGAAGTATGTTCATTTCTTTAGTGTATGTTTATTTGAAGCCATAATTATACATCTAAAATGGTAAATTCACATTTCTGCACATTTTTTTAAAGGAAATCGTCCCAAAATACAATCGTACAATGTTTTTTTTATTTAGTCAAAATCCGATATTTTACTATTTTTTTTAATTTGGATGAAACTCTGATGCCTAGATGCACCATTTTGATATTAAATTGAGGCTAATTCAATTCTCTACAAATTCTTTTGACATGACTTACCTAGGAGCATTATTTCAGCCGGTATGTATCTTCGAAATAACCCTACCAACACATTTTCACTTTTTGAAGAAAATTGCCCATCTTTGACTTGCTGTTTCTCCGCAACCCATAAATATAATGTACACAAATTACGCTCAAACTGTAGCAAATTTAGTTATCTTTATTAAAACACGAACAAAGATGATTGGAAAATACTTTCTTAGAGAAGTTTTTTCGAAAAACTGAAACAAGTGCCAAAAATTCGCAGTTTTTCGAGCACCATGGGGGTAGCACAGGGTTGGGGTTGTAAACTTGGATGTTAAAATACTACGGACCTAAAAACAGCAAATCGTAGTTACATGCGGGTTTGTGATGTTTGCCTTTTTTGTGTTGTTATAGACTGGGCTTATAGCTTAGTTGTTATAGCTTAGTTTAATTTTAATTTAAACACGTTTAGTTATAAATTTTTAATTCTAGGTATTAATGTTGAATTCTGTTCTTCTAAAGTTGAATAGGTAATAAAGAATAGTCGAGTGTATTTAATTTTGTACATGGTTAATTATCGGTGGTCGAAAAATAACTTAAAATAGCTAAGCCTATTCGGATACAGGTGGTAAAAAAAAATACTTTACCCTAACCAACTCTATTCGGAGAACCCCGAGTCACACCAAGGTGATAAAAATAAATTAACCTAACCAACTGTATTACTCTCAGTACATTACAGCTACTAGTTTATTTAACTTCGATACATAGTTCTACCCCCCATTTCAACCCCTTACCTAGGATATTTTTTTTCAAAATCGCTAAAACTAATATTTTTTATTTATGAGTCGTAAAACCAATTTTTACGTTTCTAACCCTTAATTTGACAGTGTTCGGTGGGGTGAACACACATTTTGGTATTTGTATATTTAATTTTTTACTTAAACAGTAGCTTTGTTGTTTTATTATTATACAGTAGAAAATAAAATCATAACTGTGGGTACACTCATCTGACAGTAGTGTACGCAAAATGGCGGCGAGACGGCAGCCGCGAAGTAATCAAGGTATTTAAGACATTATATTTGGTTTTTTTTGATTTGACATTCATAGACATGAGATTAATCTATAATTCAGGGGGTATACGTAAGCAAAGAGTTTTTAGTTTAGTATACATCATTACTCAGTGACGGTGACACTTACAATGTGATGTTCGGTGGTGCCGAATACGGCCATGTTAACGTTGAAATAGTGAGTTTCGTGTTTGTTCGGCGTGACGAACACCACCAACTAGGCAGTGAAAAGGTAGCATGCTTGCATGTTCGGTGTGGCGAACACCACCAACTAGGCAGTGAAAAGGTAGCATGCTTGCATGTTCGGTGTGGCGAACACCACCAACTATGCAGTGAAAAGGTAGCATGCTTGCATGTTCGGTGTGGCGAACACCACCAACTAGGCAGTGAAAAGGTAGCATGCTTGCATGTTCGGTGTGGCGAACATAGCCAACCATTTGGTGGAATGCTTTTATTTTGTATGTTCGGTGTGCTGCCATCCGACGGCAAAACGCTGCAAGTCAAAAACCCTAGTTACGAAAAAACGGTTTTGACGCTTTGTGCCAGATTTGCAAAACACCAGATTCGCGGAACGCCAGATTCGCAGAACACCAGATTCGCTTAATGCCAGATTTTCAGATTAGCAGTATACCAGATTCGCAGAATGCCAGATTCGCACGATGTCAGATTTGAAATTCGCATAGTACCAGATTTGCAGAAGGCCAGATTCGCAGAACGCCAGATTCGCACAATGCCAGATTCGCACAATGCCAGATTCGTTACCATTTTCCTGTAGATTCAGATTTGTATTTTGAGTCACTTTGTAGTGGTAAAACCTAACGCCGTATAACTGAAAACGGTAATCAACACCACCGTGAGATCCATCCATTATCTTTTTTTTTTCCTTTTTCTGGATCCATTATCTTGAGAACTTAGCCCATTTAGGGCCGATTGTTCAATCACCAGATATAAATTTATCTATCAGTTAAAATTATTGCTATCCTTTTCTCCCGTCATATAAAAGAAAAGTGACAGAATTTTTTTATCTGGTGATTTTAGGTCAGACATTAAATAAAGTAAGAATTTATGTTGTAAATGTAAGAAATATACATATTTTTGTTGCCTATGTTAGAGTACTGAAACGAATAAAATATAAATATACGTAATAAGAACCCCTTTCTAGATCGTGTTTAATTATGTATGACTCGTCGTTATTGCAAAAGTTTGACGAACGAAACAATCTACAGGAATCTGGCATTGTGCGAATCTGGCATTGTGCGAATCTGGCATTGTGCGAATCTGGCGTTCTGCGAATCTGGCCTTCTGCGAATCTGGTACTATGCGAATTTCAAATCTGGCATCGTGCGAATCTGGCATTCTGCGAATCTGGTATACTGCGAATCTGAAAATCTGGCATTAAGCGAATCTGGTGTTCTGCGACTCTGGCGTTCCGCGAATCTGGTGTTTTGCAAATCTGGCACAAAGCGTCAAAACCGAAAAAACGCGTTTAAAGGTCTTTAAATTGTGTGATTTCTATCACCTATTATTTTTCACTCAGTTGCCGCGTGTTAAATTGATGGTGATGCAGAGTAGGCAAAACGCTGCAAGTGGCCCGTCCCTTGTTCCGAGGTAGTGGTCATTTAACATTTTGTGGTGGTTATTTTATACAGCGTTCTGTGGTGATCAGACAGCATTGACGGTTTTCGTATAAAACATCGCAATTGCAGTCATGATGTTTTGGCTAGTCTAATGCAGAGTGACCGCGTTTTAACAGTTTTCTACCGCCTAAACTAGAACACATTTTTAAAAGTTATTTTGTACGTATGTAGAAACACTCACGAGGAATCGTTTGATGAAAGTTAACACAAGACGCTGTAACTCGAGTTGCAGCGTTCTGCCGTTGGACAGCACTTTGGTGGCCAATGATCTTGCGAATTTGGATTTCTGGTTGCATATACCTGATCGCATATTATATATAGGTAACGAAAAATTGTTAAATCGAATGGTTATGGTCTTATACATCACTTTCGAAATGTCAAGTTTAACTGAATTTCTACATTACTAATACGCTGATTTCCACCTATCTTTCTAATTGCCTGTTGTGTCTTTGTCTTCATTGGTGTGAGTGTTTGCTTCTTTTTAACCGACTTCAAAAAAAGGAGGAGGTTCTCAATTCGTCGGGTTTTTTTTTTTTTCTTTTTGCTTTTTTTTCTTTGCGTTTTTTTTCTTTGCATCCTCATAGCATAAAATACCCGGACGCAACGACAAAGTTTTGACACTTGTTCCAATAAAAAGTGCTTCTTCAGACGTAAGTGGGAAGTCTGAAAGTGGCGGAGATGAACTGCATGCGCTGAATTCCGATAATTCATATCCAGCACCTTCGTTCGTCCGTTATGAATTTGAGTATAGGCAGCTCACATGGCGAAGCAGGGGATGGTTTTTATGAGAACGGAAACTGTTATATCTTCAACGAAAACGAAGTAAAAAATCCCGCTAAACCAAGACCAGTTACTTCTGTGAGGTAAGACGAAATTGGGAACTTCCCTTCAACGAAGACGAGGGACGATGCTGTTTTTGCATGAAAAATACTACAGTATTCTGCATAAAGTAGGATTTCCGAATGTGTTCTGTGACTGGGAAAAATCCCAGGAACCGTTTCTTGCTATTTCATATTGAGAAATTGTAAATAATTCTCTTTTTATTCGTTTTTTACTAATAAAATTGCATGCTTGTCAATATTTCTCTATGGAATTCCTTTACCCTTTTCATTCTTGTTTCATTGGCATAAAATTTTTTCATGATTTTTTCAGGACTGCCTATGACCCACAAAAACAGATTTCTACAAAAAAAAAACAGTTTTCTCTATATATATATATCTCTGCCAAATTAAGGGCTAACTACAAAATTAGTGATATTTTGTACATACGGAACTTTCTCCCCGCGAGCTCAACTCGCACTTGGCCGGTTTTTTTAATGCGGGGGGGTTTGCCCCCCGAGCCCCTTGGTCGTGGTTGTCGGTGGTTTCTCCCCCCCATCCCCCCGTTACCCTTTTGCCTAAGTTAATTTTGTGGGGTAGTAAAAAAAAAAACAATAAATTTTGGGGGTTCCCCATACTTAGAACTGAAACTAAATTTTTTTTTTCATCAAACCTTTACCTTTTGTATATCTGTGGATAGGTATTCAAAAATGATATTGAGGTTTCTAATATATATTTTTTCTAAAATGAATAGTTTGCGCGAGAGACACTTCTAAAGTGGTAAAATGTGTGTCCCCCTCCTGTAACTTCTAAAATAAGAGGAGGATAAAACTAAAAAAAATATATGATGTAAATTACCATGTAAACTTCCACCGAAAATTGGTTTGAACGAGAAAGATCTAGTAAGTAGTTTTTTTTATTTCGTCATAAATCGTAAACCGCAATTTACCTTTCACGGAACTTGGCCGCTTTTTTATACTATGTAGAGATGATGACACTAACCTTCTCATTGACCCTGACTGGTCTATCACTGAACGCCACCCCCCCGCAGATGAACTTGAACTTGACTCTCTTGGCCACGGAGCCGTCGCTGGATATACTGATGCTCTCGCCGTGAACGCTGTGGAAGCCAAGTGGGGGGAGCTCGTCGGGGGCGCCGCCGTTCAGTGACGCGCGGGACGCTGGAACAAAGAACATTCGATTCTAGAATTTCTAGGGTCTGTGGAAGAAGATGATGCATAGACTGCGTTGTGTTGGCGTTTTTTGTGGTAATCGCCTGAAGGGCCAAAGACAAAAGTCCTTGCTTTTGTTTGCTTTTTGCTTTAATTACTTTAAGAAAAAAGGGCAGAGGTGAAAATCCCTTCCGGAGACCTGGGAATGGAGGGCCCAGGTACCGCCGGGCTCGCACCGGCTAAAAACACCAATGCCCCTATTACCAACTAGAATTTAGACTCCCGCGGATACTACCCCAGCCAGTGCTGAAAGGCCGGAGGAGAAAGTCCTTCCTCCGTTTACATATCTGCGGGGTTTTTCCAAAAAGGGGTGATAGGAAAGGGGGTTGGGATGGGGGGAGACTTATAGCTATGTGAGTCGCGGAGTGGGAATCCTGACGCATGCATGCTTACAGACTACGGGCTTCCTTTCTTTCGCCCGACAATGGAAGGGTTGGGTCGGAGATCTTTTTGGACCACTTGTGTGGCTGTGGATACCATCTTTATGGGTGGGGCTACCCTTTTTGAGGCTTTCTCTTTTGCCTGGAGATACTATTTTTTGCGCGTGTCTCCTAGCGCTGCCCTCTTTTGTGACCTCTTCCATTGCAACTCTTCCGTTGTGTTGGCGTTAGTTACAGGGACCGGAAGATTATCTGCGAACTTTATAAGAACCAGGAAACCATCATAGAAGTTGGAAAGGAAAAAGGAGAGGCGAAGATAAGGCAAGGGGTCAGCCAGGGGCTCTCCCCCATCATATTTAAAAAATTTAACCCCCGACGAAAAAAAAGGGGTGTTATAAGTTTGACGTGTAAGTGTAAGTGTGTGTGTGTGTGTGTGTGTGTGTGTGTAAGTCTGTGGCACCGTAGCTCTTAAACGGATGAACCATTTTGAGACATGTTTTATCAAATTCGGTTTAGCCGTTTTTGAGATATTGAGCTTTTAGATAATAAAAGCCCCCGATATAACGGCGACACCTACTTTCGGAGCTGATATCTCTTAAACGGCCCAATTTTCATAAAATCTTGCTAAGAACCATCCCGATTAAAGTAGCTTTAGTAAAAAAAAACTTGCGTCCAAATCCGTTCATCCGTTTGGGAGCTACGATGCCACAAGCAGACACTGAGATACATAGAGGTCTCCTATATTATTCGGATCTTAGACCATTGTGAGAGGGATCAGAGGGATAGGGGGTACTGCAATGAAATCTAGACATCTATACTCAATTTTGAGTAGATTCAGGTGAGGAGGGCCACCAGGTCACCGTCAAACAAGGAGTATCTTGGAAACTACATTAAATTAAATCTTGTCCCAAAATAAACTCTAGGCTTGTACATGGGTACTAGGCAACGACAAACATACTTATTTGAAATACTTACATACATAGAAAACACCCAAGACTCAGAAACAAATGCTCGAGCTCATCACACAAATATTTGGCCTCACCGGGAATTGAACCCGGGACTGCTAGCTTTGTAGCCAGGGTCACTACCCACTAGGCTAACTGCGTCGTCGTTTAGTTAGTTACTTTATTAGTTTTACTAATAACCTCAGTCGACATTAAATGTCAACGACATGTTTTGTGCTATCTTCTTTAATACATTCTAATGCTTTGATTAACATACCCAAGAGTCTACCCAGCTGTCTCGCTCCTGAGAGTGGGTAGACTCGATATGGGGAAAATGCCAACAGCCGGCGAGGCAAGCTATTCCCTCGTCGTCTGGGCTTTAAATCGAGAAACGCCCAAATGTGACCTAGAAGCCTCTCTTACTGTTAGAATAAATTGAGGGTGGTTCCAGAGCCGCTGGTTTTGAGCACGAGGTTGTTCTGCTGCTCTCGGTGTCCACACTCGGCGTGGAGGGACGTTCGCCGACGGTGTAGGTGGCGAGGTCCCCCGCTTGCGTCAGCACATGCAGAAGAGTTATGGTCTCGTTCGTAGGTTCGTGGAGATCTGCAGACATTCAGAACTCTAAATAAGCCAATAGTGCTTCTTCATGTTTACGGCGACCTATATCAAAATCAAAATGGAAGTGTTTTCGTTGTGACTGGTAAGTATACTATTTTTCTTATAAAATTAATGTTGGTAGATTAATCATAGCTGCTAAGTCATGAGGTGTAGAAAATTGAAATTACTTGATTGGGACGATATACGAAGTACAGGGCTTTTGTCGAGGGCCACCCCGACTGGATACATGCCATCCTCGGGTAGTAACTCACTGAGTAGCTGAACCTGGAACCAAAAATAAAATATAATAAAACACTCTCCTGCGACTCGACTCTCAAACTGATGGTTCCGTTATACCATGGCACACGAGAGTAAAAATCATGTCAATTAACCGTTGATATCTCTATATTTTTCAAGCAAAAAAAAAATGATTTTTATGAATATTGATCCACCGAAGGAAACAATACAAGAGCGATTTTCCAAGGCACACAGCACCATCTGCTGTTATAGGTACCTACTCGTTTATATTTCCGTACCATATATTTTCAAAACTTTTGTTTGCCTGTATAGAATAGAAAGAAAGACGAGCGGTGGCTCTGGTCACAACACCGGTATCTATACTTAAAAGTGGTACCGATACCGAATTTTACCGATGAAGGTAATCTTTAGCAACAGAAAGCAAATGGGTGAAGTCATTGACTAGTTTATTTATTACTTAGGTAATGTAGTCGTTGCCGTGGTCCTTGAGTGGATCAGAGGGCTTTTGGCTGCCATTGCCATGGCGAAGACTTATTTTATTTATTTTTTTAAGAATCGTATTCCAACTTACATGAGCCTGCAAGTCGCCTCGGTCTGGGGGGAGTAGTTTAATGACAGCTTTTTTACGTGGCCAGCACACCATAACATTCCTGTCATAAATTAATAATCATAATTATCATAAATTATACTTACCTACATGAAAAAAAGAGATATTTAAGTTAGCTGGAAGATATCTCTTTAAGTTATGAGTTCGCCTTATTTGGTAAACACTGTGTTTCTTTTGCAATATATACAGTAAATTATTAACATTCTCGTACATACTAGCACTCCCACCAGGACCTGGGCGAGGGTCAAACATTGGCCGCGGCAAATTTGATACAGCTTTACGATGTTTTCGCTACTCGCGCGGATCCTAATCGAGTGACGACGGAGGGATCCCCTTGGATCGCATAATTTGATTTAGACTATTATTGCTTCGCATAATTGATTTGGCATAATTTGTATTAGCATAATAGTACTGTCGCATAATAATACTTTGGCCTAATACTTTTTTGGCATATAACGCTATTAGAATAATTTCAGTTGGACTAATTTGTAATAGACTAATACACATTATGCATATTATTGTTTGGGCTAATAATTATTTGTTATATTTGTCATTAACCATAATTTCAGTTTTCTATATGAATAAAATACAGTTTCGTTGTTACATATTAGCTAAGGTTAAATTAGGTCACGTTAGGTACATTAGGTTGGGTTAGGTTAGTATGATATCCAGGCGCGAAGCGCCCAAGCAACGCAGAATAGGAGGTCCGCGAAGCGGACCTCCGTCGACCTCGCCTTAGTTCCTAAATATATATAACCAAAAAATCAAAACTAACCTTTTCTCGTAGTACGTCTACGAATTTCGCTATAGCAATTGTATTGCTATGTGCCATTTATACATGACTATTTTTTAGGACAATACTGTTATGCATTTTGTAATGATGCCAATTTATTATTATGTCTTTTTTGTATTTATGCTATTTAATGTTAGTCTTCATGACAATTATGTTTTTCATATTCATGACAAAAATGTTTAAAAAAACAAAAACCCGCCTTCAAAAATGCAATGCATTTTGCATTTTTGAAGGCGGGTTTTTGTTTTTTTAAACATTTATTTTATTTTATACTTTTTAGTGATCCTATTTATGCTGTTACGTAGCTCCACTTCTAAATATTAATGAGAAACTATAGAACATTTCAAGCTCGCCGCAGACAACGCCGCGGTAATGTCATAGTCATATTTAAACCTAAATGTGCTTCGTCATAGTCGCTCAACTACCTTAATTGAAATATCTTATCGCCACCCTTGAAATAGGTACCGTTAAGGAGTTCCGGTGGCCATCTGTGGTCTTCATCATCAGTTCCACTTCATAATATAGTACTTTTCAAAAGCAAATGCACGAGTTACAGTGAAAAATACCAAAATCGCTATAGGTTTGCCTATAATATTTGAGGAGTTCTATTGATTTCTCCAAGATCCCATCATTCGATCCTGACGTGTTGACAATGGGACCAACTAGAAAGTATACCCATTCAAACAAAGAAAAAAAATTTCAAATCGGTCCAGTGGTCTTCGAGTAATCGGGGAACAAACATTTAAAAAAAACCCGACGAATTGAGAACCTCCTCCTTTTTGTGAAGTCGGTTAAAAAAAGAATGAGGTGGGTGCCGCCATATAAGAAATCCCAATAAAATCATTTTGTACAAGCTGTATTTCCACGGAGATATTAAGGTATCTCCCGAAAGAGGTTTCACAAAAGATAATAGCTCAAAGTTAAACAACAACTAATAAATAAAATATTAGAAGACAACCTCATACAAAACTAAGTTCTAAGCTTAGGCCCTTCCCAAGTAGTCTAACCGAGTAGTTGAATTACTGGGAATTTCCTTCCTAACAGACTTACTGATAGGTTAGGTTCGTTTTTATATCAACCAAAACCACCCAGAAATAGGACCTCGTCGACCTCGTAGCAGAATGTGTTCAGATAATAAAGTAAAGTGTAAGTATTTCTCTTTTGCAGACAGTGGGATCACTAGTAAGTCTTCTTGGGAAGGAAATTCCCAACTTCGACAGGTAAGACAGGAGAGTCTTAACTACTGGGAAAAACTGCTGAGTTTGTACCGTGGAATCTAGACAACGATTAACATACGTATACATAGAGAAATACATACTTAAATACACACAAACGAGATCCAGTAAAATACTTGCGCGCATCACACAAATATTTGCCCACACCGGGCATCGAACCCGGTACCGCTAGCTTCGTAGTCCAGTCAATACCAACCAGCGCCTCTATTCTAGGCGGTAAAAAAGATATCGTAGTTTGCCTGTTATGGTATCGTTATGACGTCAGCCGCCATTACTGTCAAGAAAATAAGAGCTATCAAAACGTTGACAATTCGATAACAGATCAAATGCGATATTGTTTTTACCGTCTTGAATAGAGCCGCAGGCTAACGTGCCGTCAACCAAAAACAAAACAAACAACAAGACAACAAACAACAAATATAATATTCTCACTTTAAGAGCAAATATAATAAATAGGTACTTAAATACAAATATTTAATTTATTTTATTTTATACCAAGAATCCAAAGCTTTTAATCTTAATCAAATATCCTTATTGCTTACCAAGGTTTAATTTGTAGCAGGTTGCAGCGAGGGTAAACTAAGTCAGTCTCTAGCCGTCCAACATACTCCGTGCGTGGGGGGAGCTCTCCTTCAAGGGCGTCAATCGATATATAAGCTGGAAAGAACGAATAATCTGTCAAAACTATATAGTTAAGCCGCGTTTTCACCGTGTTCTGAACAGTTCTGAGCTAGCAATCGTATCGTTCGTTCGTGCGTAATGCTAGGTTTACACGGGGCTTAGTAGCTTTATGCTTAGTACTTGTCACTTACACTTGCCACATGCGTGTAAACATGTTGTATAAGTGCTTAGTATTAAGCATTACACACATCTGACAAGTGTAAGTGACAAGCACTAAGCATTAGCTACTAAGCCCGTGTAAACCTAGCATAAATGAAAACACTTGAGCGACCGAACGTGTTGGTTCAGTGATGATCGGCTGGACGCGACGAACGATTGCTCGTTCACTCATTCATTCAGTGAAAACGACGTATGTGGCGAGCGAGCTGCTGCTCTGTGCATTCACTCGTAAGTACTCGGAGGGTCTCCGATCTTTGTTTTGAATTCACATTGTTCTAAAGAACTGTTCGGTACCTCGTTTAATGAAAACGGATATTTTTTATTTTGAGCGAACATCGGCAGAACCGCTATCATTTGCTCTAAACCAGGTGCGGATCCAGCTTTCAGATTAGGGGGTGGTCATTAACTGCTGAACGCAGAATTTCGGTCATGTGCGAGATAATGCCACACGACTATTTACTTTCTGACCCGTATCTACGAGTGCCGAAGGGGGTGGTCATGACGTACTTGACCACCCCCGTGGATCCGCCACTGCTCTAAACAAATGTTTATTCAGAACACTAAGTGAAAACGCGGCTTTACGGTGCGGCGTTTGAACGTAACTATTTTGAGCCCCCGACACGAAACAGCCCTTGTTACAATCCCTACTCCGTCCGTCCGTATCTCTGGCGCGCTATCCTACTAATCCTATCTTACTAATATAATAAATGCGAAAGTTTGTGTGTTTGTTACTCCTTCACGCTGCAACGGCTGGACGGATTTGGATGAAATTTGTAATGGAGATAGCTAATAACCTGGATGGCACAGGGTACTTTTCATCCCGGAAAATTTAAAAGTTCCCGAGGGAATAAGTATAATCAAAATCTAAGCGGACGAAGACGAGTTCCTATCCTACTATCCTGTCCTACAAATACTATAAATACGGAAGTTTGTGTGTGTGTGTGTGTGTTTGTTACTTCTTCACGCTGCAACGGCTGGATGAAATTTGGAATGGAGAGCTGGATTAACACATAGGCTACTTACTTTTCATCCCGGGATTTTTCCTAAAAGTTCCCGAGGGAATGATTATACTTAATAATCAAAATCGAAGCGGACGAAGACGCGTTCAGAAGCTATTATCCATTAATCTTACTAATAAGAGTATCCTTTTAATCCTTATAATATTGTAAATGCGAAAATTTGTGTCTTAGTTTGTTACTCCTTCAAGCTGCAATGAATGGACGTTTTTGGAGTTATACCCCGGATAAACACACCTACACCTACAATGCTTTACGCACTAACATCTAAATCATAAAATTTGTTCAGTGTGAAATTATATAGTGACAAAGTTCTTCGCAGCGTCGCGGACGCTGGGAGTAGGTATAAATAGGAGCGGCAAAGTCCGCTCGCGCTCATTGATCGAAGAACTTTGTCCTTATTGCTTTGTTTGGGATATTGTCAATACAAAATTATGATAAAAAAAGTGCAAGCCAGTATTCTTTGAACCCTACTGCAACCTGAACCCTACTCCTCTGCCGTATCGACTAATTTATCTAAACCCCTTGCTACACGTACTGTTTTTATTTTAAGTAAGGCTAGGTACGTGTTGGTACCTGCTTTTATTGGAGTTTGTTCGATATGTCGTAAACAACCGCCTATGGTGATGTCTGTATGAGCAAATACAATTGCGCTACTACTGCAGGCCGAGTTCTATACACCCTATAAACTTAGGTACGATTTATACACGCTCCTAAAAATATACCTATTGTGTTTTATCGCGTCCTCGGATTCATAGGCTATTGGTAGGCTGCGATAAAACAATTACAAAAATCTATTCTTAAGATAGTTAAAGCGTATTTAATGAAACTATCTCACCCGAATGGTCGCTCACGAGCCCAGGATGTTATGGCCAGGGCAGCGGTACTGAGGCCCTACTTTGAAATTCGAAGTTCGACATTACGTTACCTTCATCCCTTTCTCTCGATTTAGTCTCGAATGACGAGTGACAGGGATGAAGCTAACGTAACTTCGAACTTCGAATTTCGAAGTAGGGCCTCTGCTGCGTGGGCTACGCAAGCCTGCACCCTCACACGCTCACTCGCGGTGATGGCGTGGGGTGAACGCGGCCACCTATACACGTACACACTTGCCGCGACGAGGAAGGACGCGGCCAAACACAGCACACGCACACACGAAATTAATAAGTATAGGACCGAATTTTTTGTTTCGAATTATGCATTCGCTACGCGATTCCGGTATTGAGTCATATTAACAGAGCATTTGTTACTCAAAAGAAATGCATACGAGCAATATATGGACCGCGGCCTAATGAATCCTGTAGAACTTTGTTTAAAAATCTTGGTTTGTTGCCACTTCCGTCTCTTTATATATTTGAAAAGAGGATGTTTGTCTGCAGGCAAAAATAATTATTTACAAAAATAGTTAATGTTAGTACTCGGCACCGACGGGGCCAAAATAGACTCGTCCTTGATGGCCTTTCTAGAATATCAAAGTTAAGTAAAAGTTGTATAGTTGTGTCAAGATATAAAATAATTTGGCGAGCGAATTAAAAACATTAAATAACAGAAAATTTAAAAAAAACACCTGTATGAAAGTTTTTACAAAATAAATTAATTATTTCATCTTTTAATATGTTAGAGAACTTATCTATTATATAAAATGCTAAGCTGATTGTTGATATATCAACGCACAGCCCAGACCGCTGGACCTAGAGACTTGACATTTTGCACATAGATACCTTATATAGTGTAAAGATCCACTAAGGAAGTATTTTTGGAAATTCCACCCCTAAGGGGATAAAAATTTGTATGAAAGTCCGTCAGTTTTAGTGTAAGTTAGACTTTTAAAATTTTGTGTTTAGGTTGAAAATTGAAAAATAATTTATACGTGTCTCACCGTTTTTGATAATGTCAACCCCGAAGGGATGAAAAGGGGTAAAACTGATTGTTGATATATCAACGCACAGCCCAAACCGCTGGACCTAGAGACTTGAAATTTTGCACATAGATACCTTATGTATGTATGTATGTATGTATGTATGTATGTAAATACTTTATTGTACAAACGGGAAAATAACAAACAACAAAATAGACAGAAGCACAAAAGGTATGTACAAAGGCGAACTTATCCCTTTAAGGGATCTCTTCCAGTTAACCTTTGAGCGATTGGGAAAAGTTTGAAAAAATAAATAGCCAAACGTACAACAATGAAAGGGACTAGATGTTTCATAATTACGTTAATATTAAATAACCAATTTAAAGTTCTAAGAATAAATAAATAAATATGAGCTAGATCTTAGTTAAATAATTTAATACAATGCCAAATAGACAGATGGAAATATACTTATATAAATATATCATTATATATAAATTTATATACATATATATATATACACATATACATATATATAAATAATTCATATATACATATATAAATTGGGGAAGACGTGATAATGAGATCTAAGAGAGATGGGGGACCGTTATGAGGAAAATGAGTGGGGTTGAGGGGAAGAATAGTAAGGTTCAAAGAGTTTGTAACAGATTTAAGATTAGAGGAACGGGAGTCGTCTTTAACGAGGCAAGTATTAAAATCACCCATAATAATAGTGTGGTCAAACTGAGGGACAAGATCACCCAAAGTCCTCTCAAGAGCATCGAAATAATTAATGTTTGAGGAAGGACTGTAATATACTCCGAGAAAGACTTTGGCGTGATGCAACGAGACATTAAGGAAAATATATTCAGGGGATTTAGAATAAAGGGTAGGCGACTGAGCAACTATTTCGCAGGGTATGTCACTTCTCAAGTAAATGGCAACACCACCACCCCGCACAGCACCGAGTCCGCTGTCATTGGGTCCAGTCCTGTCATTGCGAATTAATCGAAAGCCGGGAAGTGGGTAGAGCGTAGAAGGAAGAGATGGCTTCAACCAAGTTTCGGAGATGAGAATTGCATGTAAATTCTTGCAAGAGAAAGAAGAAAGAAAATCAGGGAAGTGGGCGGGTATACTCTGTGCGTTGATGTGCACGACATTGAAGTTTTTAATTGACACGGAAAAAGTGCTATGTAACCGTTCGCAAAGATCTGGCATGTCAGACTCGTCGCTTAAAGAATCATATTGACTAGACGAAGATAAGGAAAAGAATACACTGTCATGACTAGCATCCAATACATCAGACATCTGAGTACTAATAGTATATATAAATAAATAGAATACAAAATAAATAAGAAATAAAACGTATAGTAATAAATACAAACGTAAGTACTAAACTAGAACCGGATGCGATTATAACTCCAATCGCTCGCCAGCAGCTGGTCAGATGCAATTTACCGATTAGGTTTTACAAATCTAAAAAACAAAAGAAAATTAATAGCACTGCATCTAAACAGAAAGTATACAAGAAAAAAGACATGAAAAAGTTACAACTACAAATTACAACATTTAAGCGCAGCATAAACTAGAATGTATAAATACTTTAGCACGAAACGAAACGCAACATAAACGTCAAAACTCACTCGAGCCTGCCCGTCATTCCTGTCAATGTCAATGTCATGAATGTCAACCAACGAGTGCATAGAAGGAACGTATTACCGTCGCAAACGCCGAAATGAAGATCTATTCATAGAACAGCACACTTGACCTTGGATAAACTGTAAACAGTGTAAACAAGGGAACAGAGAAACCGAGAACCAGGAAGACATAGCTGCGCAGCGAGTAATATAAAAGTCCGTTTATTTCGCCTTATTAGTGGCGGCTACGCGCTTTGGAGGCTTAGTACGCGCCGGCAACGGTTGCTTACCAGCGGCACACTGCGGGACACCAGACGAAGTTGAGGTTCCGCTATTCGACGCGGCGGCAGGAGGTGGCAGCGAACGGAGCTCCGGCAACGTGGTAACACGGCGACGGGAGCCATCGAGGCACAACACCACAATCCGCCCCTCGTTCGTCCAACTGCCTTTAACACCATATAACTTCCGTGCCTCAACAAATACTGCGTGCCGGCTGCCGGTCAGGAACTCCGATAGCGTCATGCCCGAACCTTTCAGCTTAGTTTTGGCGGTCCAAACTGCATTTCGGAGCACTATGGAGTGGAATCGCACCAATATGGGCCTGGGTTTGGAAGAGTCACGCAGTCTCCCTAGACGATGGCACACATGAACCGACTCTGTAGTGAAGCCTTGTAACTGCAGGTTTTGGGCGCAGATAGCAACAGCTGTCTCAACAGTATTTTCACTGGCTACTTCAGGAACTCCATGCAGAAGAAGCACCTTCGATCGAGACCTCATTTCCAGGTCATCCAGAGATTTGGCCACCAGCTCCATTTGTGCTTGCAGACTCGAGACCATTTTCCAAATGAATGCTTTGAACACCTGGTAGTCACTGTCAGCCGAGGCAGGGGGAGCAACCGAGGAGGAGCCACTCTGGAAGGAAGCCATCCTTGCAGCGAACAACTCTTTCATTTCGTCCATGTTTTGCTTCAGTTGTGACAAGGTGTCCATAGTGTAAATGACTCAGTGAAATCAACAGCTAAGTGCGAGTATTAGTAAGTACTATATGTAGTTGTTGTGAAATCCAAGATAACAGCTGAGGGCGGCAATTAAGGCTAAATCAGCACATTAATTGTAAAAATAATCCCTTTATACTATAATGTGTATTTTTAATTATTAATTAAAGTATTGAGCAAAATATTTATAACTTAATTATTTGACTACCCTCCACCCCTTATATAGTGTAAAGATCGAATAAGGAAGGATTTTTGGAAATTCCACCCCTAAGGGGATGAAAATTTTTATGAAAGTCCGTCAGTTTTAATTTAAGTTAGACTTTTCAAATTTTGTGTTTAGGTTGAAAATTGAAAAATAATTGATACGTGTCTCAGCGTTTTTGATAATTTCATCCTCGAAGGGATGGAAAGGGGTAAAACTGACTGACTGATCGATCAACGCATAGCCTAAACCGCTGAACCTCGGGACTTGAAATTTGAAGGTTATATTCCTTGGGTACCCTAGGGGTACACTAAGAAAGGATTTTTGGAAATTCATCCCCTAAAGAGTTAAAATAGGGGGTAAAAATTTGTATAAGACATTAGTTATTTTTAAAATAAGCAATTTAGAAATTGGTATTTAGGCTACTGTTTATAAATATAAAATACTACTTTCAGCAATTTAGAAAAAACTACCCCTAACGGGGGTTAAAGGGAGTTTTAGTTTGTTCCTCCTTCACGCTGCAATGGCGCTGGATGGATTTGGATGAAATTTAGAATGGAGATAGCTTATACCCTGGATTAACACATAGGAAAATCCCATCCCGGAAAATTTAAAAGTTCCCAATGGAATAACGACAATAATGTTTGGTGTTTTTGAAAAAGTCATCATGGGTGTCATTTTCTTAGGTTGTGTTGACGCAGATTTCGAAAATGATATCAAATTTGGAATTCAAAATGGCCGCCATGATGTTTATTGTAAAAGTCGTCATTGGTATCATTTTCTTAAATTTTGGGGACGCAGATTATGAAATGATGTCAAATTTAGAATTCAAGCTGGCGGCAATGATGTTTTTTGAAAAACTTTTCTTAGTTTTTGGGGACGCCAATAATTACTAATATAGAATAAGATTAGTAATTATTTGACAAAATTGTGCAACTGAATAATTTATTTCTCCTATGGCTTTTGCCACCCAGTGTGACAACATGAGACAGGCTTTGTACATTCGGTTTTGTTAGTCTATATCAAAAGGTCAGATTGACGTTCTCAGCGTTGACATATCCAGATTTTACATTTTTTTCCGCTATTTTCAATACTATTCACTATTCACGGCGTATTAATTCTACGGCTGCTATTTAATATTAGGGCGGTTATTATGATCACTTGAAAATAATTACAGACAGTCATTTTATTTCTGGGCGGAAATTGGTCGGTTATTTAATTCTAAAATGTCAGTTCAAACAATACTCAAGGGGTATAAATACTCAAAGCTACTGTTTATAAATAAAATATACTGCTTTCAGCGATTTAGAAAAACTACCCCTAAGAGGGTAAAAGGGGGTTTTAGTTAGTTACTCCTTAACGCTGCAACGGCAAGATGGATTAGGATGAAATTTTAAATGGAGGTAGCATCCTGGATTAACACATAGAACATCCCATCCCGGAAAATTTAAAAGCTCCCGAGGGAATAACGACGATGTTTGGTGTTTTTTGAAAAAGTCATCATGGGTGTCATTTTCTTAGGTTGCGTTGATGCAGATTTCGAAAATGATATCAAATTTGGAATTCAAAATGGCCGTCATGATGTTTAATGAAAAAGTCGTCATTGGTATCATTTTCTTACATTTTGTGGACGCAGATTATGAAAATTATGTCAAATTTAGAATTCAAGATGGAGGCCATGATCTTTTTTAAAAAGTGGACATAATTGTCATTTTCTTAGATTTTGAGGACGCAGATTTCGAAAATGATGTGAAAGTATAGGTAGAAATTCAAAATAGCAATTCAATTATGTCTGTCGTCTGTCTGTTTGTTACGCTTTCACGGATTAACCGCGGAACCGAATTAGATTAATGGGCATTGGGTAAATTTGTTTGAAGAATATTGTCTTTTTTTTTTTTCAGCGGCCACGGATGATGTTTGGGAGTTCCGCCATTTATAATGATAGATACCTACATTATAATTAGTATTAAGACTCATAATATAATATATAATAATATAATATATAATATAATAGATTGAAAAGGGCATGCTTCAATGGTTCGGTCATTTGGAAAGGATGGATGAAAGAAGATTGACGAAAGAGATATACAGAGCTAAAGTGAGTGGGAGGGTCGGAAGGGGCCGACCTAGGCGTACTTTTTCGAATCAAATCGGAGAAATACTGGAAAAGGGCCGTATCTTAAGTACCCGAAACCGACGTGCATGCATGACTCGATGTATGAATGTGGAAGAAGCGAAAGAGATTTGTCAGGATCGTAGCAGGTGGAAAGAAGTGGTCTCTGCCTACCCCTCTGGGAAACAGGCGTGATTTAATGTATGTATGTATGTATATAATATATGTAATATTGAACTATGATGGATATTTTAAGAGCAACCATACTATCATGGGAGGGATGGTGCTTTGAGACGGCGAATTTAGACAGATTCTCATCTACCGGTGATAACTAGGGGCACACCAGCGGATAAAATAAATGCATTTCGGCATCTACGATATGGGTATATATATAAAAAATATACCTCACTACAAATATGCCAGGAACTACGAGTACACCATGATACACAGTCGGGGCAATATATGCAGTAGCTCTACTAAAAAATGGCGAAGATCGTATGGCGAGAGATAGTAACGATTTGAATACATTAAACCGCGAATTCTGATCTAAAAAATAACGTGTACCCCCATCTAAAAAAACAATATATAGAATAGAGAATGTTTGTGCGAGAGGGAAATAATAGCACCGACAAACGAAATTGTCGGGGAGATAAATAAAAAAATACGCCTCATGTAGAAGGCGATGTTGTGAAGTATCTCTTGGTAAACAAAGTCATAGACACAGAGCAAGTCACGTCCTACCCTTGGAGTTCCTGAACTCGGGATGTATCGGGAGTGCCCTCCCGTAAGTTCATGGTTAAAGTTGGTGTCCCGGTAAATTTCGAGCTCAATATTACATATGTGTTTGAAAGATCATTCTGGCCAGAGAGGACGTCAAATTATAGAATTACTTAAAACTTTTAATTTACTTAACTGCGATAAACGAGTTCTACGCGGACGAAGTCGCGGGCAAAAGCTAGTTTGATATAAAATTGTTAATGTATTATTATAAATTTTCATCTGAACGACATATTTATATGGTTAAGCAGCGGTCAATAGTAGTGTAGAATCGTTGTAGTAACTAGGGTAATATTTGCATGCCTATATTTATGGTTAAACATGTGAACCGTCCATTAACTGAAACACCTTTTTGTTATACCATGTTTTAACAAATAAATAATAATAATTATTATTATTATTATTACAATTATTATTGTAATTATTATAATTATTATTATTATAACTTTCGCATTTATAATATTACAAAAATAAAACCAACCATTTTTTCAACAAGATAATAAAATATTGGTGTGCCTACTTACCTATTGCTTAAGAAGGTAATTTAATTTTAAAAAGTATTTAGAAAATATGTAGGTATATTGCATAACAAATTTCAAATTATCTTGGATCTGGTATCATACTTTACTCGCAGGTATCTAGTATTTTGTATTACATATATTTATTATGAGGTATCTGTATATCTCTGCCCGGTATACAGGTCTCTGTATTCATTTATTTATTTAATCTTTATTGCACAGAAGTATGTACAAATGTCCAAATATGTGAAACATAACTATCGTATTTATTGCTAAATATTAATTAATTAATTGCTATATACAGTATAAATAGATAACGTTGGAACTGACCTGATTTACGTCCTAAAAAATCACTATTATTGTAATACACCAAAGCCAATCGGTTGTTAGACATCCAGTGCACGGATCCAACCCTAAACTGTTTTCCGGGGAGAGGAAGAGCAGGTTCGGGGATGCTCTTCTCGAGGGATAAGTCGGGCGAGTACACACGCAGCGGGCCGTCAGAATGGCCGACAACAAGACTCGAGCCGCTCGGACGCCAGCTCAGCCATCTGCAAAGAGCAGTTACAACATGATATAAAATAACATCTATTTAAACAGACGCCATCCTCTGCGCTTTAAGGTATTTTATGGCAGGAGAAGGCACACGAGCACACAGGCCCCCTGATGCTAAGTGGGAGCTGAGACCTATATATATTTGAATTCCCAAGACTACAATCTCAAGACTAATCCAAGACTCCAAATGCGCCGCCAAACCTGAGGACTAAGGTGGAATGGCTCTATGCTGGTAATTTAACCGGTTGTCTTATCACCACACTCGAACATAACAATGCGAACACTGCTGCATCGAAGTAAGTTTTACTTAGGTACTGACCTTTTCTTTTATCATTTTTTTTAAACAGATTACTGTTTTCAAAACGTTTTATTTTTATTTTAAACTTTTTATTGATCATACCTAATTTTAAATGTTGTTGTGTTTTAGCACAAAATAGATAATAGTACAAGTACAGAAGGCTCACTGCTTTGATCTTTACAAAAGCCGCTTTTTTCTTAGCCAAAACATTATGATTTATGGCCCTCTGACGTCGTCGACTCCAGCACAAGCCAAACGGAACGTTGAGGCTGCGTACGAACGGTGAAAATGAATTGCCTCACTCGCCGCGTCGCCGATAGTGAGGGCTGACAACGACTAAAAATAAAATAATAATGTGTTGCCCATTTATTTCTTGCATTCAATAAATGTATATTCTTCATACATCGACACGTCCTAAGATAAAGTGTGTATCTCCCCAATACACGGTTATACTACTAGGGCATTATCGTAATCTACGGCATCGACTTTACCATATACACAAAGAAAAACCTAAAAAAAGATACCAGAACATATATTTTTTCAAATATGTAACTGATTATTCGCATCCGTTGCTAATAAATCTCCAAAGAAAATAAGAAGAATTACCTCTTATTCAACTCTACGCGGTAAAGTGCTAATCCGGTGGAGAGGAAGTGGCAGATCGGCACTTTTACTGGGGACACGACACATTAAGTTGATTTCCAAATAATATGTAGGTAACTATCCACATACACGTTTGTACACCGGCAACTAGTAGAATTTAGTTTGTAACTGACCAGATATAGACTTAAACGGTGGAAACTCGGTAATATTTGTTGGATATCTGAGCATTTACTCACTTGTTCATAGAAAAAATCTATGTATTATATACGTAAGTGAATAACTCCATACAATTGAAGTTTAAAAAATAATAAATAATTACCATTAAAAAAAAAATATGACGGTAATTATTTTGATATATGCGTCAAATAAACAAGGGCACTCAAAAACATGCTATATACGCGATAAATGGTTAAATAACGTGTTACTCAATAAAACGAAGCTTATGATTAGTTAATGGGTACGTATCATAATTATATTCATAATATATATTAGTTTTATTTCTAAATAACCCATTAGGTTAGTTTAGGTTTATTTTATAACAATGCCGAAAAGATTACTAGGATTAAGTATATTATGATACGTTCCCTTAGTTGATGTACTCAAATTTGCTTCTAACGTTGAAACCGTTGTAAGCGATTTAATTCAGTATAGCCCTCTCCTTGCTCACTAACAAAATAACGTTATTACATAAACGTTTTTTTCTAGTCTGTTCAAAACAAATCTATGTTTTCTTTATTGAAATGTTACTAAATCTCTTTTTTAGTGCGTTACCGCTTCATGGTTTGAAAAATAAATGTTTTGCAATAACATTGTGATTAATCTACCAACAAATTTGTAGCAAATAAGTGACAACCATTTGAACCATTTCGTGGCAACAAGCCTTTTGTTTATGTCAGTGTTTTGTTCCTTTGTGTTTGTCTGTTTGTCACGAATAAATGTTTTTTCTTTCTTTCATTCTCTCTTCTACAACAGCAAGGTGAACCTGCCATGTATACTATCCATGTTCTCGTAGCGTTGAATCACATTGCTTGCTCTTTAGCCCCCACACATCCTTCTGTTTCTTGTTAAGGGACATTAAATCAAAGAATCACCTTTACTTTCGCCTTCTTCACTATTGGGCATTTTTAAAATAAAGTACTCTTATTTAAATAATATTTATTGCAAACCAAATTAATTATATTTTACTACGCTGGTTTATCAGCACACGATTAGTCAGGAGCACGTGAATAAAACCACACTCCTTTTTATTTACAAGCACGAGACATTGCTACGAGACATTGCTATGAGTCGCCTAACCATGGTGGAGTCCAGACTAGTCCATCTACTCCAGCTACGTCGGTATTGGCTGTTTATTTAAGAGCACCTGCATTTTTCAAGACAAAAAGAACCACTGCTAATCAACACTATAACGAGAAAACGCAAAAAAAAACAATAGCAGATACCTACAAGTAAAAAAGGAAATTTGTTGAAAATGAATTAAATGATTAGTTGTGTAAATAGAAAACAAAAAAAGGAAAAAATGGGATAAGAAAATTGTAAGAGATTACTATTGAATTTCAGTAACTTGCCCAATTTTATTCAATATGTTTTGTTGTATATGTGTCTATTTGGCATTTACCGTTGTTTTTCTCTAAGACATAAGGGAAAAATAACGTTGAACATGTATGTATCTGCCACTTACACACTGGAATTAAGGAAATATTATCAGGTATAAGTATGCAACTGATATAACTTGAAAACTACGAAACATAAAATAAGCAAAAAAAACCCAAATGCTTATTATCATTTTATAATGTTATATGTCAAATTTCGTACCTGTAGTATTAATAGTTACCGCGCAATGACGATTTTTAATTTCTCAAAACTTTAAAACGCTCTCCTGTAAAATTTGGTTTTTGGAGATACACACTTTAACTTAGGGCGTGTCGACATCATATACTAATTATTTCATTATTTATCTCTAAAATAATAAATCTATTAGGTACCAATTACTGACAGTTGGTACTTTACCATATTTATACAGATAAAGACGGCAATCCGTAGCGATAGCTATTGTAAGAAAGAGATAAATAGTTGTTTGAAATTGCGTACCTGAATGACGCGGCGTGCCTATCTATCATGGCGTCCAATTAGCTACCCGTCTTTATCGCACTCATATAAAATTGGTGGCAGCCCCTGGATTGTACCCATCAGATGGGGAACCGGTATGTACCTACTTGTGGCGATGAACGTAAATCGCGGAGTGAGCCGCGCCTGCACGGCTAGCACAAGTTGCCCGCGACTTCTTTGTCGCTTGGGTCTCCCTTCCTATCTAGTCCGTAACGATAGAGACGCACTGAGCGACAAGCGAGAAAATACAACTTGTGCTACCCGTGCAGGTTTTAGTAACACTTCTCAATGAATAAGAAACTCTACGAAATTCCAAGCTCGCCGCGAGCGACGCTGCAGGAAGTCACGGTGTGGTATATATTTGAACGGTATCATTTAATCGATCAGCGAAATATTCTCATTTTGGTGAACAGAAATATGTATTTGGTCAGTCAAAATAGCTTGTTGGTAAGCAACTCAACTAAATTAATGAGATACTGAACTGCTCAAAATTATTTTGGTCAGCAAATTTAATATTTGAGCTGCATTGAGCGACCGACAGTTAATCCAATTTTGGTAAGCAATCAGTAGGTACTTAAGCCAAAAATATTTCATTTTGTCCATCAAAAAAAAGGGGGCAAATTTACTGCCGTGCCGGCAACGCATATGTGCCCAACCCACCATCAAATTTACAAATTTAACAGAGTCGAATATTTCTGGGTTGTTCTGGCCCTCTGGGCCTGATATACAACGAACCTAACCTAACCTACCGCATATTTATGATAAAAAAATTGTTTAATCTAGGATGTGATTGTGATTTATAAATTTGTGTGACAAAACTTATCTTGTAATTATTTACTACTAGTTAGCCTCAAAAATACCAACGCTTGGGTGCTCGCGTCACGTGGTCTCATTTCGCTCCGCCCACAATAACGAACACTGCTGATTTTTCGAACTAAACGCAATCCACTTATTTATATAGATAACCATTATTTTAATATGCACACCTCTCAATTAACACGTTCACCGCGGGACAAATCTTAAAGAACTTTTAACTGGTGCGGTTGAGATCGAATCAGCCCAAACCTAAGCTCTTTTACAGTGCGGGTGAGGCCTTATCGACCTCAAATTTTAGTACTTACTTAGATCCTTCATAATTTTGCCAATATGAGGCTTAGGTGTTTTTTTTTATGTGGTCTTCATTTGTCAGTAAATGTTCAATATATCCTTAGCTTCGCCCTTGGTTCTGACCTCTAGTTAAAGAAAAAATACCTAAAGAGATTTTGAGATCGTTTAGGCCTCAAAACGTACAAAATTTTATCTGAGACTAGTGCAGGGAAAGGCACTTATCGCTAAATTATCGATTAAAAAATCATTGTCAATCTAATGCATATGTATCAGATTTATTATTTAGAGTTTGACTCCCAGTAAGTGTTATCACGAATATTTGTTCCTGGGTTATGGTTGTTTTTCTATGTAAGTATTTATTTATCTAGTAGTTGTTTTTTTGTATTATCTAGGGGACACGGTTTCTGTAGGAGAATGTATCAAAAAAAAATATGTGGTTGTCTTGCACCGTCATAGGTAAGTATAATTTTTATTTTATTATTATTATCGATAACTATGACCGCACTAAAGTCAAGCTGTCGACTTCCGCGTCGCCTGCGTCCCCCTCAGTGCGGCTTTGAGGCAACTTTCTTGAGATGTAAATGAACCTCAAGCCGCGCTGAGTGAAAAAAATATATACCCAGTGCGTTTGGGGTCTATTTAGACCTTAAATATTTTTTCTGTAGCAACGGATCCGGGTTTGAAAAACATAAATAAATGGATATTTGACTTTATCATACGCCTTGTAAGTAAACGGTGACAGCTCCCGCACGAGAGAGATAACACGAACTTTTAGCCCCGCACCAGCGTAAAGTCGAGCTTGAGGCGGTTTTGCCTCAACCCGCAGTAAACGTGTTAAACTGCTTACAGACATGTTTTCTCTGCTGACCACATTAAATCACGCCTGTTTCACAGATGGATAGGCAGAGGCCACTTCTTTCTCTTCACTTTCAAGAATGTATGTGATCAATCACGCAATATAAAAAACAGTGGAAGTGGCATGAGCTTCGCTTAGTATCAGACCTGTTGTCGCCAATACTCAAACTATCATAAAAACAACACGCCACCATGGAAAATGTTTTTGGTGCGGCTATCGTTTTTATATTCCAATATAGCACAATAAGGCATGCTTCTGGATTTATTTCCTTTTTTAGAAATATCGAAATATTGAAATAAGTTATCGCGGCAAAAGTATGGTAGGTTGCGCGGAACTCCGCATAACCATGCCACACGTTACACGCCCACTTGACTTTTCTACTGTTTTTTCTGTTCTGTGTATGTGATGGTGAGAAATCTATTACTTAAGTATCTAAACATGTAATTAAACTTAACCGAAACCATGCATCTCTTCTCTAAATAGTATAAATTAAAGTCGCTTCGCGCCTGTCTGCCCGTTTCTCCGCTAACTCCTTCTAAAACACGCAACAGATTATGATACGGTTTTCACTGTCATTTAGACATTTAGAGAATTTATTCTAGATGGTTTATATGTACATTTCATTCTAATTAAGTTTAAATATAGTTGAGAAAACTCAATGTTTTCTTACCGAGTCGTCTAAAATCGTTTTTCGGGCCCTTACATAGCTAACGCTGGCCTTAACCTAAAACCTTAAGAGAAGTGTCAAAATAATGTACTGAAGAATTGTAGTTCTTTAAAAAACCTAGAGAAAAGTCCGCGATGGCATAATGTCTATCTCCTAAGATTGACTCACAGTAACCATTTTTATGTTTATGATTTTATTTTAAAATTAGGGTATTAGCTAATCTATTCTGTCCGATTCAGTATTTAATAACCTTATCCAGATAAATAATTGGTTACCTTGGGCATTTAATGTAGATTAATATTGTCCCGTACAATATATTAATTATTTCAATTAATACTTTAGAAGATATGGTAGATTCAAAATTACGCGTAGCATAGATTTGAAATCAAAACAAATATGACAGTTTCGTTGTCTACACGTATGAGAACCGGCTCTTTGCAGAGTTGTTGCTCAAAATAAGAAATGGACAGATGCCCTAACATAATAGGAGCATTAATCTTCAAAATGAAAACCTTTGTGTTTTAGTAAAATAATTAGTCGACAATGTTTATTCCGAAATTAATAATATTGATTTTAAGACTAAGAGAGAGCTATTTTATCACCAACTAATAGTCAAGTAGGTATAGAAAATGGCTTAATTATATCGAAGATCAATGCACCGACACACACATACTACTCTGTAGACACTGTGCTCGACCTGGAAGAGGCTGTCCATTTCCCAACGGAATTTCTCAATTCCTTGCAACCTTCTGGATCGCCCCATATAAATTGGTTTTGAAAGAAGGGTGTCCTATTACTGGTGTTTACTACGGAACCTTAATCCACCCAAATAACATCTTTAAAAACGTTCATAATAGAGTGCAATACTGACGTCCGGATGTGCGGCTGGAAAAGTCGTTTTAATTCCCCGGATTCCATAAATACCAGCGGATTTACCTTTCCAGTTAAACTACTGCAATGTCCCGTACCATTATCGTTTTCAATGACAAATTACAAGTCACAACAATACATTCAAAGTTGCGGGCTTAGACTTGATCGTTGAGAGTTTTCCCATTGACTTATGTAGCCCTTTCGCGTGTCACTTCCAGGTAAAGTTTGTTTGTATTGTGCAATGAAAAGTCCGCTGTAAACATTGATATAGAGAGATTCTATGATAACTGGCAGTCACGATTTCTAAAAACGTCCTTAAATAAAACATATGCACCTATCTATAATTTGAAATAGTACATTATTGCCTAGGCATGGCAGTAGGCAATTGCGGGCCGAGTATTGGATTAAACGGACGAGCTTGCGAGTCCGTTTAAAAATACGTAGCCCGCAATTGCTGTTCCTGCCGAGGCAAATATAGTGCTTTTCTCAAAAATCGCAAGAAAAAAGTTGTGTTGGAGTCAAGTCTTCATCGCTTGAACTCATTTTTTGAATTGCATACAAACAGAAACTTCATGTGAAAAAAACCATCACTCCTTACCGCCTTTTTGTTTATGACAAGGAGAAACGCAATTCTTGTTTGATAAAAACATAAGCTATTCCAGGCACAAATAAAAAAGTTATGTTTCGAGTAAAATTTGGATGTATAAGACTTGTGCCCTCATTTTATTACGGCCGTTTTCACTTTTTAAAAAGTTACAAGCTAGATAGTAATGGAATTTGTATGCAACATTGCGGGCTTGTGTAGCGAGCACGCAATGTTTTATTTATTTATTTGAGAACTGTCAGTAAACTGTGTACTTCGCGTCTCAATATGTAGATAGGAATGTCAACATTTCCGGACATTTTTGAGAAAAGTATATTATTCCAGATGAACTGGGATTATTTTAACTTATATTAACCGAAGCGAAGCGAGGGCGGGTCGCTAGTAAATATATAATTATTAAAGGTCACATCGCGATTTAATCTTGCATGGCACACATTAATACGCCAGATCCACAGAGTGAGTAAATTACATTTAAGAATTTATTTAATTTCAGTTCGATACTCCAGAAAAAATGAAAATTGCGACGTTGCCTAACTTGTTTTTGTAAAAGGCTTCTTTACCAACCGTATGCGACTGTGGATTTCATCCCTCGTGCCAGTACCGACATGAAGGATAGTTATTTTATCGCGAAATCCAATGGCCAAGGTTTCATTCATGGTGGGGCTCCACTGCATATTGAGCATCTCAGAGCGCTGGGAACCGCAGGGCACTAGCAGCTTTGGTGATGCATCCTGCAACATTTTATTGAGGTTATTTAGATAATCACACGAATCACATCACATCACACTTATCACACTAATACTCGTAGGTATTATAAATGCGAATGTTCATGACACTTGTGTGAAATGTTTGCTACTCCATCACGCTGAAACAGCTGAATGGATTTAAATAAAATTTGAAATGGAGATATCTTATACCTAGAATTAACACGATATCGCGGGCGGAAGCGAGATCAACGAAAAACTGGGCAAGAGCATGTAGGACCATGCTCAGTGTAGGGTTCCGAAGCCGTTACTACACTTTTTATGGCACGAGCACACAGGCCACCGCGTGGTAGTTAAATGGGGTCCGAGAACCGTAGACATGTGAATTCTAGAAAGACTGCAATCTCAAGACTCCAAATGCCTTACCAACCCTGAGGATTAAGATATGCGAACACTGCTGCAACTGACGCGAGTTGGCAACTGAATATCTTCTTTAAAAGGGGTTCCGTAGTCGAACTAGGGATTCAGGGACATGGTGGTGTCGATTAAATTGAATTATCCATTTTCCACCGATATACTTAGATGATAAAAGGACATATTTATCGATTTGCTTAACAACTGTGTTTAGATCAATTTATATGTATGGCATGTAGGTGACGGCAAGCAATCCATAATATTATTAATACGTGAAAATACAAAAAATCAAGCTTAAAGTAATAGCTTTTTAGGGTTCCGTAGTCAAACTACGAAACCTTATAGTTTCGCCATGTCCGTCCGTCCGTCCGTCCGTCAGCGTATTTCACGCCTGTACCTACAATTTTAAAATAAGTAATTTTTTGCGTTTTTAAAGGCGGTTTTTTGTTTTATAAACATTTATTTAATTTTATACTTTTTAGTGATCATAATTCGCTGTTACGTAGTCCCACTTCTTAGTTGATATTCATGAAACTTTAAGTTATTTCAAGCGCACCGCAAGCAACGTTGCGGGAAAGTCATAGTCATATTTCAACAAGTAAATTTTCTTCGTTGTAGTCGCTCAACTATCTTAATCGAGATATCTTATCGCCACCCTTGAAATAAGGTACCGTTGAGGAGTTCCGGTGGCCATCTGTGGTCTTCATCATCAGTTCCACTTCACCAAGTGATACTTTCTGAATGCAAATGCTCGATTTGTTACAAAAAAATCTAAAATCGCTATATGTTTGTCTACAATACATGACGAGTTCCCTGAATTCCTAACGGGTCCATACAGATTCAAATATATATTTTTAAATCGCTTCATAATTGACGGAGAAGTTGATCAAAATATATATTTTTTTTAATACACTGGAACGTTTAACCTCTTCTTTTTTTAAAGTCGGTTAAAAAGCCGACAGCAATTTAATTAGAGGACCGTAATAGCGGCGGCAGTGAAAAACCATAACAAAGATCATGGCCCATAATCCTACCCAGTCAAAAAATGTTTGCGGACATAAACCAAATTGGTGGTAAATTTTGCAGTTATGACCAGTGATCGGAATAGGTAGAGCTAATTTGCCTAAACTTGACGCATATTCATTCATGCGTGAGAGAGATGGGAATACATTATTGAATGAACATGCATCAAGTTTAGGCAAATTAGCTCACCTATTTCCGATCACTGGTTATGACCCACGTTTTATTTTAAGTAAATAATTTAAAAAAACACCATGGAGGTAACATGTAACAGTGCAAAGAAGTTAGCTATTAATATATCTTTGAGTAGGTAGGTATATGAAATCCCTAATAATCGTTTTATTATTTCTTCTTTTATAATTACTAATGCGACATATACCATTATAAAGTATACATACATCGTATTTATCTTTTCTCAAACATGAAATGGGATGTTGGCGTTATGTTAGTTATTTTAGGCCTCAAAGTATCACGTTGCGGGCGGAACACCTCGAGAGAACTGTAAAGGAATTTCATACAAAATTGAAGGCCTAGGCCGGGAAGTAGTTTTTTTTTAATTTTAATGTAAACGTGGCTGCTGTGTTTATGAACAGGCTAAATAGCTGTTTTTTTTAATATACTAAACCTTACATCCAACCAAAGCGTTTGCATGTTTAAATGAAGGCACCAAGTACCAGGAGGACAGAGGTTATTAGGGGTGCGTAGCGCAACTTAGATCGCAGGCGATGTAGCACGGTGCGGCGGCGCACCCGACACAGCGCGGATGACTGAGCACTGTAGGTTACTTTTAATGTTTATGCACTCCTAGTATTTGACATTGTTTTTTTTTGTTTTATGAATTACATGTTTGAGAAAAGCACTATACATACCTCGCCGTGAAAAGGGGTTGCCAGCCTCGTAACTATCCGGCCTCGTTTTTCTCAGCCGTCTATATAAACTCGGCCGGCAACCCCCTACTTCCCGGCCTCTGTAGTAATGTACTATTAATTCCCGCTCTATTTCATTTCTGTACTCCCTGGGTATTCTTTTCATACTAGGTGGGCCGTGACCTTTCCCGCCATCGCTAGGTCAACCTCTGATTTGCAGAAAGTCACAACAAAGTCCCATTAATTATTGCTCTATAGATTTAAGAACATAAAAATCACACAAAAATATTTTATAACGAAAAATTATAGCTGTCTTCTGTGAGACAATCTGCCTCAGTCTTCTTAATGCATAAGCAAACCGACGTATCTTATCATAAACAAATTTTACGTGCGACTTCCCATTTAATAAATTATCAATTATTAAACCTAGAAAAGTTGTCATATTTACTTCCTCAATCTTTACTTTCTGAATCTTTATTTGTGTTGAATCGGATGATCTTAGTCTTACATAAATTAACCTTTAAATAACTATCTGACAAGCATGCAAATTTGACAACGTTAAGTTTATTTTGTCGTCAAGGTCAGCTTTTACTACCACCGTTGTGTCATCAGCAAAAAGTACATATTTGTCATTCGAAGCGCGAAGAATGTCATTGACATACAGTAGAAAGAGAAGCGGACCAAGTATGCTTCCCTGGGGAACGCCACTATTATTGTATCTGTAGGCAGATGCGTAAGTCTTCATAACAGGATTATATTGACAACTGTTGGGTTTTAAAATTTCTACGCATTGTTTTCTATTACCGAGGTAACTTGCAACCCAGTCATGTGCTTTACCTCGGATGCCGTATTTCTCTATTTTTAACCGACTTCAAAAAAGGAGGAGGTTATACGTTCCACTGTATGTTTTTTTTTTATGTATGTTCACCGATTACTCCGTCAATTGTCGACCGATTTCAATTTTTTTTTTTTGGTTTGATAGAGTATACTTTCGAGGTGGTTCCATTGTCAGCAAATCTGAATCTGATGAGAGGATTCATGAGGAATTGAGGAAACTCCTCAAATATTGTAGGCAAACATATAGCGATTTTAGTATTTTTAGTAACAAGTCCAGCATTTGCATTCAGAAAGTATCATTTGGTGAAGTGGAACTGATGATGAAGACCGCAGATGGCCACCGGAACTCCTTAACGGTACCGATTTCAAAGGTGGCGATAAGATATCTCGATTAAGATAGTTGAGCGACTACAACGAAGAATATTTACTTGTTCAAATATGACTATGACTTTCCCGCGGCGTTGCTTGCGGCGCGCTTGATATAAGTTAAAGTTTCATTTCAACTAAGAAGTGGGACTACGTAACAGCGTATTATGATCACTAAAAAGTATAAAATAAAATAAATGTTTAAAAAAACAAAAAACCGCCTTCAAAAACCACAACATTTTCAACAAAAAGCCGACATCAGTTGGACTAACCTATTAGGTGCCTACAATTTTAAAGAAGTTATTATTTGCGTTTTTGAAGGCGGTTTTTTGTTTTACATAGTAACTTTTTGCGATTTACGAAATCGAACGCTTTAGACATGTCGAGAAAAAAAGTTGCAATTTTTGCGGAAACCGTATTATTCAGGTCTTAGAATCTCATTTTTTGCGATAAAGTTGTCAATTAGAATTAGAAAGATTGGTATCTAGTTAGAGTTAGGTAGGTTTTTATAGCACAGGACACGCGACGTGTGGTGATTTCGGTGGTTAGAGAAGAAGACAGCGATGGCGTTGGTCAGCGGCAGCTGCAGGCTTCCCGAAGGCTCCACGCTATTGGTCCGTGGCGCAGCTCATGTGATTGGTTTAGCGCCTCGCGCATGCGCGAATCGACGAGCGCGTCTCGTGGAAGCGCCGTCAGATGGCGCGAACACAAATATCAACATTTTATTCTCCGGTTATTAAATAGAAACTATATTCAAGGATTTTTTTAAATTCAATGTTCAAAATGTTGTAGACAAAATAAATTATTCCAATACGTTGTTGTGAATCAAAGAACAGGACAACCATATCCCTCTCATAACTGGAGAGATCAAGACAAAAAGCACGCGATCATAGATTAATATTATAGAAGCGACGTTGTGATTGAAACTAACGTTGTCACGTTGATGCTTGGAAACATTGTTTTAATGCATAATATATCGAGAGATAAAGTTCGAATACATACCTATTTAAGACAATATTTGGAAAACCAAACCTCTATTGACGTGGTAACGTCTTATAAATCGATGAACGGCGGCTGCACGCACGTAAATGCATGATTTATTGTCACGTTTCGCGCCACGTTCCGCCTGAGCCGAGCGTTATCATATCACGTCAAATTATCGTCCGTAAACCGACTTTACAGACAGCCGATTTTTTTTTTAAGTCGATATGTTACAATTTCTGTCCAGAAATTATAAAACTACTAGGTAGCCGTGGCCCGCGGCTCCGTCCGCGTAGAAGTTGTTTATCGCTGCTCGCGGATTAAAGTAGGTACCTTGTGTACTTCCTCGGGGTCCGAGCTATCTCCATACCAATATTCGTCGCAACCGGGTCTGTGCTTTAGCCAACAAACAGACAAAGTTCCTTTCACATTTATGTATGGATGTATTTTACTCCCTACATTATTAATAATTTATTATAGATCAGTCTCTTTTGATTCTCACATAAATTTCGGGTAATACCATCGCAGTATAATTACCTGGTCCCGAAAGTCTTTGACGTTGTAAATAAGAATCGACTTTTCATTTCCACCAACAGCCAGGAGCTCCCCGTCGTTGTTGACGGTGATGAGCGTAGGTTGTACCGGCAGCTTCACGGTCACGCGCGAGGGGTCGGCCTCACTGTACAGGAGCTCGGCCACCCGGTACACTAGAAAAATACATACAAGAGTTAAGTTTGCAGAGCACTTAACTTTTTATTTGTTTCACTTGACCTTATAGAATAAGTTTCTAAGCGTAGTTTTATCTAAAGAAACACGATCGAGGGCCCTGCCAAGATGCACTCCGCTAACTGGCGTTTCTATTCGATTTGTTTTTAAACCAATCGCAATCGCGGCACTGAGAGATGTCGTGATACGAAAAGTCACGTGGTCTACCAGCGACGCGATTGGTTTAAAAACGAATCGAATAGAAACGCTAGTTAGCGTAGTGCATCTTGGCAGGGCCCTCAGATGAGGAAACATGAAAAAAAATTGAGAGAGTAACGAGTTCTATTTATTTATCACTCCCACATCACCTCTCATTCAAGGTCTTATACCTTTGTGTTATATCGACCGGTTTAAAGGGTCATAAATAAATTAGAGTGAAACCGCATAAGATTTAAGCGATGATAATGATTAAATTGATTAAGCTTAATGCAACTTTTAACGACCCTCCTAAGGCAATTTTGAAATTGATCATAATTATATGAGAATATTGGTAATCGTTACAGTATTTTTGTAATTTTTTAAATTTTTTAACCGACTTCAAAAAAAGGAGGTTCTCAATTCGTCGGGTTTTTTTTTAATGTATGTTCCCCGATTACTCGAAGACCACTGGACCGATTTGAAATTTTTTTTCGTTGTTTGCTTGGGTATACTTTCTAATTGGTCCCTTTGTCAACACGTCAGGATCTAATGATGGGATCTTGGAGAAATCAAGAGAACTCCTCTAATATTTTAGGCACACCTATAGCGATTTTGGTATTTTTCACTGTAACTCGTGCATTTGCTTTTGAAAAGTACTATATGGTGAAGTGGAACTGATGATGAAGACCACAGATGGCCACCGGAACTCCTTAACGGAACGTATTTCAAGGGTGGCCATAAGATATTTCGATTAAGGTAGTTGAGCGACTATGACGAAGCACATTTAGGTTTAAATATCACTACGACATTCCCGCGGCGTTGTCTGCGGCGAGCTTGAAATGTTCTATAGTTTCTCATTAATATTTAGAAGTGGAGCTACGTAACAGCATAAATAGGATTACTAAAAAATATAAAATAAAATAAATGTTTAAAAAAACGTCCCACAATATTTTAAACCAAAAGCCGAATGCAGTTGGACTGACCTACCATTTTAAAAGAAGTTATTTTTTGCATTTTTGAAGGCGGGTTTTTGTTTTTTTAAACATTTATTTTTATATGGTAATGTTGAGTATTGGGTTTATATTTACGACTAGCTTTCTGCCCTCGACTTCGTCTGCACGGGTAGCACAAGTTGCCCGCGACTTGTTTGTCGCTCGGATCTCCCTTTCCATCTAGTCAGTAACGATAGAGACGCACTGAGCGACAAGCGAGAAAATACAACTTGTGCTGCCCGTGCCGGTGGAGAGTCAGAACTTCTGTTAAAAGTACAGTTATAGTTCACATCACCTTCAAATGGTTTTTTAAATGAAAAAAGTCCAAAACGTGAACGTTAATGAGCTTATTTTAAAAACTTTTTTTATTTAGCCCCAGTGTCATGTATCTAACTCGCCCAGTCATGATTCTTATTTATAGGTAAACAGTAATCTCAATGCCAATTTCCACATTTCTCACTTTAAAAATGTCCAAATTTCCATACAAACTTCTACCCCCATTTTACCCCCTCGTCCGAAATTGCCGTAAGTATTTTTTACTTAAATCTTACAAAGATGTTCACGATTCCCATTTCAAAAATGACCGAACTCTCTTACAATAGTACAATACTACAGAGGCCGGGAACTAGGTTACAGGTAGGCTACAGGTTCAAAAATAGAATCCTGAGCGTAGCGAGTGTTTCAACACACGAGACGTAAAATAACTTTTCATCCGTGTATAACATAAAACTTTTCATCTCTCTAGCTCGGAAAGCCCTTTTTGTGTGTTTGATATCTATTGAGAAAATCGCTTTTTATCCACATGTGAAGAAAGAGTTTTGACATTTGAAGGCAGCTTTAGTAATATTTGACAGCTAACAAAACGTAAAACGTTAAAACCGCTGATTTTTTAACATCACAATTAATGAATTGCATCGAGTAAAAATACTAAATACAGTCTTACAACTTTATTTTAATTCATAAATATCAGCATTCAACATTAACCTTCATTCTTACATGCTTGTAAACGGATAAAATGTTCTGACAGTCCAAGTAAGTCGATGTGCGAACAAAACGCATCCGAAATAATAATAAAAATCTTAAGTCAAAACTTTTTAATTAAGCCGTCAACGCATAGAGGTAGTATAGCAGAGGCCCTACTTTAAAAATCGAAGTTCGAAGTTACGTTAGCTCCATCTCTGTCACTCGTCATTCGAGACTAAATCGAGAGAAAGGGATGGAGCTAACGTAACTTCGAACTTCGATTTTTAAAGTAAGGCCTCAGTTTTCCTTCATCTTTGCGTCAACGTGAAATATTCGCATGTTTTTCTAGTTTGTTTTGTTATTAAAAATTAGTGATTCGAGTGACGAAAGACGTATTAACACCTGTGGAATTAGGGGAAACCGAGCAAAATGCGGAATTGAGCTTATTTTCCTCGCTGTAGTGAGGTGAAAAGTTTTGTGTTATACACGGGTGAAAAGTTATTTTACGTCTCGTGTGTTGAAACACTCGCTACGCTCAGGATTCTGTTTTTGAACCACTCGCTTCGCTCGTGGTCAATCATAGAATCGTTTCGCTAGCTCGTGTTTCAAATGAACACTCGCAGGTAAAATACAACTTTCCCCCCTTGTATAACAAATAACTATTTCATCTCACTACAGCGAGGAAAATAAGAAAACAAGACTCAATTCCGCATTTTGCACGGTTTCCCCTAATTCCACAGGTGTTAATACGTCTTAGTCACTCGAACGAATCACTCATTTTTAATAACAAAACAAACTAGAAAAACATGCGAATATTTAACGTTGACGGCTTAATTGAAAAGTTTTGACATAAGATTTTTTTTATTATTTCGGATGCGTTTTGTTCGCACATCGACTTACTTGGACTGTCAGAATATTTTATCCGTTTTTACAACAAGAATGAAGGTTAATGTTGAATGCTGATATTTATGGATTAAAATAAAGTTGTAAAACTGTATTTAGTGTTTTTTACTCGATGCAATTCATTAATTGTGATGTTAAAAATTCAGCACTTTTGACGTTTTACGTTTTGTTAGCTGTCAAACATCACTAAAGCTGCCTTCAAATGTCAAAACTCTTTCTTCACATGTGGATAAAAAGCGATTTTCTCAATAGATAGATATCAAACAAACAAAAAGGGCTTTCCGAGCTAGTGAGATGAAAAGTACTATTATTTATACACATATTATAAGTACTCTAAGATGGGTTCAGAAGCCGAAAGGCAAATTACCAGCATTACCTGTGGTAGTAGGTGACAGCGATGACAGCTGTAACGTAATTTCATTACGTTATCGAATAGTGTAAGGTAATGAGATCCAAATTTGGAACATCTTTCAAAATTAACAGCTGTCATCGCTGTCATGCACTACCACAGGCAGGGTCCACAGGTACTGCTGGTCATTGCCTACGGGTTTTGAACGCATAATAGAGGACTTATGATATGTGTATAGATAATAGTAGTTTACGTGACGGTTGCGTAATTACAGGCATTACAGCATGATTGTGGTTTATGAAACGAGCCGCAAGGCGAGTAGGTACCTAATAGTAGGTAAAGGTACCAACTATCTTAATCGAAATAGGTACCTATTTCGATTAAGATAGTTGAGCGACTACGACGAAGAACATTTTTGTTTAAATAAGACTATGACTTTCCCGCGGTATGGCTTGCGGCGAGCTTGAAATATCTTAATGTTTCATATCAACTAAGAAGTGGGACTACATAACAGCTTATTTAAGATATTATGATCTCCAAAAAGTATGAAACAAAATAAATGTTTTTAAAACAAAAAACCGCCTTCAAAAATGCAAAAAATAACTTCTTTTAAAATGGTAGGTATAGGTCAGTCAAACTGAAGTCGGCGACTCACAATATTTAACTGACTGGCTGACCTGTATCTACCATTTTAAAAGAAGTTACTTTTTGTCAGTTGAATTTCCCCAGATAATTAAATCATACCTTAGCATCCAGGCCTAGCAATGCAGTGACGAGAAGTTCCCAAAGTTGCGTAACTTTCAACGTGAGAATTTATCGGTAACTTCTGAGAATGTTCTTGGGAACGAGAATTTATCTCCTGGCGTCTGCTTATTTATTTATTTTGACAATAATTAGGACACCACAACACAATTAATTTATCTAAAATACAATAAAGATATAGAAGAAGACATTTCCTCGTCTTTTCTTACAACTTGAGCACAAGCTCCCAGAAATTAGACTGCAGCATTGTATGTTTCGCTGACATGTCTGACCTGGATGATTGCCCTCCGAGTACTTTTATACTTAAAATACGTTACAAAAAAAAATTGTATGTTGTTTTATGTTCTTTAACAGAATAAAAACTTTCAGGCAGACTGACCTACTAATTTAAAAAATATGTTTCTTAAATATAGAAAGTAAAACGATGGCGGCATTATTAAATCGAAAAGGGTTTTTATAAAATACAAAAATCTTAAATCTAACAAAAAACAAAAAGTTAGCGTTGCGGGGTTCGGACTCGCGTCCTGTGCATCACAGCTGTCTACAGTTTCCACTAAACTACTAGTAGGTGTCAAATTTGTCAATCACATTCTGCTACGACAAGCTGTTAATGAAAATATATCTGTTTGCAATTTTCTCTGAAACGTTCTCAGAAATTTTATGAGAATTTAAGCAAGTTATTGGTAACTTATCACTTATTAACAAAATAATTAACTGAATCAAACTAAAACATTTACATAATAATTATGGAGTATTTATTATGCACATTTAAACTTTATTGTCCGAACATTTTTTTTGTTAAACAATAAGTTTCAAGTTGCAAGAATGTTCTCAGAACATTCTTGAGAATGTTTCTACGTTTTAGGAATGTTCTGCAACTTGTACATTGCTATCCAGGCCACATAACCGGGGTAAATTCGTTTTTGCGGTATCCTCCTCAGAGAAACGTTCTAACCGTCTCATGCATATGAGAATTTTTCCAACCTACCAGAAATATGGTTTACATGCGACTTCCAATTACAGTGTCTATCCACAATTAATTCCAGTAAAAAATTGAAGGTAGGCAATGATATTACAGAGTATTTCTTGTTTAAGTAACCGTACTAGTGTGAACTGTATCACGGAGGGTCAGGATTCGCCGTCCTTAACAAACAGGTGCAGAACCCATTGTGCGCGAGCCCGACTCGCACTTGGCCTGTTTTAGCCAATGTGGTTATTGTACTGAGCGATGTAGGTACCTCTATTATTTTAAATCCACGACGGCGCGTTCCGTTACTTTGTTTTACGAACCGAGCTGTGTCAATTTAAGTGGCGGGGCGCGCCGTCGTGGATTGCCAACACTATACTTATTACGTTCATTAACTACGTATACTGCTTGTGTATTAGTAACCTTGTGCTTTGTTAATATTTGCTACGAGCAGTAGGTAAAATGAACGACCATTTAGTTTTTCTACATACCTGCCAAGAGTCCATCAGCCGAGGCCACAAATACCACCCCATGCGTTGGAGAACTGACCACTAGGTTGTGATTGTCAGCGCTCAACTGACTGACGTTGCTTGTAATAAATACTTTGAATTTTCGGAGAAGCTTGTACTCGAGATTCTGAAAAAAAAAACGAACTCGTTGATGCTTACTGAGATGTTTTACATGAAATAGTTATGAAGCTTTGGGGTTAAATTTCCCGATACGACGTATATAGAACGTTCACAAACTCGACGACGAATCCTTGCCAATTAATAAATGCGAGTGTGTTTGCTTGTTTGTTCCGTTTTCTCGGATCAGCTCCTCAACCGATCCATGTGATATTTGGCACAGAGGTAATGAATAGCCAGTAGACGCGGGCAAAGTAGGGCAACTAGTTTATAGTTCCTGAGGCAATAACGAACGAAGGCGCGGATAAAAGCTAGTATATCTGCATAATTATGATACCGTAAAATGCTGCAATTTTGCCGTTTAAGCTCAATTTTGCCTATTTCGTTTAAATTACGATATCTCGCATTTGCTCAGTTTTTTCTTGTTTTTTACCATTTGGTAGTAATTTTCATTATTCTGGCAACACATTTTTAATTTTTTTACGTTGGTAACTCCATTGTTGCGACGCCAGTTGTGCATCAAAAGTTGGAGGGAGTGGCTGCATTTTTTTAGTGTCTCGCAACTTTTAAAATTTTAAGTACAAGGAACGTGATTTTCGAGAAGTAGGTGCGTCCCAGGGTAAGTAAATATTGTCTATTTTCCGTAAGTCTAATATTTTCAAGAATAGGACACGATTTCATTATAATAACGTAGTAGGCAATATTGGGCAGTGTTCTGGAAACTTGAGTGACACAATTTTGCCTGGGTCTAGGGCTGTCACTAGCTGAGTTTTATAAATGAACAGATAAGAGTAAAAATAGGTGTGTCTAAATTACTTATGTGAGTTAATTTATTACTAGCTTTTTAATAACTTGCAATGCTAGTTAAGTCAAATCTTGCAAATCGATTTTCGAGTCAAATTGACTCATGACTGGTTTGGGTAAAAGTGTTGTCATTTGTAAAAGTCATAAAATTTCAAGGTACTAACCGTAAAAGTGGTAAATTATTATAGAATTAGTCAAAATAAACATATTTTAATGTAATACTCTTAAGTGCATACGTTGTGATGATTATTTTTTAACTAAAAAAATACATTTTTTTTTAAATAACAATCTTTTTTTGGCACAACCCTACAGTTGCCGATATTTTTGTATGGAAAGTTCGTGGAACCTGGTATGTACAACATTGCCTATTGCCTGTGAAAAAAAAACATAAAGCTTATAGCAATAATTTGACTGCCAGGGACAAGCACAATGTCTCATGTACACAATTAAGTATTATTACAAATAGCAAAACGTTATTTATCGAGATAACCGTCTAGGCAAAGTTACGTCTTAGGCCTAAAACTTTGCCTGCCCCTTTAAATGCTTATAACTAGGAAATATTGTATGATTACCTACTGATATTTGAGTCTAATTTGGCGAGGCATAGGGTCTGTTTTCCGACTAATACTCATTAAACCACATAAGACAAATAGTTTCACAGATATAAGGAAAAAACGTCAAAATCCGTGCAAAGTTGCAGCATTTTACGGTTTTGTGATTGGCGTGATGACTTTTTTTGAAATTTTTCATCATTGATCTTAGTGCGCGGTATAAATATGTATATGTGTACAAAATTTCAGTTTTGACTTTTATATAGTTTCTGAGAAGAAGTGAGTGTGACATACAGACAGACAGACATGGCAAAACTACACCTAAGGGTTCCGAATTTGACTTCGGCGCCCCAAATACTGTTACCGGTGTACCCCGAACACTTCCGCCGGCCGGGGCCGCCATCTCGGGCGGAGGAGCCGACGCAGCTGGCGAGGGGCCCGCTGTACACACAAGTGCCCGCCCTGCGCTGAGCATCGGAAATTACTAGAAGAAAAAAAAACTAGTTAAGTGCGAATCCGAATAAGACTTCACAAGATGGCCACTGGATCAGAAGCAGATCAAAAACTGACAAGGTCCTATGATGGCTCCGTTAAGAAACGCCCTATGGCCGTCGTTAGAAATGAATCATTTATACTAACAATGAGCATCACCGAGACTTAAGTAATTAGGTCTCATTATAATGGCATCCAATGAGAGCATAACGTTGTTATCAAGGACCAATACCTACTCATCAATAGTGCTTTGACATACTGATTCAACGAGTTAGGAGCAACAACAAGGCAACAAAGGTTAAATTTAAGATCGCCTTCAGCTTTTTAGGGTTCTGTAGACAAAAACGGAATGCTCATAATTCGTCACGTCCGTTGGTCAAAGCCATATTTTAACCAATCACTTTTGTAACGTAGCGAAAAATACCGTGCAAGAGCATGTCGGACCGTGCTCAGTGTAAAGGCCTCCATACATGATCCGTTTTGCCTTCAGGTCTAACTGACCGGATGCAAAATAGCATCGTGTATGTGTAATTTGGCCTGAAGGCAAATCGCATCCTTCCGCCTGAACGGTTTTCCTGATCGGACAGAACACCATGACCGGATGCAATAAAGCATCGTGTATCTATGTGTAAATTGGCCCTGAAGGCAAATCGCATCCGTCCGCCTGAACGATTGGCCGTTGGAAAACTGATCGGTCTTTACATGTATGGCCACTCGATCCGGTCAGGCGGAACTGACGCAGTTCGGCCTGAACCGATCGGCCTCTACATGTATGGCCACTCGATCCGGTCAGGCGGAACTGACGCAGTTTGGCCTGAACCACGGCGAGTCTCGCCTTTGAAACAGGTCAGGGTTAGAATTTACGAATATACAGCACTCATATATGTAGAGGGATGGTAGACTTAATAGTTTTAATGTTTTAAAATGAGTCTGGCAACTTTCCGAGGATTTCAATCCACGGATCGCTCTAACGCATCTTTTTTGAGCTCTGAATAATATGGTTTTATACGTTGCATTCCCCCAGAAGATCATACCGTACCGCAAGGTGGATGCAACGAAACCGTGATAGGCTGTTAGCACTGTATTACGATCCGCAGTTTTCGCTAATCTATATAAAGCATAGGAAAACTTGTACATTTTTTTACAAATTTCAATGCATTGGGTCTCCCACGACATATTGTGGTTTAAGTAAATACCTAAAAAATTCTGTGTGAGTGTTTTGCCTATAGTTTGTCGTTGATATTCAACATTTATTTCAGGTACTATTTTTCTTTGAGTAAATTGCATTAGATTAGTTTTTTCTAAATTAATTTTAAAATTATTGTCATTAAGCCATTGAAATATGTTGTTAATAGTGTTATTAATGTCAGTATCGTAATCACAGTTTTTGTCATGTTCAATAAATACCGTGCTATCGTCTGCGAAAAGTACCATTGGATGTCGTGTACAAGTAGTATTGTAGTATTGATATATATTAGAAATAGTAGGGGTCCTAAAACACTTCCCTGAGGTACGCCATATTCTATTTTCATAATCTCTGATCGATACCTTTTCTCTTCTTTAGTGTTGATACATATCTGAGCCAACTCTGTACACTGGACCCTATTACTAAGGTATGCCATAACGACTTAATTTTTTAATCAAAAGTTCGTGATCTACGTGGTTAAAAGCTTTAGACATGTCCATATATACGGCACATGATGGCTTCCGTTTATCAAGAATGTTAGTGATTCGTTTAACGAAGTCAAAGATAGCAATATTAATAATCGTATTTTTACGGAAACCCTTTTGTTCTCTAATTAAAATGTTAATTTTTGTTGTTTGAATGTTAAATACTGATAACAGTGCAATAGGTCTGTAGTTTTGTAGACTTTCTTTATCACCCTTTTTGTAGAGAGATATAAAAATGGCCGGTTTTAGTTTACTAGGGTAGACGCTCGTCTCAAAACTTAGGTTTATAATGTGACGTAGTAGTGAAGCAACGTGACATCCGACATGTTTTATAACTTTTGTGCTCATATCGTCAAACCCGACACTTCTGGTATTTTTTAATGACGAGATAACTTTAAGTACATCATGAGGTGTAGTCGGTTCTAAAAACATTGTATGCGCATTCTGCTGTTTATTCAAGGTTCGACGCCCAGCTTGGTTTTTTTACACAATTTGCACAAATTTTAGTAATTTTAATAATTTTAGTTACGGAGACGAAGTTAAAACGTGACAGTGGCGCCATCTGTTCCACTACACCACAACCAAAGCTTTCGTTAAATTTTTCACCTGCAGTAAGATAAATATTTTCACAACACTGCTCGGAAATATGGCCATAGATGGTCTTGTTTGGGGTCACAAAACGTCACTTATAAGGACAGACCAAGAATGTTGTTGTCGGCGTGTTAGCTGATTGGTCGAGAACATTGTTGTCCAACTTTAAGAACCAATGAAAATCAATCAATCAATTTTTGTGTCATAGCTCCTTAAAATTTAAAATTGAAATCGACCGATCAGAACACACATGTCATAAAATATGTGTCATAAAATATTAGGTCTATTTTTGCTAAAAGATACACAGATTAAAAACTATGACACTGCTTTTTTTTTTAAATATAATTCAAACTTGGCCCCTAATCTCGAACCACTAGAGATGAAATTTCAAGGGAGATATGGCGAAACAAATACAATTTTATATGGAGTTGACATCTTCATCTCGCATGTTAGTTTATTAATCTCGAGTGCCACGAAAATAGGGGTCCAGATTAAAAAAAAGTTATCTATGGTAAAATTGGCGGTGATGTCACATTAACATTAATTAAAATTTGAGTTTTGAATATGTTTTTTTTTTTCTCAGTAGTTGTGAAAAGCACTATGTCTGCCTCGGTAGAAAGTGCAATTTATGGACTCGATATGACTCGTCCAAAAATCGCGTACTTTCTATCCTCTGCAACAATGTACTATTTTTATTATTAAGAAAGGGTTGGTGGCATCTGGAGCGTCATACTGACATTGACAGATGTAAATGTGACAGTGACATTGCTTGGTAGATTTAATGGAATCTCGCGTGAAATGGGTCACTTTCAACCCTTGGTTATCAATCTACTAGTACTTTATCTACGCACAAATCATAAGCCCTCTATTATGCGTTCAGAAACCGTAAGAAATGACCACCATTATTGCAATCAATGAGAACTTTCTTTTCTGTGGTAGTAGGTAAGATCTTTAATGTTATTACAGTGTCGATTTTTGTAAGGTTATGAGTTTAAATTTGGATCAGCTGTCAAAACCCAAGAGGGTTAGAGAGGTCTCTATTCTAGTATCCACAGATATAAAAAACCGTTATCGATACGATACGTCAATTCAGTACGTTTTTTTAATATAAACCGCAAGACATCATTTGATCTCGAGTGAAATGAGAATAGGGACTTCATTCGTATGTCTATGATTTAAAAAAAAAAAAGTGACACTGTCACAGCACAAGGTTGTTTTCCCGCCATTATGTGCGTGCAGTCGAGTTCATAAATATGTGTACACTTTAGTACCTTGTCTATTTAATGTCTGTTTGAACTGCCATACAAAAATTGGCACAGCGATTAAAGTGACAAGATACTAAAGTGTACACATATTTATGAACTCGACTGTACATGAACAATGAGGTAGTAGTACCTAGTAGTCATTTATTTCATATTGGAAATTACATTATTATACATATGTCGCATAATTATAATGAATTCACAATAAGATCGTCAGTGTAGAAAAAAAAAACATAATGTCAATGTGTACAAAAGTAATAATAATAATAAAACAAGATAAAAACAGCAGAAAAACAAAATAAATATAGCCCCTATGCTACAGTTATAAAATTTATCATGAACATGAAGTACATATAGGCACCCACACAGTCTTATTTTTCATAGTAAAAATAAATAAATATCAGGTCGCACCAATAGGGAACATGCATGTTTTTTTTTACATCTTCAATAAAAGCTGATTCATGTAACAAACAGCTGAGAAAAAATATTTTTTGAATAGCTCTAAAAATAACCAAGTTATAAGCCAACAAAGATTTGTTCCTATCTCTCTCTTTCTAGCAAAACAGAATTTTACGTGGAGTTTATATGGCCGAACTGCACAATGACGTCACCGGTGCATCTCGGATCTCTCTGTCTAATTAGCAGTTTAAAATGCTTGAATCATCCGTATTTCTTGATCGATTTTAATTTTATTTTAACTTTTGGTGATCTCTTTTACGGTATTTTCATATTTTGTTGAGAAATGCTATTTAAAAAGACCATGCATATTCCCTATTGACCTACTTAGTCCCAAACTAAGCTCTAGGCTTGTACTACGGGTACTAGACGACGATATAAATATTTATATAGCGAAATATATACTTAAATACATAGAAAACATCCATGACTCAGGAAAATACATATTACCGGGATTTGAACCCAGGACCGCTAGGTTTTATATTTTAGGTTTGCCATGGTTTTACTATGAAAAATAAGACTGTGTGGGTAAACTTCATGTTCATTATACATTGCCTACGTTAGTTAGAAAGTTTGTAGGGCCTGCCTATATTAAACGCGCAATGGAAATATAACGATCGATCTTTAGCTTGTGTCGCTCGGCTTCTTGGTAGGGGTACTATTATAATTTAATATTTAACATAGGACCTAATTTAGCTCGGCAACCTATTTGCGATATATCAATCTATATGTTATCTGGCATTTTTTGTTTATCATTAATAGATAACAGATGAGGGTATATATTTCTAATACCGTATCTCTTACTATACTATAGTAGACCTTGATGTCCTCTTTTTAGTTAATTTTTTTGACATTAATAATAGTCATGTTTCTGCAGTCGGATTTTTGTTTTTTATAGTACCTACATTGTTGCAGAGGTTAAAAAGTAAGCAATAGATGGACGAGAAAGTACGAGCCCATCAAACTTTACAGTTTTGGAAGAATTATCAAAAAACTTTAAAAATCTGTATTGAAATTTAGGCTAGTCAAAATTGACCTTATTGCATAGATAATAAAGTTCATAACAAAATAACTATTTTCTTTTGCGTTTTCCAACAATATTATCTTAAATACGGAACCCTCGGTGCACGAGCCCGACTCGCACTTGACCGGTTATTTTTTTCAATTGTTTAAATAACAATCAAATTATAAAATTCTTTCCTTAAGTCTGTCTGTAAGTTTATCGGTACTCGTTTTGATGATTTAATAATTTGTTCGAAAGATTTTTAAATTTCTATTTTCTTTTTATATTTTGTTGGAATGCACCACGCGCACTTTGAAAAGGCGTCAATTACAACCAAAATGTATATCTCATCGCATAGTAGAGGTATACAACAAATTCGCTTTCCGCGTCTGTCCGTCCGTCTCTACATCCGCGAACTCCTAAACTAAACCACGCAACGAATTTTGACGCGGTATTCAACATCAGTTAGACATTTAATATACAATAAATTCTGTTTTATGAATGTGTGACAGAGCTCATAAACTGAAGCGAAGCGACGGCGGTCGCTAGTTAAATACAAATAAATCCTCCTTTTAAACATGTCAAAAACCACTCTTATATCAATAAATATGTGTAATCAAACGAAGTATGATTTAATTTGAATTAGGTACCTTGAAGTTTCGCTGGCAACTCTCGTGATAAACTCACAAATATGTTTTATTCACTCAAACACTTATTATACTTGTATCTGTCACCGCTGCGCGAAATAAACTCAACTCTTCTGCCTCACGCGATAAGCCAGAGGTCCGCCTGCCGCCGGAATAATAATCATACTGTTGCTATTTTATTTCGTCCTAACTTCCCATGCGTGGCCCCGCGTTGCGCGGCAAGTAACACGTAACCTGTATTATAACCAAAGTGGATACGGGTTTTTGTCCTAAAGTCCGAATAAAACATTTAATTGGCATTGGCAAAGATAAAATGGTTTTTAATAGCTTTTGGTTCGTGTCGACATGCTTAAAGCTACACTATATTAAATAAAGATTAATCTCCTACTAAAACATTAGGTATTTATAATATACGGCTACTTAAACAGCTTTTACACAAATACAAAGGTTATAGTCTTATAGTAGTTAGTAATTTGAAAAGCCCAATACATTAAATAAGCATTTTCGAAATATTTTACCCTGCATTGAGCTGTAGTAGCTAATTTTCAAGATTAAAAACTTTCCAACGATCTGTGTTTGTGTTCATTTATTGCTAGTCCTATAGTAGCATTAACTAAACAATAAATAAATTAAAATCTTAAATCTGTTATCTTCATAATCTGTTTCTTCAATAAAGCTTTTAGTCGTATTTTGATATTTACATCGTAATCCAATTTTGCGAGTGGTTATTTCAAACTTTGTTGTGTGCGTGAGTGTTCATTTTGTCGCTTTGGATAAAAAAGATTGGAAAAAGTAAAAGAACAGGCGGAATCAAAAGAAAACTGAAACATGAATATTCACGTTTTGTTTCTCATTTGAATACTCAAAGTGGTCCAATAATGGCAGCGAACATTACAATGTGCTTAAGGAGTGTTGCAATATACCTGAACACTATGTTTCAGTGTCTTATACTTCGCTAAACAGGCTCAAAGTATTTTGTTTAGCGATAGTAAGATTAACAGCATTATTATACTTTCGTTGAATGCGTAAAGCATTTATATTATCTGACGCCATTTGCTTTCTGTTTCTTCTTCTTACGGAAACAATTAAAGTGATTAAAAGTAAATAAAATCTGATTAAATGAGCACTTAATTATAATTTTATTTAAGCGCGATGCCTATATTAGCCATTTTATTTATCAAAACTAAGTAAGAGCTTATAATTTTACAAAACATATTGAGAGTCGATTATAGTTTTCTATATTGTTTATGATATAAAACTACTATCACGAGGGCGCGTGGAAATATTACCACAAAACGTAACATGTTTTCACAGTAAACTGACATCCGCAGCTGAATTTCACCCACAAACAGAAAATAAAGTTTACTTATCATTACATATTATTTTTTTACAGTAATTTACAAACTCGCTGCTCATGCACTGCACCAAAGGAACATAACTGTTTTTAAGTTAAGAAATTATTTTCTAGTAGTAGTCATTTATATCATATTGGAAATTACAATATTATATGTCGCATAGTTATCATGAATTCACAATAAGATCGTCGGTGTAAATAAAATAAAAAAGTGAAAATCAAATAATGTCAATGTGTACAAAAGTAATAATAATAATAAAACAAAATAAAAACAGCAGAAAAACAAAATAAATATAGCCCAAATGCTACAGTCATAAAATGTCAAGAAAAGAGTACAATAATATTTGGAAATGTCAAAAAGTAATAAAATAAAAAATAACTCAATATAGCTAGCTCAATCAAATGCAAACGTATCTAGGAGACTGGGTACGGTTGTAACGGGGTACGGTTGAAACAAAGCGAATATCCGAGAAACTATCAGCTGTCGGGTGAGGGGAGTAAGCGAAGAAATGCGTGGCATGTTAGCGCGAACATGTTCCACAGTATTGCAGCAACTATCGCTCGTCGTAGTTTCTTGCAGGGGAGCCTATTGTATTTTGGTAATCAAAAGTTAGTATTTTCAGTTGATATCTTTGTCGAATAACTTTTTTTAATTATATCGATTTAATATTGAGTATTTTTCTGGTCATTTGTCACATGTTTATGATAAAATAACAATGATTACTTTTTGTGTTGGGTTCTTTGTCTCGCCACTATGATTTTTTTTTTGACGTCAGAGCAGGATGAGTACGGTTGAAACACACGTAAGTATTAATGAGTATTGATTGATTGATTTAATTTGCACTGAGTGATCCGGGAATAAGCAATAAAACGGAATCTTCTAGGCCAATTAGTTCCGGGTAACTTTTTTAAAGAAGAAATGCTTTGATTTCATCTTAAATACCTTTATTTCTCTTGATGAAGTTATTTTAAGTTTTTAATACATTATAAGTGTTGATCTTATTTGAGACTGAGTTGATTAATGCGAGAATGAGCAACAAAGCAGATTTAAATACCCGTATTGAATATTATTTCTTTGTGTTTCAACCGCCCCTGGTATGGGGTCGGTTGTAACAGACGACAGACTTTTTTAACACTGCTCCTGTGTGAAAGTGAATATATCTAGGCATAAAACAATAATACACATCTCAAGAAGTCAAGACAGATGTATGCCCTCACATGTTTGACATTTTATTCAACCCGCAATACCATAATGCTGATGCTACGCGCGATCAAAGCAATAGCTATTTGTGCAACAAGAGAGCAAAGTCGGCTTTTGCTGCGAGTGTGGTTTTTGAAGCCCGAGTAAGCGAAGGATTCAAAGACACGAGATGTAAATAACTTTGGTCTCGTGTGACACATACAACTTTTCACCTCAGCAGCGAGAACCTATTACATCGTTAAAAAAAAACTACATGGTAAAAATTTAACAACATGTAAAACAATAGATAGGTATCAAAAATAAAAAGTTAAAACTAAAATTTTGTTTGGAAGTAGGGCCTAACTAACTAGGCAGAAAACTACAACGCCGCAAGCTTTACAAATGGGTAGTGTGCACATACATATATATGTATGTACTTTTATACTTACGTGTGTAGCAAGAAAATTGCAGTCCGGAGCTTCATAATAGTACATTATTGCCTAGGCATGGAAGTAGGCAATTGCGGGCTGAGTATTGGATTAAACGGACGAGCTTGCGAGTCCGTTTAAAAATACGAAGCCCGCAATTGCTGTTCCTGCCGAGGCAAATATAGTGCTTTTCTCAAAAATCGCAAGAAAAAAATTGTGTTGGAGTCAAATCTTCATCGCTTGAACTCATTTTTTTAATTGCATACAAACAGAAACTTCATGTAAAAAAACCATCACTCCTTACCGCCTTTTTTGTTTATGACAAGGAGAAACGCAATTCTTGTTTTAAAAAAAACATAAGCTATTCCAGGCACAAATAAAAAAGTTATGTTTCGAGTAAAATTTAGATGTGTAAGACTTGTGCCCTCATTTTATTATGGCCCTTTTCACTTTTTAAAAAGTTACAAGGTAGATAGTAATGGAATTTGTATGCAACATTGCGGGCTTGTGTAGCGAGCACGCAAGGTTTTTTTTTTTTAAATTTGATATCTGTCAGTAAACTATGTACTTCGCGTCTCAATATGTAGATAGGAATGTCAACATTTCCGGACATTTTTGAGAAAAGAAACTTTTTAATGTTAGCGGCCAGTTTGTGCCCTACTGACATTTTCCCCAAAAATGCAATAAGATTGGGATAGGTTTCAATGGGCACGTCATCTTTTGTCTTTATTGTGGTTTTCAACATTGAGTCAATATTTTTCGCGAGATTTTTCAGGCAGGCAACTTAATTCTGCATTTTTTACACGCTGCTTCAATGCTTCCGGTGTTAAATAGCAGACTTCGTCATTGGACTCACTCATATTTATTTATTATAAAGTACTTTTATAATATCCAACGTGTATCGAAAGTCGATAGCGTAACAGAACATGTAATATTGTACCTGCGATCCTGGGTTTCCTGTCCCGTTCCTCTTGACTATCTCGCGGGCGCGGTTCACATGTCGGTTGGACCGACTAACTTTAGAGACGTATAATTCTTGATTTTTTGAAGCTGTACGGTGTATTGGTTTTCCATGGCTCTTGCGTACCTTTTTCCTTTGAATAATTGCTATTCTTTTTAACGATATTACTTTTGTAGCCGAAAATATTCACTTTTTGTTTATATTTTTCCATCTGACAGCGTTTGTTATCTTTGTTGTCTAGACAACGGGCAGAGACGATATCTTAGGTTTATACTGAACCATGGAGTTAAAACGATGGTTTTACCATAGAATTAATATCTGGCATGTACGAGTATAACTTAGAATTTTTATGAATTTAGAATTGGTAAATTAAAAAGCTGGATCACCAGGGTATATAAACGGCGGCTCGGACTAGAGCGATCAGTTCTCCCTCAGCCTCTTAAGTGGTGACTAGAAACTCTGAAGATAGGGTCAAGTCGGACCCTTAGAAGCCTCTATCTCCCTCATACCAAAAGTCGACTTTGTGTGTGGCCAAGTCGGGCCCTACGCTTCAAGAGTCCTTCATCTACGAGGTTCCTGCTTTCCTCGGGAACCGCTACTCACTCTGACGGGTCCCACCTCGGGCCCACCTACCTTCGTGTACCACCAGGGCCGCTGCCTCTAGCGCCCCTCATTACAGCGCCAGCGGTGTTCCTGGTCCGACGACTCCGGGACGCGTACTAAAGGAAGTCCCGGAGGAACTACCTTCACCTTCACCACTAAATCTCTAACTTTACCCTGGTGATATTAGGGACTAATTTTATTTTATTTTTTTAATTTATGTGTCATAATTATTTTATCTGTGTGAAGAAAGCCTAAGTGTTAAATAAATACCCAGACCCTGACTTACTATTGCTGTCCTTTTCTCTCTAATCTACCTCTCTTTTTCTCTGATCTTTCATTAACGTCTGGTACCTGGTCTTCCGAATTATCGGAAGACCACGTAACACGACAAACAATACACAAAAACAATAAGTAAAAATAATCCCGCTATTTTTTAAAGATGCGTTATGTTACTGCACCCGCGGTTTATGTCACAAAATTAAACATTGTTAAAACGATAAATAATTATGTAGATACATGATAAACTTCTTATTTTTTTATAAATATTCTCTTTATTTGATTATAAAAAATATGATTTTATTTACATAATTTCACGCCTTCGTTCCCAGAATGGGGTAGGCAGAGCTACAGAATTACAAACATCTCTAAAAACTTGTTGATAATTCTATAACCACAATTTGCACAATTAGGCTAAGATGTTTACCAGCGTATTAGTGACAGGTTGCAAGCCCATCGCCTAACAGTACTACAAGCCTTTATTCCCTTAGTCGTCTCTTACGACATCCGCGGGAAGACATGGAGTGGCACTATTCTAACTCGGCAACCACACGAGGCAATTGGTTGATTTTATTTTATTTAATAAAAATATAATAATAACATGTAAAACTTTTAACAGATAATTTGCAATTTACGGTTAAACGTGTATCCGAACGTTTTATTGTTTGTTTCTTCTTGGGCTTACTAGATCGTAGATTTTCAAATTCCATGCGAATTTGAGAATCGAACTTTAAATCGACTTGTTTCTATCTCTCGCTTTTTTCGTATCGAAGTGAAAGTGACAGTACAAAGTGAAGTTTAATTCTTTCGAATGTTGTGAGGAGCCCCAGCACTGCTCTCGGCATTTAAAAAATAATAATTATAAAGTTACTTTTCATCTCCCTCGCTCTTAAAGCCCTTTTTGTTTGTTTGATATCTATTGAGAAAATCGCTTTTTATCCACATGTGAAGAAAGAGTTTTGACATTTGAAGGCAGTTTAAGTGATATTTGACAGCTAACAAAACATAAAATTTTAAAAGTGCTGAATTTTTAACATCACAATTAATGAATTGCATCGAGTTAAAAACACTAAATACAGTCTTACAACTTTATTTTAATTCATAAATATCAGCATTCAACATTAACCTTCATTTTTGTTGTAAAAACGGATAAAATGTTCCGACAATCCAAGTTAGTCGATGTGCGAACAAAACGCATCCGAAATAATAAAAAAAAACTTAAGTCAAAACTTTTCAATTAAGCCGTCAACGTTAAATATTCGCATGTTTTTCTAGTTTGTTTTGTTATTAAAAATGAGTGATTCGAGTGACCAAGACGTATTAACACCTGTGGAATTACGGGAAACCGTGCAAAATGCGGAATTGATCTTTTTTCTTATTTTCCTCGCTGTAGTGAGGTGAAAAGTTCTGTGTTATACACGGGCGAAATGTTATTTTACGTCTCGTGTATTGAAACACTCGCTACGCTCAGGATTCTATTTTTGAACCACTCGCTTCGCTCGTGGTCAATCATAGAACCCTTTCGCTAGCTCGTGTTTTAAATCAACACTCGCAGGTAAAGTCAAGGCTACTTAAATGAATTAACTAACTAGCATTGTAACATTTTTAACTTAAATACGAGTTTTTTACCCGACTGCGCAACGCAAAGGAGAGTTACGTATTTATCAGCCTATATATTGTAGCGCTCCATAAAAAATAAAGGGTACGGAACACTACACGGGATGGTTGTGATAAAACCATCAGCACGTTAATTTGGACCTGTATGAGTAAAATAAAACCGAACGAATTTCAACAAGGTTATATAATAAGGGAACACACAATGATTAAATTAAAACAAAATACTTACAATGTAACTATAAAAACTAGATTACTAGGCCGACACGGAACTTAGCTTAGGTAACAAAACAATTTAATATGAAACGGTCTGCGGATTGTCACGTTAATAAAGCCTTTCCTACTTTAAAACACATTGCCTAATAGAGGGTAAAAGACCACCTTAGAACACGGTCAGGCCAAAACTTGTATTCAATTTATAGGTAAATCTGATTCGAACTATAATAAAATGAATCTGTTGAAATGCAAGAAGCGCTTCATGATTAAAATTGATGTGTTCGGAGTATTATGAAACAGGGATAACAAATTGTGGTGTTGATCGGTAAAAAAAAGGTCTAGAAACCTAATAATATTTATAGCCAAAATTATACCGAATAAATAACCATAGGTAGGTTAGGGAGGAGTTCGCGGACTCTAAATTGAAATTTGGAAGAGAATAAAAATCAACGAAATGGTGACTATCCTGTGAACTTCCGTCGTCGCTTGCCGCCGTATGAAGATGTAGCCGTAACGCTGCGTTCGTCGCAACTGTCGCAGCGGGAAAAGCCTGCGGGCACTGCCGCAGACGACGACCCGTTGCCAGCGAACTCGATGGCGAACCACACGCTGAACGGCACAACCGGTCGTCCAAATCTTCAGTAGGGGCGAAGAGTCGCGAGATATGGGGTAAGCGGAGGTGCTGCAAAGGACACCTTTACTCACAAAATTGAACGAAAAGGACGGAAGAAAGACTTCCTAAAGATTGGGGGCAGTGAAAGCTGGACAGCAACAAAAACCAACTCACCCGCTATCCGGACACACAGAAGACAACAGCACTATCACGATCGGTCAACAATTGAGACCACGGCGTAATAGAAAAGGCTTTCGCGTAACATTACAACCGGACGCGGCACTCGAAGCTGGCTTCAGTTAAAGAGAAACTTGGGTTGAGTAGAGACTATCCAATTTTTCTGGAGTATCAAGGCAAGAGTACGAGATTGAATGACAGTCCCATAACAAGGAACGGATCTAACAAAAACGAATTCAAAATTCAAAACTGTCAGTAGAAATTACAAACTCTAACCGGTCAATGAACAAGTCCGCAATACCAAAAAGGCTGAGAAACGAAAAAGGCGAAATAAATAAGCAATAATTACTTAACGCGAACCAACGCGATTTGTAGCGGTAATGCTACAATATGTACGTATGCATGTATGTTTTCATGTCTCATACTCTGAAAGTAGGCCATTCTTTATCTTAGAAGCGGGTTGGAAGTGAGACATGTCCATCCTAGGGAAGAAAAGTAATTTGAAACAAGAACTATGTCTATAGACCTGTGCAGTAGCAGAAACCTATACAGCCTCTCTGTAGTAAGAATATTTAAAAAAAAACTTAGTTTGTACTGAGCCATGGTAAATCTAGTACCAGGAACGCAACGATAATTAGGAGGTGTGTAGCGCAACTTAGATCGCAGGCGATTACGTAGCACTTACGTCACAATTTGTTTGTAGTACCTAACGGCTTCGGAACCCTACACTGAGCGTGCGAACATGCTCTTGCCCGGTTTTTACCATTTTGCTACGGAACCCTAAACGATGTTTTCACAAACTCGCAATATTTTTGAAAGACCCAACCAATGACACCATGGGGTAGACGAGAAAAAAAACATCCCCACGTTAAGTGTAGGGGAGGTAACATAAAAAAAATGTTTTTGTTCAATTTTATTTTACCACTGTCGTCGTGACTAATATGTATGTATGTTCATGCCAAGCAACAGAAGTAGTTTTAGCACAGATTATATACAAGTTACTACGTAAGTTTTAGTAAAGTGGGACGCTATTAATATATATCGCACCTTCAGAACAATAGTGACCTAATTGAGAAATTTTAAATTTCGAGTTAGGTCGATAATAAATTTATGATTCGAAGTTTGAAAGCACAAATTTTGAATTAGGTCATTATTGTTCTAAAGGTGCGTATGCCTGCGCTGTCCGTCCGGCCGTCCTAACTTTAAACAGCTGTATTTTTTGAACCATAATAGAGAGCGGGTTGATTTTTTTTCCAGAATAAACAGCCCATTCCGTTGATATTGACGTTCAAGATTTGACCCTAACAAACAATAAACAGGGCAAGATAAATAAAAGTTTGTAAAAACCACTAGGTCCTAATCAGTAGGTATGGCATTGAATGACGTAATCTGGATCAAAACATTTAGTCTTGTTTCTATTCAGCGAACCGGCGGCGTTAATAAATAACAGCGTTACACGTGCGGGAAAACAGAATGATATTGATAATATATTCAGGGACACATGTCTTCGTTGTTTTTTACATTAGAAAAATAACGGTTGAATTCGCCCAAGTTTCCTGTATTACAACCACTGGAACATATTTAAGGAAATATTCTAATTCATTATTTATAAGGGACAACCGTTTTTAACCCGTGACGCAAAAAGAGGGGTGAAGTTATAAGTTGTGTCTGTCTGCGGCATCGTAGCTCCTAAACGGATGGACCGATTTTGATTCAGTTTTCTTTGTTAGAAAGCAAAATTTCTAGCGATGGTTCTTAGCTAGGTATCATGAAAATCGGTTAAGCCGTTTAAGAGATATCGACTCTAAAAGAAGAGGTCGCCATACCGGTTTTTTAAATCTATATAATAGGTATTAAAATGAAATTGTGGAGTGTCACATACATTGACGACGCAATTGATCTAGTTGGTGGTGACTCTGCCTACGAGGCCAGCGGTCCCGCAGGTTCGATTCCCGGTATAGTAGGGGATCCGAATAGGAGACGACCTTCACCTAGCTGTTTATTCGATAAAAAAGTATTTTATATCAAATTTAAAATGCAAAGTATCATAATAATATTGTCAATTAAGTACAGAATTCAACATTAATTCAAGAAACAATTAAAACTAAACGTATTTAAATTAAAATTAAACTAAGCTACTCAAATATTAAAGTTATAAATAATAATCACCACTATAAAAAGAAGGGTGTTCTTAGTTCTAGCAGGTCCGCTCGCGGCATGGTCCCCATGACACTGGCTGCATTACCTCTCTGGATAGCAAGCCCAATCCTTTGGGAGAGGTAAGCACTAGCTGTAGGATCTCCGGAGGATTCTATGAGCCGGGAGGACAGGGCCTTAATAAAGCTTTTCATATCAGCTGACCAAGGTCCCTTGGTTTCCACTGCAAGCGCCACAAATTCGTAATTATTTAATAATGACGATTATTTGCGGCGCTTGACTGTTTGGGCCTGATCAGCTGCTGCACCGGCCCGATTACGGGTTGACTGGACGTGGGAAACGGCGAATGTGTCAACGCACGTCGCGTCCCACACCAGTGCCCTACCCAGTTTCCACGGCACCAATGTAGCTCCGTCTGGTCGCTTGCCATCATCTCTATGCAATCCTGCTGGTTCCAGGACAGCTGGTACAGAGGCAGTGGCAAGCGAACGACGGATCAGATCATTCATTGGGCCGTGACGGTACACACGGCCGACACTTCTGAAGCATGAAAGGCCATGTCCTCCCAGCTCACTCACTTCCTTCCCGCACGCGCAAGTATGAGGTTCACAGAGTCTAGCCCCAAGCCGCAAGCTTATTGCTATGCGCAAGCTGCTTGGGTCCAAGACTATGCTTATATTGCGGGAAGGAAGAGTGTGGAGCCAGTGACCTGATTCACCTGCTAAGACAGCGAGGAGACGGACGCGATCTGAATCGTCCGGACTATTTTCTATGAGAGATGAATGAATTGATATGAGGCGAGATGTATCCCGTGCTCTCTGGATATGCTTCTTGACTGGCATATCCACTCCCGGACACGACTCAACCCAAGCATCCCTAGCCTCCACCAGGTTCGCAATCTCGACGTCAAGTATCTGTGGGTGATTTAAGGTAATACTGACGAGAGGCAACGAACCATAGGCGGAGGATAGGAAAGCCGGTAGTGCCACGCTAGAAGAGCATCGAATACCAAGTCCACCGAAACGAATTGGGAGAACCGCTTGAGTCCAAGGCCTTAAACTAAAATTAATGTTTAATAATTTAGACAGAGTCGATTGAAGGGTAATATCTATAGAATCCAAAATGTCTGGAAATTTCCAAATTTGGCAACTCCGTAGCAAATACATGAACTTTGGAGTGAAAAGACAAAACCGAATAATAAAAAGGGCTATGTGGGGGTTTACTTCGTACAAAAGGTAAGAAGTATTTTTAAACAGATTTAATTTACAATTTATAATGGGATTGATTGCTTCGTCAAAAATCGGTGAACCTAAAAGTGTTAAAGATGAATTTGAATGGACCGAAATGTTGGGTGAAGCTGCATTAAAATTTGTGACGTTATCAAAATTTTTTCTATAGAAATGTGATCAGGGCCCGTATTATGGTCACCTTTATCGCGGTGGATAAAGCTTCCGTCACTCTCGCACTTACATATTGGTCAGAAAGTGACAGATGTTTTATCTATGCTTATCTACGTCGATAAACACGACCATAATCGGCCCGTAGGTATATAAATTTCTCACTTAGTAAAGTTTAATGAGATGCCAATATTAGAAAACTTAGTGATCATCGTTTCCAGGTCTTGTAGTACAGTTGAGGTGTCCCCGCCAAGGGAACCGTCATCAAGGTACCACAGATTAAATTTAGAATTTAGATCTGAAATAATTGGAAGAATGACTAAGTTAAAAATGACAGGCCCGAGCGGGTCTCCTTGTTGGCAACCCATGCATGAAGATATGATTTTGTCACCGAAAAGTATTTTTGATGGTGCCCCATAGCATTGCCACAAATAGCTGTATAATTCTGGATTTCTTTTTTGACAGCAGCTAGAAGGGCACCACGATCAACCGAATTAAAAGCATTTTTGACGTCAATTTTTAGAAATACCTCATAGTCCGGACGACTCCGAAAAGAGCGCGCAGCGTGGACAGCTGCTTCACAACCTCCCTTGATTCCGAAACCCAGCTGCCGGGGTTTGGAAATGTTTGATAGTCTATTACGAAATTTTCGGCAGCAAAGTTTCGATGCCAAGCGCCTGAAGGTGCAACCTACTTCAATAGGGCGGATACCACCATCTTTTTTTGCTAAGTTATATATTTATAATAGGTTGACTGGAAATTTTCAGTCCATCCTTATATGATAAAAAAAAAACTGATAATGATTTATTTTTTTAAATTGCTATAGCTTGTTTAATAGACCAATTACATACCTCTCTCCCAAAGGATTGGGCTAGCTATCCAGAGAGGTAATGCAGCCAGTGTCATGGGGACCATGCAGCGAGCGGACCTGTTAGAGGGGGGTCATTTTTATGGTGGTGATTATTATTTATATCTTTAATGTTTGCGTAGCTTAGTTTAATTTTAATATAATAAATATTATGTTCATTTAATGAATAAATTTGTACCCGTTACATACTAATCGAAAGTATGAAGCCTATAGAATATGCAAACGTTAGGTTTACTATTTTTCCCATCTTAACTATTGCGTAGGTAGGTAAGTCGGTACTAATAATTTGCACTTAACCTAACGTTTGCATATTCTATAGGCTTCATGCTTTCGATTAGTATGTAATTGATCTATTAAACAAACAAAAGCAACTTAAAAAAAAAGTTTTTTTTAACATACCACGTGTCCCAAAACTCAACGATAAGCCGGCACCAGAGGATGGAGCTGCTTATGATTAGTCGAGAAAAAATAAGGAAAAAAATATATCTTTTCCTTATTGGTATTGGTATTGGTAGTATCTTGACGTGTAAAAGTGCCCGAGCGGCCTACTTACTAAATAAATTTCTTTTATCTTTTTTATCTTTTTTATTTTTTCTCGACTAATCATAAGCAGCTCCATCCTCTGGTGCCGGCTTATCGTTGAGTTTTGGGACACGTTGTATAAGGACTGGACTGAAATTTTCCATTCGACCTATTATAAATATATTACTTAGCATATTCTATTTGATATAAAATTATTTTAGTACCTATTTGTTGTTTGTCATCAGCCCGTGTCAGTTGACATCGCCAAAGATATGAACAACTTAGTACTGTTTGTCACATAACCTGAAATATTAATCAAGCGGGTTTTTATTTAAAATAACGTATAATTAATTGTTATTTAATCTTAAACATAATGTGAAAGTAAAATTAAAGTGTATAAAACCATTGCGAAGACCTCACTTGATCTGCTATCGATTAATTATGGTAAATTGGTTAGTTTGTCAGTCAGTCAGTCAGTGTCTACAGATACAATTCTAGTCTCATATGGTAGCAAATTTAGTTTGCTTTAAAAGCGTCTTGAGAAGGTACTTTCAAAAACTAGTCCTTTAGGGTTATAATCACCAAAATCTGAAAAAAGTCCGAAATTTTAGGAATCGCATAGTTACAGTCAACAGCATAAATAAGTGATCATTTATGTACCTTGTCACTTTAACGTCGCGTTTGAAATGTCATACAAAATTGAGAAACGATTGAAAGCGACAAGGTACATAAATGATCACTTATTTATGCTGTTGACTGTACCTACTTAGTTAACAAAAAAGAATGATATCCCATCAAAAACATAAATGTGAAAATGGGAGCCAAGTTCAATATTTTAAGAATATGCGATGCATGGTTATCGCCTTCACCGACGAAATAATTGTGATCTAAATGGGTGCCAAGTTCTGTGGATAATCCTGATATTTATTTATTAAGAACATACGACATTCTGAAATAAATAAAAACACAATTTCTTTTTTTTTGCTACAAAAATGTTTGCTATTTAAAGGTATAACTTCTTCAATGTGAACACTCAAATTATTTACACAAAGCAGATAACTTAGGATAAACTGAAGCTCAAAATTTGAATCCGCAATTTTTTACCAGCAAGACAATTGTTTGGAAGAGTAAGATGCGACTACAAATGCCATATGTAACATAACTTGTAAGTGAGGCGGGGACAAGCTAGTCCAAATGTTATTTTTTTTCAAGAAATAGCTTTTAAAATTCATTGCTTGTCCCCGCCTGCAATACCTTTTCCAATATTCAAGTTAAATTTAAATTGTTATAAATATCAATAAGTACATGCTCTTACAATCTTCTATAGATTATAGAGCTTGTTTTTCACTTTTCAGTTATTTTTTATCGCAGTCGGGTTTTTTGTTTATTTTTAATAATTTAATTTATTTAACTCGTTTTAGTTTTTATTAATAAAATAGTGGTTTAATTAATTATTAATAAGCAATACATGAGCTCTGGAGCTTAAATTTTTAATGTCGCGAAGCTACAAGTGACAAATTACAAGCGAAACTCTCTAGCAAAAGGAGTTTATTATTATTACTTAACATTTACGTTTTTTTTTTACTTTCCTGTCAAAATAGTAGCATAAAAGTGTTATAATGTATATATATTTGGAATGGGCTATTTAATAGCTTTCATTTGATACCCATATTGTTATAATAAAAAATATTTTTTTTTATTCCCCCTCCATATTTTTTTTCCCCCTCCATATTTAAATATTATATACCCTATGTCACTCCGGCAATTAAGACGAATTGAATGACACCTCGTATGTTAAAATCCGCCAAGCCGTTTAGGCTGCAGAGCGTGCCCAGAAATAGACATACATACATACATACATACATACGCTCGAAAAACATAACCCTCCTTCTGACGCAGTCGGGTAAAAATGAGTATTTTCTTTTGCGGTTACCAAGCATATTATCTTAAATACGCAACCCTCGGCGCGCGACTCCGACTCGCACTTGACCGGTTTTTTTATATACTACACATTTACGATGAGTCTGCATTACATTATAAATCTACTTCTCCAGGAACTTAATGATCAGCATCGGCTGGGTAGGTACCACTGTACCACATGCTGGACAAAATCTATCGCAAACAATAATTATCATTTCTGAGAATTGAACGAATGGAGGTCAAATGGGCTGTAATGTTAACTAATAGAAAAACATGTGACGTAATCGCGTCGGACCGCGCAACGCGGGGCCACGCATGGGAAGTTTGGACCAAATAAAATATAATAACAGTAGGTATATTGTCCCTTAGTAGTCTGTGTTGTTATTCCAGCGGCGGCGGCACTCTGGCTTATCGCGTTAGGCAGAGGCGTTTAGTTTATTTCGCGCAGCGGTGACAGATACGAGTACAATAGGTACCTAAGTGTTTGAAAGAGTGAATAAAAAACATATTTGTGAGTTTATCACGAGAGTTGCCACAGCGAAACTTCAAGGTAATTAAAAATAAATCATATTTCGTTAGATTACACATATTTATTAATATAAGAGTGGTTTTTGACATGTTTTAAAAGGAGCACGTTATTTATTTGTATTTGACTAGCGACCGCCGTCGCTTCGCTTCGGTTTATGAGTTTTCTGTAACACATTCATAAAACAGAATTTATTGTATATTAAATATCTAACTGATGTTGAACACCGCGTCAAAATTCGTTGCGTGGTTTAGTTTAGGAGTTCGCGGATATAGAGACGGACGGACAGACGCGGAAAGCGAATTTGTTGTATACCTCTACTATGCGATGAGATATACAGTTTGGTTGTAATTGACGCCTTTTCAAAGTGCGCGTGGTGCATTCCAACAAAATATAAAAAGAAAATAGAAATTCAAAAATCTTTTGAACAAATTATTAAATCATCAAAACGAGTACCGATAAACTTACAGACTTAGGGAAACAGTTTTATAATAATGATTTTGATTCTAAGTATGTCAAAAAAATAAAAATAAAACATTACACGTTTTCAATTTAGAAAGCATCTATTAAGGTAAAATGCCCAAAAAGAAACTTTAATAGTACATCATTGCCTAGGCATGGAAGTAGGCAACTGCGGGCCGAGTATTGGATTAAACGGACGAGCTTGCGAGTCCGTTTAAAAATACGAAGCCCGCAATTGCTGTTCCTGCCGAGGCAAATATAGTGCTTTTCTCAAAAATCGCAAGAAAAAAATTGTGTTGGAGTCAAATCTTCATCGCTTGAACTCATTTTTTGAATTGCTACGAACAGAAACTTCATGTGAAAAAAACATCACTCCTTACCGCCTTTTTGTTTATGACAAGGAGAAACGCAATTCTTGTTTAAAAAATATATAAGCTATGTCCAGGCACAAATAAAAAAGTTATGTTTCGAGTAAAATTTGGATTTATAAGACTTGTGCCCTCATTTTATTACGGACCTTTTCACTTTTTAAAAAGTTACAAGATAGATAGTAATGGAATTTGTATGCAACATTGCGGGCTTGTTTAGCGAGCACGCAATGTTTTTTTTTTAAATTTGAGAGCTGTCACTAAACTATGTACTTCGCGTCTCAATATGTAGATAGGAATGTCAACATTTCCGGACATTTTTGAGAAAAAATATTTTAGTTCCATTGGAAATTTTAAATGAGTTGGGAAAACCTCTGATTGATATAGTTAAATATGTACGTACTATAACTATGCATCGTGCATCGAAATTTATAGCTATTGATGTTAATTTTGATAATGATTACAAAGTAAAGAAAAACATAGAAAACGCACAATCCAATCAGAGGGCCCTGCAAAGATGCACTACGCTAACTAACGTTTCTATTCGATTCGTTTTTAAACCAATCGCGTCACTGGAAGATGACGTGATACGAAAAGTCACGTGGTCTACCAGTGACGCGATTGGTTTAAAAACGAATCGAATAGAAACGTCAGTTAGCGTAGTGCATCTTGTCTGAGCCCTCTGGTCTACCAGTGACGCGATTGGTTTAAAAACGAATCGAATAGAAACGTTAGTTAGCGTAGTGCATCTTTGCAGGGCCCTGTAACACTATTAAAATAAAAAGGTTGTTCACTGGGCATTCGACGAACAGACGCCAAACTTTAGATTTCGTATCGATGTAAAAATCAAACACTTGAATAGTTTGAAAATTTCATTTATTGGTCAAGAACACTCCAAGCCAATAAGCCATTGAAGTGGATGCCCGCCATCTTCAATGGTGTGCCGACTGGGACTGGAAGACGCCGACGACAACGACGATTCACCGTACAATGGCTTATATATACTTGACATTGGCAAAATTACATAACTTGTAGACGCCATTAAAATAAGTAAATAATAATAATATAATATCTAAAAAGAAAAAGTGTATTAACAAAAATAGAAGACAATAATTTTAAGTAAGAACCGAATCATAATAAAGAATACACTTTAAAATGGTTACACGATAAATGTTTAAAAAACAAACAAAAACCGCGTTCAAAAATGCAAAAAATAACTTCTTTTAAAATGGTAGTACCAGTCCAGCTGAAGTCGGCGACTCACAATATTTTTAACCAAAAGCTGAATTCAGTTGTACTGACCTATTACCTACCATTTTCTTAACGGAGGCATTATAGGACCCTGTCAGTTTTTGGTCTGCTTCTGCTCCAGTGGCCATCTTGTGGATTCTTATTCGGATTCGCTCTTAACCAGTTTTTTTTTATAGTGATTTCCGGTGTTCAGCGCAGGGCGGGCACTTGTGTGTACAGCGCGCCCCTCGCCAGCTGCGTCAGCGGCCTCCTCGGCCCGAGATGGCGGCCCCGGCCGGCGGAAGTGTTCAGGATACACCGGTAAAAGTTTTTAGGGTGCCGAAGTCAAACCAGGAACCCTTAGGTGTAGTTTTGCGATGTGTCTGTATGTCACACACACTTTTTCTCAGAAACTATATGAAAGTTACAAAACTGAAATTTTGTACACATATATATATATATATATATATATATATATATATATATATATTTACCGCGCACTAAGATCAATGATGAAGAAGGTGTGGCGACCTAGCGACATCTAACGCCAACTTGTATCAACCAACTCGCTACCTCGCTAGCGCCACCAGCGTCAGACAGCGGAACTAAAGTGCTCTACAACGCGCTAACGAAGTTTCTCCAGTCAGTTGACATATATACAACTTCCAACTTCATCCCAATGGACTTCGGTCCCCAGGCTTAACACCCGCCTGGAGAGAGATCTCTCTATTGTCCTCTCTTCCTATAAAGGTAAAAAAAACATCACGCCCCTCACAATATTATATACAGATATATTAGATTTTATCCGCGCCTTCGTCCGCGCGACGATGTTTATTGCTATTCCCTCGGGGGTATAAACCAGGTGTCCTATTTTGTTCGCGTCTCCTGGCTGTTCATTACCTCTGTGCCAAACATCACATGGATCGGATAAGGAGCTGATCCGAGAAGACGGAACAAACAAGCAAACACACTAACATTTATTAACTGGCAAGGATTCGTCGTCGAGTTCGTAAACGTGCTATCTACGTCGGGCAAATTTAACCCCAAAGCTTCATATTTCACGTATACTGTGTGCCAAATAAGGTGGCAAAAGGCATTGACCCTATCTGTATCCCGGTATCCTTATTCATTAGCAATCTATTTATGGCTAAACCATTCATAAAGAGCAAAAAACCAATATCGCTAGAGTATCGTGGTACAGGGTGAAACTTGAAAAGTGCGGTAACCCAATAAAACCGGCCAAGTGCGAGTTGAACTCGCGCGGAGAGGGTTCCGTACATACATATATATTTTTTAATTTTTCGTATTTGTTTTCCTGTAATCTACAAGCAATGAACTATATTTTGTATATTTTTTAATTTTTAGGCTCAGTAGTAGTTTCGGAGATCAAGGGCGGGCATGGTCAATTTTCGTCTTCTTTTATAATAAAATCAAAACTGTCTATTTTACAATAACAACAAATACCTATATATTTGAGATCCTCATAACGAGCCCTTTCATTTTTCTCTGGGAACAATATTTAACCCAGAACATAGTTATTGAGCATATTGTGCTGTTGATCGTTTTCGACTCAGGAGCCATATAAGGAACCAATAACAGTATAAATGGGGATATTATGGTGTTGTTCGTTTTCGAATCAAGGGGCATATATGGGTGAGATATGGAGGGAAGAATGAATCCCGACAGGCCATAGTCGGGTTTGCATAGTAAGTTGGCCCTTACATCAAATGGGCTCGGGTATTTTTGTGAGTACCTTTTATAGTGACGAATATTTAGGCTGAGTATCAACATCTTAATTGTGACAGTTCTCGACTTATATTTTTTTTATGTACTGTTTTTCGGGATGTATTCAAGCGATTTGCTTCTGAAATGATGTTCTTTTTACAGATTTGCATCGCCTCCCAAAAAAACAAATACTGGTTTTCATATCAAAAAAGAAAATAAAGACCAAATAAAGAAAAGAAACATTTTTTGTTCAGAATAGTCCATAAATTGGCCTACTACTTGCCAAAATATCAAAATTTTCCAGGCGGTACTTCCCATCAAAAATCAGCAATATGTGTGGCCAGTTCTATATTCAATCGGTTCTGTTTTCTTTTTTTTATATGATAACTAGTATTTGTTTTTTGGGAGGCGATGCAAATCTATGAAAAGAACATCATTTCAAAATTTTAAGCAAATCGCTTGAATACATCCCGAAAAGCAGTACATACAAAAAACTTAAAAAAAAAACAGAAGTCGAGAACTGTCACAATTAAGATGTTGATACTCAGCATAATATTAAATATTCTTCACTATAAGAGGTACTCACAAAAAAACCCGAGCCCATTTGACGTAAACCACTATGGAAACCCGACTATGGCCTTTCGGGAATCATTCTTTCCTTCCCTCCATATCTCATTAAATGATGATCCCAACAAAAAAGTGTATTGAATCTTTTTTGTAGAAATTTTTATGTAAATTAATTTTACGAGTTATTTACGAAAAACTAAAAAAAAGCGACCTTTAACAATTATATTGACACATTTTGTTGAGATTAACCATTAGTTACGATTTTTAACGATTAGTTAGTTAGTTTAACTACTGACCAGACCACAGGCCCCCCGTGGTTACTGTTTTTGTTTGGTTAATAGTTTGGTTTTTGTTTTTTATTGCTGTTATTGTTATTTCTTTTGTTTTCATTGATAACATAATTTGTTGGTGTAGTGAAGTGGTAGAAGAATGGAGTTGGGGGCTGGACCATCTACTGGAGGACCCAATAAACGCCGTTGTTATCGACCAATATTGCTACTACAAGAATATTACTAGAACGAATCATCAGTTACCAAAAATGCAACTAAAATGCCAAATCATTTTTTTTTGTTTATTACTGCCCTAGTTTAATTTAACAAGAAAGAAATTTAAACTATAAAACAATATTAAAGCTGAAAATTCAAATTCAAAACCACAATTCATGAAAAGAAAAAGTAAATAAAATTATTGTAATCGTCATGGTTTACAGTTACAACCCCTGCAGCGCTAAGTGGTTTGAGTTTGACTAGATGAACGTATTACCGGTACCACCATACATTACCGAAAGTAAAAAATACTCGCTTCGGGATGCTTCGGGGAACATAGGAAGGTGTAAGGTCTGTTCATCAAGTAAGGAACTTTCTAACCTCAAAATGAACCTTTTTTGGCTAAAACACCTCTTTTGTCGTAAATAAAGTAAACCGAGTTAACATTTTGGACATCACTTGGCCAATGTATTGTCTGTGATTGCTTTATTTTGTTTAAAATAGCTGTTTCAGCCATAAAAGTTTCATTTTGAGGTTAGAAAGTTGTTTACTATATAAGACAAGTAAGGATGAACAGACCTTAGATATTTTATTACTAACGGCGCTGTCTTGTAGAGGGGTGTCAATGCCCTGTATTGCCATGTTATCTGGCACACAGTATAAAACGAGTCTGCCAGCATCAACGAGAGCAAGTCTGACCATGCTCAGTGTAGGGTTCCGAAGTCGTTAGTACACAAAAACTATCTCAAAAAACCATAAGTATGAAGTAATTCTCTATTTACTGTTATTTGGTGCTGTATAAGGTCATTTTAGGAGGTATAAACACTTCAGTCACCTGTATCTCAGGGACCAATCAAGACTAGTTAGTCGTCATAGTTTTCATTTAAAATCCGTCATATGTGCTTTCATTTAAGATATGTTTCAGTTTTTTAGTATTTGTAGTTTTGGCTGTAGGGGGGAGACACTTGACTGTAACAAAAATTAGCGCTTTAAAGCTTAATATTTCATAAACGGATCCCTTAATTGAAAAATTGTTTTCACAAACGCGCAATATTTTTGAAAGACCTATCCAACGACACCCCGCCCTATAGGGTAGACGAGAAAAAAAAAAACATCCCCAAGTTACGTGCAGGGGAGGAACGGGAAAAAAATATTTTTAAATTTTATTTTACCACTTTGTTAGCGTGACTAACATATGTACATTATATTCATGCCACATTACAGCTTTCTAGTACTAAGAGTCCCTGAGCTAGGCTGCGGACGGACGGACATGGCGAAACTATAAGGGTTCCTAGTTTGACTACGGAACTCTAAAAAGGGACACTTATGCACGGGTAGCACAAGTTGTATTTTCTCGCTTGTCGCTCAGTGCGTCTCTATCGTTACTGACTAGAAAGAAAGGGAGATCCGAGCGACAAACAAGTCGCGGACAACATGTGCTAGCCGTGCAGGTGAGACTTCGGTGTCTGTCTGTCTGTATGTCAAAGCAGTTTTTCTCAGAAACTGTAGAAGCTATCAACTTGAAATTTGGCATAGTTGTGTAATTTGCTTGCCCGCGTCTGATTTAATTTAAAATATATGTTTTTTTTTATATATTTGACAAGGGGTCTAGAATGGGGGGGTTGAAAAATGAAAGGGATTTGATTATAACAAACGGGGTGTCATATGTCTACACATTTCAAAACTATTTTTTTTTAAATAATTTTCCGTGACCTACTTTTTGTTTTATACCCAAAAACTTACAAAAAATGACCGTTTCTTCACCATTATCTCCGAAGTTTATGACCCAAAAAATCTGAATAATTGCTGATTTAAATAATAATTACTGGGGCCCGGAATTTTGGGGCGGCTTTTGATAAGTTGTAGGGAGGGAACACCGCAGTTTATCGATGCTATCGATCGACAAATCGATAGTTTATTTGATTATTTATGTCTTTATTAAATAATACCTCAAATTTTTCAGCGGTCGATGATGAAAACGTTCAAAGTTTTTCATAATCGACCAAAGCTAAAAAAGAGTATGTATCACCAAAAAAAAATAAGTGGCCAAACTTTACAGTTTTGGAAAATATTATCAAAAACCTTTAAAAATCTGTATTAAAATGAAGGCTAGTCAAAATGAACCTTACTGCATGGATAATAAAGTTCAAAACAAAATGAGTATGTTCTTTTGCGTTTTCAAACCATATATTTTAAATGCGGAACCCTCGGTGCACGAGTCCGACTCGCACTTACCTTCCGGTTTTTTTTTCAGAAGCTCGAGGTCAAGCTACACCGAAAATTCAAAGTATTTAATACAAGCAACTTCAGTCAGTTGGAAGATGACAATATCAACCTGGTGGCCAGTTCTCCACAGCATGGGGTGGTATTTGTGGCCTCGGCTGATGGGCTCTTGGCAGGTATGTAGAGAAACTTAATAGTCGTTCATTTTACCTACTGCTCGTAGCAAATATTAACAAAGCACAAGGTTACTAATACACAAGCAGTATACGAAGTTAATGAACGTAATAAGTATAGTGTTGGCAATCCATGACGGCGCGCCCCGCCGCCATTTAAATTGACACAGCTCGGTTCGTAAAACAGTAGCCGTCGTGGATTTAAAACAAGTGTGAATCGGACTCGCGCACAATGGGTTCTGTGCCATTGTTGACTGGGGACCCCTATAATTATTAATTTAATTTAATTTTTATTACTTCTTAATATAGCGGCGATAGAAAAACACACTGCGATTTTTTTACTGAATATCTATTACGGTTCATGAGATACCCATTAAAAGACCGACGAACGGACGGAAGGACGGACAGCGGAGGCTTAGCGATAAGGTCCCGTGGGCACCCTTTGGGTACAGAACCCTAAAAAGGAGTACGTACCTGCTATACCTGAAGCCCAAGATCAAGAGGCCGAATTTCATTTCATAAGACGAAGGACGCGAGCCCGAATAATAAAACGCCGAATGTTTATTTGACCGAATGCTTGAATTCTGGAGGACTGGAGACGATACAGGGTGGAAAGTTCGAATGCCACATGGAAGGCAACTACCTTAAATATTGGAAATAGCTCATTCTGTGTAAAGGAGACTTTTCTTTATTTTTAGAAACTATAAACTCTGCATTTATGGATTTTTGAAAAATCGTCTGTCTCAACCGGGACTCGAACCGGTCAAATGCGGTAAAATAAAATGCCGTATTTTGTGATGCAGATCGAAAGGGTTACCGATATGGTTCATAATAACTAAATAACAAAAAAAATCAATTTAACGGAAGGCCATGAATACTAGCAATTACCATTTAACTTTGTTTTCACCCGTCACGGGAAATGTACCGCAGCTACCTGAAACATCGGAAATAGCAAATTTTACGCAATAGAGACTTACTTTTATTTTAGAAAATAATAAATACTGCATTTATGGAAAGGGTCTTTCATAGCGATAATTTACAATACATACCATGAATTAAATAAAGAACATGAAAATCAAGAATTACTTGTATTGTGAATTGTCATTACATTACATAAACATGTAACGAATACTGAAAAAACAAGATATTCTAATCTCTGGCATGCAAGGAAAGTAAAGATGTTTAAATGAGCTACACTTATGTTTACCTATCAGTTTAGTTGCGATTACTAATGCCACTTCTTTAGTACAATACGATTGACTTCCTAGTTAAGAAAATTGCATCAATCTTTACACATTGTTACTAGTCATCATAGTTGCTTGCATAGTGAAAAAGAATAAGGCTCAATGCATATTTTAAATAAATTTATTAATCATTTACACAGTTAATAAAGTCAGGATTTTGAACAGTTTATATCATGTACATCTTACCTTAAATAAATTACAAATGAACAGAGTTTCAGCTTATCAACTTGTCGGTGCGACTTGTAATAGCAGAATGCCCTGGATTCCGATAGTCTTCGCTCAGGTCGATTTGCCAGTTCCCGCCCTTTCATCAGAAAAGCGGGTTCACCTCTGATTGGCTGGAAATCAACCAATCAGAGATGTGGGCCAATGACGGCTAACTGAATGAAGTTAAGGTTTTAGCCTTCCGTTTCCGTATTCCGTTAAATAAGTTAAATTAGTATAATTATATACAATCAGTATAGCTAATCGCTAACAATAGGTAGGTAATTTGAAAATGGAACATTTTTAATGACCTGTATTTGTTATTAAGTAGATTAGTGTATCTTGTTTTTTCAGTATTCGTTAAATGTTTAATGTCAATTCATAATACAATTAATTCTTAAATTTCACGGCCTTTATTTAATTCATGGAAACTATCGCTATGAAAGACCCTTTCGATTATCATCTTAAAATACGGCATGCTATTTCTTTCATATTTCACCCGTTCGATTCCCGGTTAAGTCATACGATTTTTCAAAATCCATAAATGCAGTATTTATTATTTTCTAAAATAAAAGTAAATCTCTATTGCGTAAAATTTGCTATTTCCAATGTTTCAGGTAGCTGCGGTACATTTCCCGTGACGGGTCAAAACAAAGTTAAATGGTAATTGCTAGTATTCATGGCCTTCCGTTATTTTGATTGTGTTTGTTATTTAGAGAAAAAAAAGTTTAAAAAAACAAAAACCCGCCTTCAAAATGCAAAAAATAACTTCTTTAAAATGGTAGGTAAATAGGTCAGTCCAACTGAAGTCTGCTTTTGGTTAAAATATTGTTGGACGCCGACTTCAGTTGGACTGACCTATTTACCTACCATTTTAAAGAAGTTATTTTTTGCTTTTTGAAGGCGGGTTTTTGTTTTGTTAAACTTTTTTTTTATTTTATACTTTTTAGTGATCATAATTATGCTGTTATTCTCCCACTTCTCAATTAATAAGAAACAATAGAACATTTCAATCTCGCCGCAAGCAATGCCGTGGGAAAGTCATAGTCATATATTTAAACCTAAATATGCTTCGTCATAGTCGCTCAACTATCTTAATCGAAATATCTTGTCGCCACCCTCGAAATATATACCGTTTAGGAGATCCGGTGGCCATCTGTGGTCTTTATCATCAGTTCCACTTCACCAAATAGTGCTTTCCAACACCAAATACACGAGTTACAATGAAAAATACCAAAATCGCTATAGATATGCCTATAAATTTTGAAGAGTTCCGTCAATTCCTCATGGATTCCACCATCGGATCTTCATTTTGATAAGAATGGGACCAATCGGGAAGCACCAACTTTCAAATAAAAAAAGAATCATCAAAATCGGTTCACCCAGTCGAAAGTTCTGAGGTAACTTATTTTTTATTAATTAAAAATACATTTAAAAAAAAATACAGACGAATTGAGAACCTCCTCCTTTTTTTGAAGTCGGTTAAAAATTAACCATAACGGTAACCCTTTCGGTCTGCATCATAAAATACGGCATGTTATTTTACCGCATTTGACCGGTTCGAGTCCCGGTTGAGACAGACGATTTTTCGAAAATCCATACATGCATAGTTTATTTATAAAGGAAAGTCTCCTTTACACAGAATGAGCTATTTCCAATATTTTAAGCCTTCCATGTGGCATTCGAACTTTCCACCATGTATATATACCTCCATTTTAAATTACCTACGGGACTGCGTTGAGTCGGGGCTCCGCCAATTCAGTATTTGTTATTTAATTACAATGCTTTCTTTAATATAAACGAACGATAAGCTCCAACAGTCCCTTTACTTTTCTAATATTTTTTCATTATATTTCAAGCTTCAGTATGTCGGGTATCAATCGGCCGGATTTTGTAGGCCTAAATACTTTCGTTATTTCAATTTTCTATGTTTACACATATTAGGTATTTTAGTTGTAGGTACGCATAATATATTTACGGCATTATAACAAGTAGGTCCCCGTAGAAAGCCTCGATTGTGATGACGCGGAAGCGCTTATTTTCTCTTATACCTACTTAAACAGCGAGCCCAACCACATCTGTACCTTGTAGCTATGCAGCTATGTAAGGAAAACAACAGTTAAAGTTAAATAATAATATTCCTTAACTATACATTTAAATCATTATAATCGCTTAAATCTTATGCGCTTTCACTCTTATTTTTTTATAACCCTTTAAACCGGTCCATTTTATAACAATCATTCCATTTTATAATGTGACTGAAACTCTTGTATGTGTTTCTCTAGTGTACCGGGTGGCCGAGCTCCTGTACAGTAAGGCCGACCCCCCGCGCGTGACCGTGAAGCTGCCGGTACAACCTACACACATCGCCGTCAACTGCGACGGGGAGCTCCTGGCTGTTGTTGGAAATAGAAAGTCAATTCTTATTTACAACGTCAAAGACCTTTGGGGCCAGGTGATTATACTACGATGTTATTACCCGGAATTTACGTGAGAATCAAAAGAGACCGATCTATCATAACATAGGGAGTAAAACACATGTATACTAACAGGTTGTCTAAGGATCGGTATAACAACTTTTTACCCGACTGCGTCAGAAGGAGGGTTATGTTTTTCGAGCGTATGTATGTATGTGTGTATGTATATATGTATGTATGTATGTATGTATGTATGTATGTCTATTTCTGGGCGCGCTCTGCAGCCTAAACGGCTTGACGGATTTTAATATACGAGGTGTCATTCGATTCGTCTTAATTGCCGAAGTGACATAGGGTATATAATATTTGAATATGGCGTCCGCGGAAAAAAATATGGAGGGGGAATATTTTTTATTTTATTATAACAATATGGGTATCAAATGAAAGCTATTAAATAGCCCATTCCAAATATATATACATTATAATACTTTTATGCTACTATTTTGACAGGAAAGTCAAAAAAATACGTAAATGTTAAGTAATAAACTCCTTTCGCTAGAAAGAGAGTTTCGCTTGAAATTTGTCACTTGTAGCTTTGCGACATGAAAAATTTAAGCTCCAGAGCTCATATCTTGCTTAGTAATAATTAATTAAACCACTATTTTATTAATAAAAACTAAAAAGAGTTAAATAAATTAAATTATTAAAAATAAACAAAATACCCGACTGCAATAAAAAAAATAACTGAAAAGCGAAAAACAAGCTCTATAATCTATAGAAAATTGTAAGAGCATGTACTTATTGATATTTATAACAATTTAAATTTAACTTGAATATTGGTAAAGGTATTGCAGGCGGGGACAAGCAATGAATTTCAAAAGCGATATGTGCCTTATGTGACATCCTATAATGCAGTTTAGTGCTACTTGGGAGGGTCCCGTTGGGCTCCCTTCGGGCACGGAACCCGAACTAGAATAAGGTTCTTGTGAGTTACTGAGTAAGGTTTATATGAGGTCTATATATCTTACGCAGCAAGGTCCATTTTGACTTGCCTAAATTTTAACAAAATTTATCAATTTCCTTTTTAGGGTTGCGTAGTCAACAAGGAACCCTTATAGTTTTGCCATGACCACCTGTCCGTCTGTCCGCGGTTTAACTCAAAGACTATTGATTGGTATTTCAAATTTTATTTAAATCCTTTCAGCTGTTTCAATGTCAAGCAGTAGCAAACATTTCACACACGTGGCACGAACGTTCGAATTTATAGTACGAGTATTAGTGTCATTAGTGTGATGTGATTCGTGTTAAATGTTGCAGGATGCATCACCAACGCTGTCAGTGCCCCGCAATGGCACGTATTACGTGAGGAATATGCAGTGGAGTCCGAGCACGAGTGAAGTCTTGGCCATTGCTTTTGCTGATAAAATAACTATCCTTCATGTCGGTACCGGCAAGAGGAATGATACCAACTTCAGCGAAAATTGCATTCGGTTGGTTAAGCCTTTAAGGGTGCGGCTCCACTGAGGCGGAGACGAGAGGAGCGGAGCGGAGCTGTGCCAATATTAACCAATAAAAGGCGCATGCGGTCACGTCGAGCGCGCCTTGCGCACGTTAGTTTATATTCTATTGGTTAATATTGGCACAGCTCCGCCCCGCTCCGCTCGTCTCCGCCTCAGTGGAGCCGCACCCTTAAACAAGCTAGGCAGGCAACGCCGCAAATTTTATTATTAATAGAATTATAAAATAAATGATTTAAAAACAAAAAACCACCATCAAAAAAGCAAAGAATAACTTCATTTAAAATTGTAGGTACCTAATATGTTAGTCCAACGTGGTCCAACTCTGATGTCGGCTATTTGTTGAAAATATTGTGGTCGCCGACTTTAGTTGGACTAACCTATTAGGGCGTTTCTTTAAAAGTTTGTACCTAGTTAAATGCTAAAATTAAGAAACGTTAACTTTTCCGCTGAGTTACGAAAATTAGTTATACTTGTTATAAGATAAATGGTGGTATCTCAGACAAAACTCCTGTAGCAAGTGCAAGCATATTACTAACGGGTAAGGATTGAATCTACTTCATTGATTGAATTAGAGATACTGCTAATTGGCGCTGAGAGGTAGTAGGTATATAAACATTACAGTTCCTTCGCCGTTACTACATACACAAATAACTATTTCGCAGAACAACAAGTGACATCCCACAGTGTTGTTTAGTAAAAAAAATACTTATACCCTTGCTTTAAATATACCGAACGGGATTTTTTATATTTATTCCATAATTGATTTTATTCCGCGGTATAAATATCTATATGTACACAGAATTTCGATTTATTAACTTTGATAGTTTATCAACCGAAAAGTAAAGTTCGAAAATAAAATATTCTACATGTACTTACCTAAAGTAAGACTCTCCGATCGATACATTTCGTTTTCGATAATTATTTTTGCAACATTGTGGGCGTTATAATACTTATAATTCTATTGGTGGTTGGGCTGGGTTCCATACATTTTTGCCCATCATTCTTTAAATGGTTTTAATACTTTTTCGAGTATATACCACACCATGACTTCCTGCAGCGTTGCTTGCGGCGAGCTTGAAGTATCCTAGAGTTACTTATTCACTGAGAAGTGTTCTACGATACAACAACATAAATTATGATCAATCACTAAAAAGTTTAAAATGAAAATAAAGTGATTTGAAAACCTTGACATGATTTAAAAATAAAATATAAAGCAAAGGTCAGTAACTAAAACGTACGTCGATGCAGCAGTGTTCGCATTGTTGTGTTCGAGTGTGGTGATAAGGCAACCGGTTAAATTACTAGCATAGAGCCATTCCACCTTAGTCCTCAGGTTTGGCGGCGCATTTGGAGTCTGAGGATTGCAGTCTTGAGATTGTATTGTTGAGAATTCAAATGTCTATGGGTCTCAGCTCCCACTTAGCATCAGGGGGCCTGTGTGCCCGTGTGCCTTCTCCTTGACATAAAATATACCTTAAAGCGCAGAGGATGGCGTCTATTTAAATAATATCATGTTGTAACTGCTCTTTCCAGATACTTGAGCTGGAGTCCGAGCGGCTCGAGTCTTGTTGCCGGCTATTCTGGCGGCTCGCTGTGTGTGTACTCGCCCGACTTATGCCTCGAGAAGCAAATCCCCGCGCCACCTCTCCCTCTCTTCGGCGAAGCACTTATTGGTGCTACGGCTGTGCACTGGATGCCCAACAACCAGTTTGCTGTGATCTATAGTGAAGTTACAGGAGGATATGAATCAGGTCCGTGTTAACGTTATCTATACAGTAAATAGCAATTAATACTATACTATTATACTCGAAAATGTAATTAAAGACCAACGTGGGCTGCCACTAAAAAAAAAAATTTGCCTTAGTATATTTCCACTTTTTAAAAGACCGCACTAAGAATATTTATTTGTAGGTAGTTTTAAACCTTCGATTTAAATAAACAAGTTAATTCAAGTTTCTTACACAAATACAAGATGGCCTATTAAATATTTAACCATAGACGATTTTTGGTAGCGAAACTGTTATTGCACTTGTTATACTTCAGGTATTAATAAAATTTGGCACGATAAATAAATAATAGTAGTAAACAACGTTAGATGCCATTTAAATATTACATACCTATTCGACATAATAACAGGCCAAAAGTGTGTAGCTCACTTTATAATGACAATCATCCGGCATTTTACCAGCCATGACACCATGGGGTCCATGGGTGACTGTCAAGTTTAAATCAAGCATAAGTGTAAGGCATCCGAATTTAGCTTGTCATTTTGTTTTAGCTGAAAAAAAATCGCCATTGAACACACACACCCGCCCTTTAATGACTCAACACACTATATGAGAAAATATTTGTTTTGGGAAATTTTAATGTTTTGAATATCGGGTAGAAAAAACATTGAATGCATATTCCCTATTGTTAAATATAACTTTTGATATTTAAAATATTAGAATTATCTACAAATATTTACAACAATTTGATTATCAATGCAAAAAGGTTGGCTAACTCTGAAATGTTCTATTGACACTGACATAAGTGACTTTGACACTTATGACAGTGACGTATCTGTCGTAGTTTTTTTGGTCTTAAATTAGATTTTCGAGTATAGCAATAAATACGATAAATTATGTTTTACGTTTTTAGTTATCTCTGTCTGTGTTATTTTTCTGTGCATGTTAATTTGTGATTGGTTGTTTGGTTGACTGGTAGAGATGCCATTCGGCACTAGGCATTTACTTATGTGCAATAAAGATTACATAAATAAATGTCATGTCATGAAATTACACCTACCGGGCAGAGATATACAGATACCCATAATAAGTATCTGTAATACAAAATACTAGATACCTGCGAGTAAAGTATTTGAGATACCAGATCCAATTGATTTGGATTTTTTTTTTAAATACTAGATGCAAAATACGTATTTTCTAAAAACTTTTTTTAATTAAATTACCTTGTTAAGCAATACCAATATTTTCATTATTTAGTTGAAAAACTGGTTTTATTTTTGTAATAATAAGTATTATAAATGCGAAAGTTTGTGTGTTTATTACTTTTTCACGCTTAAACGGCTGAACAGATTTAGATGACATTGGATGGGAAATGGATTTAGCTTATATTTATTTGGTTCGAATAACACACAGGCAACTTTTACGCCGAATGTGCTTTCTGCGGGATGGCAAATCACTGATTCTACGCGGACGAAGTCGGAGGCAGCAGCCAGTTAACTATAGTTTTATCGAGAATGATAGGATACCGTAATATAAAGAAACCGGTACCCAAGGTTCCGTATTTACGATAGATCCGTATTTGGAAAACGCAAACCTACCTAACGTAGATTCTTATGAGATACCTAAAGATAAAAAAGATAAAATAAATTTATTCAGTAAGTAGGCCGCACGGGCACTTTTACACGTCAAGAATCTACCAGCGCTTCCCAAGAGAAGACCACTGCTGAGAAGAAACGCCGCAAGAAACTCAGCAGTAAGTCATTTTTTAAACATATTTCTTATTACAATGGTACTACTTAGTCTAGCATTATATAAAGCTATAGATATTAAATTAAATATAGGATCAAATAACATGCGTAGTTCAGCAGGAAAACATGCCAATTAAGAATCTTACGGGAGAGATAGAGAGAAAAAAAAAGCACATACTTATGTGTATATAAGATGGTGCGAGACGACCACATAAAAGTTTCGATATGTTTTCCTACATCAACGGTGTCCCCTAGACAAGATAAAGATTTCTTCAGAGCTCCACATGCTTGGCAAACAACACAAACACCAAACACATGCCAAACACCGACCACAAACACCCAACACAAACACGACTCCCCATGCTTGGCGAACGTGCTAGTATATTCCGGATTGGCAAACACGTTCGCCGAACATCCTTTGAGTTGTGCAAAAAACTGACACCAACGGCGATCACTGGCGAACACAAACACAAACAGGCAAACACCCGTCCTCATGTTCGTGTTGGTTGTTTGGTGTTCGTTGTTTGCCAAGCGTGTGGAGCGGGCATTAACATGTTAAAGTACCTACAGTATTCCCAGCTTGTTAATAGCTTTCTGCTCGCTATCTCAATCACGCTTGTACTCGCAACTGACAGTATATCTGTCACTCGTGTGTCATAGAAAAAACCGGTCAAGTGCGAGTCGGACTCGCGCACCGAGGGTTCCGTATTTAAGATAATATGCTTGGTAATCGCAAAAGAAAGTACTCATTTTGGTATGAACTTTATTTTCTATGCAATAGGGTCCATTTTGACTAGCCTACATTTTAAAACAAATTTTCAAAGTTTTTTGTTTATTTCTCAAAAACTGTAAATAATTAACACTTCATTTTATTTTTCCCATAAAATATAAACAATAAACTATAGTTTTTTTTTCGCCACGATTTTTTCAGATTTTTAGATTAATAAAGTTCGGAGATAAGGGAGGGGAACGGTTTTTTGCACATTTTTGGCTATAAATCAAAAAGTACATACCAGAAAATTAAAAAAAATATGTTTTTAGCAAAACAGATGCGGGCAAGCAAGTTGTACAACTATGCCAAATTTCTAGAATTTATAGTTGCTGAGAAACCTGCTGTGACATACAGACAGACAGACAGACAGACAACGACCCAACTAGGAAAATTTCGTCATAGGTATAATGGTCGCGGTAATGTAGTACAGACTTTTAGCCTATGATATAAGTCATATAAACGTAATGGTAACGTTTATAGAACGCGATTTGGGCCCATTTTACTCAGCGTTTCAGTCATATAAAAGTAATTTAACTGCCACCGACAGCCACTTATTGATCATATAATAATCCCCAACGTGACTATCTTATAACTAATTAGCTGTATAATAACGCCTTATATGGCTTTTATATGAACTTCAATCATATAAGAGACATATAATCGTTGAGTTGGTTGCTTATTAGTTATATAATTATCATCAATGGAACTACGTTATAACTAATTTGATATATTATTGCTACTTATACGTCGTGTTTGTGGAATAAAAGTAACGTGTCATGACATTTAATGAAAAAATAAATTTAATGTCGGTGAGTATTATTTTGACAGAGTTATCTAAGAAATATATATGTATGGCCATGTTACATTATAACTCGAACGGTATTATGAATGCTGTTAAATTCGACTTAATGGTGGAAATGTGTCGCGGAGGCCACTTTATTGATAAAGTACACTATGTTTAATTGTAAATATTTAACGCGCCACATTAATTATTAGTTATTTAAATTGAATTTGAATAAATATTTTGAACTATCACGAAAGATGCTGTTATATGTCATTTATACCATTAATATGTCATATAACTGCTTCTTATATAGCAAGGTTAGCGGTTAAAGCGCCATGAAACCTGTTCAATGTATTGTGTTATAAAAGTCATATAAACGTAACATGTAAATCAATAAAGTAGTGTAATAGCAACCGTATTTCATTTACTCGAGCAAAGGGTATATAAGATGTTGTTACTCGACCGAATAGTCACATGAGCGTCATATAGAAGTAGATTATTCAGCATTATCTTATATGACTCTTTAGTAATAAAAAAAAGTCGAGTAAACGTTTACTCAGCATCATATTATGACTTAATACCAAAGTGCTGAATAAGATACTTCTATATAACATGATCTATAATTCGCGTTTATATGACTTCATGCAACATTATACAGCACAATAGCCATATAATAGCAAACACATTGCTTTTACTCGACTCTGTCTGGCATGTCAGCTATATAAGTTACGGTTAGGGTGCGGCTCCACTGACGCGGAGACGAGCGGAGCGGGGCGGAGCTGTGCCAATATTAACCAATAGAATATAAACGTGCGCAAGGCGCGCTCGACGTGACCGCATGCGACTTCTATTGGTTAATATTGGCACAGCTGCGCTCCGCTCCTCTCGTCTCCGCCTCAGTGGAGCCGCACCCTTACTCCGGGATACTAGGGATTGTAACAAGGGCTGTTTTGTGTCGGGGACTCAAAATGGTTAGGTTCAAACGCGCCGCACCATAACGACATAGTGTTCACAGTTTATTCGTTCTCTCCAGTTATTGCATTGATTAACGCCGCTGAGGGAGAGCGCCCCCCACGCGCGGAACACGTTGGGCGGTTAAGGAGTAACTCGTTATTTCGTCGCTACAACCTGCTACAAATTAACCCTTGGTAAGCAATAAGGATATTTGATTAAGGTTAAAAGCTTTGGATTCTTCGTATAAAATAAAATTGATGAAATATTTGTATTTAAGTACCTATTTATTATATTTGCTCTTAAAATAAGAACATTATATTTGTTGTTTGATGTCTTGTTGTTTGTTTTGTTATTTGTTTGACGGCGCGTTAGGCTGCGGCTCCACTGAGACTCCTACTCGACTCTGTCTGGCATGTCAGCTATATAAGTTACGGTTAGGGTGCGGCTCCACTGACGCGGAGACGAGCGGAGCGGGGCGGAGCTGTGCCAATATTAACTAATAGAATCTAAACTAACGTGCGCAAGGCGAGCTCCACGTGACCGCATGCGCCTTCTATTGGTTAATATTGGCACAGCTCCGCACCGCTCCGCTCGTCTCCGCCTCAGTGGAGCCGCACCCTAAGCCTAGTTGGTAGTGACTGGCCTACGAAACTAGCGGTCCCGGGTTCGATGCCCGGTGTGGGCAAATATTTGTGTGATGAGCGCGAGTATTTTACTGGATCTCGTTTGTGTGTATTCAAGTATGTAATTCGCTATATTTAAGAATGTTATCGTTGTCTAGATCCCTCAGACAAGCTTAGAACTTAGTTTAAAACTAGGTCAATTTGTATGAGGTTGTCTTCTAATATTTATTATTAATTATTAGTTGTTGCTTAACTCTGAGCTATTGTCTTTTGTGAAACCTCTTTCGGTAGATACCTACCTTAATATGTCCGTGGAAATACAGCTCGTACAAAATGATTTCCTTTGAGTTTCTTGTATGGCAGCACCCGCCTCATTTTCACTTTTTGTTTTTATAATAATTTAAGTAAGCTGCCGTGTCACATTCAACCAGTAACCTATTAGGTACAGTTCAAAAGATAGGTACAGCCATTAAAAGGTAGGACAGACGGATGGATACACAAACAGACAGCGTAAATTCATCATCTCAGCTAGAATAACTATAAGTACCTATACCCCCGTAAGGCCCAACAAACTACGAACAGGAAGATCTTTGTTATTTATCTGGTTATAAGTAGGTTATATCTATTATTCAGTATCTACACATTGTGTGTACAACCGCGTTGTGTATTTATATTTATTTGCGTCACAGGAATGTGTTGCTGTGCGCGGCTTTAAACGCTGACCGCAAGCTCCCCCGCCCAGACAGCGACGGAGGCGACACGCAAGCTCCTGTAAGTTGGAATACGAGTCTTAAAATTACCCATCCTCATGGCAGCGCAGCCAAACGCCCTCTGATCCACTCAAGGACCTCGGCCGCACGGCAACGACTATATTAAGTTGTAAAAAAGTGGGCAGTCAATGACTTAAACCATTTGTTTTATTTTGCTAAAGGACACCTACATCGGTAAAATTAAATTCGGTATCGGTTCCACTTTTAAGTATATATAGGGTACTACAGGCAATTAACGCCCACTTAACTTTTTTTTTCTATAAATACAAATTAAATTTAAAAAATAATGCGATAAACAAATAAACCATACTTTTCTGAACCGAAACATATTGATTGAAAATATAATTCTTTAAAATTTCCGTACTAATGGCATCTTTTTAAAAACTTTGTCTTTGGGCGGTATTAAAATTACCATGTTCATTAACGCCCGTTTACTTAAATGTAATTCTAGAAGCAGAAAACATATTCCCGGAGAATAAATATAATCTTAAAACATATCAGTCACATACACATTTCTTTATCAGAAATGGGAAATATATAAGAAAGAGATTTGTCAGGATCGTAGCAGGTGGAAAGAAGTGATCTCTGCCTACCCCTCTGGGAAACAGGCGTGATTTAATGTATGTATGTATGTATAAGTAATCAAAATTTAACACAAAAATTATCATAGTTCCAAAAGTAGTAAAACTACTATTAAACTTCTCTTTATAATCATTTTAACAAAACTTTTAAGGTCATAAGATCTTATATCAACATTTACATCAAATAACAACTAAAAGGCTATTCTTTCTAAAAAAGAATAACATAAATATTATCCTCCATTGGGCGTTATTGAACTGAAAAGGGCAATTACGCCCTGAGGTACTAGGTTAATAACGGTGTGTAGAAAACAAATTTAATACTTATTATGTGGTTTCTCATTACAAAAGAAATGATAAGATAATATGTTTTTGAATGAAGTAAGTATGTTTATGTTCATATATAGTACTTATAAAATCGATTACATATAATTGGGTCAATAACGCCCACGAAGGGTAATATCGCCCAACTGTCATTTGAACGGCCGTTATTAGCCGAGGGGGCGTTAATGTCCTTTCTCGCAGTGTTTCACTAAAATATATTCATTAAAATATATTACCTAAAAAATATTAGTGGAACATTAAGAATAATCACTTACAACACTACGCATAACATAAATATATGAGAAGAACTATAAGGAAAAAATTCAAAACTTGAAATTTCGTCGGAGCAGTTTTTATAACAGCAACGTCCGTGAGCGATACCCTCGAAGCGCGGTGCGTCACTGGCAAGATGGCGGCTCGAGAAACTCGCTTTTAGGCTAGATGCGTTCCTATTGATGTTAACTATGTGTGCGTACGCTGTGACACTGCTCATTCGAATTAAAGTACGTTTTCTCGGTTTTGGACGTTATTTGACAGAGGGCGTTAATTGCCATACCTACCTTATACTTACCCGTGTTGTGACGAGAGACACCGCTCGTCTGTCTTTCTATTCTTTACAGGCAGACAAAAGGTTTGAAAAAAAACAAAAACTCGCCTTCAAAAATGCAAAAAATAACTTCTTTTAAAATGGTAAGTCAGTCCAACTGAAGTCGGCGTCCCACAATATTTTAAACCAAAAGCCGAATACAGTTGGACTGACCTACCATTTTTATATTACCGACGACCTATATTTTTTGCATTTTTGAAGGCGGGTTTTTGTTTTTTTGAACATTTATTTTATTTTATACTTTTTAGTGATACTATTTATGCTGTTACGTAGTTCCACTTCTAAATTATTAATGAGAAACTATAGAACATTTCAAGCTCGCCGCAGACAACGCCGCGGGAATGTCATAGTCATATTTAAACCTAAATGTACTTCGTCATAGTCGCTCAACTACCTTAATCGAGATATCTTATCGCCACCCTTGAAATAGGTACCGTTAAGGAGTTCCGTTGGCCATCTGTGGTCTTCATCACATACTTTTCAAAAGCAAATGCACGAGTTACAGTGAAAAATACCAAAATCGCTATAGGTGTGCCTATAATATTTGAGGAGTTCCCTTGATTTCTCCAAGATCCTATCATCAGATCCTGCCTTGTTGACAATGGAACCAACAAGAAAGTATACCCATTCAAACAACGAAAAAATTTTTCAAATCGGTCCAGTGGTCTTCGAGTAATCGTGGAACATACATTAAAAAAAAAACCCCGACGAATTGAGAACCTCCTCCTTTTTTGAAGTCGGTTAAAAATACTTCATGGCTGAGTACCGTGAAATATAAACGAGGACCTATAACAGCAGACGGTGCCGTGTCTTGTATATTTGCTCTTGTATTGTTTCCTTGATGGATAAAAATTTAGAAAAAAATTTTTTTTACTCGAAATCTATATTTAAATAAGTACAGCGTTTAATAGAAATGATTATTATTCTCGTGTTCCTTGTTATAACGGAACCATCAGTGCGAGGGTTCGACTCGCAGAAAAGTTATTTATTCTATAATTTTTTTGGTTCCAGGTTCAGCTAGTCAGTGAGTTTCTGAGCGAGGCTGACATGTATTCGTTCGGGATGGCCCTCAACAGAGTCCCTGTACTTCGCCTATCGTCCCAATCACGTAATTTCAATGTTCTACACTTTATGGCTTAGCAGACTCGAGTTTAAAAAAAAAAAAACTCTGTTAATTTAAACCTTTACCTGTCAGTACTATAGGTAGGTACTTAATAGTACATTGTGCATCAAGGGTAGTATGAAGGGAATTACTAACGAGAGGGTTAGAAGCCCGACGCCGAAGGCGGAGGGCTTTTAATGACTCGAGTTAGTAATCCCCTTACTGCCTGTGTTACACACAATGGTTTTCATCACATTTGCGAGGAAAAAAAACAAAGAGAAAACACTTTAACTCTGCAAAATATAAAGAAATAACTTTTGACAAACGGGAACGTAAATGGAAACGATTATTTTTTTGTGACCTCTACCACAGATAATAACTGCGTTTAGTTTCGACCTGGATTCGAGCCAGATTTAGCCAATTTGATAAAAAAAATTAATTACTAAAATTAATGATAAATGTTGATATAAACTTGAAATAGGTATAAAAATAATGAAGTTTAATGAAGCGTATAGGTTTTGTGTAATGTAAGTTAGTCTATAGCAAATTTTTAAAGATGAAATTAGAAACCGATTTAATTTTTGGCTGAAAATTAAACCTCCTTAGTCAGAAATGATGTACGAAAGAGTTGCAAATTTTAAAAAGAAAGTCATTACTCCCTAGGGATGACAAACTCGCCATAATTCCCGCGGGAACAATTTAGGCCATTGTCCTTCTGTATACAGGCATGGAATAACACCATTTACGAGCAAGTGTGATGAAAATTATTTTTATAAGAAACTATATATGATTACTAGTCAAAACATAAACGCTTAAATGTTGATTTTGGTATGGGTCGCCGTAAACATGAAGAAGCACTATTGGGTTAATTAGAGTTTTGAATGTCTCAGATCTCCACGAGCCTACGGACGAGATCATGACTGTTCTGCACGTGCTGAGGCGAACGGGGTACCTCGCCACCTACGCCATCGGCGAACGTCCCTCCACGCCGAGTGTGGACACTGAGAGCAGCAGCACAACTCCGTGCTCAGAACCAGCGGCTCTGGAACCACCCTCAATTTATTCTGACAGTAAGAGAGGCTTCTAGGTCACATTTGGGCGTTTCTCGATGTACTCGTAAAGATCACACAACAATGGAATAGCTTGCCTCGCCGGCTGTTGGCACTTTCCCCATGTCGAGTCTTGACTCTCAGGAGCGAGACACCTGGGTAGACTAGGTGTGTTAATAAAAGCATTCGTATGTATTAAAGAAGATAGCACAAAACATGTCGTTGACAATGTCGAACTAGAGGACGCCCGCGACTTCGTACGCGTAGAATTAGTTTCCCGCTATTCCCCCTATTTCTTCCCGTTGGGGGTCCATTTTCGGAAAATCCTTTCTTAGTGCTCACTTACATCATGAAAGGAACCCCTGTACCCAATTTCAAGTTACTAGGTACAGTAGTTACGGCTGTGCGTTGATATATAAGTCAGTCAGTCAGGTTTGCCTTTTATATATATAGATGAGATTATTACCCAGTAACAACTTACTTATTAGTGACAACTTGTTACTAAAACTAATAAACTAACTAACTAAACGACGACGCAGTTAGCCCAGTTGGTGACCTTGCAAAGCTAGTAGTCCCGCGTTCAATCCCCGGTGAGGGCACATATTTGTGTGATGAGCGCAAGTATTTGTTTCTGAGTTTTGGGTGTTTGTGTGATGTACAAGCTTTCATCTTATTTTGGGACTAGGTCAATTCGTATGAGATTTTTGCCCGATATTTATTACTTTACTTAATTTAATGTAGTTTCTGAGATACTCTCACTATTGAGACGGTCACCTGGGGCCTCCTCCCCTCAGCCTACTCACTATTGAGTATTGACGTCTAGTTTTTTCCGAAGTATCCCTCTGATCCCTCTCACAAAATGTAAATCGTGTGGAAATATTTTAAGATACTTGATGGAATAAGTCTATCTAGTACCTGGCGCGTGAAAAAAGTAATATGCGACTTCAGCTTAAAAGGCTATCTTAGCTTGATGTCGGGCTCTCCTCGGTGCTTCCGCGCCGGGACCGCTCCGGTGCGTCTGCAGCTCACAATGTGACTTGTTTGGAAGAAGCTGCGGAGTGTGCGGCGCACGAGGGCGGCGCCCGGGCCCGCGCGGCGCGGCGCCTCGACGAGACCGCCCTGGCGCGCCTGAGCCGCCTGACCCACGCGGAGGAGCCGCGGCCCGCGCCCGCCGAAGGTACGCTCTGTTCAGAACGCTAATATACTACCTTGCTGAACGCAGTGCTCTGCGTGAAGTCGTCTAAGTTTAAACGCTGACGATCTCTCCCAGAGCGGTCCCCCGGTGGCGCGCCGGCCTCCTTCTGCGGCCCCTGCGCCGCACTCGTCGGCCCCGCCGAGCGCAAACGCCACGCGCGCTCCCTGCAACATCGCAGCGCGGTGTTCGCCGAGCAAGAGCTCGAGGAGCTGGTGCGGGAGTACGTGGACGAGCAAGACCTGGCGCTCCTGGGGCCGCCCGCCGGCGCCGCGAGCCAGGCCGACGAGTCCCTCGTGGAACTAAGCGACGGTGAGCACCATGTCTTTTGAAACCGGAAATATTTTTTAAAATGTTTTGAGTAGCCCTGGTTGAATAGGGTAGTTAGGTTAGGTTAGGTTTATTGTATAACTTTTCAAAAAAGTCAGAGTAATTAGAATAACAATTACGCGAAATTATACTTTCGGACAGTCGTGTTTATGCGTAAACCAGGGGAACCTACCATTCCCTAGAACCCACGCAGCAATTTCAAGCTCCGGGCACATTTTGCCTTCAACAAAGAGAACATCTTTTAACATTTAATACCTTACAAGGAACGTTCTGTACAACGGTAGTATAATTTGATTTTTTAACCGACTTCAAAAAAGGAAGAGGTTATACTCATACGTTCCACTGTATGATTTTTTTTTTAAATATGTTCACCGATTTCTCCTTCAATTATGGACCGATTTTAAAAATTCTTTTTTTGGTTCGATAGAGTATACTTCCTTGCTTAGAGGTGGTCCCATTGTCACCAAATCTGAATCTGATGAGGGGGAGGAGATCTGTGAGGTATTGAGGGAACTCCTCAAATATTATAGGCATACATAAAGCTATTTCAGTATTGTTAGTAACAAGTTCAGCATTTGCATTAAGAAAGTATCATTTGGTGAAGTGGAACTGATGATGAAGACCTCAGATGGCCATCGGAACTCCTCAACGGTACCTGTTTCAAGGGTGGCGATAAGATAGTTGAGCGACTATAATGAAGAACATTTAATTGTTTTATTATGATTATGATTTTCCCGCGGCGTTGCTTGCGGCGAGCTTGAAATATCTCAAAGTTTCACATCAACTAAAAAGTGGGATTTTCAACCAAAAAAATACTTTTAACCAAAAGCCGACTTCAGTTGGACTGACCTATAGGTACCTACCATTTTTAAGAAGTAAGTTTTTGCGGTTTTGATTGCGGTTTTTTTGTTTTTTTTAAACATTTATTTTATTTTATACTATTTAGTGATCATAATAAGCTGTTATGTAGTCCCACTTCTTAGTTGATACGAAACTTTGAGATATTTCAAGCTCGCCGCAACCAACGCCGCGGCGCGGGAAAGTCATAGTCATATTAAAACAATGACCCGACACACTCACAATATAGTTAAACCAAAAGCCGACATCAGTTGGGACTGACCTACCATTTTAAAAGAAGTTATTTTTTGCGTCTTTGAAGGCGGTATTTTGTTTTTTAAGACATTTATTTTATTAATAAATACTGTCGTTAAAACAATCGTGAGTTGATTTAAGTTTGTTTACGTAACACCTGGCCATAATGTGAGTTTTATCGCACGCTGCGCGCACGGTAAAACTCGCATTGTGGCCAGGTGAAGACGTAAAATTGTGTACTCATCACGGGCAGTAAAAAAGAAAGCCCTCTATCGCATATTTACAACCCTCGCCTACGGCTCGGGTCTCAAATACCTGCGATTTCGGGCTTTCTTTCTTTTACAGCCCTTGTTAAGTAATGTACTATTTCATCACTCTTGCTCGTAAATGGTGTTATTCCATGCCTGTATACAGAAGGACAATGGCCTAAATTGTTCCCGCGGGAATTATGGCGAGTTTGTCATCCCTAGGGAGTAATGACTTTCTTTTTAAAATTTGCAACTCTTTCGTACATCATTTCTGACTAAGGAGGTTTAATTTTCAGCCAAAAATTAAATCGGTTTCTAATTTCATCTTTAAAAATTTGCTATAGACTAACTTACATTACACAAAACCTATACGCTTCATTAAACTTCATTATTTTTATACCTATTTCAAGTTTATATCAACATTTATCATTAATTTTAGTAATTATACATTTTTATCAAATTGGCTAAATCTGGCTCGAATCCAGGTCGACACTAAACGCAGTTATTATCTGTGGTAGAGGTCACAAAAAAAAAATCGTTTCCATTTACGTTCCCGTTCGTCAAAAGTTATTTCTTTATATTTTGCAGAGTTAAAGTGTTTTTAATTTTCTCTTTGTTTTTTTTCCTCGCAAATGTGATGAAAACCATTGTGTGTATCACATGCAGTAAGGGGATTACTAACTCGAGTCATTAAAAGCCCTCCGCCTTCGGCGTCGGGCTTCTAACACTCTCGTTAGTAATTCCCTTCATACTACCCTTGATGCACAATGTACGCGTATGTTTGCGTGAGTTTTAGTCGAGACAACTTGAAAACATTTATAGGTCTTCAATTAAACGAGGAATGATAATAAGCAATATATATATATATATATATATATATGTATGTATAGTCATTATTAAAATATTTTTAGTAATTTTTACAAAAGCAAGATATTTTTATCAATTATTTGTAATTCATTATTATTAACGTACCTGATGCCATCACCATCCATGTTGTTTTATCTCTTTTGGGCCGTTAGAATAAAAGTTATACCTTCACAAGTACTACTTAACATTTTATAATGAACTTTTTCACGCCACTGCTCGGAAATGTGGCGAAAGATGGTCTTTTCTTGGTCCCCAAAACAATCTAGTTATACATTGAATGAGCAGGCCAACTATGAATTTAAACTGACCAAAAATCTTAACATTGTTGGTCTGTTCCATTGAGCAAGTCGACCAATCACATCGGTCCGCTGATCACTGTTCGACCAATCAGAACACGACTTGTGCTGCATATGAAATTAAATTGGCCAATGAAAATTCGTTTTATTTTTTTATAATATTCATCCCTTCACGGATAGGCAAAGGAATCAGATTCCATACAGCCATATATGTCTGTTTTTAATTATCTGAAATATAGTTCTGGCACGGTGAGAGTCGTCAGTTTAAAAAACGCCTTTGAGTTACAGGCCACTAAGAACGGTATCTTTAAAAAAAAAGTAATAATTAGCGGAAGAGCGTAAAATTTTTAGTGTGTTATAAATTTATTAAAATAATTGATCTTTATTTCCTCGCAGTAGTCGTGAAAAGCACTGTGTTAAGCCTCGGCCGAAAGTGCAATAGAACTTACTAACTCGTCCACCTATTGCTTACTTTTTAATCTCTGCAACAATGTACTTTTAAAATCTGTAAAAAACCAGTAGGTAAAAAAAGGAAACTATTTTTATCGACACATTCGTCGCAGCCTCGGGCTGGTACCGGTGCGCGCTGTGCGCGGTGCGCGTGCCGCGCGGGGCCCGCTGCGTGCACGAGCGCGGGCGACGGCACGGCGCGTGCGCGGCGCTCGCACACGCCGCCCTGCGCCGCCCGGGCCCGCTGTGCGGCGCGCGCGTCTCGGACCGCGGGCTCCGCGCGCTGCTGCAGCTGTACTGCGGGGAGCAGGCCCCTGCCCCGGACGCCGAGCCCGGGGAGGCCGAGGGCGCCGACATACACAACGTCGACTGAGTTGCCGCGACGACGCCGTTTTATTTATACCCGCTTGCCCCTAAACAAGGAGGGTAATGTTTTTTGTTGTATGTAACTGATTGAAACTATGTATCCATGATTCTTTGTGAACTGTAGGCTAGACGACTTGAGGGACTTTCAAATAATAATAATAATAATAATTAAAGATACAAAGCACTCCGTGTATTTATAATAGATCCTAATATTTCACCGAGTAGTAACATTTCTTAAGAAGTAAATGAAATGTCTACTTTTGAAAGAATTTAAAATCTTGTCTTTAAATTAATCTGGTAAATGGTTGAAAATCCGAATAGCCATACAGTAAGTTTATTCTGCATTATTTTAGCTTTTGGCAGGGCATTACATATTGCTATATCTTCCTGCTCTAGAAAACACATCACAATTTTTTCTAAACAAGTACATAGGTATGCTTCATTACAAATACACACATCTCAAATATGTAAAGGCTTGGAAGTGATAAAATTTTACAATCTTAAAGAGTGGTTTGCAGCTTTCAAGATATTTAGCTCCTAAAACAGCCCGAATGCATTTTTCTTTTTGAACTCTAAACACCATTCCAGCATCTACCGAGTTGCCCCATAGTATGATGCCGTATCTTAGCACTGACGACACATAACCATTATAAGCTAACGATGCAGTTTGTTTATTTACTACATTTCTCACCCGACTTAGGGCGAAAGAAAATCTATCTAGTTTCAAACATATTTTTTCTACATGAGATTCCATCTGAGACATCCATTGAAATACCCAGGAAAGTTGAAATGTTGAGGCAGTCATCTACTGCCTCAACATTTTCTCCTTTATATTTATCGCCTTTATCATTAAGGTTTATCGGTTTGCTATTATATGTTTGAAACTGTATACATTTAGTTTATTTTGCTCAAGCCATTTACGTAACAACTGACTCAAGACATTTGTTTGCTTGTTATTCCATGTTTGCTTTATCTTTACATTTAATTAATAGGGTGGTGTCATCCGCAAATAAGATATAATCTGTATTTACTGCCTTTGGTAAGTCATTTTTCATTTATGTACAAAAGAAAAAGAAGCCGACCCAAAACGCTGCCTTGTGGCACACCATAATGATTTTTCAAATGACACGATCTGTATGATTCCCTTTAAGTGTCATTAAGTCGACTTATCTCAACACAGTGTTGCCTACCACGAAAGGAACTTTCTATCCATTCTAGAGCTTTACTCCTAATGCCATAGTTGGCAATTTTCCTCACAAACGGTCAAAGGCTTTGCTCATGTGCAGAAAGATTGATAAAATTGGTGTCTTATTGTTAAGGCATTCTGTAATAGTTTTAGTTAACAAAAATAAGCCAAAGCGGTTGAATGTCTCTTTCTAAAGCCAAATTGTTGAGATTCGTCCTGTGCAGGGACCGGGCGAGGGGGCGCTGCGGCGGCGGGGGGGGGGGGGGGTTATGTCACCGTAACTACCTATATTGGGGGTGTTTTACATACATACATAATCTCACGCCTTCGTTCCCAGAGTGGGGTAGGCAGAGCTACAGAATTACAAACATCTCTAAAAACTTGTTGATAATTCTATAACCACAATTTGCACAATTAGGCTAAGATGTTTACCAGCGTATTAGTGACAGGTTGCAAGCCCATCGCCTAACAGTACTACAAGCCTTTATTCCCTTAGTCGTCTCTTACGACATCCACGGGAAGACATGGAGTGGCACTATTCTAACTCGGCAACCACACGAGGAATTGGGGGTGTTTTAATAAACATGATTATTTTATTTTGTATAATATATATACTTTAACTAACTGATGATTACTGATACATTATTAAGTCGATTTATTTAGTGATTTAGAATGTTTTTAATAGTTCATCTCTAAAAATTATTAAAGCATTTTGTACTCAGTCATGGGGGCATAACACGTACAAATTATAATTCGTGCTTATAATTTGTACTAGATGGCACCACCAGTATCATCAGGAATATTATTTTCTTCATTTCCGTTAATCAAGGAAAAGTTAAGCTTTTATTAATCAGATATACCTTAATTTAAATGCAAACATCATTCTTTACATAAATTTAAGGCTTTATTTTAGAAACTAAGAATGGCATTTTTTTGCGGTACACTGAACGGCCATCATTAGCTATTGAACTTGCTACGTGATACTCATTAGATCCGCTAGATGGTGCTTATACGAGGACGTTAGCGCCGACTTGTGTCGTCGCGGTCAATCCCGGTATAGATATTCAATGGAACAACATTTAATTAAAGCTTTTGTTATTTCTTATTCCAAAAATACGAAAGTTTATTTATTTTAACACCACAATAAATAACTTCCCAAGTATTTTTCACTATGCGTTTGACACAAACAAAACTAAAAGTTATCTTTCTTACTCTCGTGTTTTTCGTATCTGTCCATCATTCATTAGTGAAACAAGTGAACATAATTGTAGTTTGTATAGCTATCTATATGCAACTGCGACTATTTTTAACCGACTTCAAAAAAAAGGAGGTTCTCATCTCAATTTGTCCTGTATGTATGTATGTTCGCGATTATCTCGCGTTTGGCTGAACCGATTTTGATGTAGTTTTCATAAAAGTATTTGTTACACTAAGGAGGTTTTAGTTATTTAACCGACTTAAAAAAAAAAGTTTCTCAGTTAGAACTTTTTACAGAGTTACATTTTTTTTTGGTTTGATAGAGTATACTTCCTAGGTAATCCCATTGTCACCAATCATGAGTCTAAATCTGAATCTGATGAGGGGATCCGTGAGGAATTGAGGGAACTTCTCAAATATCATAGGCATAGGTACATACAGCGATTTTAGTATTTTTAGTAACAAGTCCAGCATTTGCATTCAGCAAGTATCATTTGGTGAAGTGGAACTGATGATGAAGACCACAAATGGCCTCCTGAACTCCTCAACGGTAGGTACCTATTTCAAGGGTGGCGATAAGATACCTCGATTAAGATAGTTCAGGTTCAGCAATTGTAACGTGAATGTTTAATTGTTTAAATATTACTATGACTTTCCCGAGGCGTTGCTTGTTTAATTAAAGGTCCAGCCACACCGGATGCGTGCGCGTAGACGTGACGTGCGCTTGCGATTTACACTGCGTTGTATAGTGACATAGGTGGTCACATTTGCCTACAAATACCTACCTATGACTTCGATTTAGACAGTCAAAAGTCCTTAAACATTTTTATTGTTAGTTACCTACATTTATTGTTACCTACCTACTTAAAAGTAAGATATAAATTAAGGACAATTTTATTGACTATTTTAGATGAGTAAAAATAAAATATATTTAGTGCACGGACCTAAAAAAAAGGACGTAACGTTGCCTTAGACAGGAATGAAGCTTGCAAGGTCGGCAATTTCGTTCGTTATAGGTAGGTACTCGAGTTACCGCATGCACACAGATACCTACACTAAAAACGCACGCAGTTTACGTGTATGCCAATTTGCATTCTTGACTCATGATAAGACGAGGAAACACGTCCGTATTTTTTTAGGTACGTACTTTAATAGTGTTCATAAAAGTTGTTGGTACAATGTTGTATGGACGCGTGACGCGTCATCACTTAGGTTCTTTAGCTTTTAAATCCCAATATAAACCTACTAGCTGTCCGCGCCCGGGCCGCCAATACTTAATCGATTACAATTTTTTCACAATCGATTATACATGTGCATCCTATTTTATTAGCATGATGATGATGATGATGAAGATGGTGATTGTGATGGTGATGATGCTGATGGTTATGGTGATGAATTGATGATGATGATGGTGATGACGATGATGATGATGATGGTGATGAATTGATGATGAAGATGATGATGATGATGATGATGATGATGATGATGATGATCAAGATGATGATGATGATGATGACGATGGGAATTGTGATGATGATGATGCTGATGGATATGGTGATGAATTGATGATGATGATGGTGATGCCGATGATGGTGATGATGGTGATGAATTGATGATGATGATGATGATGATGATGCTGATGGATATGGTGATGAATTGATGATGATGATGGTGATGACGATGATGGTGATGATGGTGATGAATTGATGATGATGATGCCGATGATGGTGATGATGGTGATGATGATGATGATGATGATGATGATGATGATGATGATGATGATGATGATGATGATGATGATGATGATGATGATGATGATGATGATGATGATGATGATGATGATGATGATGATGATGATGATGATGATGATGATGATGATGATGATGATGATGATGATGATGATGATGATGATGATGATGATGATGATGATGATGATGATGATGATGATGATGATGATGATGATGATGATGATGATGATGATGATGATGATGATGATGATGATGATGATGATGATGATGATGATGATGATGATGATGATGATGATGATGATGATGATGATGATGATGATGATGATGATGATGATGATGATGATGATGATGATGATGATGATGATGATGATGATGATGATGATGATGATGATGATGATGATGATGATGATGATGATGATGATGATGATGATGATGATGATGATGATGATGATGATGATGATGATGATGATGATGATGATGATGATGATGATGATGATGATGATGATGATGATGATGATGATGATGATGATGATGATGATGATGATGATGATGATGATGATGATGATGATGATGATGATGATGATGATGATGATGATGATGATGATGATGATGATGATGATGATGATGATGATGATGATGATGATGATGATGATGATGATGATGATGATGATGATGATGATCTTTTATTTTCCTTATAGGTGATGTGAAAAGCAGTATGTGTCACACAGTAGCAAAATTATTTCCACCTTGGGCGTTAACACTTGAATCCCTCACTACGCTCAGGATTCTATTTTAGAATCCCTCGCTACGCTCGGGATTCATTTATAGAATCCTTCGCTTCGTCACGCTTCGTTCAGGATTCAATGTACGCCCTCGCCATAAATATGTCATTTTGCTTCCTTGATACACAAATAACTAATACGACCTACCAAATTCCTATAAGTACCTATCTATCTATATAAATAAAAATAAAAAATTATAAAAATCGGTCGAGCCGTTTCGGAGGAGTTCAACCACAAACACCGTGACACGAGATTTTTATATAAGTAAATAGATCAGTTCGTTTTTAACGGAGGTTCAAACCGCATCAGTTTAGAGCTAAAGTACTTACGTAAATTATATATGTACATATATGTAATTATATATATATATAATTACATATATATATAATTACATATATGTACAATAAATATATAATAAATATATAATAATAAATATATAAATATATAAGTATAATAAATAATTATTCTGTTCTTTCACTTACTAGTCTAACTACGGCGATGCGCATCGTTTGCAAATCACTAAGAAAGTGAATAAATAGATAGGCAAACAAAAGGTAGTTCACGCCAAAACTTGATCACAAGGACCCAATATTTTTGCAAAGATATGCTTAAAGAATGTAGAATCAACGTTTAGTTTTATATGACGGCGCGCTGCGGTGGCGGCAATTCATAAAGCTTTGACAAAACTGCCATCTGTCGAACTGATTGCGAGGTTACGTGCCGTTCATAGCTTAGCAGACATGTCGATTGTGCTGCCACTGCGGGCGAAACCACAGAAACTTATAGTGGCGGCGGCTATCGACTTTAGGACGGCAACCATTTTCGATTCGCGACTGAGTATCTGTAGAGTATAGTAATCTGTGACTCAGTTGACATGTGGGCAGTTGATTATTAAGATAATTAATTATACGTTTGCCAGAATTTCTATTTTTACTTTTATTTTACACTGGGTAAAGTTTTAGCCTATTAATACCTACAGGAAACTCGATAATATCTTGGACTTTCTTGTGCCTCCAGTAATAGAGATGTGTTAAATGTTTTTGAGCACAATGTTGGATAATAAATAGCATTAAGTATGGTATGGCTAATTAACTCGGTCAGGCCTATCGGCGCTTCATTCAGCCGTGATCGCTGCCAGCGCAATAAACTATTCTCCACCAATATATCTTTAATTACCTATTAAGTTAATTTTATATATTTGACGAAGGGTCGTCGGGAAACTCGTCAGGATCTTCCATAATATCACTTTCAAAATAAGACGTCGAATGTAAACTTGTAGTTTCATCAAATTGGTTACAGATTTAAATGAATAGAAACCGTTTAATACTGAGCGATACGATCAACTAATTTCATAAGCTTTCAGGAATAAGCCTTCAGGAAACGTGGCATTTTCAGCACGAGGTTGGCACGTCCGTTCTCGGTTTAAGCCAATTTCAGAATCCTTTGGCGGGCGAGTATTCCCTCGCGCCAAATCGATTACGGTTGGCTAACCTGTTAGCCAAGTCTACCAACATAACAACAAAGTTGCCAGCCTCGTGCCGCCTACACCCAAGTTAACCAATTGACGTTTCCCAGCCTAGTTTAGTTCTTTGCCGCGTGGCGGCGCTAGTGTTGCAACGACAATTAATTTCCTAGTCTTTATCCGGCGGCGGCGCTAGTAGCGCGACGCGACGACACGGCCATCATTACCATTCACACGTCCTCGTGTGTGCCAACTGGAAAAAAAAGAATACACACAACACAGTCTTTAGCTCGGCCAACCTGAACCAACAAGTTATCTAGTGAAAAGAGGTTTCAGTAATGTAATTTATTTTAGTCAGTTATTCACATGATTACGTCAGCGTAAAATAAATTGAAATTATTTCATAAAGCTCAGTATACTGACTGCAATGACTTCCATCCAGTCATAACATAATTAAAAACATGTGCTAGTGATGCTACACATAGTAAACCCAATTTACACTGGATCACCTCCATCCGGTGTCCGTACATATCGCAACCTCTATCCGGTCACGGCCAACAACATCTCTATCCGATGTTAATGCAAAGCAAGCCAAACGCGCGCCACACAAGTGTGGCCGCACAGCAACCGGGCAATAAAAAAAAACAACACCCGGTATTTTACGCCTACATCTACGAATGGCTTGTGCATAATGACAATCAAATATTAACTGAGTATTTTGAATCAACAAGCTTAACCATTAATGCTAGAACAGGGATCGTTCACATCAGTTATGTCACCGTCAACTTCAATTATATCAAATTCAGTATTGTCAGGCATTTTTGTTTAATCGATGAGCGTATTTGTGGGCTTTTTTTCGAGGTCAGAGACTTTAAAATGTACATGTCACCTTTTAACACTTCTGGCAAATGAAATAAATCATCAACTGTCAAACAAAACTCAACATCCACGTCAACCACAACTTTGGCTAACACGAACATCACGCAGGTGTGCGATGCTCTAATCATCTATCAGTTGCCTCCATCCAGCAATTATCTGACATCAATGCTTAACACTTATGGACTACCTCCATCCGGTATCCATGTCGCACAGAATCATCGCCTCCATCCAGCGACGTCAACGGCCGCATACACCCCCTGACCAAACGCACGCCGCTCACCACCGTGGCCGCACAGCTACGCGGAAATCAGGCCCGAATTTACACCTACGACTACGAATGATTGAAGGTGTATGCAGTCTGAGCCAAGGACACCCACACAAATGAGTTTTTTTGCTAATTCTAACCAGAACTAGTAAAAGTTAGTACTTCAATATCGCCTAAATTACTTCGGTTGTGAAGTATTAATGAAAAGATTTTAAAATTTCCATCAAATGGGGTCTCGTGTCGAGGGGGCAGTCAGTGTCAAACAGGTCAAAATTAATTTTAGTGTCTGGGCTAACGTCACAAGATTCGGTTTTTAAATTTAAATTTATCCGCTAAAATGTGTAGCAAAACCAATTGCTAAAATTTCGCGTCCAATTATAATTTCGTGTCGCAAACATAGTCAGGTAACGTGTAAAAGATTTTCACGGTTAATAGCGTCAATTTCTACAGTGGTCAAAATTTGCGTAGTCGAAGTAACAGTGGTCTGCCCTAAGCTTGTCATAGACACATTGTCATAAAATCGATTGCCACTAAATTTACTGGCGACAGATTCTTTGAAAAGTGAACATTCTGCACCAGAGTCGCAACAAAACGAAAACCGCTCACCGGAGTGACGTAGGATCTCGAAGGAGCGCTCACAATACACACGTCGACTCGCTTTTCCTTAAATAGAATAGAACTCGCTCCTTATACAGGGTGTCCCAGGAAGTAGTGTCAAGCGGAAGTCCAGAGGTAGTGCACCTCAAGGGGCATCTGAATCACCCCCATGTATGTTCTGCGATTTTTAGTATTTTCAGAGATATCGATCATTTTAATCAGAATTTTTGTAATTTTTCCTTATGTCCATGTTATGAAAAACCCTTGAGTTCATGTATTATTTTAATAGTTTTTCATTGGTTTCTTACATTGATAGAATAATTATGAACTTAGGATGTTTTTAAAACTACATGCCAGCTTTTTTTTCATGATGACTTTTTGTGTTATCACACATAGTTACTTTCTCCATACTAATTGTACCCCATGTTTGTTTTTCAGCTAGTATGGACAAACAAACTTTGTGTGATTACACAAAAAGTCATCATGAAAAAAAAGCTGGCATGTAGTTTTAAAAACATCCTAAGTTCATAATTATTCTATCAATGTAAGAAACCACTGAAAAAATATTATAATAATACATGAACTTAAGGGTTTTTCATAACATGGACACAAGGAAAACTTACCAAAATTCTGATTTAAATGATCCATATCTCCGAAAATACTAAAAATCGCGGAACATACATGGGGGTGATTCAGGTGCACTACCTCTGGACTTCCGCTTGACACTACTTCCTGGGACACCCTGTATATGCACGGGCATAAGAATAAACAATAACTACACGTAGAAGCGAAACTCCCGGCTCCGGATGCGCGCTCGGCGCGTTAAAAACCTACCGCCTGGCGACACCTGAGGTGTCTAGTCAGTCAGGGGCGTCACAGACGGAATATATATGTATTAACCAAGATATTGTTATTGTGTCTTGAATTGGTTTTCGTATTTGTGTTGATACAAACAACACAAATACGAAAACCAGTAGTCAGTAGTGTTAGTAGTGTTTATGGTTGAACTAAGATAGTGTTTTAAAAGTGAACGACTAGGTATTTACGGCAAAATAATTAGAAATAGGTAATTGATTGAATGATGGAGTTTTATTTGTTAAATAGTAGGTACATCCCCTAGATGCTGAAGATAAAAAAACGGAAACATTAAAAACGAATTAATAGATAAGAATAGTATTTTGTAATAAAGCTTTTTCGACTTAATAAAAATAAAAATTAATGGTCCGTAAAGGAACGTAAAAAGTAACTCCGGATCCCAGACTATCCTTAAAACTTATTGAGCTTAAAAGGTTGTTTATTTATAGACTCGTTTCTGTGTTTTATAGATGATTAACAGCCGTATAAGCCAGAACATTTTCTGGAGATAATCTTAAAATCATCTAAAATATTATTACCTAATTTAACGTAAATGTAAAGAACTCATTTTGCAACAATGTTTCCACCTTGAAGGAAAACATAAATAACATTTCGTGACTAATCTTGTATGACACATCCATAAACCGATTGAAATATTTCACAAGTGACAGCCCTGTCTTTGGGCGCGGAAGACATAGGGGCGTAGCGGGGTGAAGGGGGAAGTAGGTATTAAAAGCGCGGCATTTGGGGCCTGGGTAAAAGAGATTCGCTTCTACGTGTAGATATTGTTTATTCTTATGGCACGGGCGTCGATGTCGCTTTTGTTCGGGTCGAAATCAGGAAAATGAACACTCGAAACCATTTATCATCATTCCAGCACTTTCCGAGGCACGTGCGCCGTAGTCACGGTTTTTCTCGCCTGCGTCAGTATTTGCTCCATGTTGGACGTTGATTCCCATCGCACTTCTGTTGACGAAGGGTCGTCGGGTCGGGAAACTCGTCAGGATCTTCCATATCACTTTCAAAATAAGACGTCGAATGTAAACTTGTAGTTTAATCGAATTGGTTACAGATTTAAATGAATAGAAACCGTTTAATACTGAGCGATACGAATCAACTAATTTCATAAGCTTTCAGGCATAAGCCTTCAGGAAATGTGGTGTTTTCAGCACGAGGTTGGCACGTCCGTTTTCGGTTTAAGCCAATTTCAGAATCCCTTGGCGGGCGAGTATTCCCTCGCGCCAAATCGATTACGGTTGGCTAACCTGTTAGCCAAGTCTACCAACATAAAAAAAAAGTTGCCAGCCTCGTGCCGACTACACCCAAGTTAACCACTTGACTTTTCCTAGCCTAGTTTAGTTGTTTGCCGCGTGGCGGCGCTAGTGTTGCAACGACAATTAATTTCCTAGTCTTTCTCCGGCGGCGGCGCTAGTAGCGGGACGCGACGACATATTAGAGTCTGGCCATCGAAACATTCGAAACGTGATACTGAAAATTACCGCGAAATTTAAAAATGTAGCTATAGTAATCAATTGTACAAATAAACAATTGTAATGCTTTTGATATTAAATTTTACCTTAATACTTAATGACAAAAGCATCAACATTGTTTAACTCTAGCCCATACAGGCATACTATAGGTACAATTTTAAATTTCGCGGTCATTTTCAGTGTCACGTTTCGATGGCCAGACTTTAATAAATAAATCTCAATCAAATAATGTCACATAAATTTAAGCTCTAGGCTTGTAGAGTCAAGTGTAATAATAAGGGAGAACGCATACATGTCAAAATATGTCCCAATTTGTTTCAGTGTAATAAGAACTTTGTAATACATTTATGAGAGGATTATTTCAAACATTTTTTGCACTTGGCTGTACTATGTTTAAATACCAAGACCCAGGAACAAAAACTCGCGCTCATTACAAAAATATTCGTTGTTATAGCGGTGGTAGAAATACACATGAAAATTTCGTTCGTTTAAATAGTTTGCATGCTTTGATGTGCCGTCACAATAGCGGCCTTTACACAGCACAGTTGGGACCGCGGGAAACGCCTTGCGCCATTCCACGCGCCAGTCCGAACCGTAGGTTTTTTACTATTTTACTATTACAGTTGCATTTACGCGTCTTAAAGCGAATGACGGGAGCATGCACTCAATTGGGACGAATGGCGGAAAAGAGGGGAGGGCTTTGCCCAGCGGTGGGACACCCAAATAGGCTAAAAAAAAAAGTTGCATTTACACGTACGGTTCGGAGCGAAGATTGGAATGGCGCGTGACGTTTCCCGCAGTCCGAACTTTACGTGTGCAGGCCGCTAATGGGTACAAAGAAGACAAAGCGGTGTCGGCGATGTAGGAAACGTCCAAGACTCAGGAACGGGTGTGTATCGTTTTGTATAAAAACAAATGTATTAATTTTCATTTTGCATAACACAAATGACATCATTCTGCTTTGTATAATGATCAAAGTGTATAAATATAAAATGCATAAATACGAAATGAACAATGCCTTGAATTATAATTATGAGTGTGCATAACAACTAGTTGTATAACGCACTAATAATAATATAATAAAAGTCATTTTGTATAATATTTAAATACATAACGTATGTTTAATATCCCATCAAAAACATAAATGTGAAAAATGGGAGCCAAGTTCAATATTTTAAGAATATGCGATGCATGGTTATCATCTTCGCCGACAAAAGAATTGAGAGCTAAATGGGTGCAAGTTCCGTAGATAATCCTGATACTTATTTATTAAGAACATACGACATTCTAAAATAAATTAAAAACACAATTTCTTATTTTTTCTGCTACAACAATGTTTGATATTTAAAAGTATAACTTCTTAAATTTGCACACTCGAATTATTTACACAAAGCAGATAACTTAGGATAAACAGAATCTCAAAATTTGACTCCGCTAGTTTTTACCAGCAAGACAATTGTTTGGAAGAGTAAGATATGACCACACAATATAAATACAGTAACTTGCGTAAAACATAAAGTAGATAATTTGATTAGCCGAATGTAACATAACTTGTATGTGAAAACTAGCCAAACATTGTTGTAGCAGAAAAATAAAAAAATGTGTTTTTAATTTATTTTAGAATGTCGTATGTTCTTAATAAATAAGTATCAGGATTATCTACTGAACTTGGCACCCATTTAGATCTCAATTCTTTTGTCGGCGAAGTTGATAACCATGCATCGCATATTCTTAAAATATTGAACTTGATTCCTATTTTCACATTTATGTTTTTGATGGGATAATAATATTTTTTCAAATAAGTAGTTAGGTATGCGTTTCCTTAAATAAATAAAATAGGATTTACATTAAATAAATTAGCATTAAATAATATTTATTAAATCGCAACCATGTAATACTAATAATTATTGAGTAAGTTCCGGCGAATCTGTGATCTTCATCCATCATCATCAGTTCTTGTTCACCAAATGGTGCTTTTCAAGAGCTCTTGCATTTGAGTTACTATATGCTATACAAAATACCCAAATCACTATAGGTGTACCTAAAATATTTGAACATTTCCTTCAATTTCTCCAGGACCCCATTATTAGATTCTGATATGATGACAGTGGTACCACTATGGAAGTATGCCCTACCAAACCAAAACAAGAATTTTCCAAATCGGTTAATAAATGACGGAGTTCTGAGGTAACTAGCCTAAATAATAATAAGAATAAAAAAACACTGTTTTCTGATTTTTTTATTTGTATACACACAATTATCCATCTTGATGCTAAATTTCACCTTTCTAGGTCACCTGGAAGTGGGTTATGTTTTTGATGATTAATCAGTCAGTCAGTTAGTCAGTCAGTGGTAAAAATGCCTATTTTTAGACGTTAATATCACAATAACCATTTCACCGTTTTTTTATGAAATTTAGGGTTCTAGTTGATCTAAAGGGTTTTTAATACATAAACCAAATTTCATGTATTTATGATAAATATATTTGGAGTTATTGAGGCGTCGAAAGTGGCTCCAAACGGTTCGTGTAAATAACACGGCTGCGCTCTCCAGTTCGCCAGTGAACTTGTCTGGACACGCTGCCGCGTGTAGAACATGAAATTAATGATTTTTCGTGACATGGACATAAGAGAAAATTAAAAAATAATATATATAGGGGTTAAATCGATACATTTTTAGCTGCTTTATCAGCCCTAGGCGGGTTGACGGCGGTTTCTGGGACGCACTGTGTATACAGTCAGACAAAAGGTTTTAAAAATAAGTAGGTAGGTACCGTGAAATATAATAAACGAGTAGTTACCTATAACAGCTGACAGTGCTGTGTGTTATGTAATATTGCTCTTGTATTGTTTCCTTACATACATACATACATTAAATCACGCCTGTTTCCCAGAGGGGTAGGCAGAGACCACCCCAAATTATTGTTTCCTTGGTGCATCAAAATTCATAATAGTTATTTATGTAGCTGGTACATAATGAAGCTTCATAAGATACGAGAGCTGAGGTTAGAGCACGAGCTTGCGAGCGCTCTAATTACAGGCACGAGTAGGTGAGAGAGCTAATTATGTTATGAACCGTTGCATACATAACTTTTTCTACAAGCTTAAAATGATAATTTTCACAACACTGGTCGGAAACATGGCCATAGATCGTCTTGTTCGGGGTCACAAAACGTCACTTATAAGGACAGACCAAGAATGTTTTTGTCGGCGTGTTTGCTGATTGGTCGAGAACATTGTTGTCCAACTTTAAGAACCAATGAAAATCATTCAATCAATTTTTGTGTCATAGCTCCTTAAAATGAAAAATTGAAATCGACCAATCAGAACACACCATTCTGTGTCGTAAAATATTAGGTGTATTTTTGCTAAAAGATACACAGACTAAAAACTATGTCACTGCTTTTTTTTTAAATGTAATTCAAACTTACTAACTTGGCCCCTAATCTCGAACCACTAGAGATGAAATTACATAGGAGATATGACGAAACAAATACAATTTTATATGGAGTTGACATCTTCATCTCGCATATTAGTTTTGTGGCGACCTAGCGACATCTAACGGCAACTTGTATCAACCAACTCGCTACCTCGCTAGCGCCACCAGCGTCAGACAGCGCAACTTAAGTGTTCTACAACGCGCTAACGAAGTTTCTCCAGTCAGATGACATATATACAACTTCCAACTTCATTCCAATGGACTTCGGTCCCCAGGCATAACACCCGCCTGGAGAGAGAGCTCTCTATTAACATCTCTTAAGTAAATAGTACATTATTGCCTAGGCATGGAAGTAGGCAATTGCGGGCCGAGTATTGTTTTAAACGGACGAGCTTGCGAGTCCGTTTAAAAATACGAAGCCCGCAATTGCTGTTCCTGCCGAGGCAAATATAGTGCTTTTCTCAAAAATCGCAAGAAATTTTTTGTGTTGGAGTAAAATCTTCATCGCTTGAACTCATTTTTTTAATTGTATACAAACAAACTTCATGTGAGAAAACTATCACTCTTTACCGACTTTTTGTGTATGACAAGGAGAATCGCAAGCTTTGTTTTTAAAAAAAACATAAGCTATTCCAGACACAGATAAAAAAGTTATGATTCGAATAAAATTTGGATGTATAAGACTTGTGCCCTCATTTTATTATGGGCTTTTTCACTTTTTAAAAAGTTACAAGCTAGATAGTAATGGAATTTGTATGCAACATTGCGGGCTTGTGTAGCGAGCACGCAATGTTTTTTTTTTAATTTGGGATCTGTCAGTAAACTATGTCCTTCGCGTCTCAATATGTAGATAGTAATGTCAACATTTCCAGATATTTTTGAGAAAAATATCTACCTATACACTACACAGTCATGATCTTATTGATCGATACCTATTCAATTACTTTTCTTCTCAATGACCCATAGGTTAACTGCAAGAGATCCCTTAGGAAAAGTTCGCCTCTGTTATCTTTGTATTTTATTACGTTTTGTACAATTAAGTACTTACGTAGGTACATACACAAGTGTGAGGTGTGTACAGATATTCAGTTTGACCACACAGACGACAAGACTTCCTAACCTTTAAGACAAGGACAAGAAGAAGAAAAATCTAAGATATCTATTTTAAACTTCTCTTTATAAAAACTAATTTGCTACTTTTGAGGGATGCAAATTGTCGAAGAACAACTACATTATACTTACTTAAGTTTCCGTAGAACATCAGATTCTATGTATAAACACTATAAACGTAAGTATATGCATCGAGCTATTCTTGCCTCATTGTAGAACTCCTTTAATTTTTCAGTATTTTTAACCGACTTCAAAATAGGAGGAGGTTCTATGTTCCAGTGTATTTTTTTATGCAGGTCTATTCACCGATTTTTTTCACAATTTTGGACCGAATATGAAAAATCTTTTTTGGTTTGATAGGGCATACCTACTTCCGGGGTGGTCCCACTGTCACCAAATCTGAATCTGATGAGGGGATCCATGGAGAATTGAGGGAATTTCTCAAAATATTAAAGGCATACATATAGAGATTTTGGTATTTTCAGTAACAAGTCCAGCATTTGCATTCAGTGCAGTTAAGCGACTATGACGACAACTATCTTAATCGAGATATCTTATCGCCACCCTTGAAATAGGTACCGTTGAGGAGTTCCGGTGGCCATCTGTGGTTTTCATCATCAGTTCCAATTCATCAAATGATACTTTCTGAATGCAAATGCTGTACTTGTTACTAAAAATACTTAAATCGCTATATGTATGCCTATAATATTTTAGTTCCCTCAATTCCTCACGGATCTAGAGTTAGTGACAATGGGATCAGATCGAAAGAATACTCTATCAAACCAAAAAAATATTTATAAAATCCGTCTACAATTGACAGAGAAATCGGTCAACATACATAAAAAAATGCATACCGTGGAACATAGAACCTCCACATTTTTTGAAGTAGGTTAAAAACAAAAAACTGTGAGTTTGTTTTTAAAACGGTTATTTTCATGTTTCAAAAGATCTCTCTGCTGAATGGTCATCATTAAACTTGGAAATATCCGTAACACTGTGTCCACATTATTGAACGTAGAAGTAAGGGGTCGTCGTGAATGATTTGATAAAGTTGTGCGTGCGCAGCGGGTGTCAAAAATTTAGCAGACATATCGTTGGAATTACTTTTTGGGCACTTAAATAAGCGAAACTGTTGAATTTTCGTGGGTTATTCAGTGTTGAGGTCCTGTGGATATAAGTTTACTAATTTTGTACCTGCTATGTGTTTTGGTATTCTATGGTTTGACCGGGACACATAATTTATCCAGGATCAGAGGGCAAAGACAAGATGCACTACGCTAACCAACGTTTCTATTCGATTCGTTTTTAAACCAATCGCGTCGCTGGAAGATGACGTGATACGAAAAGTCACGTGGTCTACCAGTGACGCGATTGGTTTAAAAACGAATCGAATAGAAACGCTATTTAGCGCAATGAATCTTGGCAGGGCCCTCTGGGATTAAATTTAAAGATGAAAACCTGCTTGCTATTTGTTGATAATTTTCTCCTCTTTTAAGAATTTCTGTGTAAAATCAGGTATATAATCTATAATAGGTAGGTAATTCACAGAAATTGGTAACTTTAAATTGGTCTCTAAGGGCCCGTTGTGTGATCAGTAGTTAACTCAACTAATTGTTAAAATTCAAAAAAGGAATCGAAAATTTGACACATATCCTCGAGATTTAACCATGTCACGTTTGTTAACAATTAGTTAGTTTAACTAAAATTGCATGTCTCGTTCTGAAACCGAAAGCGTTTCGTTTAGAAGTCCATAAAGCGATTGCAATTTTATGAAGCTTGCCACACACTGTAATTTTTCTTATTCAAGCAAAAACATTTCATTTTCTGATTTTTGATCTGAGATTTTGGTGCCCCCTGACTTGTGATGCCCTAAGCAGCTGCTTACTTTGCTTAATGGCTAATCCGGCACTGCCCTTAATACACTATGTACATTTAAAAGCCTTTGACATATCCGGAGAGAATGTTTGTTTGCGTCATACGAGTATTAGTTAAGATAGTTTGACGCACAACGAGCCGCCGCCCGCCGCCGCCGCTCCGCAGAGCCCCGCCGCGCCGCCGCCCCTCACTGCGCCCCCACAAGTTGGGTGTACGGGATTTTTGTCATGGTCCTTTCGATTTTATACGCAATAGAGAGCACTTTTAAAAAACAATATGGACAATATGGACATGGACGGAAAGTGTTTTCATATGGCTTTTTACTCCTAGGAGTAAAAAGAGGCATTTTCTGTCCTTGTGTTTCAATCGGAAAACCGTTCTTTCCGAGCATATTTGAGAAAAGAAATTGACATTTAGTTACTATAGATAGACCGCTTAGCCTTCTCGCCGCCATTGTTTTTTTAACAGTATAGGGTAAGTCGGTCATTCTCCAGAATTGTGTTCTCAGTCTAATTAACACCGCCCTTTTTTTCCACTTGGTTTTTGATAAAATTTATGCAAAATGTAGTAACATATCGACCATTCAAACTTTAATATTTATTGGGCACTTAATTATTATTAGCGGTTAATTAACTAGAAGGGTTTTAATATTTGCGTGACGCGCGAATTAGAAAAGCGATGCGTTAATTAGGTTTACTTGCTTGCGAATTAAAAAAACTACGCGTTTATTAGATAAATGTTCATGCCAATTATATATTTTTTAGGAAATAAGACAAAAACTGTCAGACTGTCTATTAATTTTATCATATTTATTATATTGCAACGTTGAAACTATTAGGAACATAAAATATCCATCACGATATACATACATAATAAGCTAACTAATATTTCACTGAAATAATCGTTCTATAATCAACAATGAAAACGATAAAAAAAATCAGAATTAATAACTTTATATTATACCTTAGGTATTATGAACAAACGATAACAAATAAATTGCCGTATCTGCTAAAGAAAAAATAATACTTCTTCCTCCTACTTTTTACATTCCCTATCTATCTTTAAAAAAAGTAATTTAAAATTTAAAAACCCGATGAACTAAAAGGATATAAATAAACTAGTTAATTTTATTGAATCTAAGGACACCTCATAATTCATAATGCTAAAATCCGTCGAGCCGTTTAAGCTTTACATACATAAGTTATGTAACATAACATACAGACATTCAATTTTAAGTATGTAGTTTAATTATTGCGGGTGGTTTTAATACATAATTTATACAAATATGAAGAATGATGCCGGGTCCCTAGGATTTTCCTTACATGATTAGAATTACAGTTGTCACTTAATCCGGGAATTACATTTTTGTAAAAAAAAATATTCCTGTAAATTAATTTAAACTGGTTTAGCTTAAGCGAGCAATTAGAAAAGAAATACTTTTATGTACCAAAAACCTTTTTTACTACTCTTAAACTAATTAACGCGTTCATTTTTGGCCCGTGAATTAGACGTGTGTATTAGGGATTCTTGATAAAAAAAATATAACTTCTTTTAGGTACATGTGATAAACTACATAATCCAGTAACTGTTAAATACTAAGGTTCTTAATGTATACAGTAATTTACAGAGCTATAGAGTTATTGGCTGATTTTAAAAACGTGAACGTGTTAATTAGAATTTACGAGAACCAAAACATGCGAATTAGATACTTACATTTGTAATGTGCGATCCACACAACATTAACACGTCTTTCTCTCAAGAGGGTCTTGACATGAGTGTCTGCTCACGCAAAATGCATTACAGACGTCTGTCTATTTCTTCAATGGCCTTGCACGGACAAGAATGAAAGCGGCGCGTGAATTAGTACACGTATCGGGACAAAGTTTCTTTATTTTATATCTTAGTGATATATTACTAAATAAATTTGGTATTTTTTTTGTAATTTGGATATCTTATCTTTCATAAAATAAAAATACTTTCATTCATCTTTCCTCTTGTATATGATCGGGGAAAATAGTTATATTAGTGATTTCGGAAGTGGGACGCGCGGTGTTAATTAGGAGAATGGAGTATTGATTTTTTTTTTTCTCCTAGAAAGGTATTGAATATTTACTTGAAAATTCATGTACACCTCAATACGAGTACCTTCTAGGAACAAAAAATATAAATTATACCAAATTCAATCGTTTTATATTTTTTAAGCCCGAGGACATACAGAAATGGCTGTCTGGAGAATGACCGTTGTATCTCGGAGACCACAGAGTACTTTATCGGAGACCCACCACCGCGACGACGGCGATGGTGATGTTGGGACGGGTTGTTGTGTAGATGTGAATAAATAAATCTCTTATTCAATTTTATTGCATTTTTAATTATTTATACATATAACAGTAGGTTAACACACTAATTAACACTAGGTTGTCAACATGAAACCCGAAATCCCTGTGTGTTTTTTGTGGTTGATTGCTGGTTGGCTGATGGGTATCTTTGCGGTATCTTTGCGCTTGCATAGGCTGTCTAATGTCGCTGGTTTCCGAGTTATTTAACTTTTAAGATATTTCTATTTTTTTCCGTCTTTTGATCTAAAACTGGCGATTGTGAAAAAAATACTTTACTCTGGGAACTAAAACTGCATTGTTCTAAAAGCTGCTGAATAAGCAAATGCTTCAAATAAAAACACTTGGCAAAAAATCCAAAAACCTTAGAAATAAAAGGTTCTTAAATCACTAATCACTAATATTGTTGAACCTTTTTGGTTCTGTCGAGGGGGATTACTCCAAAAAAAATGTATTGACGTACAATTCACGGAAAAAACTTCCTCAATTCATAAGCTTTCCAAAAAGGTGCAAGTGTTGTCCACTTTTGTACAGGTTTTAAAAATTAGGCTGATTAAACGAGCAGAAGGCGCGATGTGAATTTAATTGGGATAGACCAAAAAAATATCTCACGGTTTTACATTCTAATTCGAAAGAATAGGTAATTATAAGAGACCCCTTTCATTAATTTTGTATTGACCCAATAGTTTTGTTTTAATATACTTATTTATTTAGCAGACATTTCATGGCTGACATGATTATTTGAAATTTGGTTAGGCATTTTGTAATAAATTACAACAATAAAATGATAATGTACAACAAGTGCCGCTGCTGATGGTGCTGCAAGGCTCAAGCACTCCGAATAGTCAGAGCTCAAGGGTGTAGGAGTTGGTTCTGGTAGCGGTAGAGATTAGTGTTCCTTGGTGCGTAGGGGCAAAGACTTGGGACAGCGATTGAGGGATAGGGGCTGTGATGCCCGGTCCGGTTCGCATCTCAATTTTTGTTGGAAATAGCGTGACAATGCCGCCAGTACCTTTGAGCCAAGTGCGACCCGAGCCGGGGAATAAATTTCTATGAATATTGCCGTAGCATGTTGCTGATTTGTACACTGTTGACGAAGTCGAGGTGGCCCGTTCCTTTGCTCCTACGCACACTAATCTCTACCGCTACCAGAACAAACTCATAAACACTTGAGCTCTGACTATTCGGAGTGCTTGAGCCTTGCAGCACCTTCAGCAGCGGCACTTGTTGTACACTATCATTTAATTGTTGTAATTTATTAGAAAACGCCAACCCCAAATTTAAAATAATCATGTCATCCATAAAATGTCGGCTAAATAAATAAGTATATTAAAACAAAACTATTGGGTCAAATACAAAATTAATGAAATGGGTCTCTTATAAATCACCTATTCTTTCGAATTAGAATGTAAAAACCGTGAGATAACTTTTTTGGTATATCCCAATTAAATTCACATCGCGCCTTCTGCTCGTTTAATCAGCCTAATTTTTAAAACCTGTACAATAGTGGACAACAATTACACCTTTTTGGAAAGCTTATGAATTGAGGAAGTTATTTCCGTGATTTGTACGCCAAGTATCATACATTTTTTTGGAGTCATACTCTTCGACAGTAACGAAAAGGTTCAAAAAAATTACTGTCTTGTGATTTAAGAACCTTTTATTTCTGAGGTTTTTGGCGTTTACGCGAAGTGTTTTTAGTTTAAGCATTTGCTTCATCAGCTTTTAGAAAAATGCAGTTTTAGTTCCCAGAGTGACGTATTTTTTCACAATCGACAGTTTTAGATCAAAAGACGGAAAAAATTAGAAATATCTAAAAAGTTGAATACTTAACTCGGAAACCAGCGAGACCCCCAGTCAACGGGGACAAAATTATTGCAAATTAGCTCTAGTATAACCCCTTTCAAGGAATAGGGCGAGTTACCAGTCACCCAGTAGAAAGTGATTTTTAAACACGACTAGAGATGAACGGAGTTGGCTAGTAAGTGACTGAGTGCGTCTCACTTCGCCGGCTCCGGGCAGTATAATCAGAGCTGCCGCAGCAATGCGCGCAGCACATGCTGAGTCGGCGCCCTTTCATTACTATGCCGTGACATCTGAATCAAGCGTCTCAATTTTAGTCGTACCGTGAAATACGCAAACATTGCCACCTAGGGTGTCATTGCCCAAAATGCCATTTACAAACATATTCGTTAATGTGGAAAAAATCTTCTTTATGCCAACATTATTGACTATGGTAGAAAATAAACTATATTTATGACAACACTACGGTTGGCATTTGTTTCTAAGTTCACTCAGCAGCTTGTTGCGACTCGTTGAAGGCGATGTGTGTTTTTGCGGGCAAAAATTTGGTCAGAAGTGCATGTCCACTATTCATCATAGCGAAGACGCAGGTGAGTGTATCCGATTATACTCTTATTTAATAAAATACACCTTGCGGAGTATTTTAGCTTAGGATTTAACATTCCAAGTTTTATATAACTAAATGTATGATCATGGGTAATGATATCCGTTAATTTTTGAACGTGTGACCGACAACTTTGCCCGATGTCGAAAGAGCGTCAGGGTTGTCACATTTCATAATTCTTTTAGTGAGTCGTTAATGCGAAAATGGGACACGTGCTGTTAATGTAGTAAACTATATTTTCTTGAGAAAGAATCTTTAAGTATTATTGAGTTCCTACCGGTTGTGATTTTTTTATTTATCAAAATAGATTGTAGGCATATAAGTAAGTGTCAAACCTTTTTTCGTGAGTTTGTATAATGTCCAAGTAACCGAAACTTTTCTTTATGTATTTTTTCCATTAAATACATTATAGAATAGCATAGAATCAATTATTTCGAGTAAATTTACACTCATATATTGTTAGTAGTTCCTTAATCCTAATTGTTAGTAACTAATAAATAACACTAATTGTAAGGGGCATGTAGCCCACAACAATGACGCATCTAAGAGCAGTCTACCCTGCTCCCTATCATGCTAAGGATGATATTGGGGCTGGCCCGCAGGCGGGCGCACCAGGAACGCGGCCCGCTTGCGCATAGTGGTGTGCAAGCAGTCGACCCCGGCGGCCGCGAACATCCCTGACGCGCTGCAGACGCGAGGCAGCCCCACTATCACCCGGAACGCAGTGTTGTACTGGACACGGAGGGCTCCATAGGCCCGTTGCGTGTATTGCATCCATAGGCTGCACATGTAAAGGGACGTACAGAAAGCTCTTAACAACGTAACTTTTAGCTCCCTTGTACAGCGCGGAAACTTACGAGCTATCATATTAGCCCTAACTTAAAGAGCCCTCCGTTCCCGCTCAACGTCCTTGTCGTCCTTGAGGTCGGACGTTACTAAATGCCCAAGGTATTTAATAGTACATTGTGTATTAAGGGTGGTAAACAGACAGAATTACAAACGAGAGTCTGTTAGAAGCCCGAAGCCGAAGGCTGAGGGCTTTAATGACTCGAGCTTTGTATTTCCTTTACCACCCGTGTAACATACAATGTTTTTCATCACAATTGCGAGGAAATGAAATAAAATCAGACAAAAGATCATATTTTTAACTTACGATTCTCACTAATAGTTTTAGCCGCGTTGGCGATGTCCGGCGTAGTCGCATTATCCATTTCTTCTGATGACGAAATGTTTTTATTGATATATAAATTTTAATATTTGCACAAAGACACCCTTTTTATTATTATTTTGGAATCACACAGTTTATAATCAGTATTTATAAATTTGCGGCAGACTACATCATTGTCTATGACTTACCACAAATAATGTCAAACGTGGTCAGGAGTCCGATTCTAGTGACAGTCAAGATCAATAGTTTATATGCGAGATTTTTAGAAAATTGTATGCAATTGACATTTCATCTCGAATTAAACTTCATATCGAATGGCACAAGAATTGGGGTCCTGGCGTATTATGATAGTTTGAGTCTACGTATAATATTTTAAAAAAAAGCTATTTCGCACGCAGGGCGTAATGGTAAAAAAAAGGCCCGCGGGTATTATTTTGTATTTACGGTCGATTTTTCTAGCATTTTAGGACACTATTTACGAGCAAGTGTGATGAAAAGGTATTTACCCTATTAAGAGACACACCGTTAAGGGTAATTGGAGATAATACAGCTGTTCGACTACGTCCGACCTCAAACACCATGTACTTATTGGCTTTTGATTACATTATATTTCAGGCCATGAGATTCAGTATAAGATTCACACACGCTTAGCAATTTATGTACACCGCCAACTGACGCGCTCAGCAGAACCATGTCCTCAGCATAGCTTATATTGTTGACACAAACGCCATCAATATGACAGCCGACACGCATTCTGCTGAGCATCTCGAGAAGCCCATTTATATACAAATTGAAAAGCGCGGGTCAACCCCCCCTGCCTCACCCCACACTCCAGCCTGTATGGATCTAACAGGGTGTCCCCCAGCTAACGCTATTGACCTGGCTTCCATACCAGTACCGGATGAACTGTATAAATTCAGGAGGAAGTTTTATGGCTTGCAGTTTCTTCCAAAAAACTTCATAGGGAACCAAGTCATAAGCCTTAGACAAATCGAAACAGGCAAAAACGGGTGACTTTCTACAAAATATTGATAATATGTTTAAAAAATTGATGGATCTCAATTCCCTATATTATGGAGAATAAGTGAAGTGAAGAGGTTCAAGTGACCTATAAGAAGTTATTTGGAGTTTGTTAATTAATTTTTTTTATTATAAATTTAAAAATAAACGTCAAACTTTAAAAATACCGTGTTTTATTTTGTTCTTTTTTAATATTGTATGTCCTAAAACTCGAAAATAAAAAAATAAATTAATCAAAATAGGTTCATACTTATAAATATTTAAGCGTAATGTGACAACCTTAACATTTTGAAATCGCTTTTGGTGACTTGTATAGAAATGAGCAGAAATGCCTAGATAACATTGCCCACTCATTTTTAAGCGAAAGTTAAGGTGATAACTCAGCGATTAAAATAAATGGTATCATTTCCTTAATTCTCGACTTGTTGCTCATTTCAACTGCGTAGGGGCTATATTTGCGTCGAAAATCATCAAGGGCAATGCTGGCTTTAAAGGCCAGATAACATTGCCCTCCATTAAAATCGATAAAAGGGTTTAAATTAAGACTTTGGACTTATTTTTCAGCATGAATGGAAGCACATGACCATATAGCTTCAGCAAAGATAACAGAAAAACTTGGGCCTTATAGACAAAAGTCGAAAAAAATGATTTTAATATAAAATCCGGGCAATGTTGTCGTATTTCACGTAGTTTTAATTATAGTTTAAGCTTTTAATGCTTCAATTTGTCATGGCGTAATATGTGAATAAAGATTTATATCTATCTATCTATATTTTTATGCTGATAGTAAAAGAAGGGAGAAAATTCAAATATAGAATGCTTGTAAACACAAATTACCACTAAGCACATAATTATAACCTATTATGCAACTCCGCGCTCTCGATGATTCATCTATAAGTAGGTGCTATAGATAGGTATAGGTGTACCTACCGAGCGACATTCATCGCGGCAAAGATGTCTTCACGTAAATTATGTTGAAGTACCTGCATAATGTTGATATAAATAATGTCTTACCTGAGCGACAGAAAGGTACCTATCCTCTTCTATAAGTAAAAACTTATTTGGCTAATGTATTTATAAGTTTATAAGTCCGTGTGTTATTTTTTGCTAATTAATTCTAAAATAAATAACTATTTAAATTACACCCTGTTCTTGAAGTACACAACACAAGTAAAGATTTAAAGATACCTGCTGAGCACGCGTCGAGCACGTAATACTCATTCCCGGTCGATTAGTTTTTAGCTTTTTATAAGCATAGTCCATGACTTCACGTGCAAGATCAGTAACATAACTTTAACGAGAGTTAAATCGCCGATCTGCTCACAGCGGCGAGGCGCTGATAACTAAGAGATGAACAATTATAAAAAGACTTCTAAATCACTAAATAAACCGACTTTGTAACTTATCAGGAATCATCAGATAGTTAAATATTTAAAAAAACATGTTTATTAAACAGCTCCACTAGTAACAGTAATGTCGGCATGAGTCAAGTCGCCCCGCCCCCTCGCGCGGTCTCTGCACGGACGGCGACCGCACTCGCGTCGTCGAGGCTCCGCCGCAGCGAGGGTCTGTTCGTGGCCGAGGAGCACGCGGGCCGCCTGGGGCAGCGCGCGCTGCGGGCCGGGGACCGGCAACTGCAGCCACCAGCTGCCGCTGCGATAGCCCCGAGGACGGACAGGGAGCACCTCGTTTCGCCGATTGTCTGTCGGTTGTCGTTAATATTCTGGTAACTCGTGACGGAAGTGAAGGGTTGGGGTAACAAAAGAAACTTCAAAACTCGGAGGCGGCTCAAAATCAAACTTTTTTATTAAACTCTCTGCACGACATTTGTTTACATTAAGCGCTGTGTCGCCAGGGCGGCTATCTCAGCCTTCCTGCAAAATGTTTCGCTCTCGAAACATTCAAACTTCTTATTTCATAATCAGTTAATAAATATCCATATTGTCTGTAATTGAAAAGCCTATTCATTTAAAACAAAAAAAATCACATAACGTTCAGTTCCGTCCTAATTGAATATTGAAGATTGACCAAATATTTTTCAAATAGTTATTTTTAAATTTTGAATCTACCTCTCGTTCGGAATGCTGTTTTCCCTCGAGAAGAGCGAGCAAGAAACTCGTAGGGTTGCTCTTTTAGGGTATTTACAATTTAACTTATAATTATTACATTTAACAATAAAACAACGTTGGATAATATTACAACTATACTAGCACAAACTAATCTAATAAAGATACTTAAGTACTTACAATTACTTAATACAGCTAGATATCAATTACGTTCGACTATTTAATGAATAATAACTTTTATTTTCTGTTAGTTTTTAAAACATAATTATGCAGCAGCTAACTGTATCTATATTTATGCTGTACTTATGCTTAAAGAGGTTTATATTCTAAATAATGTCATAGAACCTTAAGACTTATTTTGCATCCGAAAAAGAATATCTGCCAAATAGGTAACGAACGTCAATTTAATTGTCACACCAAATAAATATTAGTCAGCGTGGAAAGGTAATTAATGGCCTGTTGTTTGATCGGTAGTTAAACTAACTAATGGTCAAAAAACGTTACTAATGGTTAAAATCTGAAGGAAATGCGTCAAATTTACCATTCCTTTTTCGAATTTTAACAATTAGTTAGTTTAACTACTGATCAAATAACAGGGCCCAAGTCATGTGTACAAAATGTATATGGTATTTACATCAAATTTCAAATAAAGAATGTCGAACGATCTATACAGATGTGTTACTACTACATGCAAGAGGTCATTTACTTAAGTTTTTTACCTATATATTCTAAGAGATGTCAAAGGTTAACAGCAAAATCCATGGAACAAATTTTAGTAATTTATTAAACCTTCAATACATTTTTAGCGTCTTTCTATTTGTTTATAAAAAATATAGGTTCAAAATACTAGTTGTATTTGTTTTTATTTGTTTTTTTGCAAACCGTACTTTTCCATGAAAGTTGAACGTTGATACCGATGTTTAGTTATCATAGATATAAAAAACAAAATGTTTTTATAACTGAGCGTTCTGCAACGACCTAATTAGTCAAATGTCACGTACCCAATGAAAAAAAAGAAAATAAAAGTTAATTGGCGGGAACCATACTTATTTTGTCATTGTCAATATTTGTGGTACAATAGTTTACATGTTCCTGTTTCATTTCCTCGCAATCGAAAATTAGAGTGTACAACTCGTACATAAAATCCATTTAACACTCGACTTTATATCCATCCTCGCTCGCAAGCTCGCTTGGATGGATAAACGTCTCGCGTGCGTAAAATGGTGCGTTTTATGCACTTGTTGTACAATCTACTATTGGGGTGTTTTCGCTCTGCAAGTTTATTATATCCGTTATTTTTTATATAAGAAAGGGAGGCAAACGAGCATGTAGGTTACCTGATGGGAAGTAATCACCACCGCCCACAAACACCAGCAACTCAAGAGTTGTCGGTGCGTGGCCGGCCAATTAGGTAAATGCAAGCTCTTTTCTTGAAGGCACCCATGTCATAACTGGTGGGCAATACCGCCGAAGGGAGATCGTTCCACGGTTTCACTGTACGACGCAAATAGTGCCTAGTGAAAAACACGGTGGAAGAACGCCATTCATCAAGGTGATGTTGATGGAACCTGGCTTTACGACGAACAGTTCGATGGTGGAACTCAGCGGCCGGTAAAAGTCCAAATAATAATATCAAAACGATATTAGAACCAACACATTTACAGGTTAAGTATTATAAAACTGTATGATCAGCATCAGTATTATCTCTGAAGCTTTAGTATTGTTAATAAAAAGAGAGGATTGTTCTAACAATATTTAATAAGGTGGTCACAAGGAAACACACTACAGCGAGGTGCAAGGGTCTGGTTCAGACTGCCTGGTGCTCTCCTGGTTGGCCTCTGCGTGTGACGTCACCCGATGACGTCGCAAACACTCTCCCGACACCTCACATCCCACCGCAGCATGCAACATTGTAATGCCATTGCTGACATACCGCTAACAGTATATAGGGGACTCGAACCCCAAGTCATTTGTTTCTACTCAAGCAGTTCAATAACCTCAGCGTTTTTGTCTTTGTGGGCTAATCTCTTAAGTGTTTTGTTGTTTTTCAGCTGTGAACGGCACACAGCTGAAAAACAACATAAAACATTTTTTTGGCGATCCTTGCTCATTTCAGTACCATAGTAAATAGCTACGCCTCGTTAATAATTATTGTGGCGGTCCCAGCTCATTCACGTTAGTACACAGCTACTTACGCCTTACTTTGAACCTTAGCTCGTTCTAGTGATGACATTCTATACGGGTGGTAAACAATCGGTGTTTCGTAGTTCGAATGCTCATGTAGATGTAGATGTTAGCGCTGATAAGGCTTGAATATTTATTTAACAGTTCTCGTAACTTAGTTTGTGCTTTGTCCGATGCGTGGTCCACAGAGTTATTTATCACGTCTTCGAAATTACAAACAATCCCATACTTTGCGCACTGTAGTCGCCTTGTATCGAAGTTCCCTCACAGATTGTTATAAACATAATACCGTTTGATATTATTGCGTCTCCATCAATTATCGCGTTATATCGGATCTCTTCATCTCGCACAACATGAAAATCAGCTTCTAAAGCAATATTTTTGGAACTCTACGATGACAGTATAATATATTAATATATTATACAGGGTGTTAGGCAGAAGGTTGGACAAAACTTCAGGGACTAACTCTGTAGGTCATACTCATCAACTTTTATTACGGGACCAACACCCAAATCGCGAAAAAAAAAACAGCCGTTCCATACAAACTTTGAGAGATAAACAGCCGAAACGTCCCTCGGTTTCATCGTGGTCGCCCTCGCCTTCGTCGTGGTCGGCCTCGCCTTCGTCGTGGTCGGCCTCGCCTTCGTCGTGGTCGCCCTCGGCTTCGTCGTGGTCGCCCTCGCCTTCGTCGTGGTCGCCCTCGCCTTCGTCGTGGTCGCCCTCGGCTTCGTCGTGGTCGCCCTCGGCTTCGTCGTGGTCGCCCTCGGCCTCCCCGGAAGAGTGTTTAGAAACTAAGATATTTACCAAGTAATCAAACATTATTCTGACAAAGTTAGTCAGTGGGTGCTGAATACTACTGAATCTAACTAATTGGTATAGTTCAGGAAATATGATTTGGCCCTCTGTTATCTACTTTGCGATCTTATTTTCTGTGTTAAAGCCCCAGCCATACCGTTTGCGTGACGTGCACGTGCACGTGCGCGTTAGCTTTCCACTGCGTTGTATAGTATGAATTCCCATTACGACATGTCACTATAAAACGCAGTGGAAAGCGAACGCGCACGCGCACGTGCACGTCACGCAAGCGGTGTGGCTGGGCCTTAAGACTTACCGATCCTAACCTTAACCTTTCAACCCACCGTGCTGTTAGAAGAACGAGGGCAGTTTTACGATTTTTAAAGTAAGTCTCCATTGCGTAAAATTTGCTATTTCTAATATGTAAGGTAGCTGCGGTACATTTCCCGTGACGGGTGAAAACAAAGTTAAATGGTAATTCATGGCCTTCCGTTATTTTGATTGTGTTTGTTATTTAGAGATAAATGCACCATATCGGTAACCCTTTCGATCTGCATCATAAAATACGGCATGGTTATTTTTTCGCATTTGACCGGTTCGAGTCCCGGTTGAGACAGACGATTTTTCAAAAATCCATAAATGCAGAGCTTATAGTTTTTAAAAATAAAGGAAAGTCTCCTTTACACGGAATGTGCTTTTTCCAATATTTAAGGTAGTTGCCTTCCATGTGGCATTCGAACTTTCCACCCTGTATATTAAAAGGGATGAAATTTCAGCTCAATTTATCGATAAAACTAGTTCCCTTTTTTAGCTACTGATTTTATTTACAGATTTTTAAACTTAATATAACATTTTGGGTTGTACTACTTATGACGGAATAACTTTAAATCTTACATCCTAAAAGATATATAAAAAAAAAGTTTAAAAAAACAAAAACCCGCCTTCAAAAAGCAAAAAATAACTTCTTTAAAATGGTAGGTAAATAGGTCAGTCCAACTGAAGTCTGCTTTTGGTTAAAATATTGTTGGACGCCGACTTCAGTTGGACTGACCAATTTACCTACCATTTTAAAGAAGTTATTTTTTGCTTTTTGAAGGCGGGTTTTTGTTTTTTTAAACTTTATTTTTATTTTATATTTTTTAGTGATCATAATTATGCTGTTATTCTCCCATTTCTCAAGAAACAATAGAACATTTCAATCTCGCCGCAAGCAACGCCGTCGGAAAGTAATAGTCATATATTTAAACCTAAATATGCTTCGTCATAGTCGCTCAACTATCTTAATCGAAATATCTTGTCGCCACCCTCGAAATATATACCGTTTAGGAGTTCCGGTGGCCATCTGTGGTCTTCATCATCAGTTCCACTTCACCAAATAGTGCTTTCCAAGACCAAATACACGAGTTACAATGAAAAATACCAAAATCGCTATAGGTGTGCCTATAAATTTTGAAGAGTTCCGTCGATTCCTCATAGATTCCACCATCAGATCTTCATTTTGAAAAATGGGTCCAATCTGGAAGCACCAGCTTTCAAATAAAAAAAGAATCTTCAGAATCGGTACACCCAGTCGAAAGTTCTGAGGTAACAAACATTAAAAAAAAAAAAACAGACGAATTGAGAACCTCCTCCTTTTTTTGAAGTCGGTTAAAAACAATGATTAGATAAATAAAAACCCCCGATATGATGGTTACCATTTCTTACCGATTTTAATAACTAAGAACCACTGCTAGACAACCTGCTTTCAATTAAAAAAAAACATAATGGCATCCAAATCGGTTCACCCATTTAAGAGCTTCATTTCACCCCAAAGAAAATAATCCAAAATTGTCATATCTGGCGACCTTGCAGGCCATCCAACGGGGCCAACACGCCCAATCCATCTACTTATTGGGATATTCATCATTTTAATATGCTTACTCTTAGAGTCCAATGAGCGCCCATTAATTTGCAAAAACATGCGTTGTCTCATACGCAACACGCAACGTAACATCATCCAAGAGTTCTGGGAGCTCAGATTTGTTTTGTACTTAGTAATTTTCCACAAAAGAAAGAAATTCAACAGATTCTTTTTTTTTATCAATTATTTTTACTAATTATTATTAACCTACTTGATGCCAACACTATGAATTTTGTGTTATCTTTTGTGAGCCATTAGATTTAAAGTTCTATCGTAACAAGTAGGTGCACTACCCAAAAAATTATTTAAAGTTAAAAAAATGCTAAAAAAAATGCCAAAAAATGTAAACTATAGTTGTACCGATATAGCCTTTTTTTTGTGAGTACCTCTTATAGTGAAGAATATTGACGCCGAGTATCAACATTTTAATTGTGTCAGTTTTCGACTTATGATTTTTTAAATTTACTGTTTTTCGGGATGTATCAAGCGATTTGCTTTACACATATTGCAGATTTTTGATACCATGTACCGCCTGGAAAATTTTGATTTTTGGCAAGTACTTAGTATTCTGAAAAAAATAATCTAGAGGTTACTTCACACAACCACATAAAAATAATGTACTTATCTTTTTTATTTGGTCCTTATTTTCTTTTTTTTAATACATAACTAGAATTTGTTTTTTGGGAGGTGATGCAAATATATATAAGTATATAAAGAACATCAGTTCAAAATTTTAAGCAAAAAATTAAAAAAAATCATAAAAATATTATAAGTTGAAAACTGTCACAATTAAGATGTTAATACTCAGCATAAATATTCTTTACTACAAGAGGTACTTAGAAAAAAACCCGAACACATTTGATGTAAAGGTCGACTTACTATGGAAACCCGACTATAGCCTTTAGCTGTAATTTCATCCCTTTCAATATGTACAGTCACCCTATGAAAATGTCGAGCATGCTTAGAACCTTGTCATTGTGACTGCCATTGTTATTGTGATACTTGTCATTTGATGTTCAGTTTGAAGTTTATTATGACAGCGCACTAAGAGCTTAACATTTTCGTTGGGGTACTGTGCAGTTTATCGGGTATCAGTATTATTTTGTATTTCTTATTTTGGTGATCACGCCGCCGTCTTATCAAACTAAGTATAAATATTCTGAATGCATTTACTATGTTAATAGATACACAACGAACTTAGACTGCACCAAGCGTGCAGTGGCGCCCTCATTACTATTATTGTATTTTCTTAAAATGTAATACAAAAAATACAAAAATAGTACATTATTGCCTAGGCATGGAAGTAGGCAATTGCGGGCCGAGTATTGTTTTAAACGGACGAGCTTGCGAGTCCGTTTAAAAATACGAAGCCCGCAATTGCTGTTCCTGCCGAGGCAAATATAGTGTTTTTCTCAAAAATCGCAAGTTCTTTTTTGTGTTGGAGTTGAAGAAGATTTTCTTCATCGCTTGAACTCATTTTTTTAATTGCATACAAACAAAATTCATGTGAAAAAAGTATCACTCTTTACCTCCTTTTTGTTTATGACAAGGAGAATCGCAAGCTTTGTTTTAAAAAAAAACATAAGCTATTCCAGACACAGATAAAAAAGTTATGTTTCGAATAAAATTTGGATGTATAAGACTTTTTATTATGGGCTTTTTCACTTTTTAAAAATTTACAAGCTAGATAGTAATGGAATTTGTATGCAACATTGCGGGCTTGTGTAGCGAACACGCAATTTTTTTTTTTTAATTTGAGATCTTTCAGTAAACTATGTCCTTCGCGTCTCAATATGTAGATAGTAATGTCAACATTTCCAGACATTTTTGAGAAAAATACCCTTCAATTTCAAGACAATACTTTATTTGAAAACACCATAATAATGAGGGCGGCACTCGACGCTCAGTGCGGTGTTATAAGACATGGTGGTCACCGTCGGCGAGTTCCACGAGCGAGTCGTCGGCCTGGCTCGCGGCGCCGGCGGGCCGCCCCAGGAGCGCCAGGTCTTGCTCGCCCGGGTACTCCCGCACCAGCTCCTCGAGCTGTTGCTCGGCGAACACCGAGGTGCGATGCTGCGATGATGCTGCGTGGCGTGCGCGCTCGGCGGGGTCGACGAGTGCGGCGCAGGGGGACCCCTCTGGGAGAGAACGGCAGCGGTTACACGACGCCGACTTCACGCCCTCACTGCATTCCGCGAGATAGTATACTAGAGCTTTGAACAGAGTGTACCTTCAGCGGGCGCGGGCGGCGGGTCCTCCGCGAGGGTCGTGCGGTTCAGGCGCGCCTGGGCGGTCTCGTCGAGGCGCCGCGCCGCGCGGGCCCGGGCATAGTATAAATAGAAAAGTAGCTCGACTCCGGCCCTTTAGGAGATTCTGATACCTATTATCGCTCGGGCGTCAGGGTTGCCCAAACATGTTTTTCAATCTTAGTCACCTACTTGGCCATACTTTGATCTATGATTTATAATCATAGTAATTTTCATAAATTACACAAACCTAAAGTACGTATAAATATTGTTAGGTAAGTACCAAATTTAAATTATTTTACTTACATACCTTTTTAACTGTTGACACTAAATAATATGTTTATAGGTGATAATAATGTACAGAAAATTAAATAAATATCTGAATAATAATATCACGGGAAAATCTCACACAAATTTACCTAGGTAGTTCCAAACTAGGTTCTAGGGTTGTACTTTGATAAACATACCTACCTATGTGGTGAAAAATTAATATTATATAGGTACATACATATAAAACACCCACGACTCAAGAAACAAATACCTACTCGCACTCATCACACGAATATTTGCCCTTACCGGGAATCAAATCCACGACCGCTAGCTTCGTAGGCAGGGTCACTACTTAGTCACTACCAACTACCTAGGCCATTCACGTCGTCACATGTTATATGTTACCTGTCACGTCACACTCAAAAATTTAAATTCCCGAAATTACCTATATAATAAGTATTTATTTCATCTAGGTATACTATAGGCAGGCCGGTACGAAATACCTAATTAATTACGTAGGTATTTACACTAATCACTTGCAGCTTTTATTAAATCTGGATATAGTTGTATCTACCTAAGCTAGGTTTAGGTACAGTTTAGGCGTTTTGAAACGACATGAAAATGTCACGCTGACAATAAAATAGACTTAACAAAAGCTGCAAGTGGGCTATAAATATCAAAAAATGAGCCGCATTCTTCACAACATAAACTCTAAATAGATATGTAGTTTAGCTTCGGTTTTTATATACCTAGGTACTTTTTTTTAGACATCCGTATACAGAACAATATTTACGTGTTTTCAGCAGCGACATCGTCGCTCGATAGCTAAGTACGCGCACTACAACAAAACGTAACCGAACGCAATGACGTCGCGGCCCCGACTAAGTTCCCTTGTAATATCTTGAGATTTCGTTTCGTGTTGGTTCGCCCCGCCACAGGCCCCGCCCACAGCCGCAAGCCGCGCGATGTTTGAAGACGATCTACTGTTCTCTATACTGTGGCCCGGGCGCCGCCCTCGTGCGCCGAACACTCCGCAGCTTCTTCTACGCAAGTCAGATTGTGAGCTGCAGACGCACCGGGGCGGTCCCGGCGCGGAGCCAGCGAAGGAGCCCAGCGTCAAGCTGGACTACTTAGTTAGTATTTTTAGCTGAAGTTGCATATTACTTTTTTCACGCACCAGGTACTAGATTCCATTAAGTCGAGCAGTATCTCAAAATACTTCCACACGATTTACATTTTGTGACAGGCATCACAGGGATAGGTGGGTACTGCGGTAAAAACTAAACTCCCAGTGAGTAGACGGAGGTGAGGAAGGCACGAGGTCACCGTCTCAACGGTGGGAGTATCTCAGAAACTAAACTAAATAAAATAAATGAATAAATATCGGGCGTCAATCTCATACAAATTGACCTAGTCCCAAAATTAGACTCCTGGACTTGTGCTATGGGTACCTACTGCGCAACAACCATCACACTTATTTGAAGAAATACTTACATACATAGAAAACACCCAAGACTCAGAAGCAAATGCTCGAGCTCATCACACAAATATTTCCCCTCACCAGGAAACTGCTAGCTTTGTAAGCAAGGTCACACCAACTAAGCTAACTGCGTCGTTACTTTATTAGCTTTAGCAATAATCTCATTCAACATTAAATGTCAACGAAATGTTTTGTGCTATCTTCTTTAATACATACGAATGCTACCCAGGTGTCTCGCTCCTGAAAGTGGGCAGACTGGGTGGGGAAAGTGCCAACAGCCGGCGAGGCAAGCTATCCCCTCGTCGTCTGGTCTTTAAATCGAGAAACGCCCAAAAGTGACCGAGAAACCTCTCTTACTGTTAGAATACATTGAGGGTGGTTCCAGAGCCGCTGGTTTTGAGCACGAGGTTGTTCTGCTGCTCTCAGTGTCCACACTCGGCGTGGAGGGACGTTCGCCGACGGTGTAGGTGGCGAGGTCCCCCCTGTGCGTCAGCACGTGCAGAATAGTCATGGTCTCGTTTGTAGGCTGGTGGAGATCTGCAAACAATCAGAACTCTTAGTAACCCAATAGTGCTTCTTCATGTTTACGGCGACCCGACCCATAGCAAAATCAACATTGACGTGTTTCTTTTTGAATGGTAAGTATATTGTTTTTCTTATAAAATTAATGTTAGTAGATTGATCGTATAGTAGCTGCTAAGTCATGAGGTGTAGAACATTGAAATTACGTGATTGGGACGATAGGCGAAGTACAGGGCCTCTGTCGAGGGCCACCCCGAGTGAATAAATGTAATCCTCGCCCAGGAACTCACTGAGTAGCTGAACCTGGAACGAAAAATAAAATAGAATAAAACACTGTACTGCGAGTCGAACACTCGAACTGATGGTTCTGTTGTAATGTAACATGGAACATGAGAATAAAAATCATCTCAAAAAACGTTGATTTCACTAAATTTTTCAAGAAAAAAAGATAATTATATTTAGAATATTCATCCACAAAACAAAACGATACAAGAGCAATTTTACAAGACACACAGCACCGTCTGTTGTTACGGGTACTCGTTTATATTTACGGTACTTAGCCATGAACTATTTTTCAAACCTTTTGTCTGCCTATTTAGAAATAGCAAGAAAGACGAGCGGTGGCTCTGGTCACAACACAACACCGGTATCTATACTTAAAAGTGGTACCGATACCGAATTTTACCGATGAAGGTAATCTTAAGCAACAGAAAGCAAATGTTTGACGTTATTGACTACTTTATTTTTTACTTAATCTAGTCGTTGCCGTGGTCCTTGAGTGGATCGGAGGGCTTTCGGCGGCCATTGCCGTGGCGATGATTTATTTAAGACTCTTATAACAACTTACAGGAGCCTGCGAGTCGCCTCCGTAGCTGTCTGGGGGGAGTAGTCTAATGATAGTTGTTCTCGTTGGCACGCACACCATCACATTCCTGTGACAAATTAATAATCATAATTATCATAAATTATACTTACATTAAAAAAAAGATATTTTTCACAACACTGCTCGGAAATATGGCCATAGATGGTCTTGTTTGGGGTCACAAAACGTCACTTACAAGGACAGACCAAGAATGTTTTTGTCGGCGTGTTTGCTGATTGGTGGAGAACATTGTTGTCCAACTTTAAGAACCAATGAAAATCAATCAATCAATTTTTGTGTCATATCTCCTTAAAATGAACAATTGAAATCGACCAATCAGAACACACCATTTTGTGTCGTAAAATATTAGGTGTTATTTTGCTAAAAGATACACAGACTAAAAACTATGTCACTGCTTTTTTTTAAATGTAATTCAAACTTTGCCCCTAATCTCGAACCACTAGAGATGAAATTACATGGGAGATATGGCGAAACAAATACAAATTTATATGGAGTTGACATCTTCATCTCGCATGTTAGTTTATTAATCTCGAGTGCCACGAGAATAGGGGTCCAGATTCAAAAAAAAAATATCTATGGTAAAATTGGCGGTGATGTCACATTAACATGAATTAAATTTTGAGTTTTGAATATGAATTTTTATTTTATTTCCTCTCAGTAGTTGTGAAAAGCACTATGTCTGCCTCAGTAGAAAGTGCAACTTATGGACTCGTACACTAGAGGGCCTCAACTACGTTTCGGCCCTCAAAATGACTCGTCCAAAAATCGCCTACTTTCTATCCTCTGCAACAATGTACTATACCATGACAACCGCACTGGCGCGGTGCAAGTTAGCTGGCAGATATCTCTTTAAGTTCTGGGTTCGTCTTTGCACATCCCTATTTGATAAAAACACTGTGTTTTTGCAATATTTACATTAAAGTATTAACATACTCGTACATACAAGCCAGGGCCAGCCTCGCCAGGACCGGGGCGAGTGTCAAACATTGCCTGCGGCATATTTGATACAGTTACGTTGTCTTCGCTACACGAACGGATCCAGAGGGCTCAGGTGTGTTATTCTCTCAAAAAACGGCGGCCGGTCGGACGGACGATCGAATAAAAGCGGCGAGATTAAGTAGTCCCGTCCGACCGAACAAAACACATTTTAGCGCGTGCATTGTCAATTAGGGAGCCTTATACGTTCGAGAAGTCATGCTGCCAAATTGAATACACAGTGTTTTGTTCGCTCTGTCGGGACTACTTAAACTCGCCGCTTGGACCTTCACTCGAGCGAACGATCACCTTTGCTTGTTGAGAGAATCACAACCCAGACAAGATGCACTACGCTAACTAACGTTTCTATTCGATTCGTTTTTAAACCAATCGCGTCACTGGAAGATGACGTGATACGAAAAGTCACCTGGTCTACCAGTGACGCGATTGGTTTAAAAACGAATCGAATAGAAACGTTAGTTAGCGTAGTGCATCTTGTCTGAGCCCTCTGATGGAGTGACGACGGACGAGGTAACGTCCACGTCGCACGAGTAGCAACCCAGCAACGGGACTCAATGCAATTAGCGACTAAGTGAAATACCTTTTAACTACAATAACCGCCTGTTTCACAATCTACAAGTAAAGCATACTTATTCGGCAGATAAATTTAACCCTTCCTCTTTCTTATACTTGATAATAGACAAGGACAGAGCCAACTTTAAAAGGCAGATAAATTGACTCGTCAAATGTGAAACAGGTCCTAAAGCTAATATTTCGCAATAAACTATAATAGCGACTTGGCGTTCTTTGACAAACGTTTTTGCACATCTCCAGCGACCCCAGTATCTGGTTTGTTATACAGGTTGGTACTCGATAAACTGTATATATCGAAAGGGAAGAAATTTTAGGTTAATTTAGTGGTAAAACAATTTAAAAAAAAACACTTTTTTTTCTTAATTTTTTTAATAAATTACAGCAAAAATGACATTTTGTTTTCATAAAAACACTATTTATTCAAAATTTTGTAGATATTTCACTATATTGCTTATTATTATTCCTCTTTTAATTTTAGATCTAAAAACGGTCAAAAAAAATTGTAAAATATCTGCAAAATTTGGAGAAATTCATGTTTTTATGAAAACAAAATGATATTTTTGCAGTAATTTTCCACAAAAAAAGCAGTTACTCCGTTATTTTTTTAATTGGTCTAATATTGTTATCAATTATTATAAACCTCACTAATGTCAATACTATGCATTTTGTTTTATCTTTTTTGGGCTATTAGATTAAAAGTTACACCGTCACAAGTAAGTGTACTAACCAAACTTTATTAAAAAGCTTGACAATCTGTAAACAAAAAACCAGAGGCTAAAAAAAATTAAAAAAAATGTTTTACCTTTAAATTAACCTAAAATGTCATCCCTTTCAATATGTACAGTTTATCGAGTACCTAGTATATAAAGATACTCGTACAACGCGGTGGTACAGCAACTTGATTTCCAGGCCACTTTGGTCTAAGCTAAAGTGACGTTGTCAACCAAAACGTAAAGAGACTCCCATGACTTGGTTTACAAGTTTTACAACGTCACGGTGACAAAGTCCATAGTGGACTAGTAATCAAATTAGTTGGCTGTACAGCTGTACATTTTAGTACCTTCTCGCAGTAACGTATTAAACTGAGAGTGGTTTGAATTTAGTACATCAATAACTGTGAGAAGGTACTCGAGTGTTCAGCTACTTATGAGCTCGACCGTACACACAATGTGTAGGTACTGAATAACAGATACCAACCTACTTATAACCAAATAAATAACAAAGATCTTCCTGTTTGTAGTTTGTTGGGCCTTACGAGGGTATACTTAGAGTTATTCTAGCTTAAGGCTGCGTTTCCACCAGAGCTGAGCGAGGCAGCTAAGCGGTGTTGCGAGGAAAAATCCACCAATAGGATGTGCGCTTAATTAAACATGACCCCTTTCTTTCAGAGAGACCTAGCTAAGAACCACAGCTAAAAACCTGTATTCAAATGTCTATGTATCTGAGTGTCTGTTTGTGGCATCGTAGCTCCCAAACGGATAAACGGATTTCGACGGTTTTTTTTAATAAAGTTACATTAATCGGGATGGTTCTTATAGCAAATATAATAATTAGGTACTTATTAACAAAAAATATTTTATACAAAGAAACAAAGCTTTTAATCTTAATCAAATATCCTTACCTATTGCTTACCAAGGTTTAATTTCTAGCAGGCGGTACCAAGGATGCAATAAGTCACTCTGTAACCGTCCAACATATTCCGCGCGTGGGGGGAGCTCTCCTTCAGGGGCGTTAATCAATGTAACAACTGGAAAGAACGAATAAACTGTCAATACCAGGTATTTACTGGGTATTTACGGTGGTATTTATACGTTTAAACCAAACCCATTTTAAGCCGCCGACACGACGACACAGCCCTTGTTACGATCCATATAGGTGAAAAACTTCAGTAAATGACCTCTTGCATTAGTTGTGTACAAAACTAATATGGAATTTACGTCAAATTACAAATATAGAATGTCGAACGGTGTCTACCAGTGACGCCATTGGTTTAAAAACGAATCGAATAGAAACGTTAGTTAGCGCAATGCATCTTGGCAGGGCCCTCGTGTTACAACTACATGCAAGAGGTCAATTACTTAAGGTTTTCACCTATACTCCGTCCGTCCGTCTCTCTGTCTCGGCATCTGTCATGACGTATGTTACTCGATGACGTAATTATGATTACCATAATTACACAAATAGCTTCTCCATGCAAATGTACCCGCCTGTAACCTCATTTTAAGTAAATATGCTTGTAGTACCTATTTACATAACATAACATAATCTCACGCCTTCGTTCCCAGGGTGGGGTAGGCAGAGCTACAGAATTACAAACATCTCTAAAAACTTGTTGATAATTCTATAACCACAATTTGCACAATTAGGCTACGTAAGATGTTTACCAGCGTATTAGTGACAGGTTGCAAGCCCATCGCCTAACAGTACTACAAGCCTTTATTCCCTTAGTCGTCTCTTACGACATCCACAGGAAGACATGGAGTGGCACTATTCTAACTCGGCAATCACACGAGGCGGGTATTTACCTATTAGTTATTAATTAACTGGTACATATAAATAATGAAGCTTCTTAAGGAACGACTGCCGAGGTAAAGGTGAGTTCACATTTGTGACATTTCATCATGACATGGTTCCGTGATCATGTCAGTTTTGGCGTGTAAGTGTCGGCTATGAGTCTTGCGAGGGCCGTATTTGTCATGCTACGATGTACTGTCATAAGAATAAATAATAACTACACGTAGAAGCGAATCTCCTTTGACCAGGCCCCAAACGCCGCGCTTTAAATACCTACTTCCCCCTTCGCCCCGCTACGCCCCTCTGTTTTCCGCGCCCAAAGTTAGGGCTGTCACTTGCGAAATATTTTAATCGGTTTATGGATGTGGTACCTATAGAAGTTTAGTCACGAATTATTATAAATTTTTTTCTTCAACGTGGCAACATTGTTGCAAAATAAGTTTTTTACATTTACATTAAATTAGGAATAATACTTTAAAATGATATTAAGATGATCTCTTAAAACCCCTTCATTCAATCAATTATTTCTAATTATTTCACCGTAAATAGTAGTTCAATTTTTAAAACACTATGTTCAACCATAAACACTGAAATTAACACAAATATGAAAACCAATTCAAGACACAATATCAATATCTTGGTTAATGTATATTACGAGTGTGACGCCCCTGACTGATTAGACACCTCAGGTTTCGCCAGGCGGTAGGTATCTAACGCGCCGAGCGCGCGTCCGGAGCCGGGAGTTTCGCTTCTACGTGTAGTTATTATTTTATTCTTATGGTAGGTACTGTCGCGATGTGACCCATCCCGAGCGCATGATTGACACTGCATTTACACTAAAATAGCTCCAGCATACCAAGGATCGGAAAAACGACCGTCATTTTGAAAACATAACCCTGTTCCGTATAGCAGAGACTTCCTTGACATTAATTAAAAATATTATTAGGTATTTTAAAGATTTATTATACAATAATTTATATGTACTTAGCGACAATTTTAGTAATTCAAATTCAAATTCAAATTTCACTTATTTCAACCAATTAAAGGCTCATATTATTACTAGATACATTATTTGCAAAAAACATAAAACTAAAAATAGAACAATTATTTGTAACGATGTTGTAGTGTAAATGTAAATGCACTAAATATACGTACATGTACACTACAACATCACACACTATCCCACGCCAGTCCTGACATGCCTGTCACAGCAATGCATGATATATGGACAGTCGAGCCTGTCCGCAATCATCGCCAGGACGGCGTTGGCGCTGGCTCGCACCCGCCGCACCAGAGCCGCAGCGCGCATACGCATAGTGCTCTGGAAGCACGGCGTGCGCGCCTCCGCGAACATGCCCGAGGCACTGCAGTAGCGAGCCAGCCCCATCACCGCCCTGAACGCGTTATTGTATTGGACGCGAAGAGCACTGTACGCTTTTTGCGTGTAGTTTGCCCATAGACTGCACGTGTACAGCGTCGTGCAGTACGCTTTAAAAAGCGTTAGCTTCACGCCGCCGGAACACAATGCAAATCTACGCGCCAGCATATTTGCCCGCACGCACAGCGCTCTTCGCTCCCGTTCAATATCACCATCATCCTTAAGGTCAGCAGTAACCACGTGTCCTAGATACTTAAACCTGTTCACTCTCTCCAGTACAGCTCCATTAAGCATGACAGTTGGTACACTAGTCGGTCGGTTACTGCCGGCCTCAAAAACCATGTATTGGCTTTTTGACACATTGTATTTCAACCCGTGATTCAAGGCGTACTCCTCACACGTTCCTATCAACCTCCTAAGACCACAAACCGACGCACTCAGCAGCACCATGTCGTCGGCGTAGCTGAGATTGTTGACGCAGATAACGTCCACATGACAGCCCACATGCTGAGTGCTGAGATCGACAATCAGTGCGTCCATATATAGGTTAAAGAGGGCAGGAAAGGTCAAACCACCCTGCCTTACCCCGCACTCCAACCCATACTCATCGGACATTACGCCTGCCCATCTAACATTGTTGACCTGGTGTCCATACCAGTATTTGAGGATACTAATTAGTTCATTTGGTAAGTTAATTGACTGGAGCTTTTTCCACAGCACTTCGTAGGACACCAGGTCAAACGCCTTAGATAGGTCAAGGAAACACGCGTATATCGGTGTTTCACGATTCGTATAATATCTGACGGTATGCTTAAGACACAATATGGCACTTTCTGTTGACAAATGAGGCCGAAACCCAAACTGATTATCATGCAGTTTCAGATATTGGCTCAGCTGTGTATTAAGCATACCGTCAAATACTTTTGCAATGACCGTGGCGAGAGAGATGGGCCTGTAGTTACTCTTATCCATTAGGTTCCCGGTTTTATTTTTCACCACGGGCACTACCAATGTCCTTAACATGTCAGTGGGCATGTATGAGTGACTCATACACAAATTAAAGAACATAGCTAGGACTCTCGCCATGTGTGGACCAGCATGTTGGAGGTGCTCGATGCTCAGACCGTCGTGACCCGGAGATTTCCCTCGTGATATGAATTTTATGGAACAAGCGACATTTTTCGCTGTAAATCTTATCCCCACTATTTCGTTACCGGTCCGAGCATCAGGCATCTCCTCCCACGGGCCCAACGGAGACTGTATGCGAAAATAATCCTTAAAGATAGCAGCTATGTCTTTTGCGTCACTTACACCATCTATGCTTGTCGGAAGGCCAGGCCGCACATTCACCTTATTCGTACCACGCCAGAAACCCCGGAAGTTACCCCTGGAATGTTGTTTCGCAAGGGCATCCATTTTTAATTGATTTTCTTGGTTTTGACACCATTTCAATCTGGATTTAAACGCCCTTCGGCTATCACACATATCCTTATACACTATGCCATACCTAGGTCTCCCACATGATATCCATTCCACGAACCTCGACCTGGCCACCCGGTGTGCATCGGCTACGTGTTACGTCCAGCCCATTACACGAGGACCCCTACCCCCACCTCGCATACTGTCCCTCTCACACATTGCTGCATCACATAATGCAGTTACAATATTGTCATACAGCCTATCAAGAATACGCCTGTGGTCTGGATTGTCACAATAACGATTGTACGATTCGTACCTAAAATAATGCCAGTGGCAACACTGCTGTCAATGCGTGAGGGTCGCGTAGGCGCGTACCAATTGTTCTAATCTTAATTTCTTTGAAATACAGTTTTGCTTATAATATTTGACATGTTTTATTTGCGCCTGAAACATGTAATGGTCCTTCGAGTTTAAAATATTATTCAAGACCCTCGCTCGCGTAAGTTCTGTGCAGTGCGCGTGAACAGTTTTTTTGACAGTACGGGACGTTGGCAGGCTCTATACGTTTGCCACGTTTTATTAACCCCCGAAAGTGTGCTACTCATCCTCGGACTCGTTACAAACTTTGTAAGTTACAAAGACTCAACAAAAGCGATGTGCGTGAGGTTGTGCTGTGTTCGTGTCGGAGACCATTTTGTGCCGTTCATACTGCAAGTTGCAGCAGGACTTATTTTTCCTCGTGTGCGTGCGTGCTTAATTCTACGGGGGCCGTGATTTGTCTCGAAGTTCGAGGCAGCATCGGCATCAGACGGATATTATATATTCCGTTTACCCTAATATTCTTTCCGCAAGTTGTGGAAATAAGGTTCTATATACCTACACAAGGTAAGGCGAGCAGTGCTCTATTCTCGACGTTCGGGAGCCTACATAAACAATACTTGTGAAAAAACTGCTGTGTTCAGTGAGTGCAGCATTAAACAATTTATTTTACGTTTGAAGTTCGAACCATGAACTGTGATCTATATTCATAATCATCATTATCATACATAATTCCTTTTGTGCTATACACAAGGCGGACATTTTGTTACGTCACACTCAAGATTTGCAGGAAGTCGCTAAAGGTGTTCATAAATTCAATCAAATCATTCATTTATTGGCGTTTCGGTATCCATCAAAACTAAGTACTGTGAATGGTGTGCTTTCAAAAAAAAACGCAACACATACTCTGTGAAGTGTCAAACGTTCTTTATTTTTTGGCAAACTCGAGGACACGCCAGCATAAACGAAACGCGGCCGCGTTGCGAAGAAACTTCACGTCGTGAACGAGGAATGAACGAGCGGAAGCGCCCGCGCTCCGACTGCGCGAGTGAACATAGCAACACCGTGCCAGCGTGGCTTGGCTTGGTTTGGCTGCCTCCGCCATTTTACGTCCGAATGATTTTCCGTGTAATTGTTGTGAATTGTTGTGCCTTTGTTTGCGTATTTCTGAGTATTAAAAGGAACAGTAACCTTTATATAAGTAAAACAACGGTACAGTGTACCGATAAGTAGGAATTTGATGCAAATTGTGTCATATATACCATAGCGTGGATATTATTAAGGTACCATATTTAAGTTTATCTAATATTTCGTTGTGCTGTATATTAATTTAAGCTAGTTATATTACAATTACAGTGTGTTAAAAACCTTTTATAGGTGTTGCATCTCGCCAGTGTTTGCTTGTGTGCGAATAAGTTTACTTACTGCTTACGTGGTCATAATGGCCGACGATTTAAAGCGGCTCGTGGCGGCCAGGGGACAACTAAAGGCGACTATAACACGCATGATGAATTATAAGACGACGTTGGAGGCAGATACAGGTACCGCAGATCCCATATTAATTAAACAAAAACGGGACCGTCTTGCAAAAATCTATGCCGACTATAATGAGCATAACCTGGAAATTTCATTATTAGATCCCGCTGATAACGAGAACATTGAGGACATCGAGAATAAGGTCGATGACCTCAACACCTTCTTTTCTCGTATTATCGAGAGTGCGGTATCGGATTCGCCGCTTACGTCCATCTCTGCTCCTGCCGCCCGGGAAGTCATGCCGGCATTCCGTCTGCCGCGCATACAACTACAGAAGTTTAATGGCGAGGTAGGTGACTACCAAAGCTTTATTGCACTTTTCAACAGTGTTATCGATGCTGATACACACTTGGGTTCTTGGGTTGGACTGTAGCAAAGGGGGCGCAGGACTTAGAATTTTTTTTGGCAAAATGGTATCATTATGACATATAATTTAAATGACTTTATCTTATAGAACACATTAAAATAAGCGCATTTTACTTGAAAACCTTTTCTCTAAAATCAAAAATGGTTGAGTTATAGGGGTTCAAATGTTGGTTAATTTAGTGTGTGTAGTGTTTAAAATAGTGTTTTTATAGAGCTGGAGGAATGGCGGAGTGGCGGAAATACGGATACAAAAAGTCACTATTGTCATTGTTTTATGGTTGGCTTTTATGGTTGGCATTTGCGGCAACGGCAATTGTTCAGTTGAATAGGTTTTTTACCTAATCCAGGATATACTCTGTGTATATCCCGGATTAGGCGACGAAACCTGGCAGCTTCCGTAGGCAGTGGGCGGAGTACATTTCTGCGGTACATGTACTCTCCCATGTACCACTTAAGCCGGCGATCGCTACGGCACGCTCGACAATGCTTTTTTAACTCCAGCCACTGTCGCTCTATTGTATTAGTGTGTACTTTTACACGTACTAATTGGGAGTCTGGGATGATCTCCCCAAGAGCAGCAGCAGCGGGAATATCGACCGTGCCGTTCACATATTCCACGCTGTGATTTACTGTTGCGTGGCCGCGCATTCCCAGTCGCAAGTGGACTCCTGCATATGCCCGATGCATATCGGACATTATGTAGGAGTCCTCTGCGACTGCCGATTCTATGATCGGGTCCAGCGTCAGTCGCGTTTTGTTGGGAATCAACTGGACGTGGACTTGCTTTGTAAGGCGGCTTATGCAGCCAAAAGCCCACGTCTGGCTACGCAATAGGCGTCCCCGATGGTATTTCCTGGTATAGAGGTGGCTTTCGTCCACCTCCACCACGTCATCGGGGCCGCCTATTTTTTGCCTGTCGTGGGCTTCGGCAACTTCACACACTTCTCTTAAAAAGTGGAAAATCTGAATTGCCGTCTTCACAGTTACACCAACGTCGATGGCCGACTGTGTTACTTTGTCGCCCCTCAAAAAATGCAGCGTTAATCGTAACGTAGCCAGGATTGACACCTGGCTAGAAAAATGTATTTTTTAGGGGCGACAATATTTTTCTACAGCCACGTTTTGAGCAACGCCAACGAAAACCCAGCTTATAACTGGGTTTATTGTCGGCGTGCATCGAACCAGCGCAATGAGGACATTTTGGCACTTTCTCTGGTATCAGTAGCCATTTCTTGGCAGCGTTGATTGCAGTTTCCTCGCTGTTAATTGCTGACGCAAAATTCCATATAGAAAAATTCCGCGCCAGTATCAACTTTAAAGGTTCCATGACTCGCAAATCTAATTTCAATCTAATTTCTTACAATTTAACACTTTAAAATATCAAAGTTCCGAAGAAAGTAATATTAAAAAATCAATGATATTCAAGCGCTTACATCACCTCGGTTCGGGACGTGGTGGGGGGTTTACCTATTGGGCATTAAACCGCGCGGGCACACCGCGCGATCGGGCACCGTGGTGTGCGGACGTGTTCTGCGCTCCGATTTAAAGTCATTCGGCGAAAATTTTACAAGTGCTTAGAAATTTCGAAGTCAATTATCTCGGCAATTTTTGATTTTAGAGAAAAGTTTTTCAAGTAAAACATGCTTATTTTAACGTGGTCTATAAGATAAAATCAAATAGGTTTAGGTTAGCTTAGTTTGTTGTCCAGGCGCGAAGCGCCAAAACTACGTAGAATAGGAGGTCCGCGAAGCGGACCTCCGTCGACCTCATTATTGTAATCTTTGATGGAGTCTAATAATAAAATCAAATAGGTTTAGGTTAGGTTAGTTTGTTGTCCAGGCGCGAAGCGCCAAAACTACGTAGAATAGGAGGTCCGCGAAGCGGACCTCCGTCAACCTCACTATTGTAATCTTTGATGGAGTCTATCTCAGTCATCTTTAACTTTAGAAAAAAGTTTTTCAAGTAAAATGCGCTTATTTTAATGTGTTCTTTAAGATAAAGTCATTTAAATTATATGTCATAATGATACCATTTTGCCGAAAAATTTTCTAAGTCCCTTGACGCCTTGTAAATTTTACAAGTGCTTAGAAATTTCAAAGTCAATTATCTCGGCCATTTTTGATTTTAGAGAAAAAGTTTTCTCTACAAAACATGCTTATTTTAGCGTTTAGAATGAAATTATTCTAAGTGTTTTGTGATTACTATAAAATTTTCATTTTTGGTCAAAATTTTTCTAAGTCCTTTTAATGCGCCCCCTTTGCTACAGGCGGACCGGTTCTTGCGAAAAACTTTATTATTTAAAATCACACTTGGAGGGTGATGCCTTAGCTTTAATTAAGTATTTGCCACTCACGGCTGAAAACTATTCTGTCGCCCTTGAGCTCCTGAAACAGCGATACGACAACAAAAAACAATTAATAAATCATCATATCATTTCAATTTTGGATGTGCCTGCGATGCAAAGAGCATCTGCTGCTTGCATGCGCAATTTGGTGTCTAATGTTAAGCAGCATCTGGGAGCTTTGCAAAATTTAGGTGCTCCGACTATGCACTGGGATTTGGTCATTATAGCAATATTGTCCAAAAAAGTTGATCAATACACCTTGAGGGCTTACCACCTAGAAAATCAGAGCAACAGTGAATTGCCTAAGCTTAATGACTTCTTAACCTTTCTAGAACACCGTGCCGCTGCGTTGGAGACGTTGGGAGAAGAGCCCGGCAAGCGCCGTGCTAGTTTAGTTTCTGTTAATAAGGCTAAGCCTATTAAATTTATAAAATGTAAGTACTGCCAATCTCACGTTCACAAGTTGCACCAGTGCTCAAGTTTTAAACTTTCTGACCCTATAAAAAGGAAAGAATTTGTAGCTTTACACAAGTTGTGTAATATATGCTTAAATGAGCATGCTGGGAAAAGATGTATTTTCACTTTTAAGTGTTCAATTTGTAAAGGCAAGCATAATTCATTGCTGCATGAGGATGTTCCTCAACAAAATGGGTCTGTGTCGCACACAGATGAGAATCATAGCAAAAGCGCTGGGCAAATAAGCCTTCTAACAAATACAAGTGATAATGTTTTGTTACCAACTACTAAAGTAAAGTTGTATGACAGAAATGGCCAAGCTGTCTTTGTGCGTTGTCTCTTGGACTCCGGGAGCCAAGTATCTTTTGTGCTTTCTGAGATAGCCGATCAGCTAGGATGTAAGTTACAACCTAATAAATCTGTAATCACAGGTGTGTGTGATGGCGTTAATATGACAACGGAACAAACTACCCTAAATGTACATGCTACTGTAAGCGATTTTAGTATACCAGTGACATGCCATGTTGTAAAAAATATTACTTGTAGTATGCCACAATTCTCAGTAAGAAATGAAACCATTAATTTTCCATCTCATGTCAAACTGGCTGATGACAATTATTACATATGTGACAAAATAGGTATGCTCCTAGGTGCTGATGTATTCTTTCAGGTTCTACTACGCGAGCAACTGCCAGTGTCACCTGGTGGACTTGTCCTGCAAAACACATGCTTCGGTTATGTAGTAGCCGGGAGGGTGCGTCACTCCAGAGCGCCTACAACATGTATGGTTTCTAACTTTTGTTGTTCACAACAAATACATGATGATTGTATTGCTAAATTAGAGCACACTGTGTCGCAATTTTGGCAAACCGAAAAGGTCCCAGAAATCTATACTGAGGCCAATTCTGAGCAAGAACTAGCTGAGCATATCTTTCAAGAAACTGTCGTGTTAAAGGATAATAAATTTGAAGTTTCATTACCCCTCAAACAAGATGTCTCAGTAATACATCTGGGGGATTCGTTAACATGCGCTTTAAAGCGATTTGCAAATTTAGAATCGAGATTTAAAAAGGATATTAATTTATTCTCAAAATATAAAGATTTCATTGATGAGTATGTGCAGCTAGGACAAGCAAAATATGTCGATATCTCTGAATATAATTTAGAGGAAGATACAGTGTTCTTCTTACCTCATCACCCTGTTTTCAATGAGAACAGCCAAACTACCTCTATGAGAGTGGTCTTTGACGGTTCTATGCCTACGTTGTCGAAGGTTTCGCTCAACGACGTTTTATTAAACGGGTCCGTCGTACAAAACGATTTATTTGGCATACTGGTACTGTTTCGATTGTATAAGTACATTTTAAACTGCGATATTCGCAAAATGTTTAGGGCCATTGATTTAACGCCATCACACAGACCTTTGCAAAATATACTGTGGAGACCAGCTCCAAATGAGGACATTAAATGTCTACAACTTCAAACAGTAACATACGGCCTAAAAAGCTCGTCATTTCTGGCTACACGTTGTTTACTCGAATTAGTAAAAAGATTTAGGGACTGTTATCCCCTGGCTGCCGATGCGTTGTTACATCATACTTACGTCGATGACGTAAATTTAGTAAGCAATAATGTAAACGAGCTTTTAGAAGCTAAAAACCAAATGATAAACTTATTACATAAAGGTGGTTTTCAGTTGCACAAATGGTGCTCAAATGATAAACAATTTTTATATGATATACCGTCAGACTTTCAAACTAAGAACTGTGTACATTTTACTGATGATAAGAATTCTGTTGTAAAAACTTTAGGTATCAAGTGTGATTTGGAATCTGATACGCTCATAATAAGCGCTCCTCGGCAAAAGCTTCGTGACACTTATACGAAGAGGGAAATATTGTCATTTGTAAGCAAACTTTTTGACCCTTTGGGATTGGTCGGACCCGTGGTAGTAACCGCCAAACTGCTAGTACAACAGACATGGTTAGAAAAGACTGGCTGGGATAATCCTTTATCTGAAGACCTCAACAAAAGGTTCCAAGGGTTTGCTGATAGTTTTAATCAAATGAATGATATAGTTATTAAGCGAAATTTAAATACCTGTAATGCAAAATCTATTTCTATTATAGGCTATGCCGATGCAAGTTGCACGGCACAAGGAGCTTGTGTGTATCTCAGAATTGTAGACTCTGACAATAACATTAATGTCGACTTATTGTGTTCAAAATCACGTGTCAATCCGATCACACCGTTAACAATGCCTCGCTTAAAACTAAACGGTGCCTTGTTATTGGCCAAGTTGGTAAAGAAAGTTTATGAAATTTTAAAATCAATGTTTGAGGTAAAAATTCACTTGTTTGTTGATTCGCAAGTCGTACTTGCTTGGCTAAAAACGGAGCCACTGAAACTCAGTGTATATGTTTCAAATAGAATACAATGTATTAGAGAATTATCACGAGGCTTCTCATGGCATTATGTAAACACGTCTGAAAACCCAGCTGATTGTTTATCGCGCGGCGTCGAGCCCCGTCAATTGCATGGTAATAACCTTTGGTTCCATGGACCTGAAGCGTTAAAACAGCTGGATTTTCAGCCTCTAGCTGGCTTTGAAATGCCAAGAGAAATACCAGAATTAAAATTGTCTCACATTGTTACAAAAACAGAGGAAAGATTGCCTTTGTTCACGGATTGTTCAAACATTGATAAGATAAAACGAATAGTTGCATATTTTTACAGGTTTGTAAATAATTGTAAATGTAAGTTACAGAAAAGACAATTTGGAAATTTTACGCCTAAAGAATTGGAATTTTCTTTAAAAATTATATTAAGAGGTGAGCAAATGAGGTTGTTCTATGAAGATATTAAATGCTTAAACTCTAAATTATCAATAAAATCTAATCTTCAGGCGTTGAATCCTTTTATGGATGGCATGAATATTATGCGTGTAGGTGGTCGTCTGCAGCATGCTGACATTCCATATGCTACCAAACACCCTATCATACTACCAAAGGGATCTAAGATCATACACTATTTAATAGAGAAGGAGCATAAGGCTTTGATGCATGCTGGAGCAAAACTTGTACTATCGAGTTTAAGCGACAGATATCATCTCATTAATGGCATAAGAGAAGTTAAGCATGTAATTAACAAATGCGTCGTTTGCTTTAAATTAAAAAAGAAACATGCTGAGCAACTAATGGGTTCGCTCCCTTATGATAGAATCAACCCTTGTCGTGTATTTGAAAAGGTAGGCATGGATTTTGGTGGACCTTTTAATGTAAAGATGTTAAGAGTTAGGAAGCCTGTCATACAAAAGGCCTATATCTTACTATTCGTGTGTTTCACTACAAAGGCCATTCATGTTGAATTGGTCTCCGATCTGACTACAGAATGTTTTTTAAATGCGTTAAAAAGATTCATAGCCCGCAGAAACAAACCGTTAGTTATTTACTTGTATGTACTTGCATTATTGTGATAATGCAAGTACATACAAGGGAGCTCAAAATCAATTAAATAAGTTATACCAGTTGCAGTCTACCATTGATCACAGCAGCACAGTTGAACGTTACACTGCCGACTTAGGCATAACATTTAAATTTATACCCAGTTATTCACCTGTGTTTGCTGGTTTGTGGGAGGCTGGAATTAAGAGTGTTAAGCACCATTTGAAAAGAGTTGTGGGAGAATCTGTTATGACATACGAAGAATTAAACACGGTTATAGTGCAAATAGAGGGCATATTAAATTCGCGTCCTTTAACAGCTCTGCCGACAACAGACAACAATGAGATGCCATACCTAACTCCAGGACATTTTTTAACTGGTGCACCACTCACGTCGTATCCTGAGAGAGATTGTGTAAATGTGCCTATAAGTAGGACTAAGTTTTGGGATCAATGTAATCGTATGGTCCAACTGTTTTGGAAACAGTGGAATAAACAATACCTTGTTCAATTGCAAAATAGGCCAAAATGGCGCTATGCTTGTGACAATATCAAAGTAGGTACTTTAGTAATTGTTAAAGATGATAATGTCACACCTTTAAGGTGGCCTATGGCCCGTGTTATTGAAGTTTATCCGGGGGCAGATGGTAAAGTCAGGGCTCTCTCGATAAGAACGGCCAAAGGCTCTATCATTAAGACTAGCATTTACAAAGTGTGTGTACTTCCAATAGAAAACTAGTGTTCCGTATTACAAGGGTATGTTTGTCTACTTCCAATAGGAAATTGATGATTATTATTATTAAGGTATGCTTTAAGTTTGTATACTTATATTATTTTAAGTTACATAACTTTCATATCTTTTAAAATTACATATTGAGTGTTACATATTAAGTATGCTTTAAGTTTGTATACTTATATTATTTCAAGTTACTTTACTTTCATATCTTTTAAAATTACATATTGAGTGTTAAGTTCAGCTAAGTACTGCAAACATAAAATATGTAACCTTGTAAAGGACAAGCTATTAAAATGCTTGTATTTTTTTCCTGTGCTGGGAACATGTACGATTCGTACCTAAAATAATGCCAGTGGCAACACTGCTGTCAATGCGTGAGGGTCGCGTAGGCGCGTACCAATTGTTCTAATCTTAATTTCTTTGAAATACAGTTTTGCTTATAATATTTGACATGTTTTATTTGCGCCTGAAACAACGATCTGCACATATGGTAAAACTCTCATTAAAATCTATACCTACACCTCAATCTCACGTGAGCCTCACGTGTATAAAGTACAATCTGTTTCTCAGTCCTGTCCCCCCAAACTGCCTTTTTACTAATATTTCTGTACTACGTAGTTTAGGTGTCAAGACTTCCAGATCACACTCAACGATTAGAGGTAAATGATCCGACCAGAAACAATCATACTTTACAAATACATTACGCACAGAACACACGGCCACCTGGGTTAGGATACAGTGTTCAAGCCAGCTACAAGTTCCGTATACCTCGCTAATAAAAGTATATGTGTTAGAAGACATGCCTAACTTATCTGTGTCAATACAAAACCATTGCTGTTCATTGCAAAAACTCATAAGTTCGGTGAAAAATAACTCTCCAGGATTGGCATTAAAATCACCAAGCACGTAAACAGATTCAATGCCATGTTCATCTATTATAGCACTTACCGTACCCAGGCAGTCCGTGAATTCCGATAGATTAATGGGCACATTTGTAGGCATATATACACTCATTACAACTATTGGGCGATCTTTAATAATCACTTTAATTGCACACACCCTACTATTACTACAATTTATCACTGAGACGTTAGCAAACACACTATTTCTCCATAGTAGGGCGACGCCGCCATATGGTCGTCCACGCAGGATTCCTGCTGCCGTGTCCACTGCTGACGTACCCGTATGTCCAAATCTCTTGTGTATCGTGCTGAGATAGGGAATATCCTCTGGCAGCAGCCAAGTCTCTTGCAGAGCAATCACGTCGCATGAACGGCATAATTCTCTGACCCCATCTATGGAGCGTTTTATCGACTTGCAATTAAAACTTGCAAATTTACAAATACGATTACTGCGACTAGCCATTATTCTTAGTGCTAAGGCCGGCTACAGGGCTACCCCTGTTCGAGTAATTGTACTTATCATGCACAAAGCGCCTAAAAATAATATCTTCAGGCCATAGATTTTCATCTAGGTACATATGTAATTTGCTTTCATTGACGTACATTTTATATGCCTTGTAGTCCCGACGTTTCTTTATATTAATTTCTTGTAAAGACACCTTTTCATTTGTTTTACTACAAATGTACTGAATTACGTCTTCTTGCGCCGTATCTTGATGTACGTTCGTTATAAAAACAGGCACTTTTCTTTCCGCCGCTTTAAACTTACATTGCAAATCTCTAGCCACACCGTATTTACCCTGAAAGCGATATTTCGTGGAGTTCGATTTCTTTCGCTTCGCTACTTCACGGCAATCATCCTTTTCCAGTTTGTGTACAGGTTGCACTTGTTCAGGTTCACTAATTACCGGTTTATTCGTACTACAATGTGCTGGACAATCTGTGTTGTTTTTGTAAATAGACCGCTGACGCTCAGCTGATCTCTTCGTGAGCGATTGTCCGGCAACGTCGCACGCCGTCGGGTCGGGATTTGTAATACTAGCGCTGTTGCCGCTCTTGTCAATTGACCGTTGTCGCGCAGCTGAGTCATGTTCAGACTGTTGCGCATCTACCCGCAAGCTTCTATATTCATTAACATGCTCCGATACTTGTTCGCGCTCATTGTCGTTATCTTCTAGCGTCAAATTACACTGAACGATGCCCATAGGCCCACTATCAAACGTATCCAGGGTCCAGGCCCCACGTTTCATGTTTACATTACATGTTGGCTCAGGTGGCAAGGAATCATTCTTAGTCGTTAGAAGCTCTGATTTCAGTCCCTTTAGTTGTTCAAGGGTCGCATACGTCGCTTTAATTTCATCCAAGTCACCCTGCAGTCGAAGGAGATCCTTTAATATCTTAGTGCAGTCTAAACTATTAAAAAGAATCGGCGGCAAACGATCTAGTTGCCGAGCTACAAACACTGGTATTACGTCAGGCTCGGTTGATTTAAACACATTCAGTATGTCAAGTAGATCCCTTTCCTCCTTGCCTTTATTTTTACGCACAATTTTGCGCGCATCCGACGGAATCGAATCAAATAATAAAGATTTCGATTTTTTGATTTCTTCACTGGTGAACGAAGATTTACAAATTCGCACAAGCGTTACGGCATCAATTAACGATACTTTGTTTTGAACGTATGCCAATAGTTCGTCTATGACAATATTACAGTTATTGCACTTAATTACGTCCGTCATTTTAATTTCGTTATCATAAGTACGCGACCATCCACGAGTAATGCGCGCGCGCGACTGACTAATGAATGACACCGATATGTTAATTAGAAAACACAAACACACATACAAACAGTAAACCAATGTCAACGATTTCCCCAATGTCCTCCGTAAACTGTGAACAAACTTTTTCGACTCATAAATAGGTCCTAAATTCACTTCGTTATTGAATAACAGGCGAAAACTAAAAAAAAAAATATTCTTTTTGATTGGCGAAAGTGTTTAAATATAAATATAAAAAAATATAATAACCATTATGGTTTTATTCATTAATAATATTGTTGCTGAATACATGTAAATAATGTTATAATAAATGTAAAATACCTAATAATATTTTTAATTAACATCAGAAGGAAGTCTCTCCTGTACGGAACAGGGTTATGTTTTCAAAATGACGGGCGTTATTCCGATCCTTGAGCATAACACAGCTTTCGGAAAAAATTATATTCGGAAATAAAAACGGAATTTCAGGGTGTTCGCGTTATTATCGATGCTGTTCAATCAAATATTACATTTTGAACTTCGTCAATGTTTTGATGCTAGGTAGCTGGTTTTCAAAACACCGTGATGTCTGCGATCGTGTTCAGCTCCGGGTGATAATGGTGGCCGTCAGCAGTCGCAATATTTCGAAACCCTTCCTTCATATGATTTCGTCCGTGCCGGCGTGCACTATAATGAAACGGCTGCCTGTAATCAACTTCTTAAAACGACGTATTTTTTTCTCGTATAATTTTTTTCAGACTCTAGGTATTTTGTCGTAAGTGAGAACTTAGTACGTACCTATGTCTCGTCTGTAAACGTCAGTAAAATAAATAAATATAATAAATATAAATATCAGGGGACACAAATCTTACACAAATTTACCTAGTCTTAAACTAAGCTCTATAGTATGACTATGTACTATGGGTCCTTATTGGGTTTATACGATAGGGAGCTACGCACGTGCCGTGCACCCGTCACAACCCGGTAGCAGAGATGTGACTTTTCTAAGATATGTACAAGTATTTGAAATAAAGATACAAGTCCCCGAAGGATTTATGCGTCGTTGGACTAAAAGTAAATATGGCGATGTATAAAAATGTCTACTTGCATAAGTTCGTGCGTAGGTATATAATTTCGACGAAGTATAGAAATGTCCACCTGTATATTAGACCAAATATAAATATGTTGCGGCACTAAGATAAGACTTAGACATTTGTATACTTTGAAAGTAGTCATTTTTATATTCCGACTTGGTAAGACTTAGACATTTTGAAGTATTGGCTTTCTAATACTCGGACCAATTTTTATTTTATATGTAGACATTTTTATACATCGCCATATTTACTTTTAGTCCAACGACGCATAAATCCCCCGAAGGCCCCGGACACATGTCCACGGCACGGTGCCGCACGCCGTGCAACGGCGCTGCGCCGTAGAAAGGCACGTTGCCGCGACGTGCAAATACACGGTGCCGTGTGACAACGGCTTCAACTATTTTAAACTCTACGCGCAGGATATTGGGCTTAATATTGCACTTTATAATGAATGACGGCACCGTGTATCTGCACGTCGCGGCAACGTGCCTTTCTACGGCGCCGCGCCGTTACACGGCGTGCGGCACCGTGCCGTGGACATGTGTCTGGGGCCGAAGGTAGCCCAACGGGACCCTATTGTTACGCCTTTGGGATACGGCGTCTAATTTTCAATCGTGGATTTCGGTGCTTTAGAAGCGTTTTCAGCAAGCCGAAATATCGTTTCAGTCCGTTTCAGAGGTAGCTGTATCACCAGAGCCCGGAATTTTCATAGCACTTTTGAGCTGTCATAGGGACTTCTCGTCTATCGACTTCCGATATACAATATGTATATCGATAAAAACAGAATACAATATTTAAAATATGATTACGAGTAGAAGTAAACAAAAGGCAGTGTTATCGCGAATGAGCGATCTCTACGAGATAACCTTTAAATGCCAAATTTCGGAAATTATAAATAGGAATTAAAATAATATTTCATTGATTTAAATAAAATAAAAAATGGATTTCCTATCCTCTTAAACATTTTTCGATAGAAATCGAAACAAGAATTGCTATCGATAAGTTTTCATTGCAAATCTCTATTTCATATTTTCAAGTACTCAAAAGTTATCTGAAAGACATCGCTCTTTAGCTATAAGACCGCCCGTTGTTTACCTCTACTTTTAAACTTCTTTAATAATATTGTATTCCATAATGTACCTATCGATAAATTATGTATATCGGAAGTCGATACACGAGAAGTCCCTATGACAGCTCAAAAATGCTACGAAAATTCCGAGCTCTGTGTATGAAAACCAGACCACCAGATTATGAAAATATCGACCTACTCGCCGTTGTTTTCAGGCGCCTGAAACATGTTTTCAGTCCGTTTCAGGCCACACTCTATCAGATGACGCCACAACCTGGAAACCCATTTTCAGGCATTTTCAGGACCCCTTATGGGCTTTTGAAGTACATTTCAGTATATGGCAATTTTCCACTAAGAGTGACAGAGATAGCATGATTAGAAAGAGACAGCTATATTGAGAACCTTCCAGAAGCGTGTGAAAGAGATGACACGATTGGATATGAGACAGGAATACGCGGAACATTCCAGACTCATCCAGACCCGTGAGTCAAGGACAAGGTAGCAAGGCGTAGAACATTCCAGCAACGAATAGCATCGATCGCCGCGGCGGGTCGAAGTACATAGATCATTCCGGAAGGCATTCTGGAATGATCGGACACTGGGAATATAAAAAGGCGGCCCGGTTGCGAGTGATTCAATTCAGTCTTTAATTGATGGAAAGCGAACAGTGCGAACAAGAGCGACCCGAGCGATCATCTGAGTATTCGAAGTTTAGGTATTGTGCGATAATTGTTTTGTAACGGTTTAAGTGAGTGCGTTATTAAAGTCTAGTTTTGATTATCGGTGTATTCGTGCATTTCTATCATTTACCTACCCCCACGTACGTAACACTATTAATATCCCTTAACTTTAAGAGAGAGGTTCTTATGAACCGTAACAAAATACAAAATACAAAATTCTTTATTTCATAAAAAGCACTTGATTACATGGTTAATGGATGGAGCTTCCCGCTTGATATTGCTTGTGTCGGGAAGCACCGCTCTTCGTTGAGGTAAATAAGTGATAAAATAGTAGGTGTACAGTGATACAGCTAAAATTAAAGATAAGACATCAATTTCAGATTTAAATGCTACGGTGTGAATTTAAAGAACTAATAGGTAATTATTAATACTAAAACTGCTTAGCTAAAGTACTAGTAACAGGTAAATAGCGTGCGTGCGTGCGTGCGTGCATGCGTGTGTGTGTGTGTGTGTGTGTCAACGACTTAAATATCCACCCACAGTAGCAGATAGCGGGTAGATTTTTTCATAATAGGTACGTGTTATCACGGCAAATTCACTAACCCTTCTGTTTCAATAATTGTGTTGTGTTTTAATAATTGTGTCGCGGCGCCGCACAGTGGGGCAACGGCGGAATTAATTCAAAATGGAAATGGTTAGCAGTAGCCACATTTTTTATCTGATATGTATTTAAAACATTTCAAATACCTATGATCTTATGAAATATTGCGTATATATATTATTTTTATAAAGAAACTAGGCCGCCAAACTCGTACAAATGAACTCGCATGAAATAAACGTTAAAATACCTTGCATTTGCAAAGGGTGTATTCCTCTCAAGTTATTGATTTTGTTAATCATGTTTTATTTATATACAAGAAACAATATTCCTGCTATTGTTAATGGAATAATATTTATGGTTCCTCTTAAATTATGTGTAATTTTAGGGCTGTTAGAAGTTGATAGTATTTCTCGCCTAAATATTACATTTCATTGGCTATAACTTTTTAGCTACAACGACCCTCAAGCTCTATTCAAACAATATTTACACATTATTTAATCTAGAACATTATTTAATTGGTTTTATCTGCAATAATTTGCAAACTTTTTATTACTACCCCATTAAGTTAATGATCTTATTTTTCTAAGAAAAATACTTAAATGCGTTATCGATGGTAATGAGGGTAATTAAAAAGACTATTAAATTATAAAATTATATAACTAGGGTATATACAATATTGTCCATCATTTACTTTTGTAAAATCAATAAAGTAGCACCTAATTGTATATTTTATTTTAAGTTCAATCAATGTAGGTATTATTTTAAATATTAGTAGGAATGATTTTAATATACTTATAAATATATTTAACGTGTATTTTTATGCATTAAACTAAAAAAAAAAATTAATTCCGCTGCTCCATACAACGTGAACCACTGTGCGCCGCGGCGCGGTTTTAATCCAGGATGAAGTCGCTGGTGATAAAGGTCCGGTCACGGACGTTAAATTATGACCCATTTCAAGAAAAATATGCTTGAAGTTGTCAATGTCATTAGAGATGCCAAATCATTTGTAACTTTTAGGAAACTCAACCTTATTGTTGTAGAATGTCAGATTGACTTTGGACCTAAGGTCGTCACAAATTTAATTATTTGACTGATCTCTGCCCGGTACGCGTAATTTCAAGAAATTTATTTATTTATCTAATCTTTATTGCACAGAAGTATGTACAAATGGCGGACCTAATGGCTAATGGCATTGTCTACCAAACCAAATAACTCATCAGAAATTAACATAGTGGGTGCACAGAAAAAGAACACCGACAGAGATTAAACTAAAAACGTAAAACTTAAAATTATTATCCTATTCTTTGCTATTTATTTATTATTTGCTATTTACTGCATAGATATCAATGAAACGTCGTATCGTGTGTGGTTGCCGAGAATAGTGCCTCTCCATGTCTTCCCGTGGATGTCGTAAGAGACGACTAAGGGAATAAAGGCTTGTAGTACTGTTAGGCGATGGGCTTGCAACCTGTCACTAATACGCTGGAAAACATCTTAGCCTAATTGTGCAAATTGTGGTTATAGAATTATCAACAAGTTTTTAGAGATGTTTGTAATTCTGTAGCTCTGCCTACCCCGCTCTGGGAACGAAGGCGTGAGATTATGTATGTATGTATATCAATGAAACGGACCTGATTCACGTCTTTGTGTACCATGTTTGTAATACACCACAGCAAACTGGTTGTTGGACATCCACTGCACAGCTCCAGGCAAAAGAGGTGCTCCGTCGAGGAGAGGAGGAGCCGGCGCGGGGATGCGCTTCTCGAGGGATAAGTCGGGCGAGTACACACGCAGCGAGCCGTCACCATCGCCGACAACAAGACTCGAGCCGCTGGGATGCCAGCTCAAGCATCTGGAAAGATCAGTTACAACAAGGTATTATTTAAACAGACGCCATCCTCTGCGCTTTAAGGTATTTGTTATGGCAAGGAGAAGGCACACGCGCACACAGGCCCCCTAATGCTAAGTGGGGTCCGTGATCTGAGATCCATAGACATTTGAATTCTCAAGACTACAATCTCAAGAGTGTAATCCAAAACTTCGACGTGTTTTACGCAAAATGAAATAGAATAGAATCGAATAGAATAGAATAGAATAACTTTATTTCAGACTACAAGGCCCATATTTACAAATACCTTACAGACTAGCATACATATCAATATATAACATAAAATGAACACAAATATTAATAAATTTTCGCGGTGTCTGCTAGACGGCGACCACGAAATCGCCGAAATAAGACTCCCCTCTGCCAGAATTCCTTTAAAAAGGTCGACAGATCTATGGTCGGTACTCTCATCACAAATGACTTAAAATTAACCTTGTGGCGAGGTTCTAACCACTCGACCCTAAGAGTAAATCCAGTCTTAACTCGTACATACTCTACGAGATCTTTTGCCTCCGTAGAGTAATGTAAACGGGACACGTACAACAGCGTCGTGGGCGCAGCAGGACACAGCAAGTGGTTCAGTCCGGTAAAGCAAAGCAAGCATGTTTTTTTTAGGGACGACAAAAAAATAAGCCTTCTAACCTAACCTATCCGAGTCGCTTCTGCCCAGACCCATCTTTCTCGCGAAAGAGCGAAGCGCGCTCGCTCGCCGCATCATTTACATTTTTATTAACATTTGGTAGAAAAACGGTATGAATAAAAATAATTGATACTATAAAAAATATGTGCTAAAATATTTCTGACTGATTATAAATATATGCCTTTGAATGTTTTAGGGTTTTAGGTTATGACTTTTGTATATGTCTTATTGTTATATCTTTTACATTATGGAATAATATTACAGCGGAAAGTACCTCTGTCGAAAAATAACTTAGGATAGCGTTAAAAATTAAACTGAAAATTTGTCTCAACGTATGCAGTGCCAAAAGTATCATTGATTAAATAAAAAATGGGCTAATAAACAAAATACGTAACAATTCATAGGGCAAGTAAATGAGACGGGAAAAGTTTTTCGGACAAACGATACTTTAACTAAACGTAAAATGGTGAAGAAAAAAAATTACGAAACCTGTCTTCGGACAAACGATAATAATTCGAATAGTTTTCGGACAAATAAAATTCGGACAATTATTTTAGTGTTTGAGATAGGCTACCCCAACCTCGAATTATTTTTGACCGAATTTCATTTGAGCGAAAACGTTTCGTTTTTTAACGTTTCTCCGATGGCACGATTCGTAAATTATTTATTTCACCACTTGACATTAAGTAAACATATCTTTAGTCCGAGCAACTTTGCTCCTTGTAGTCACTTGCCCTATGTATTGTTACGTATTTTTCATCACACTTGCTCGTAAATAGTGTCCTAACATGCTAGAAAAATCGACCGTAAATCCAAAATAATACCCGCGGGCCTTTTTTTACCATTACGCCCTATCGTGGGTAATAGCTTTTTTTTTTTTGGACTCAAACTATCATAATACGTCAGGACCCCAATTCTTGTGCCATTCGATATGAAGTTTCATTCGAGAGGAAATGTCAGTTGCATACAATTTTCTAAAAATGTCGCATATAAACTATTGATCTCGACTGTCACTAGAATCGGACTCCTGAACACGTTTGACATTATCTGTGGTAAGTCATAGACAATGATGTAGTCTGCCGCTAATTTATAAATACTGATTATAAACTGTGTGATTCAAAAATAATAATTAAAAGGGTGTCTTTGTGCTCATATAAAAATTTATATATCAATAAAATACATGTCGTCATCCGAAGAAAGGGATAATGCGACTCCAACGGACATCGCCAACGCGGCTAAAATTATTAGTGAGAATCGTAAGTTAAAAATATGATCTTTTGTCCGATTTTATTTAATTTCCTCGCAAATGTGATGAAAAACATTGTATGTTACATGGGTGGTAAAGGAAATACAAAGCTCGAGTCATTAAAGCCCTCAGCCTTCGGCTTCGGGCTTCTAACACATTCTCGTTTGTATTTCTGTCTTTACCACCCTTAATACACAATGTACTATTATTTCAAAGCCTATTTTTCACTACGCCAGTGCTACAACTAGCCTAGGGATCATTTCGAATTTTGTTTCTTAACCCATTTTTCACTTCATCAATGCTACATAAATATAGTTTTCGCTACGTTACGTCAAATATTCATTTCAGCCCAGAAAATCTTGCTTGTAATTTGTTACTATTCACAAAATGCAATGAGCAAGACGAATTAGGGCAGAACCGATACGGATAGGTTAGGTTAGAAGACCAAGGCGGGAGCAAAGCTCGAGCCTTCGAGGTTATTTTTTTTTCTGCCCAAAAAATCTGGCTTGTAATTTATCAAGAAAATGCAACGAACAACGGTAGAACCGACTCGGATAGGTTAGCATAGTCGATTTAAAAATAGGTTAACTATTAATAAACCGAGCCGTTACATTGGGCAATGATACTACGGTAAAATCAGAAATCGGGAACAGATAAATTGACAAACCATTACATTGGACAGCTGCTTTTACGCCGAAACCAATAATAAGGAATAGATAATTTATAAAATCGATTAAATACCAAAACAAGTAATGACTAAGTGAAAATATTCGCAGTGATATTTCGGGCAAACGTAAAAAAACCCAAACCATAAGTAGTTGTCGAATATAGGTCCAACATTTTTCGGAGTTCAGATAGGTAACCTTCTCCATGAATAAGAAACTCCCGGACATTTCAAGCTCGCCGCGAGCAACGCTGCGAGAAAGTCATTTATAGGTAAACCATTTAAAGCTTTGAGTCGTTAAGTAGGTATCTTATATCTTAAAATAGGTAGGAAAAGCGTGAGAGCTGCCGTGTTATAGAAACAACGGCTTATTCCCAGTTGTCCGCACCCCTTTGTCCACACTGCGGACAAGTGGGAAAACAAATCCCATTTGTCCGCACCCTAGAGCCGCTAATTCGGCTAATATAAATGCTTAGTTGTCCGCAGTGTGAACAAAGGGGTGCGGACAACTGGGAATAAGCCCAAACAACCTGCTGGTGAACTTGTAAACGAATTTACACTTGACCCGTCGGTGTTTATACATGTCCGAGGCGTTTGTTAGTCCTTTACCTCAAAAGCATTTCACCTCGAATGAACAAAATTTCAATAGAATCTTTTACTTGAAGCAATTTTTCGCGTGGCTTTTTACATTAGTATAATTAATTTGTAGCATTTAATTTTTGTTTGTTTGGGACTCTATTTAATGTGACGCGTTAATCGATGTTCGCACTAAAATTCAGTAACATTTTTTTGAAACGTGTTTTGTACCTGTAGTTTCATGTCTTAAGTGCTATCAAACTCATTGAAATATTATCTTTATGACTAATAAATAAATAATGGATAAACTCTGTCATTGCGACATTGATTTCAGAAACAATAATTATATATTACAATATTTGTGAGAAAATATGGACCTGGCTAAAAAAGACAAAAAAAAAACGAAAAAGGTACATGGCCTCTAAAGATATTGTCTAATACTGAATTAGACGATTAGGATACAAAGCGAAAATTTATCGCACGATCGAGGTGAGATGCGACAAAAACTAATATCGACTAAAAAAAATGACGATTGAGACACAACGCGATAGTTAAATGCACGATCGAGGTGAAATGCGATTCGGCGGTGAATCGCTACAACGAATTTATGCTTTTGAGGTAAAGGACTAACAAACGGTCCGAGGGAGTCTCGGCCATGGTGGTACAGTCGACTACAGCACTACGCAAGTACATATCTCTGCGGTCGACTGTACTTCGACGCGGCTTGGCCAAGGTGTGACACGCAGCTATTAATTTCTCGGATCGTATGTCGCCGGGTTTGGATCACCTACCTCATTTGTGCTGTAAGGCCTGCTTGCACGTAAATTTAACCCTAAGGTGAACCCCAGGTTAAATTATTCACGAATGTCAGATTTATATGAGAACTGAAAATATTAGCGAATTAACCTGTTAACCTAGGGTTAACATTTACGTACAAGAGAGCCTAACATATATATATATATATATATATATACATATATATATATATATAGGTGGCATTAGGTGGGTCTGTAAAAATGTATCCAAGAGCCATCTTACAAAAACTGTGCTGGCAACGTCGCTCGCTTTCGTTTTTTATTAACAAATAGAAATTGATTGACAAATGGTATCTATTATTAACCCTGTGCATTTGGTGGAAGTATTGGAATATGTACAATGCATTTTGTTGTTAATTCCGAACTATAACATATTATTATTATATTCCTAAGCAAAAATGCACTAACTAATTTCAATAGCCAAAGCAGATTCAACTCTCTTCTGTTTGTAACTAGGTTGCAATTTCTACAGATGTTTTCTCTGAGATATCGCCATTATGCTTAGTAGGGCAGAATATATAATTAAAGGTCACATTACGACTAAATCTTGCATGGCACACATTAATACGCCAGATCCACAGAGTGAGCGAATTATATTTAAGAATTTCTTTAAATTTCAGTTCGATACTCGAGTAAAATTTAAATTGCGACGTTGCCTCGTTACCCCATGGCAGTGCTGTCGGTATTATCATTCCGCTCGCCAGTACCGACATGAAGGATAGTTATTTTATCATCAAATCCAATGGCCAAGGTTTCATTCATGGTGGGGCTCCACTGCATATCGCGCACCCAAGTCGAGTAACCGCGGGGCACTGACAGTTTTGGTGATGCATCCTGCAACAATTTAACGAGTTTATTAAAAAAAAAAATATATATATTAATATGAGTTAATTTTAATATGAGTTTTTGTGTGATTGTTTGTGTTCCAAATAAATAAATAAATAATCACACTAATACTCGTGCTATAAATGCTAATGACGTTCGTGACATGTGTTTGTAATGTTTGCTACTCCTTCACGTTGGAACAGCTGAACGAATTACGATAAATTTTGAAATGGAGATATCTTATACCTACCCAGAATGAACACGATGTCGCGGGCAGAAGTGAAATCAACGCAAAACGTGTTGGTTCAGGGGTGTGATTCTCTCAACAACGACGGACGGACGGACGAACGAGTGATTGTCCAAGCGGCAAGTTTAAGTAGTCCCGTCAGAGTGAACAAAACACATTTTAGCGCCTGTATTCAATTTGGCAGCATGACTTCTCGAACGTATAAGGCTGCCTAATTGACAATGCACGCGCTAAAATGTGTTTTGTTCGCTCGGACGGGACTACTTAAACTCGCCGCTTTGATTCGCTCGTCCGTCCGACCGGCCGCCGTTTTTTGAGAGAATAACACACCAGGAACGGTGCCGGGAGGTGTTTAATCTAACCGACGAGGTGTTTAATCTATCCGACGAGGTGTTTATTCTATCCGACGAGGTGTTTAATCTATCCGACGAGGTGTTTAATCTATCCGACGAGGTGTTTAATCTATCCGACGAGGCGTTTAATCTAACCGACGAGGTGTTTAATCTATCCGACGAGGTGTTTAATCTATCCGACTAGGTGTTTAATCTATCCGACGAGGTGTTTAATCTATCCGACGAGGTGTTTAATCTATCCGACGAGGTGTTAAATCTATCCGATATTTAATTAGAACGGGGATTTTAAGTATACATTAATACTTTTTTATGGTACGAGCACACAGGCCACCTGATGGTAAATGGGATCCGACCATGATCTGATGGGAACATTTGAATTCTAGAAAGACTACAATGTCAAGACTCCAAATGTCTTACCAACCCCGAGGACTAGACAATATCATCAAGTTGTGATAACCCGTACATTCTAAAAAGTATGTCACGTCCAGTCCCTCAATACTTACCGATTGCAAACAATTCATTTCAGGAGCATTACAATTGCAATATCAGCCCGCAATTACAATTGCAATATCAAACTTGTCAATGAAATGATTGATTTCATAACACGGGCAACTTATTTGTTCAATAGTAGGTATAGTTAGTAGCTTTTCTCAAACATGCCATGAAATATTGATGTTATGTTTCAAGTATGACGTTTCAGGTGCGGAGCGGCTAGGACAAGAGGTCGTTTATGGAATTTCATACAAATCTTGCAGGCCTAGGCCGGCAAAGTCCTCTTTTTTAATTTCCATTCCACTTAAATTTGTGGCACAAGCATCATGACATTCTGCCACTATGCGTATTAAAAAAAACAATAAATGTTTTTTTTTTAGTGTATACGTGGCGGCTGTGTTTATGAACAGGCTGGATAGCTGCTTATTTTTTTAATACACTAAGCCGTGAATCCAACCAAAGCGTTTGCATGTTTATCTAAAGTACTAGGAGAACATAGGTAATTAGGGGTGCGTACCACAACTTAGATCGCAGGCGAGCGGTCGCTGCGGGGCACCGGCGGGCGGGCGGGCGCACCCGACACAGCGCGGGTGACTGAGCACAGTAGGTTACTTTTAATGTTTATGCACTCCTAGTAATTTGACTTTGTAATTTTTTTACTGAATTATTATTGTTTGATGTTTGAGAAAAGCCAAATGTACAGTACATACCTCGGCGGGAAATATGGGGTTGCCCGCCTCAGACCTATCCGGCCTCGCTTTGCTCGGCCGTCTATATGTCTTCGGCCGGCAACCCCTTTTGTCCCGGCCTCTGTAGTAATGTACTATAAGTAGTTCAGTAATTCTTGCCACACTGCGTTTATCTAAGCCTTAACGACGCCATATCTTTGCCAACGTTGACTTTCAACCATGCATATACTGTCAGTTGCGAGTGCGAGCGTGATAGCGATAGCCAGCCGAAAGCTAAGATGCTGGGAATACTGTAGGGCTTTCGACAAAATAGACAAGTCTAATACAATACATAGTATTAAATTTTATGCATATCCACATGATAAAACTGTGTCAACCATATTTAGGCCCGCGAGATACGAGAAAATCCATTTTGAGGCTTCCGCCGTACCAAAGTGGTGGAAAAAGGAACCCTTATGGTGAGACTACGGTTTTTGTCTGTATGTTCGTCATCTGTACAATTATCAAGCAGGTACGGGTACCACGGCTCCTGCTCACTTAATCTCGGCCGCCAGGGTTTCGGTAAGAAAAGCCGGGGCGGACTTATATATTCCTAAACTGGTCGTTAAAACCTACTTACTGGAATTGGTTTCACTATATGTGTATATGTTGAGTTTAATTACGGGGGGGGGGGGGGGGGGGGGCGGGGGGGCGACGGCCACCATCGCGAGCGTCTGCTATGCACTTTCCTGTATCTACCAATAAGTGCCCAACTGATTAATTATTTATTTATCATACGAATTGTAATTAACAGATTAACCAACACATTACAAAATCGAGTACCTAATAGTAGTTTATGCAACTGATAATGAGAGGCCTTAAAATACGAGTGTGGTTTTATCACACGAGTGTTTTAATGCCTAATTATGTACAGTTGCATACACTACTTTATCTACACACATATCATAAGTACTCTAAAATGGGTTCAAAAGCCGACGACTTGACGACAAAAATGGCGGCAAAAAAACTTGTTCTGTGTCAGTGTCACGAATATGAAGGCTTTTAAAAAAAAACATAGACAAACGAATGAACTCCCTATTCTCATGTCACTCGAGATCAAATGTGCGGTTTATATTAAAAAAACATACTGAATTGACGTTTTCTATCGATAACTGTTTTAATATCTATGAATACTAGAATAGAGACCCTGTTGATTTTTGACAGCTGTTCCAAATTTAAACTCATAACGATTCAAAAATTGATACTGTTACAACATTACAGTTCAGATTTTACCTACTACCACAGACAAGAAAGTTCTCATAGTAAAATAGGTTGTAATAATGCTGGTAATTTCCTACGGTTTTTGAACACATAGATAAAGATAAGATAAAAGATAATTATTCAGTAAGTAGGCCGCACGTCAAGAATCTACCAGCGTTCCCAAGAGGAGACCACTGCTGAGAAGAAACTCAGCAGTCATTTTTTAAACATATTACAATGGTTACTACTTAGTCTAGCATATATAAAGCAATAAATATTAAATTAAATATTATACTTATAAAAATATACATGCGTAGTTCAGCAGGAAAACATGCCAAAAATCTTACGAGAGACAGAGGGAGAAAGGGAAATAAAAACACCTATTTATGTGAATATATAAGAGTGCAAGACGAGCACATAAAAGTTTCGATATGTTTTCCTACATCAACGGTGTCCCCTAGACAAGATAAAGATTTTTCATTTGAATAAATTATTATTAACTAAGTTTCGGGTTTAGGCCATGCATTTTTGTCTGTTAGATAATCCTCGACCCTATAAATACGCTTTAGACATTAACGACTTTTTCAAGTAATTTTTTAGTACTGGAAAGGGTAACTTTAATACTATGTCAGGTAATTTATTATAGAAATGAATGCATTGACCAACAAATGATTTATATACTTTACGGACGCGGAATTTTCGAATAGCGATTTTATTTTTTAATAACATAAATAATATTCTCATAAATAAATTGAGACGCTACAGTTAAGATATTAATTTCTTAAATAAAAAGTTCTCTTAATGAGTCACGGGAATTTAAGTTGTAAATAGAACGAATGGCCCTTTTTTCTAATACAAATATAGTTTGTTTGTCAGCGGCCTTACCCCAAACCAGAATAGAGGGCTTATGACATGTGCGTAGATAAAAGCTATTTTGGTATCAGATGGGTACAGGATGCCCCTTTTTATACATAGTTGTATAATTCGCTTGCCCGCATCTATTTGCGATAGAAAAATCATGATATTTCTTTTTCTACTCGCGTAGTATAAACTGCTAATATTGATATCGTTAACGGTATCAGAATACCACCTATAGCGTAACCGAAGCCGGAAAAGAATTATATAATGAGCGTTGCCATGGTAATAACAGTTCTATAATAATTATTATAGCATTGTTATTACCATGGTTACGGTCATTCCGGATATCAGTCTTGGCGTTTAGTGAACACTTGAGATCCTAAAATACCAATTAATGTTACGTATATTAAAAACAAAATTAATTTTGAGACTATTATGTTTAAAATTTCATTTTTATTAAATTACTAAAAATAGATGGTTAATATTAATCAATTTGTTATTTGGTTACCATGGTTACGTTCAATATGGATATCAACAAAATGGCGTTTCATTTGGCATTCCAACTATTGTGATAAATTGTCAGAACTGTTTTTAGTACTTAACTATTAAAATTTGCATAATAATATTTATTTTCATCACACTTGGTCGTAAATAGTGTCCTAATATGCTAAAAAAATCGTCCGTAAATCCAAAATAATACCCACGGGCCTTTTTTTACCATTACGCATTATCGTGCGTAATAGCTTTTTTTTAAAATATAATACGTGGACTCAAACTATTATGACGTATTATGATAGTTGAACCCCAATTCTTGTGCCATTCGATATGAAGTTTAATTCTCTTATAAACCATTGATCTCGACTGTCACTTGCCCGCATCTGTTTTTAGTAAAATATTATGAAATTAATTTTATATTTAATTGAAAAGGGGTCTAGAATAGGGGGTTGAAAAACGAAAGTGGTTTGATTATTGCAAATGGGGTGTCATATGAAAGGGCTTAATCTGTACCATTCAAAACTATTTTTTTTTTAATTTTTGTGATGTACTTTTTGATTTATGCCCAAAAATGTACAAAAAATGACTGTTCCCCACCGCTTATCTCCGAAGTTCATCGATCAAAAAATCTGAAAAAATCCTGACGTATAGATAATTACTTATGAAGTGTTCATACTGTTCATGATTTACAGTTTTTGAGAAATAACAAAAAAACTATGAAAATCTGTATTAAAATTTAGGCTAGTCAAAATGGACCTTATCAGAGCTTATGGCATAGAAAATAAATTTCATAACAAAATTAGTATTTTCTTTTGTGGTTACTAAGCATATTATCTTAAATACGGGACCCTCGGTGCGCGAGTCCAAATCGCACTAGACCGGCTTTTTTTCTAAGTCGATATTTTAAAGTTTTGATTCTGAAATTATAAAACAACTAGGTAGCCGTGGCCCGCGGATCCGTCCGCGTGGAAGTTGTTAATCGCTCGGTATCTGATATCTCCATACCAATATTCATCGCACCCGGGTTAGCATTTAGCCAACAAACAGACAAAGTTACTTTCACATTTATAATATTAGTATATGGACTAGGTATTTTACTCGGGTTTTACCTTTGTTTCGGCGAAATATGTCTGCCAAATGTATCGTTTCCCAACCGTTTCATTTGCCAACCCGCTTTGTTTTCTGTAACCGTAATATTTCAGGATTTTATAAAAACTAACCTAACCTAATATATAGGATTCTACATGATGGTAGTGAAATAAATCCTGAAAAAAATATATAACATTGGGTTGCCAAATAATAAAGTTGGGAAATGATACATTTGGCAAACAAATTTTTGCCAAACGGCAGGCTCCCATTTTACTCTCTACATTATGATAGCTCGGTCTCTTTTGAGTCTCACATAAATTCCGGGTAATAACATCGTAGTATAATCACCTGGCCCCAAAGGTCTTTGACGTTGTAAATAAAAATCGACTTTATATTTCCAACAACAGCCAGGAGCTCCCCGTCGCAGTTGACGGCGATGTGTGTAGGTTGCATTGGCAGTTTCACGGTCACGCGCAGGGGGTCGGCCTTACCGTACAGGAGCTCGGTCACCGGGTACACTAGAGAAACACAGAAGAGTTTCAGTCACATTATAAAGTGGAACGATTGTTAAGTTTGCACAGCGCTTAACTTTTTTATTTGTGTTTCTAAGCGTAAGCTAAAGACACGATGAGATTGAGGGAAAATTTAAAAATTTAGAGAGTGTAACGAGTTATATTTATTCATCACTCCCACATCACCCCTTATTGGAGGTATTATCATAAGAATAAGTAAACCATAACTACATGTACCTATAAGCGAAACTCCCGGCTCCCAGGCGTTAGATACCTTCCGCCTGGCGACACCTGAGGTGTCTAGTCAGTCAGGGGCGTCACACACGGAATATATATGAATATGCCAAAATATACATTATTTCAATGCATCTTACGATATATTTTCCGTACTAGATACGTTGACAGAGTCCACACAAGCAGCTATAATATATGTATATCATAGCAAGGTACCTTAATATACCTTAATAGACATTGCTATAAGATATATTTATCTCTTTCCCTCGCCACTATAATGAATGGGATGGATATATATTTTCATATCTTTGCAATGTGTGGTTCTTGCTACAATGTTATATATATTCTGGTATACGGCGGCGCGGTCGTTGTATTTGATTCACCGCGCATGTCGCGATTTGATTTTTTAGACGTACCTATTAAATTAGCCATGGGAAAACATTGCAGTCTATTTGGCTGTAAAAGTAGAAGTGACAAAAAATGAATGAATAGATAAGAATAGTATTTTGTGAGGTAAATGTACGCTTCGCCGAATCTGCCGTATCACCGAATTTCTTCTATTTTAAGCTATTAGTGTAGTAATTACAGTTGATATGAAATTGTTATATTTTTTGCCGCTAGCTAGATACCTATCCCTTCCACTAAGCTGCAAAGCCAGCCATTTGCTGTCTCAATCGGCAAGCAACAATCGATCAAGTCGGTTGATCGCCGTTTGTATGGGAGTCCTTGTGAAAATCGTTAAGAAATCGCGTATACTTCTTAAGGTCATAAAACCGTTTAACGTTACCTTAGTGTTTGAAAATGTGCTTTTCCTGTGTTGTTATTTAATTAGTTTTTGTGTTCTGGTAAATGAAGTTAATTTAGTGTAGTCATATTTATAGAAATTAGCAAAAATGTGAATTCGGTGATGAGTTAACCCTCATTTTGACTGGAAGGTTTTACCGAACAGCGTTCGGAATCAGGGAAAGCGTATGTTTTTTTAATTATTTATTTACTGCTTGATCATGACTTATTTATATAATCTACTTTGCTTTTCGAATAACTAGAAATATTCCAAATTTAATGAGTAATTGCCGAACATCAATAAAGTGGTCATTTTTTGTAAAACTTCGTTGGAAATTTATAAACTTTACGACTTTTTGACATGAAATTAAGCTTATTGGCAAGGTTATTAAAAAAAACATTATATTTATTTTTTAAGCAATAGTAGGAAAACCATATATATTTATGGCCGATTGTATACTAAAGTGTATTATTTTTCGTGCATTTTTGTAAAGGAGGGCACTTCTAAACATTTAAGGCGTTAATGTTTTAAATAAATACTCATAGGAGTTAATGTTACGCCTTGAAAACAAAATATTATATTAGATTATTATTAGGGATCGGATATTCGGGTTGTCATGTTCCATATTATTTACTATTTCATTAAAATTCCTAGCTTTTGAAATAATAAATAAAATATAAAATATGTCTATTTTTTCACTAACGTTCGACCACCACTCAGCGCCAAAATTTCATACATTTCTTCCCTAGTTCGGTGATGCGGCGGCCCGATTCGGTATTATGTGCAAATCAAGTTTCTTAGTTTGGTAAATGGTACAAAACAGGGGTATGCGATATAAAAACTTTTAAAAATATTTTTAACATATTTCTAACCATGTAATTTATTTCCAGGTACATTAAAAATGATGACAAATTTATTAAAGTTCATATCATAATCGTATAAAAATCCCAGACCATATAAAAAAAAAAACGTACATCCAGGTCTTAGGCGTTCGTCGAAACGTACATTTACCTTAATAAAGCTTTTTTCTACTCGCGTACTATAAACTGCTAATATTGATATCGTTATCGGTATCAGAATATAATATCGGTATCGGTATAATATGTTCACCGATTACTCCGTCAATTGTCGAACGATTTCAATTTTTTTTTTTGGTTTGATAGAGTATACTTTCGAGGTGGTCCCATTGTCACCAAATCTGAATCTGATGAGAGGATCCGTGAGGAATTCAGGGAACTCCTCAAATATTGTAGGCAAACATATAGCGATTTTAGTATTTTTAGTAACAAATCTAGCATCTGCATTCAGAAAGTATCATTTGGTGAAGTGGAACTGGTGATGAAGACCACAGATGGCCACCGGAACTCCTTAACGGTACCGATTGCAAGGGTCGCGATAAGATATCTCGATTAAGATAGTTGAGCGACTACAACGAAGAATATTTACTTGTTAACCGACTTCAAAAAAGGAGGTTATTGAAATATGAGTATGACTTTCCCGCGGCGTTGCTTGCGGCGCGCTTGAAATAACTTAAAGTTTCATTTCAACTAAAAAGTGGGACTACGTAACAGCGTATTATGATCACTAAAAAGTATAAAATAAAATAAATGTTTTAAAAAACAAAAAACCGCCTTCAAAAACGCAAAAAATAACTTCTTTAAAATTGTAGGCACCTAATAGGTTAGTCCAACTTTGTTGCGTTTTTGAAGGCGGTTTTTTGTTTTTTAAAACATTTTAGCTAATGTGGTTGATGTAGCGAGTGATGTACCCACAGAACTATCTCGATATAGTTCTGTGGAAGTACCTCTATTGTTTTAAATCCACGACGGCGCGTCCCGCTACTGTTTTACGAACCGAGCTGTGTCAATTTAAGTGGCGGGGCGCGCCGTCGTGGATTGTAAATACTATACTTATTACACGAGCATTAGGTAAAATGAACGACTATTTAGTTTCTCTACATACCTGCCAAGAGCCCATCAGTCAAGGCCACAAATACAAGTCCATACTTGGGAGAACAGGCCACCAGGTTGAAAAATTCACCTCTCAACTGAGCGACGCTGCTTGTATTAAATACTTGGAATTTTCGGAGTAGATTATACTCGAGTTTCTGAAAAAAAAAACGGAGGCTCGATGCTGGCAGACATGTTTTAAATGAAATATGAAGCTTTGGGGTTAAGTTTGCAAGATACGACGTAGATAGAAGGTTCACGAACTCGTCAACGAATCCTTGCCAAGTAAAAAATGCGAGTGTAGTGTATTGCCCGTAGTCCACCTATGTGTCCACCTATGTGGATTACGGAGAGTAGACTGGACAAAATCAACAGGTAGGTTAGGTTATGTTAGTTCTTGAGAGGGGCCAAAGGGCCAAACTAACCTAGAAGTAGGAGCTCCGGCGACTACGTTAAGGTCTGCTTAAATGCCCAGGTGGACAGCATAGGTGGACCACTCGAAACAGAGGGCGAGTGTGTTTGCTTGTTTGTTCCGTCCTCTCGGAGATCAGGTCCTCAACCGATCCATGTGATGTTTGGCATTGAGTAGCCAGGAGATGCGGACAAATTAGGCCACCTAGTTCTTAGCTCCCGAGGGAATAGCAATAAACAACGTCGCGCGGATAAACGCTATAATAGCATATATTATATTGTAAGTAAACCACAGTGAGTGGCGTAATGTATTTTTTTTTTTAATTTTTCACAATTGATCTTAGTGCGCGGTATCTATAGAAAATATATCGGTATGTACGAAAATTCAGTTTTATTACTTTGATATAGTCTCTCAGTGAGTATGAAAAACAGACATACGGACATGGCAAAACTACACAGCCCTTCGGGTGGCAGCGCCACCGGTTGAACGGTAGAAGAAGTGGCGCGGCCATTTTGGAAAATATACCGTTGAGTGGCAGGGTCCGGTCATGGTGGGCGGGAACCGCGGGAAGAAGACGCAATTTCTAACTAGCTTTGCTCATCGCGGCAATTCGACCGTTATTGAATGCCATCCTTTTCTATTGACGAATGCATCTTGCAAGTGTGACCAAGCCAATAATAATTTTGACGGTTCTATTAGGTGCGAAATAAAACATCGCAGACATCGCATTGTGTCCGGGAGCCGGACCCTGCCACTCAACGGCTTGTTATGTCCGGTCCGGCTCAAGGATCCCTGCCACTTTACGAGGCGTCCGGTTCCCGGACTTTGCCACCCGAAGAGCTGAGGGTTCCTAATTTGACTTCGGCACCCCATTAACTGTTACCGGAGTATCCTGAACACTTCCGCCGGCCGGGGCCGCCATCTCGGGCCGAGGAGGCAGCCGACGCAGCTGGCGAGGGGCGCGCTGTACACACAACAGCACGCACCGAAAATCACTAGAAAAAAAAATCTGGTTAAGTGCGCATCCGAATGACACTCCACAACATAGCCCCTGGAGCAGAAGCAGACCAAAAACTGACAAGGTCCTATGATGGCGCCGTAAATGAAACGCCCTATGGCCGTCATTCATTAGTAGAGGTCGGAATAGGTAGTGCTTATTAACCTAAACTTGTTGCATCTTCATTCAATAACGTATTCCCATCTCACTCACGCATGAATGAACATGAGTCAAGTTTAGGTTAATAAGCACTACCTATTCCGACCTCTGTCATTAGCAATGAATCATTACTACTAACAATGAGTATCCCCGAGACTTAGGTAATTCGATCTCATTACTATGGCATTAAATGAGTGCATTACGTTGTTACCAAAGCGTCTATATCGGGTGGTCGAAAATTGGCCTATTTTTAACCGACTTCAAAAAAAGGAGGAGGTTCTCAATTCGTCGGGTATGTTCCGGAAGACCACTGGACCGATTTGAAAAATTTTTTCGTTGTTCGAATGGGTATACTTTCTCGTTGGTCCCATTGTCACCACGTCAGGATCTGATGATGGGATCATGGAGAAATCAAGAGAACTCCTCAAAAATTATAGGCACACCTATAGCGATTTTGGTATTTTTCACTGTAACTCATGCATTTGCTTTTGAAAAGTACTATATGCTAAAGTGGAACTGATGATGAAGACCACAGATGGCCACCGGAACTCCTTAACGGTACCTATTTCAAGGGTGGCGATAAGATATTTCGATTAAGGTAGTTGAGCGACTATGACGAAGCACATTTAGGTTTAAATATGACTATGACATTCCCGCGGCGTTGTCTGCGGCGAGCTTGAAATGTATAAAATAAAATAAATGTTTAAAAAAACAAAAAACCCGCCTTCAAAAATGCAAAAAATAACTTCTTTTAAAATGGTAGGTCAGTCCAACTGAAGTCGGCGCCCCACAATATTTTAAACCAAAAGCCGAATGCAGTTGGACTGACCTACCATTTTAAAAGAAGTTATTTTTTGCATTTTTGAAGGCGGGTTTTTTGTTTTTTTAAACATTTTTTTTTTCGCAAAAAACCCTGACCCTGAGGCGAAGTCGACGAGCTCCGCGCCTAGTTGTGGCGCCCCGCGTCTTGACACAGTTCTAACCTAGCCTAACCTATAAATTAGTTCAGCAATCATGTGACCTAGGTGTTTTATATATTATGTTTTGTATGTTAGGCTAAATAACAATTCGACCTAATAATATAAGGGATTTAGCCTTTTAGTAATAAGAATTTTAGACTAAAGTCTGTCCCTATTCAGACTGCCAATGACAATAACAAGTATACCTGACTTTAATTGTCTTTACATAGAGGACGAAATAGTAATGAGAATAATGTTACCTCTAATTAGTTTATTAAAAAGTTTTAATATATATTCATCATCATCGTCGTATTATTATGCTGGGTGCGACAGAGACGAAAACCTCTCCTATCAATCAAATGTATCAAAACATCACTAAATTTTCAATGTCAAAAATTGTTTCGAAAATAAAATCTTTATGACAAGAATCTGTCAGTCTAATTGTTTCTTTCACCGCAAGTGCTTTTTATCAGAAAATACGATATTAAATAGAGATTACGACCTCATAATGGACATAAAGACAATTATTAAGTGTATAAATAAATAATACTCGTGTGGTTGCCGAGTTAGAATAGTGCCACTCCATGTCTTCCCGTGGATGTCGTAAGAGACGACTAAGGGAATAAAGGCTTGTAGTACTGTTAGGCGATGGGCTTGCAACCTGTCACTAATACACTGGTAAACATCTTAGCCTAATTGCGCAAATTGTGGTTATAGAATTATCAACATGTTTTTAGAGATGTTTGTAATTCTGTAGCTCTGCCTACCCCACTGGGAACGAAGGCGTGAGATCATGTATGTATGTATGTAAATAAATAATATGACCGCGCTCAAACTTCAAAAGTACGTGATCATGGAGTAGCAGTGGCCTTGTTTTTATGAATTACGGAACGGAAAGGGTCCGACTACATGCAATTTTAGACCAAAAGTGCTTTAGAATTTAATATAATTGCTTGGTTTGGGATTTTGTTATGAACTTTATTTTCTATGCAATAAGGTTCATTTTGACTAGTCTAAATTTTAAAACAGATTTTCGAAGTTTTTTGTTGTTTCTCAAAAACTGTAAATAATTAACTCTTCATTTAATTTTTCCCAAATAATATAAATTATTATCTATAGGTGCCTACGCCAGGATTTTTTCAGATTTTTTGATTAATAAATTTCGGAGATAAGGGGCGGGGAATGGTCATTTTTTGTGCATTTTTGGCTATAAATCAAAAAGCACAAGCCAGAATTTTTTGAAAAAAAAAGTTCTGGCATGTGCAGATTAAGCCCTTTCATATGACACCCCACTTGCTATAATCAAACCTCTTTCAATTTTTAACTCCCCTTTCTAGACCACTTTTCAACTATTTATAAAATTAATTTGAGTGTTTTTAAATAAAAACAAATGCTTGCAAGCAAGTTGTACAACTGTGCCAAATTAAGTTGATAGCATTTATAGTTGCAGAGAAAAGCTGCTGTGACATTGCTGTTAAACTATGCAATAAGTATCTATTGTAGAAAAAGTAATATAAACCTATCATTTTATACAAAAAATAAATTATTATTATTTTATTATTATTGATGGGGCGAATGGCAGAATTCATAACGTGGGTCTATCAGATCACAACACTGCCCAAACCATTCGATTCAGTACTAACGTGGACCACTGAATTTGAACTGATTGACTACAATTTAACGAAGTTCCAGGACTGCATGATACGATTATCCAATTTTTTTAATTATGTTTTCAAGTCATAAAGATCCGCGTCGCTATGAAACCTAAGAAACTGCCTTGGGCAACAAAGGGATTACGGAAAAGCTGCAAGACAAAATTTATGTTACGGTTTCAATACTACAAATATAAATCTAACCAACGCAAGTTTCAATTTAGGAAATAATCAAGACTTTTGAAAAACTGTTTTAGCGCTGCTCAAAAGATATAATCGACTCCTTGCTGCGGACAATAAAGGTAAAGCAACTTGGGATATAATAAAAACAAACTCAGGGAAGCGCAATAACTTGAAAGAGATAAAAATCATTGAGGAAAAGAATAAAGTATTAACTAAACCGGAAGACATGCCAACTCTTTTAACAATTATTTTATTGATATAACACAACAACAGAGTAACAGGCACACCCACAAATGCACTTTAGATAACCTCAATAAAACAAATTTCCTTGAACCTACTGACCCATGGGAAATCTATAAAATCATAATGTTCCGAAAAAAACGGATTTCGGAAGAAAAAATCTACGACTCATGCAGCTTTTGGTTTAATTAATATTGTACTGAAAACTTTAGATAGTAAGAAAATGGTAGCTGCCTTGTTTTTAGACCTTAGTAAGGCATTCGATTTCGTAAATCACTCGATTCTCCTTACTAAACTGGAAAAGTATGGAATAAGAGGGCCAGCCTACAGATGGCTAAGATGCTACCTATATCGGGAAGACAACAGATAACTAGAGTTTCATTTTCTCTACTCCGCGGATTAATCCTGCTGAGGTTGCGCAAGGAAGCATTTTAGGGCCGCTTTTGTTCTTATTATATGTAAACGACTTACCTACCTGCATCAAGCATCGTTATGTTCTATTTGCTGACGACACAACCGTTATGATAAAGGCAAAAGGCAAAGAGGAATTAGAAAAAAATATTTTAAGCGCTTTAGCGGACATAGCCAAATTCATATTATCAATTTGGCTAACGAATAATGGTTTATACATGAATGTTACAAAAACTAAAATAATTCATTTTTAACCCGCAACACCAAAAAAACTGTACAAGTGTCTCACATGTCATTCTTAGGGTTTATTATGGATGAGTATTTGAATTGCAAACAACAAGTTGACGATGTTTCTACAAAAATGATGAAATTCGTTTATTCTCTTAGAAAACTGAGATCCATCACTTCTGAAATAGTGGCTCTAGTTGTTTACCATAGTTATATCTGTTCTGAAAAGCTGCTGACATACAAACTATATTCGTGTTACAAAACAGAGGCATACGTTCTCCCACCCAAACGCAGTATATAAAAAAAATACATCTCCACGTTACGTACGTAACCCTAGTGGGGATGTTTTTTTTTTCGTCTACCCCGTAGTGCGGGGTGTCGTTGGATAGGCCTTTCAAAAGGATTGCAGGTTTCTGTAAACAATTTTTCTATTTAGAGATCCGTTTATGAAATATTAAGCTTTAAAGCGCTAATTTTGTTAGAGTCAAGTGTCCCTCCCCTACACCCAAAACTACAAATACTAAAAATCTGAAAAATATCTTAAATGAAAGCGCATACATATAATTAATTTAATAGGAAAACTATCACGACCAAGTAGACTTCATGGGTTCTTGAGTCACAAACGGATTAAATGTTTATACCTACCGAAAACTTATCTGCGGTGTTGGTAAACTGACCGCGACGTATGTCGATGTATGGGGATAACAGTTTTCCAACGGCAAAGTTAAGTTTGTCGCGAGGTCTAATTTGTTTGTAGGAACGGCTTCGGAACCCTACACTGAGCATGGTCCGACATGCTCTTGCCCGGTTTTTTTATTTTAAAAGTGTTACACTAGTGTGAATTTAATGTTTTTCTTTACTTTGGACTCATTATCAAAATTAATATCAATAGAGTGTGGTTGCCGGCTTAGAATAGTACCACTCCATGCCTTCCCGTGGACGTCGTAAGAGTCGACTAAGGGAATCAAGGCTTGTAGTACTGGATGCCCTGCCAAGATGCATTGCGCTAACTAACGTTTCTATTCGTTTCGTTTTTTAACCAATCGCGTCACTGGTAGATCACGTGACTTTTCGTATCACGTCATCTACCAGTGACGCGATTAGTTTAAAAGCGAATCGAATAGAAACGCTAGTTAGCGCAATGCATCTTGGCAGGGCCCTCTGTTAGGCGATGGGCTTGCAACCTGTCACTAATACACTGGTAAAAATCTTAGCCTGATTATGCAAAATGTGGTTACAGAATTATCAACAAGCTTTTAGAGTTGTTGGCAATTCTGTAGCTCTGCCTACCCCAAACTGGGAATAAAGGCGTGAGTTTATGTATGTATGTATGTAGATTAAAGTTCGTTGTATACGATGCATAGTTTGATTATAGGATTTAACTATAATTAGTACCATTCAAAGGTTTTCCAACCTATTTATAATGTCCAATGAAGTAAAGTATTCCTATAGTTTCTTTTTGAGCATTTTTATTAACCAACAATAGATGCTTTTTTAATTGAAAACGTGGAATGTTTTTTTTTATTTTTAACATAATGAAATTCATTATAATAAAACTAAGTCAATTTGTAAGTTTATCGGTAGTCGTTTTGATGATTTAATAATTTGTTCTAAATTAATTTCTATTTTTTTTATATTTTATTGGAATACACCACGCGAATATCTCATCGCATAGTATATAAAAAATTCCCCTGCCGCGTCTGTCTGTCTATCTCTATATCCGCGAACTCCTAAACTAAACCACGCAACGAATTTTGGCGCGGTATTCCATTAAGTAGTTAGATATTGAATGTACAATAAATTCTGTTTTATGAATGTGTTACAGAAAGCTCCTAAACCGAAGCCAATTAAGCAACAGGTCAAAAACCACTCTTATGTCAATAAATATGAGTAATCTAACGAAAACGAAGTATGATTTACTTTTAATTACCTTGAAGTTTCGCTGTGGCTACTCTCGTGATAAACTCAAAAATACGTTTTTTTTATTCACTCAAACACTTAACATCCGTCACCGCTTCGCGAAATAAACTAAACGTTTCCGCCTGCGCGATAAGGCGAGTGCCGCCGGAATAATATTTTATTTGGTCCAAACTTAGCATGCGTGCCCCGCGTTGCGCAGCCCAACGCAATGACGTCATGTGTTATTCTGTTGATATTATAGCCCGTTTGACCTCCATTCGTACAAGTCTCAGAAATGATATCGTTTGCGATAGATTTTGTCATGCATGGTACAGTGGTACCTGTGATGTCCTAAGATTTGATAATAAAACAACAATATCGTGTTTGCCCCACACGCTCACGCCGCGCCCAACCTACTGACAGCAGTGACAGCTCATTGACAAATGCGGTTGTTAGGCGGGAAACGGTGCTAACGGCAAGGCGTTTATTCCAGTATGCCACTTCCCTTTCTTTTTATAATAATTAATTTTCTTACATGAGTCTACCAGCGCTTCCAAAGAGAAGACCTCTTTTGAGAAGAAGCGCCGCAAGAAACTCAACAGTCAGTCCTTTTTCTGTTTTAGTGTTTATTATATAATAAATAATAACTAATTCATATTATAATGATACAGAGAGAAGATGTTCTGCTAAATTACAATTTAAATGTTTGGGTGATATTTTATATGTTCAACACAACTCTAAACAGTGTTATTCTTAATATTGTATCAATGCAACAAGGGAACTGATCTCTTATTGTAGTTACACATGTAAAGAATCTGAGCAGTGGCCACTTGGATTGTCAATTTAATTCTGTCCTTCCTTGAAGACTAGCCTTTAAATACACAGTCTAAATAAAATAATTCATGTCGATATTATATATCCTTTTCTAATGCAAACAAGTACCACTGATTACTAATAGAAATTAGAAATGGAAGAACAGGAATCCTTTACTTGCTTTTAAACATGGTATTCATGTTTGTGATACATTAAATAATTCCACAAGTAGGTAGGTATTACATCTTTAGTCAAATTTGCTTTACAAACATTTCTTTTCTCAAACATGCTCGGAAATAACTGTTTTCCGATTGAAACACATGGACGGAAAATGGGTACACTACACAATCTCGAAATATTTTTTTCCGAATTTCATAAACACGAATTTCAGAATTCCGATTTTGAAATTTCCGAATCATCACAATTCCGATGTTTAGTTTCACGAAGCATCACAATCACGAATTTTTTAAATTCCGAATGTTCACATTTCCGAATTATTAAAATCCCGAAAATTATTTTTCCGAATATCACAATTCCGGATATTCCTATTCCGAATCCCGAATATTCATTATTCCGATATTTTAGCAGCCCGAATTCTCTAAGATTATTTATTTCAAATAAGCGCCTGATAAAATATTGTAGGTATACTTAATGCCGTGTATAATGTTTAACATGCATAATGTTCAAAAATTGTAAGAAATGTCATGTCCGACTGTCCGATTGTCATGTGCAACTCTAACCTAACCTAACCTAACCTATCAAGGTGAGATTGACCAAATTTAGTAATGTGCTCGTCGTCGCACCTACCTTTTGTTTCAAGTAGAATACTTCAATTCAATTCAAGTGGTTAGTTCCATAATTCGGAATTATAATTTTCGTAAAAAAGAAAATTCGGAATTGTCAACATTCGTAAATATAATATTCGGAAAAACGTTTTCGTGATTTTAATATTCGGTAATATAAAATTCGAAATTTTGATAATTCGGTCTTATATATTTTCGGTACCTATTGTAAAAATTCGGAATTATGAAATTCGGAATTTTCAAATTCGGAATTAAATAATTCGAGATTTTAGGGTGTTCCCACGGAAAATGCCTCTTTTTACTCCTAGGAGTAAAAAAACCATATGAAAACACTTTCCGTCCATGTCCATATTGTTTTTTCAAAAGTGCTTTGTATTGCGTATAAAATCGAAAGGACCATGAAAAAAATCCCGTACACCCAACTTGTGGGGGCGCAGTGAGGGGCGGCGGCGCGGCGGGGCTCTGCGGAGCGGCGGCGGCGGGCGGCGGCCTGTTGTGCGTGAAACTATCGCTACCAATACTCGTATGACGCAAACAATCATTCTCTCCGAATTTATTTATTAAGGGTGGTAAAGACAGAATTACAAACGAGAGTCTGTTAGAAGCCCGAAGCCGAAGGCTGAGGGCTTTAATGACTCGAGCTTTGTATTCCTTTACCACCCGTGTAACATACCTACAATGTTTTTCATCACAATTGCGAGGAAATGAAATAAAATCAGACAAAAGATCATATTTTTAACTTACGATTCTCAAAAATAATTTTAGCCGCGTTGGCGATATCCGACGGAGTCGCATTATCCATTTCTTCCGATGCCGACATTTTTTTTATTGATATATAAATTTTAATATGTGCTCAAAGACACTCTTTTAATTATTATTTTGGAATCACACAGTTTATAATCAGTACCTATTTATAAATTAGCGGCAGACTACATCATTGTCTATGACTTACCACAAATAATGTCAAACGTGTTCAGAAGTCCGATTCTAGTGACGGTCGAGATCAATAGTCCATATGCGAGATTTTTTGAAAATTGTATGCAACTGACATTTCATCTCGAATAAAACTTCATATCGAATGGCACAAGAATTGGGGTCCTAACGTATTATGATAGTTTGAGTCCACGTATTATATTAAAAAAAAAAGCTATTACGCACGCTATTAGGGCGTAATGGTAAAAAAAGGCCCGCGGGTATTATTTTGGATTTACGGTCGATTTTTCTAGCATGTTAGGACACTATTTACGAGCAAGTGTGATGAAAAAATACTTACAATAATGTAATTTCCGCGCATTGTTTGAGAAAAGCATTATGTATACCTCGGCGGAAACGAGGATTTCCTGAAATCCCTTACTTTTCGCGCCTAGGCAACAATGTACTATTTAGTGTTTTAGTTATTGAGTGTTTGTTTACTACCTGATCAGCATTAATAATTAAATGTCTTGACACAAAAATGTTTTTCTACAGCAAATTGCACTTACTTAAATCTCAAATATTTAATTTGTTTTACAAGAATTACATACTTAATCTGGGATTAAGGTTTTTGGTCCTTGTAATTAGTCTAGATTATTCTAGTTTCATTACATACAATTATGAAAACAAATATATAATAAAAACAGAACATTAGAACTTACTTTTTTTTTGGTCATTATTACCATAATACAATATGCTATAGGTAAGTATAGTTATTTAGTCATTCAAATTTTTCATTAAGGGTATAAACCAAATAAACGATGGTCAATTTAATAAATAGGTACTCAAAATAATCAAATGCTCAGTTTGCATTTTTTATACATTTTACTCGTACTGCTTGTTGTTTGCAGCTACATACCTATTTGTACTGAGACATTATAATTCACATAATCTATTACATCAACTTGTAATAATTTGGCAGGTATACACTTGTGTTTATAGGTATTAGAGATGGGCCGACTAAGGATTTTGCCGACTGGCCAGTTTTTTTTTCAATTTGCCGATTAATCTGCCGACTAGTCGGCAATGCCGATCGTAGGATTTTGCTAAGTTCGGGTGAACTCGGAAACGTTCGTTTCGGTTCGTCCGTCAGTTTTGTTTGTTTTTTCTGCACGACAAAAAAACAATTAGAACCCTAATTACAGTATTAAAACGAAACTACCTAGTGCTTTTTATAACTATTTCGAAAAGAAAATCACGTGCGTGGAGATTTTTTGACGATATTTCCTATAGGCAATAAAGTGCCGAATATTCGGCATTTTTTGCCGACTAATCCCCGACTAGAAATGATGCCGAATAGTCGGCTTTCCCAACTAATCGTCGATTAGTCGGCCCATCTCTAATAGGTATTATATTTCAAATAACATCAACAATTCCTAGTTAGTTTATCTTACCAGGGTTTATGTCGTGCGACATACTGGGTATCAAGTACATTATTTGTACATGGCATCATGGTATATATATACTTTCCTTTTGATCTCATTTGTAAACTTAGGTCGAACAACTCATCAGGATATCGCACTGCTAGATCAAAAGAGTATCAACTCAAAATCATTGGTAGTTTCGTTTCAAGTTAATACAAGTTGTATTAAAGTTGATTTTAAAATACAGTTGTATTTTGAGTTACTACCGTTTTGATCTAGCAGTGCGATATTTAAGTTGTGTATTGGGAATATGAAATCGTTAAACTTACCCATGTTTGCAAATTGCAATTTAACAGCTTCACTGTAAATGTGCTCTGGAATAGATTCAACATTTTAATTGAACTTCAGAAGGTATTTTGAATAATCGTAAAGCTAACAACATTTATGACTGCTATGAGATAGTTTTTGTGTAGTAACGGCTTCGGAGCCCTACACTGAGCTGAGCATGGTCAGACATGCTCTTGCCCGGTTTTTTGTACATTTTTGGCTATAAAACTACATCACGGAAAATTAATAAAATATATAGTTTTGAAATGTCGTCGGTAAAACTGCAAAACCGCGTAAGTAACATTTTAAATGAGGCGCAAATTGCACCTTTTGTCTAAGAGGCTAAGGTTTATTTTACTCTATAATAAATTTGTTAGTTACGCGGTTTTGCAGTGTCACCGACGATGTGCAGATTAAGCCCTTTCATATGACACCCCATTTGCTATAATCAAACCACTGTCATTTTTCAACCCCCCATTCTAGACCGCTTTTCAGTTATTTATAAAACTAATTTCATATTTTTTTGACTAAAAACAGATGCGGGCAAGCAAGTTGTACAACTATGCCATGTTTCAAGTTGATAGCATTTGTAGTTGCTGAGAAAACCTGCTGTGACATACAGACAGACAGACAACGAAGTCTCACCATAAGGGTTCCTTTTTTACCATGTTGGTACGGAACCCTAAAAATGGTTAAGCGTGAGTTAGGCTCGCGCGGATTCGATTTGAATTCGATTTAATAATACCTACTGTAGCGCTCCTTAATGAAAGAAAGGGAAAGGAACACTACACGGGGTGGTTACGATAAAACCACCAGCACGGAAATTTAGTCCTGTAAAAGAAAAATAAAACCGAACGAATTTTAAACAAGGTTATATTATTAGTCTTCAAGCAAAGAATAAAATAAGACAATAAATTACATTGTTATAAAAAAAACTAGATTTGTAGGCAGACACTGAATTTAACCTATTACGAAACCGGAATGAAAATATAACAAAACTTGCAGATTGTCACTCATTTTAAAGCTATCTAAATTAAAGTTCAGCACATAATAAATGTGGACATCCACCTTAGGACACGGTCGGCTATACTAGTATAAAATTTAATTAAAGTAAAACAGAACTACGTTGTATTCTATCAGTAATATTTCAAGAAGCGCTTCATAAAAATCTACAGACAAAAATTTGTAACATGTTCAGAGTGAGATAAAATACAGGTTATAATTTGGGCGTAACTTGGTAAAAAAGGGGGACTGTGCCGTGTTTAAATAATGGCCGAAATAGGAGGGAGTTCGCGGACTCCGATTTTTGAATTTTGAGAGATGAAATGTTTTCGATAAATAAGACTATCCTGTTAAAATCCGTAGCCGCCGATTCGCCGCCGTGCGTCGCCCCATCCGTAGAGCTGCGATTGCCGCAACCAGAACGTAACCGACGTTGCGTGTAAAATATGCTGGTACTACAGCAGTCGACGAGTCGTCGCTCAGCGAACCCGTTGGCGAGTCACGCGGTGAATTTCTAGATCACCCGTCCAGCTTTTTCGTGGAGTTGAGAAGTGATGGGATGTATGGGGAAAGCGGGGGTGCTGAAAAGAACACCTTTACTCACAAAGTGGAACAGACAACATGAAAGATGGGTTCCTAAAGATGGGGACCAGTAAAAGCTGAACGGCATCAAAGCCAACTCACCCGTTATCCAGACAAACAAAGAGGACAACAGCATTCCATCGATCTGTTTATATTCGATTCGATAACGCTGGTACTTGTTGATAACTACCGGACACGGCACTTGAATAAGCCTTACTTACTTATTTTCTATGTAGAGATGATTCCATTGAATAAAAAAGACACGTTAAAAATATTTAAAGATTCAGCGCAAGGGTTGGAGATCGAATGTCAAAATTATCACAGGGATCGGATTTAACAAAAACGAATTAAAAATTCAAAACTGGCAGTAGATATGTCTATCTCTAACCGGTCAATGACCAAGCCCATAATACCATAAATGTTTAAAATGCTTTTTGAAGGCGGTTTTGTTTTTTTAAACATTTATTTTATTTTATACTTTTTAGTGATCCTATTTATGTTGTTACGTAGCTCCACTTCTAAATATTAATAAGAAACTATAGAACATTTCAAGCTCGCCGCAGACAACGCCGCGGGAATGTCATAGTCATATTTAAACCTAAATGTGCTTCGTCATAGTCGCTCAACTTCCTTTATCGAAATATCTTATCGCCACCCTTGAAATAGGTACCGTTAAGGAGTTCCGGTGGCCATCTGTGGTCTTCATCATCAGTTCCACTTCACCATATAGTACTTTTCAAAAGCAAATGCATGAGTTACAGTGAAAAATACCAAAATCGCTATAGGTGTGCCTATAATATTTGAGGAGTTCTCTTGATTACTCCATGATCCCATCATCAGATCCTGACGTGGTGACAATGGGACCAACTAGAAAGTATACCCATTCGAACAACGAAAAATTTTTTCAAATCGGTCCAGTGGTCTTCGAGTAATCGGGGAACATACATAAAAAAAAAATAAAAAAAAATTATCCCGACGAATTGAAAACCTCCTCCATTTTTTGAAGTCGGTTAAAAAAGGCTGAGAAACGGAAAAGGCGGAATAATTTAGCGATAACTAACGCGAACCAACGCGATTTGTAGCGGTAATGCTACACTACTCTGCGGCTGAGTGCCACTCGCACTTGACCGGTTTTTATTAATCTAAAATGTTTAAAAAAACAAAAAACCGACTTCAAAATCGCAAAAAATTACTTCTTTTAAATTGTAGGCACCCAATAGGTTAGTTAGTCCAACTGATGTCGGCTTTTTGTTGAAAATATCCTGGTCGCCGACTTCAGTTGGACTAACCTATTAGGTGCGTACAATTTTAAAGACGTTATTTGAGGCGTTTTTGAAGGCGGTTTTTTGTTTTTTAAAACATTTATTTTATTTTATACTTTTTAGTGATCATAATACGCTGTTACGTAGTCCCACTTCTTAGTTGATATGAAACTTTAAGTTATTTCAAGCGCGCCGCAAGCAACGCCGCAGGAAAGTCATAGTCATATTTCAACAAGTAAATATTCTTGGTTGTAGTCGCTCAACTATCTTAATCGAGATATCTTATCGCCACCCTTGAAATCGGTACCTTTGAGGAGTTCCGGTGGCCATCTGTGGTCTTCATCATCAGTTCCACTTCACCAAATGATACTTTCTGAATGCAAATGCTGATTTGTTACTAAAAATACTAAAATCGCTATATGTTTGCCTACAATATTTGAGGAGTTCCCTCAATTCCTCACTGATCCCCTCATCAGATACAGATTACCAAACAATGACACCAGACAATGGGACCACCTCGGAAGTATACTCTATCAAATCAAAAAAAATTTTTTTAAATCGGCCCACAATTGACAACATTTCAAAAAAACAAGTATTTCTGTTTTTTCGCGTTTATAATAGCTCGTTAAAAATTAGCCTACCCGTGTTTCTCGGTTTTTCTTTAATAACTTAAATTCGTCGTTAATAATTTATTAAAGATATAGTCATTAAAAAGACCGTATATACAAAGTTAGGAATACTGATGTCGTGATCTTAGCATGATATACAATAAAAAAAGGAACTTTAAACAGAAACAGAACTGACTGTCATGTCATGTCACTTGTCAACCATAACAACTGTAACAACATGAATTCGTCGACTTTGGGCAGATTGCGGCTATCCGCTTTTACAAATCCGTTAGTCATTTTCATTTTAAATAGCGTATATCGAAACAATAGTATTACAAGAATTGAAAGCGTGTCGTTAGAATCAAGTAATCTGTCAGACAGATGAAAAATGGACATGACAGTTGTATATTTTTTTAAATTCCTATGGTAATAAATGGACTAAGGGCACTATAAGTGTATTCCTAACATTCTCAATCCAACTTTTTTTACTGCTTTTCCTAAATATAAAAAAAACTACAGCATAAAAAAACCCAAAAATATTTTTACTGTAATCAGCAGTGTAAAATCTACAAACGGTATTTTTATTTTACTACCTTAGCACATATGAATTGTTGCCAACGGTGAACATACATTTAAAAAAACTCCTCTCCTCCTCTTTCTTGAAGTCGGTTAAAAACAGTTTAACAGCTAGGTACATATTGTGAAACAGTAGGTAGGGCAGGGATGATTATGCCTATCAAACAGGCAACAGGCCCATTCATTAGAAGTTTATGTTCTTTTTACGATCGAATAAATTAGTGAATTAATGGGCAACGCTACTTAAATTAATTAACTAACTAGCATTGTAACTTAAATACCTACGAGTTTTTTACCCGAAAACGACGCAATGGAGAGAAATTCAAATTTAAATTCAAATTATTTATTTCAGAAATACTTTCCACATTACACATAAGAAACAGTAAGACACAAATATACATACACTAGTTTCTGCCGGCGACTTCGCCCGCTTAGATTTAAATTATCGTTAGTCATTCGGGAACTTTAAAAAAAATCGGAATGAAAAGTAG